>JAVANC010000006.1:10501152-11701152 GCA_033319125.1 Parnassius glacialis
TTCATCACCAGTGATCAATCTTTTCAAATATGGTTATGTTTCTTTACGTTTCAATAGAGAAAATGGTGGGAAAGTGTTTTTTATTTTTATTTTTCTGTTGCTTAATGTCCTATGTGTATTGATATTAAGACCAGACAGATACAAACAGTACAACCAAAGAGATTTTTCTTCAATTTTATATAAACAAAATACGATGAAACTTTTCCCCCGAACTATTATTAATAAGTTAGTGAAGTTAAAGCACATACAGGGTTATTTTTCAAAAAGTAGCCAACTTTTAAACTTAAGTTATATTGAAATTAAAAGATAAAAATCACATAATGTTTCATATTTTTAATTAGTTTTTCTTCACCATTTGCAAATGTAACTTATTCTGAACCTTCTCTGCAAATTTGGACGTTTATTGAAAAATAACCCTGTATACGTCTGACTATTGCAAATATGCTCCCTAGATCTCCTCTGATTATCTCTCAGTAAATCAGCATTTAAAATTAATAATTCTATTGCTACATAGCGCTTATCCCTAGAGCTAACGCGACTTTGTGGCGTGATTAATATGACACAAATATCATACCACGTTTTTTTTCGTATTTTTATAGTATTGTAGCAGCATTTTCTATAATCGTTAAGTCACTTTGCTTTGCATTTTTATTATGGTAGAGCATCTGCTTAATATATTCTCTTTACTTGTATACGTACTGCAACGAGATTCATCATGACCCTCTATCTAGTGGAGGTCGCCCTACATTTCGCCTAACGGTATACTGACATTAGAGAAACTTTTTTTCCCCATCGGCTATCGGTTATTTGAGCTATATGGCCGGTCCATTGCCACTTCAGCTTACTAATCCATTGGGCTATGTCGGTTACTCTGGATCTACTGCGGATATCCTCATTTCTAAGTTTCTTACGCAGAGAAACCCCGAGCATACCCCTCTCCATAGCTCGCTGAGCGACTTTGAGCTTGCTCATACGTTCAGCAGTGAAGGACTACCTCTCAGATCCATAGGTCATCACTGGCAACACGCACTGGTTGTACAATATCGTATTTAAGTTTTGAGGTATACCCGACGAGAAGATGTGTCGTAATTACCCGAACGCTGCCCAGCCGTGTTGAATACGTCAATTGACCTCTGGGTCAAAGTTGGACTTACTTAGTTGGACTATTTGTCCCAGGTAAACATACTCGTCATTGACGAGTCCTCAACAACTTCGAGCTTAGTGCTCCTAACAACTACTGACATAGGAGTGACATGGACGTTACACATTATCTTTGTTTTGTCCATGTCCATCTTATGACCTATATATGCGTTGAGAGGTACCTATTGAGAACATTGAGCATAGTGCTTAGGTCCTCCAGCGATTCTGCCATAAGAATTATATCGTTGGCAAATCGAAGGTAAATGATGTACTCGTTGTGATGTAATGGTAGATCATGTTGCAGCTAAATTATAATTGTAGCACGAATGGATCGGTTCGACCGGGGTAGGACCACACTTTCACAGATTGCCAGCGTAAAAAAGCAGCTTCGTCATACTGTTTCGTATGGTGAGTGTAGAGAAGCGAAGACCCTTTTTACTGGAAAACGACTAATTCATCTTAGTAATCAGGAGTGACTACGTATCCTCATTTTGGTTCTCAATCGAGAATAGATGTGGATGTCTATGGGCCAAAGCATTCACTTACTATCACTGTGTGCTCGTTTGTCAACCTTAGTAAAGGAAAACCGGACAAGTGCGAACCTGACTCGCGACCCAAGGGTTCCATACAATCTCGTGTGATGATAGTTCATCCATTTCGTGAGTCAACTCTCGACTTTATACGAGTATGTTTTAATATTTTTTTCTGAGTAAGTGTTTCTCCCCGAAATCTATAACTATGTACAATATTATCTTTAGACGAGAGTGAGTCGTTGTTTACAGGATCGGTGTGATCCGTCTTCGGTGTTATCTTGACTTATCATCGTTATGTGAAATCGCACCAAAACATGGGCTTGTTCATATAAAAATAGAAGTTAAAGTTATTACTTAAGTATTAAAGATACGTAAATAAATGGTAACTGAAAAAGGAATTAATAATACCGCATGGTACATCGAAGTTAGAACAAACTTTTTCTATAATCGTATTAGTTCTTGTAGCCGCCGCTCATTCTGTGTTAAAATATTTATTATTTACCTACTACCTACAACATTACTACAACTTGTATTAATTAATTATGTTTTTAATGGATGGCGAATGGCGTATACAATGCCGATAATATTAATTTCCTTAATAAGTACGTATGACAGTGTAAGCAGTTAAGTAATTGTACAGCTACTGTCATCAAAATAATTAACATTATCTACTAAAGTTCGTAAACTATAAAAGCATCGAACATTACTCTGACGAAAAGATAAGTAGGATTGAAGGTAAAACTTAGCTTTTTAGTTGAAGAATTAATCATGTCGATGTGTGGGAGAACATTTTATATTTTTTATCTTTACTTGTGTTGTGAGACCTTGCTTCTTCCCAAATTTCATAATTCTAGTTCAACGGAAATTACCCTATAGTCATGACTTATTTGCGAGTATCAAATATGTCGCTTAAATGACCACATTTTTCATTTATTTATTTATTTATTCTTTATTGCACCAAATATTAGTACAAAAGGCGAGCTTAATGCTATATGGCGTTCTCTACCAGCTAACCTTGGGTAGAACAGAGAGTGTGTTTGGGCAGTTAAGTTGTCATGATATAATTCCGTTCAAATATATGCAACACATACATAATATATATATATATATATATATATATATATATATATATATATATATATATATATATATATATATATATATGTATATATATATATATAATTTATAATTTTAATTCATAATTTTATTTATAAATTTCATTGTATTGGCTTAGAAGCTTGATTATTTTAGAGCTACAAGAGACCGTAGATCTTGATACCTCCGCCTGTTCCCTGAGAAAAATAGTCTTGACAGACAGACTGATGGACGGACAGATAGTGAGCTGGACAACTAAGTGATCCTATAATGTTTCTTTCTTTTGTTTTTGAGATACGGAACCCCAAAAAGCATAAATTTGCTGTGATTTGTATGGTGAGTGGAGAGAATCCAAGAACCTTTCAACGAATACCTTCTTTGAGATAATTAATAGAATCAGGCGTTACTTTGCGGAAGTCCATTATATCAAAGTTGGTAAAAAATTAAGATGCCTGAAGATACCTCGCGTAGAGGTGAAACACGTGTCGTATTGTCATCAGTGGTGTGTCTTTCCAAGTGTAGTGGTGTTGGGAGTAGTCGCTGGGATTAGTGGTGACTAGGTAAGACACATTTCATTTTATCGAGCGGATTTACGCGAAGTAATTTTTTACCAACTTTAATACCTTCTTTGAAAAAAATCTTCAAAAGAGACGAGGAAGGTCACTACTTTTCGCAGTGACCACGTATATATATACATATACATAAACATATATATATATATATATATATATATATATATATATATATATATATATATATATATGTGTGTGTATATATATCATACCAGATACGATGGATCATCTTACGAGGATATCCGCAGTAGAATCAGAGGGCCCGAGTTAACCCAACGGATTTGTAAGCTGAAGTGGTAAAGGGCTGGCCATATAGCTCGAAGAACCGACAACAGATGGGGAAAAAAGATTCTCAAGTGGCAGGCTCAAGGCGAAGTGTAGGGCGACCCCCCCACTAGATGGAGTGATGACCTAGTAAGACATGCAGGTCAATGGATGCAGGTGGCTCAGGGCCGTGTTTTGTGGCAACCCTTGGGGGAGGCCTATGTTCAGCAGTGGACTTCTAAAGGACTGTAATGATAATGCTGATGAATTTCATAAAGTACAGCCTAGTAAAATTCCATTGCCAAACATAAGCTACTAATATACGAGTATTACCTCAATGGCGAATATTTACCACTATTGCTTTGCTTAGCAGGCAAGTCGGTACCCGTTTTTTTTTTTGTTATATTGAGGTGTTATCGGGAACGCTCTTCTGCCCGGCTTCTGTTTCAGTTCTCCTCTGTCGCCTTTTACGAAATATATTATAGAGCAGTGGGTTTTCTTTTACCGTCACTACACGACTATACGGATAGTTGATATCAAGTAACTAATATGTATGTTTATCTGTTAATTTAACAACTTAGGAGACTCAAAGTAGTACCTGAAATCCATGTCTTCGACATTAATCGAGTTGACGTCCACCACGTATATACTAAATTCAACAACTACTGGATGGCCTTTCAGAGACGGTGGTCTCATTTCTGAAAATAAAATACAAACGCTTATTTACAAAAAGAATGAGCTATATATACTGTTATGAATGCACAGGAAAGTTTTCTGTGCTTTTATAACTGTGACTGATTTTTCAATCATCAGATAAAAGTTAGTTATAGAATAAAATACAACTTAAGCAAATTAAAAATTACAGCTGTAATCTTTTATTTTATATTGTCAGGATATAATTTATACGATGGATGAAGTAAAAATTACAGTTTACATACGTGCCACTGCTGGGCACAGGCCTATTCTCATTGCTGCAAAATTCACGTGTTTTTGAATTTTTTTTCTTATTTCTCAGACATGCAGGTTTCCTGACAATGTTTTCCTTTACCGCCGAGAACGTGATAAATCAGCACTAATTATTAAAATTGCAATTAACAATTTCATTGATGCCTGCGGGGATCGAACCTGGGTTGCTCGCGTACTGAGAAATTTACAGCGAGCGCTTATTCCCTGAGTTACCACGGCTCTACTTACCGTAGACCGTAGACCGTAAGTACCGATGTTACTATTATTTCTATTAAATTTCCCATAACCTGAAGTATTGAAAAATCAGAATTCGAATTCCTGCACGGAAGAAGTGTTTGTATGGTCTACAAATCATTGTACTAGGACTTTATTTTATGTATATAAATTGCCTAAATACAAAACAGAAAATCCTACCGTGGGACTAACGTTACTTCTTTAAAAATAAATAAAAATATAACCAAAATTTTAGGAAGTTGCAAGAAGAGATTGAAACACTATAATTTGTGCTTACTCTCTAGCTGCTGGAGGATAGGGAGAAAAGACGCTGAGTTACTGTAATGAGTTATTAATCATTTTTAGAATAAACATAATGAAAAGACCTCCGAGTTGTGCGCACAACATATTTTACATTCTGCCTCTAACCCAAACACCAAAATATCAGTAATAGCCTGCCAAACTACAAGACAAAGCTAGTTCTTTATTGTAGTGATATTTCCTCATGAAAGGTTTATTTATTGTTTTTGAATACTTTATTGATTTTTGTTGATTCTGATCTATTTTATGGTCGTTGTTTTATGCAAAATTATGATGCGTGGATGTGGTAGAGGTGACAGAGGAAAACGAAACGAAATGGACAGCAACATTTTCGTGATAACAATTTAAAATACCGTTGTCAAACCGACCTCTCAGCGTGGCGATTATTGCAAATATGCACCCTATGAAGCAATATAAGTTTTTACGTGGTATAGTCATGGTACAGTTATATTGCTGGTATAGTTGTAGCACGCATGGGTCGGCTCGACTGCGGAAGGACCACGCTCTCACAGAATACCAGCGTAAAATAGCAGCTCGATGAGTGTAGATAACCGCAGACCCTTTTACTGGGAACGAGGCATTCCATCTTAGTCCTCACAGGTTTTTTTTATATAATTAGGGTGACAAACGAGCACACAGTTCACCTGATGGTAAGTGGTTGCTGTGGCCTATAGATATATACATCTATCTTCGTTTGCGAATTAAAATGCAGATGCGTTGTCAGCCGTGAGGATTAAGATAGAATGCCCCTTTTCCAGTAAAACAGGTCTCCGGATCTCTACACTCACCATACGAAACACAGCAGCATTCACTTGCTATTTTACGCTGGTATTCTGTGAGAGCGTGACCCTTCCCCGGTCGAGCCGACACATTCGTGCTACAACCATACTATTAATATAGCTGCAGCATGGCTCTACCAAGTATAAAAGGTGACAACGCATCAGCATTTTGATTCGTAATCTAGGATAGATGTAGATGTCTATGGGCCACATTAACCACTTACCATTAGGTGGACTGTGTGCTCGTTTGTTACAATTGTTCTATAAAAAAAAATATGTTCTAAGTCTATGTTTCGCAGTGGACTTTTGACAGGCTGTTATGCATAATATAAAATGGATGTAGGAGTAATATTGATTATGTTTCCTAGCTTTAGCTTAGCTTAATTTCTAACACTAGGCTATACTACTGTTACTGGTACTGTTACAGCCCATTAAAGTTCACTGCTGAACATAGCCCCCCCCCCCCCCCATAGTTGCCTCATAGGAGGCGAGCGGGTTGGCAACCACAGCTCTTTTTTTACTTTAAGTCGTTATCAGGAAAACGCTGCTACCCATCTCCTAATATTGTTTCCCTCTGTCGCTTCTTACGACACCCATACCTATTGTAAGTGGTGATGCAGCCCTAGATGGTAAATCGCACTGTCTTAGCGTAACAAAAGCCTATTCACTCTTGCATTGAAGACGCCCAGATTGTATTCGGATGAAAATATAATCGCCGGCAAATTATTGCACTTCTTTGCTGTACACATTACAAAAGACGAAGCAAACTTTTTGATTTTAACCCGTGGAATATCTACAACAAAGGGGTGAAGACCCGCCGACCGCCTGGTTGTCCGATGGTGGAAAGGTGAGGGAAGAATTAAAGCATGTAATTCCTGCGCACACTCACCGAAATACATCCTAGAATACCAAAAGACTGGATACTCTGCGCCTGTGCTCGAGGCCGACAAAATTGGTTTCAACCAAATCAAGGTCACCAATGAGCCTCTTACCACGTCTCTCCACTGAGTCTAACGCTGTCAAGTGGCATTTTGTAGCACCAGCCCATATGTGATAGCAGTACTCCATGCACGACCGGACTTACGCTTTATATAAGGTAAGAAGCTGCCCCGGCGTGAAGTACTACCGCACTCTTGCAAAGACACCAAGTTTCCTTGCGGGTGCTTTGGCTCTGAACTCAATGAAACTCCCATGGTTAAGGTTCGGAGAAAATTCAACCCCTGACAACTGAAGGCGGTCAGTGTACTCCAAGGATACATTCCGGAAACTAGGAGCAAAGGTGAGCGGACTCCTTTTAGCGGTGAAAGGACACGCTATTGTTTTGTTTAGGCATTAAATCTCACGAGATTGGCATCGCCCCATTCGGAGACTGCCTTTAATGTGAGATTCACACGCTCAACCATAACCTCTCTTTCGGACGGGATTTGATCCAGACTGACTGACTGGTTGGTATCTCTCCACAACTTTGCTGACGTCTGCATACCCATAGATACCGGGAATGAGCAGATCATTTATAACATTAAGCATAATTTATTAGAGGTCCTTAATGAAAACAGGGGATGTATTATCAGGGTTGACAACTAAGATGTAGTGTCTCGTTGCCTGTAAATAGGGTCTCCGGTTCTTGACGCACACTATACGAATCTCAGTAACGTTATGCTGCTATTTTAGGCTGGTGTTCTATGCGATCGCGGGCCTTCCCCGGTCAAACCGTCCCATTCGTGCTGCACTCATAATAAGCTATCACATAAAATTTGACAGTTTTCTGTACTAAGTAATAATTTACTTTAAAATAATATACCTTTCACATAATTCTCTGGTAACACCACTCTAGGTTTTAATGTGTGATTTCTTTTAGAGACGACGTCATTGCATAACCTGAAACAAGAAATAGACGTTGTAAAAAGAAATATGGTTATTATTACCTAGTTGTAACCGCGTTGCTGTGGTTCAGTCTTCAGGTTATATGGAAAAGAATGAAAAGAGAAAATATGTTTCTTACGTCCAACAGATGGCGGTGTTTTTTAAAACATAGAAACGCGCGCATTATAGTAGGTTTAATGTTTTTACGAAATAAATAGTTATAGTACAAAATGGTGATCGACAACTACGAGTAATGACCATCTCGTGTGATAAAACACACTAATGCGTAGATGCACAGACTGCGGCCCGCGGGCCACATGCGGCCCGCCGGTCGAATACTGGTGGCCCGCCGACAGCAAAAATAATACTCTCGTACATTCGAAAAATATTGAATTATATTCCAGAATAAAACCAAAAAAAAATGTTCGATAGGTAATTTGAATCTCGCGCACGCACTCTTAAGTGCGCTTATCGGTGCGCCGTGCATGCGTCGTTAACAGCGGTCGGTAATGTTCGTGCTGATCTCGGTTAAGTTCGTTTTCTTGAGGAACCGCCGCGGCCGACGGCGCGGCGACTACGGCAGCGCGGTGGCGGCTTATCCACGGGTTATATTGTGTGTTAGAGCAAGCGAGATAGAAATAGTCCCGAATTCCTGATTGCTCGCGTAGGTAGATACACGAAGCTTCCAGAGTCGGTTTCGTGATTTCTCCAGACAGTTTTCGACTCTATACGCGCGGTATAAAAGCTACCCACGCTAACCGCAGCGACCGACAGTTCGGTTTTAATTTGAGTGAAGTGTCAATAGTTCTAGTGTAGATTTTAACTCGACTAGCCGGTGTCATATATTTTGATCCACATTCAACTTAGATTTCCCGTCAAGTACCGTGTATAGTTTTGTTGTGAAATCGTAAGTAAAACTCGGTTATTAATAAGTGTTTCCCTACCTATTTAATCAATTATAATTGGTAATTTAAAAAAGGATGGGTAATTTAAGTAGGTACTGTAATTGTTTTTAGCTGCTGTGTTAATCCTAGCCAGGATTAGAACGCAACATGGACAAGCCAGGACCTAGTAAAAAACGTAAGTTTAGTAAGAAGTAAGAGAAGTAAGAAAATCGGCAGTTTCAAGAAATTTGGACTGAGAAATACTTTTTTGTATGGTCGCATAACAATGTCGTTTGTTTAATTTGCAAGAATTCTGTTGCGATTGCAAAGGAATATAATGTAAAAAGGCACTATGAAACGCAGCCTACTTTTACCAAGTTTACAGGCGAATTAAGAAAGCAAAAAAATGTTGTCTTTAAAACGGGAGCTTATTGGTCAGCAAGCCAAAGAGAATATAATCACTACAGCAAGCTATGTTTACAAAACCCATTCAAGATTCAGAAACAGCTACAGAAGTTAGTTATGAAATTTCTCGAATGATGGCAAAGCGAAGTCGCCTCTTCAATGATGGGGGGAGAAATTGCCGCTAAGAAAATGTGTCCAGAAGCAGCAAAAAAGTTTGAGAAAATTCAACTGAATCGTATGACTATCCAAATACGAATTATGTCTTTGTCGGGTAATATTGCGGAACAATTAAATGAAAAAACTAAGATCATTGAATTTTTTTTCATTAGCACTCGACGAATATTAGTTCTGATAGCGACTGATATTAGTTCCACAGCTCAACTTCTGATATTCATACGAGGTGTTACTCAAGATTTTGAAGTGTTAGAAGAGTTATTAGGAATGTGTATATAATGTAACAGTGGTAGAGCCACGCGGCAGCTTTTGCTGTCGCGCGGATGGGCCGGCTCGAACCGGGATGGTACCACGACCTCACAGAAAACCAGCGTGAAGTAGAGGTTTACCTCTGCGTTTCGCTTGGTGAGTGCAGGTGGCCGGAGGCCCTTTTTAATGGGAATGAGACATTCCATCATAGTCCTCACGGGTGACAACGCATCTACATTTAAATTTGTAATAGAGGATAGATGTAGATGTCTATGGGCCGCAGCAACCACTTACCATCAGGTGGACTGTGTGCTCGTTTGTCACCCTTAATAAAAAAAATGTGTTAATTGAAAGGTCAAACCAGAGGAGTTGATATACTCAATGTACTTTTGGATGAGTGTTCAAAAACTGATTTGGACTTATCAAAATTATCGGGAGTTGCGACTGACGGCGCTCCTTCGATGATTGGTGTCAATTCTGGGCTAGTTACTTTGCTGAAAAAGCATCTGCAAGAAAAAAAGATTAACGCTGAAGATCTCATGCAGTTTCGCTGCATTATGCACCAAGAAGCCCTCTTTTCTAAAAAAATTGAATTTCAAAATGTCATGAAAGTGGTAGTTTCGACGATAAATTTCATAAAATCACGAGGACTCAATCACAGGCAATTCAAACAATTCCTTGAGGACATCGAAAACGAATATGGAGATTTACTGTATTATACAGAATTAAGGTGGCTAAGTCGTGAATTGACACTGGAACGATTTCTAAATTTAATAGAAGAAATTGGAATATTTCTGGCGGAAAAGCAAAGGGATGTCCCGGAACTTAAAAATCCTGATTGGTTGTGTGATTTGGCTTTTTTAGTTGATATTACAAATCATTTGAATGTCTTGAACACACGGCTTCAAGGCAAAAATCAACTGATATCCCAGCTCTACGCTCATGTATCATCTTTTCAATGCAAGCTGACACTTTTCAGATCGCAATTGAATTCTGGAAATTACAATCATTTTCCGAATTATAACAAAATGGCTGAAAAATTCAACAAAATTGCGATTAATTTCAGTTATGTAGAAAAGCTAGATATTTTGATTCAACCTGTTCAAGACAGATTTTCGGAGTTTAAAAAAGTGAAACCTCTGTTGGACATATTCAGCAATCCTTTCACGATTTCAGTTGAAAATGCGCCAGAGTCAATGCAGTTAGAAATTATAGACATTCAAAACGACCAAGATTTACGCAACAAATTCAACGAAGGAGACTTGCTGAACTTTTACCGCTGCATTGATAAAAATACGTACAAAGAGGTGCGCATAAACACTCTGAAATATGCCACCTTATTTGGTTCTACCTATATATGTGAACAAACCTTTTCAATACTAAATAGTAATAAAACAAAAAATCGAAACCGCCTTGCAAATGAAAGTTTGGAAGCAGTTTTACGTGTTGCTACAAGTAAATTTAAGCCTAATATAAAAAAGATTGTAAGCACTATGCAATGCCACGCTTCAAATTAAAAAATTCTTTTTCAATTTTAATACATTATTATCAATTCTTTATTGTCTTTGATTACCTATACATCTGGCGGCCCGCCATCAGTTCATAATTTGCCCGAGTGGCCCCTAGTCTTAATAAGTCTGTGCATCACTGCACTGGTGAATAGCGAAATAAAATAAATTGTATTCGCAACATATAATTCCATTCAATTTTATCACAATGTCAATTAAAATTATCACTTTTGATAAAAATAAATACGAAAATACAATGACTGTAGTGGTCGCACTTTTTAAATAAGCACGAGATTTTAATTTTCATAACAGATTTTATAATTTTAAATTGAATAATATGTTTTTGTCTTTGAATTTGACTTTGAATTTTGTTCCTCGTCAATTATCTTATTTCCCCGTCACCAGTTTTTGGTATTTGGACTCGGTATAATCAAACGGTATAGGGGGAATATACTCACTTCTTCAAATTTTTACCCTGCTAACAACCGAGCGAGGCTCGGACGACCGACTAATGATGGTATATCCATTGGACAGTCCCGAATGAAAATCATGATGGGGGACAGCATTTTCAGATTTTTTTATAGGATAGGGGGACAAACGAGCATATAGTCCATCTGATGGTAAGTGGTTGCTATGGCCCATAGACATCTACATCTATCCTCGTTTGCGAATCAAAATGCAGATGCGTTGTCACCCATGAGGACTAAGATGGAATGCCTCTTTTCCAATAAAAAGGGTCTCCGGTTCTCTACCCTCATCATACGAAACACAGCAGTTTTAAGCTGCTATTTTACGCTGGTATTCTGTGAGAGCGTGGTCCTTCCCCGGTCGAGCCGACCCATTCGTGCTACAACTATACTAATAATATAGCTGCAGCATTGCTCTACCACGTATATAAAACGAGTGTAACGGCTCTGCTCTCAATATGCTCGGAAATGGATCAGGAAGGATGATTTTATATATTATGTGTTGTTATATATTCAATTACTTGAATAGGAATTAAATTCTTAGAAATATATTCTATCGCTATATCTAGTTTAAAAGCGTCTATCTATATTTAAGAAATATATGAAAAATTAAAAAAATTTAATAGGGTTCTGTTATATAAAGAAAATTTTTATAGTATATAATTTGATCAGACACATAACTGTTCACATATAAGAGAATACATAAATAGTTGTGTAAATTTCCTCATCTGTTTAATAATGTTAGCGGTACGAAATCGATCAATGATTTCTATCGATTCAATAATTATTAAATCGTATATCCAAATATACGCTTTAAATCTTTTTCGAGGGGCAAACTCACCCAAAATGCTTTAAAAATATGAATAAATTCCAGAAATTTCAATTATTTTTCGTTTAATATTTGCATTACTAATATTATGAAATCGTGACTCGGTTTCAAAATGGCTAACGCTTTTATATTCCAACTAAAATTTTATTACAGCCCGAAGCGTATTTACTGTTTGTCTCAGTAACGCTATGAATTACTGTTTGAGTACAATCGAATATTGTAACATGTAAATAGCAATTTAAATTTTCAACAATACTTCCAGAAACAGCCGCATTGCAAAATTCAACTTGGAGGCATGAGCTATGACGTCAATGGAAATGGTTGTTTGCTGACATAGCATGCACTTTCTATTTATATTAATACTCTAGCGTGTTTGTGACCTGAAACCTTCCGATCGATGTTGACTACAATATTTTTAATTATTATCAATTTCTCGGTTATCATCATTTAACTGTTTGAAATAATTGTTTTAAATATAGTTGCAGCCTATATAAGTCCCTGAAGGTCCTGTGCTGGGCATAGGCATCCACACATTTTTGTGAGGGTTATAGGGAAATAAGTGTTGAAGGACGTGAAATTATCTCAAAATACTGTACTCTCTAGATATCTAGGTATCCTTGCGATGTTTTTGTTCATTTTATTAGTGCCACCCTGCTGGCACCCACTCGAACCCAGTTTACTCGCTATATTATAATGTTCAATTTACAGCAACTACATAGCCCCTGGACTACAACGATTTAAATTTATATCGAAAAATAAAAATATAATATGCAGTAGTTTGTTTGATATTTTTTGTCGGTTTAATTACAGCGAACCTTGAATATAATTTTGGAAGCACTAAAATAATATCTGGTGGTAATTTAATAGCCTATAGGTGGTTCACTGTCTTATCTATTTCTGTCGGCATATAACAGTTGCTCACTCTACAGTGTTCCGATCTAAAGGGTATATGTATAGCACCAGTATGATCACAGGCTGTGAAATATTCCATCTTAAACCTCAGAGTTGACAACGCTGTAGCCGTTTTTGTTTTAAGTTGACTGTTAGGTATTCATGGGCTGCATTAGCCACTTTCCATCAAATGGTCTGTACGTTCGTTTATTACTTCATTTTAAAAAAAATACTGATTTACAGGTAAACCGTCAATTCAAACAAATTTACTTATCCTAGCCTGCACACACCCGATGATGCAAAGTTTAAATGGAATAGAATAAAATGTTATTTTTTCAATTTTACCACGCCCATGGGTCAAAACGGGGTGATTGAATCTCTTTTGCCGCCAACACACGGCAAATTAATAAATTGTTTACTTTGCATTTATTACCGGTTCAAAACAAACTTCTGACCTGACAAGAATCAACATGGAACCCATCTTGAAATTTTTTAAGTTACATTTTCTAGTGAAATACATAGGTTGTGTGATGATGATGATTTCAGAAACCGCTTGAAAACGATCACTTCATTCACAGTTTATGTTCAAACATGTGTAACAAATGAAAATTAATTGTTTAAAACAGCGCTTACAATTTCTTTTTGATACGTTTGGGAGATATATTAACAGTGGTAGAGCCACGCGGCAGCTTTTGCTGTCGCACGGATGGGCCGGCTTGAACCGGGGTGGTACCACGACCTCACAGAATACCAGCGTGAAGTAGAAGTTTACCTCTGCGTTTCGCTTGGTGAGTGCAGGTGGCCGGAGACCCTTTTTACTGGAAATGAGGCATTCCATCTTAGTCCTCACGGGTGACAACGCATCTGCATTTTGATTTGTAATAGAGGATAGATGTAGATGTCTATGGGCCGCAGCAACCACTTACCATCAAGTGGACTTTGTGCTCGTTTGTCACCCTTCTCCTATAAAAAAAAAGATAGCAAAGGATTTATTGCGAGAAAATAAAAATTATCCCTTATCTAATTACTACTAACTTATTCCCTTAACTAACTACTACTCTTATCCCCCGAACAGTATATGTCATCCATCCCTGCTATGAATCAAATATTGATAATATGTAACTCTCATCCATCGCGGCGGTCGATTCCCGCCATTTTCTGCCATTGTTGTTTAAATTACTGAAAACTAAGTTGTAATTATATATTTTACAATCTGTATGCAGCTGATCTTCAACTACACGTTCAGTCTAGTATCAATGACATCAATAACGTTATAAGACTGCTGAACGATTATCTTTATGCTATCAGAGTTTGGTCGTACAGGCATAGCATCTCGGTAATTCCATTGAAATGCAAAACGATGATTGTAGGTAGTTCAAGGATGCTGGTTAAGATTACCTATAAAAACCTTGAACATGCGGTTTACAACGTGATATCGATCCCTTTCAATGAATCAACAGTTCATCTCGGCTTGCATATAGATCAAACAATGAACTGGAGATTCTAAATTTCTGAAATAAGCCGTAAAGTTATTGCTGCTCTACATCCCCTGCATCGTCTGAAAAAATTCTTGCTCTTCAATACTAAGCTTCTGTTGGTTAATTCCCTCATTCTTCCCATTATTCATTATGCTAATGTGTGCTATCCTGACCTATCGCAAAATCTTCTCAACAAATTGGACTGCCTTCTAATTAGTTGTATAAGATTTGTTTTTAATTTAAGTAAATACGACTATATCTCTACCTTTCGTTCTAAGCTTAAATAGCTCACTATACGTCAAAGGCGTAGCCCCAGAATTTTATTGACACTTTTTCCATCTTAAGTGATGGTAATCCTCCGCCATATTTTAAAGAAAACTTCAATTTCTATAATATTATTAATTTCTATATATTATCTTAAAAATATTTGCTCTGGAACGCCCTACCCGCTGATGTTAATTAAGTTACGTATAAGCTTTTGTTTAAAAGATGTATTTTATAGAAGAGAAAACAAACGAGCATGCGGCTCACCTGATTGCCGGACTGATGGTAAGTGACTACCGCCACCCATGAACACCGTAACACCAGGAAAATTGCAGGTGCGTAGCCGGCCATTTAGAAAGGCGTAAGCTCTTTTCTTGAAAGTCCCTAAGTCTTATCGGTCCGGAAAAATCTCCGGTGCTAAACAATTCTACAGAGAAGTTGTACGTGGAAGAAAACTCCTATCAAAACGTACAGACGTGGACCGCCAAGCATTCAGATGCTGGGGACTCATTCGTGCTACAGCAAATATAGCTGCAGCGTGGCTCTACCACGTATAATACGTTACTTACTAATAAAAAAAGTAGTCACTTGTCATTTTCTCACTTTGTCTATCCGTGAATCCCGGCGTGTAACCTAATCGGTGCGACAACATTATTTAAGAGGTAAACAACAATTAATTGACTTCCCCGTATATATATCATCATCATTACAGCCCTTCACAAGTCCACTGCTGAAAATAGGCCACCCCCAAAGAATGCCACAAAGCACGGTCCTAATCCACCTGCATCCATCGACTTCCTGCATATCTTACCAGGTCGTCACTTCATCTAGTGGGGGGACACCCTACACTTCGTCCGCCGGTACGAGGCCGCCACTCGAGAACCTTTTTTCCCCAACGGTTGTCGGTTCTTCAAGCTATATGGCCGGCCCATTGCCACTTCAGCTTACTAATCCGTTGGGCTATGTCGGTCACTCTGGTTCTACTGCGAATATCCTCATTTCTAAGTTTATCACGCAGAGAAACCCCGAGCATAGCCCTCTCCATAGCTCGCTGAGCGACCTTGAGCTTCCTCATACGGCCAGCAGTGAAGGACCACGTCTCAGTACCATCAGTGGCAAAGTGGCAAGTGGCATCAGTGGTCATCAGTGGCAACACGCACTGGTTGTACAGTCTTGTTTTCAAGTTTTGAGGTATACCTGACGAGAAGATGTGCCGTAATTTCCCGAACGCTGCCCAACCGAGCTGAATCCGCCGATTGACCTCTCGGTCGAAGTTGGACTTACCTAGTCGGACTATTTGTCTCGTCAACAACTTCGAGCTTAGTGTCCCCAACATCTACCGGCATAGGTGTGACATGGACATTAAACATGATCTTTGTTTTGTCCATGTTCATCTTAAGACCTATCCGTTGGGAAACACTATTGAGGTCATTGAGCATAGTGCTTAGGTCCTACATATATATATATATATATATATATATATATATATATATATATATATATATATATATATATATATATATATATATGTATATATATATATATGTGTCATCATATATAGGTCAATATATATCTTTATTTATTCCATCTTTCGTAGAGTTGACTGCAAGATAATGCTATAGGGCATTAAGTCCACCCTGTGTAACCCCTAATTGAAGGTGTGTGCAATAAAGGATAAATAAATATAAAATAGACATACTATGTAATTTTTAATTTCAAAACAAAAATGAATTTATTTTATAACGAACTGTGTAGTGTAGCTCAATTACAGGGGCTCCGGGTTGGAGTTACGAGGAAACGATTCTTGTTAGGTTTGTTAATGTATCAAAGATATTTTTATATTTTTAGAGCCATGTTTATTCAAAATAGTTAATTAGGTCGTAATTATAGTTAAAAGTATTTCACACAAATTCTTTATATACGGGTCTCAAGCTTGGTAATCTTGCCTGTGTTATATATAACATTTTTATTGCAATTTTTATGAATATGTTACAATTAATGTGGCCCATTAGCTGCTGAAATCGATTACAATAAAATAAACAAAATATAGAAAAGTAAGTCATATTAGTTACCTATATATTCTTAGTTTTGAATGCAATCTCGTGGACTTTTACATACAGATGGCTGTATGATACCAATGTGAAATCTATTCTCAATACGAGTACTAAGTGTGTAATATATTGAAAACATGATAACTATGTATGATTTTTCAAATACACAATTCTAACATCAAAATGATCCTCACAAAAGAATACGGTAGTTGTTCGTCCAATAGAATCTGCTCTCTACAAAGCAATCATCTACTTTTTTTCCAGTATTTGGCTAACATGGGACCATAAAAAACAATTTATTTGGTGGTTTTTGGTCGTATTGTAACACTCGGGGACGACACATTACGTATATGACAATTTTAATCAAAAATAATATTAACAACGGTTAGTAAGCTCAGTCGTCGCGCTGGAAAGCGCTTTTTAATCTTTATTCTTCCAGCCGTTTTTTAAGATCGGAAAAATAATGAAAGCAAAATTTTTCTTAGAATTTTCTCTTTTGTAATAAACACATAACAGAAATCGTTGGCCTTGTCAATTGCAAGTAATCAGCTATCTGATTTCAACGTTCAAGACAACGAACTAAAGGTTTGTCCTTGGAATACTCCTGAGTAAATCCATGGACTTTACTGCTTCGAGGTCCAAGATACCAAGGACCCAAATATAACCAAATTTAACCAGAGCAAAATATTTAACGGAGTGAGGAGTGTAGAAGTTAACTTATACTATTTTTGGGCGCACCGAGGGTCACATTTCTGTTAAGTTTGTCGTTGACACGGTTGTGCAAAGACAGAAAAGTCAGGTTAGGTGTCGCTTCCTCCGAGATAGCTGCGACCTTGATTGTATGATACGAAAGCAAAAAATCAAACAAGCGTGCAATTGAGGCGCTTGAACGCAGCTTGAATGATAACCACGAACGGAATCGTACATGGGTAGAGTGGTCGTCTTGTTCGTAAGTGATTGTCTCTAGTTGTTAACGATCATCGAGCAAGGAACGGTGTCAGTTGAGATGACGCGTCTCATAAGGTTTAGGTATTAAAGCTAAAGTGGAGCGGTTACATCTCACAACCAACATGAGAGTTCAGCATTACTACGACCAAGTGTCTTGACTCTTCGATCTAATACTTCTGGATGTCGCATAACAACGGATTTAGAAAGCATGATTTGTTTTGAAGGTCATTTCTGCCATATTACGCTTGGAAGGCAATCTAATTTATAAGGGTTTTCGGAGCCTAAAACTAAACATAACAAACGACATTTACAAATCATTTTCAATTACTGTTAACAAAAGTCAAGTACAAACACTCAAAGTGGCCGGAATACATCTGGGCAATCCAAGTTTTTCGAACGGATAACTAATAATTTTATGGCTACAAAGCAATCTCTATAGGAATATACGCAGAAAACAACAAGTCTCAGAACATTGTATACAGAAATGTATTACAGTAAATTTATGGCTCTCTAAACACTTCGAAATTATTAAATTTTTAACCCCTGTCTCATACAATAACATAATGTATCTCCTTACAATGTGTGAGAAATCTCTTAAGATAAATAAGTTTTCATCAATATTCGGTTACCATGCGATCATGTCTTCTATCATATTTTGCTCTGCTGCAACAAAGTATTATATATTTGTTTTATTTATGACTGACAATTTTCACCTGCGTTGTCTTTTGCTATAACTAATTTTTGCCTGCATCGATTGAAAACATTTTCACAACGAAGTAAAGTAAATCACGCTGCACAAGTATGTTTAAGGTAATCTATATTTTTTCCTTATTGTATTAAGTTCCACTAAGTAGTTAACACGTATAAGCCTTCTTAACTATGCTAAAAGACTTTCCATCGTATATCCTACGGTACTAGCGGTCACTAGTGGTCAAAATTCAACCGTAATTCATTAACCTTAACGTTCATTAATAAGAAAGCTTAATTTAACTTTCAGCGCACATTAATGTATAAAACACATGTCTCATGCACAAAATACGAGTATGAAATAACGCTCTTTTGCCTGGACTATATAACACAATTGGACGTAGTTATACAAGAACGTTCCAACCCACAAGGTAAATATACAGATCTACTTAATTTGAGATCTTCGCAAAGATGTCAAAATCAGTAGATCTGTATAATATCTAACTCATTTTTGAATGAATTGTGGGTTGGAACGTTTTTGTATAACTACGTCCAATTAATCTCTACCTAGAGAAAAACGCCAACTGCATACTAAAAAAAAAAGGAAACACGTGTTTATGAGTATACACTATAAGTGCCACGGTGGGTGCCCATATAAAACTTTGTAAGCGCGAATTTCAAACCTTTATGTTCTGTAAGTTTTAAGCTTTTTTGTTTATTCAAGGCAAATTCGAGTAATTTTGGCTCAAGCCTGAGAGACCTATTGGTTGAAATCCTATACATTTGAGAAGTTATACCAAAATTACTCGAATTTACTTTAGAGGAGCATGTGGGATAAAATAAAACTAAAAATAGATACATATAGTTATGTAATTTCATTTTTTGGAGGACAGGCATTGTTTTATACACTATACAATTATTATTGATGTTTTTATTGCTTTTGCATATTAAATTTCCACGCATATTATTAATATATAATATACGCTATTGTGAATTTTATTCTTCACAGAACATTAACGTAAATTTAAATTAGCAAAATTCTTATAGTGAAAACTTATTTTAGCTTAAACATATGATCTGAAACAAATGAAATTCAATGTAACATAGTAATAATCCCTACAAATAATGATCAATAAAAAGTTTTTCTTCTTCTATTGTAAGATACCTGCGGAAAGTAATCAGATGCTTTTATGTTTTTTGTTTATTTATTTTTTATAGGAGAGGAGGCAAACGAGCATGCGGCTCACCTGATGGTAAGTGACTACCGCCGCCCATGAACAACTGCAACACCAGGGGAACCAGGGGAATTGCAGATGCGTTGCCTGCCTTTTAAAAAGGCGTATGCTCTTTTCTTGAAGGTCTCTAAGTCATATCGGTCCAGAAAAATCGCTGATGATAATCGATTCCACAAGGAAGTTGTGCGAGGAAGGAAACAACTTCTAAATCGCAATATGGTGGACCGCCAATCATCCAAATATTGTAGACGGTATCGGGAGTTCT
Organism: Parnassius glacialis; assembly: GCA_033319125.1. Classification (NCBI taxonomy): domain Eukaryota; kingdom Metazoa; phylum Arthropoda; class Insecta; order Lepidoptera; family Papilionidae; genus Parnassius; species Parnassius glacialis. The sequence continues at coordinate 10,521,234 of JAVANC010000006.1, forward strand.
GCCGCGATGTACCTTCGTGAAATTTGCCAGCTGGGATTAATCCGAACAATTCCTCAGAGCACTCCCCGTGGTAAATGCGAAATGAAATGCAAAGGGATGCAAAATCTCTTCGCAGTGCCAATGAATCGAGCCGATCGGAAAGGACTCGGTCGTCGACAATTTGAGCCGCTCTGCGCTGGATGCGGTCAAGTGGAAGAAGCTGGCACTTGGGAGCCCCTGCCCAGAGATAGGAACAGTATTCCATGTGAAGCCGAATCTGCGCCTTGTAAAGTTGCAGGCGGTGTGCCGGCATGAAATATTGTCCCGCTCTGCTGAGCACACCAAGCTTTTTAGAGGCCAATTTGGCCTTCTCTTCCAAGTGACCACGAAACTGCACGTCACTCGATATGTCAACTCCGAGGATTCCGATACTGGCTGAGGCAAGAAGAAGAGTGCCTTCAAACTGAGGAGACACAACAAATTGGTTCTTTTTAGCGATAAATGCGCAAACTTGTGTCTTCTGAGAATTAAACTGGACTAGATTTAGTCGCCCCCAATCCGAGACTTTGTTCAGTAAAGACTCGACTTCAGACACAAGTTTGTCCCGGTACTCGGCGACGTTTTGCTGAGAAATATTGGCACGGCCAGTGTATAGAGCATCACCAGTGCTGTCATTCACATAGCAATGCATGTTACCAGTTAGCAACATATCATTGATATGCAGAAGAAACAGCGTTGGTGATAGCACGAAGCCTTGTAGAACACCAGCGTTAATAGGCTTGAAGTCGGAGCATGGACCGTCTACGACGACCTTGATGCTCCGATCTGCAAGGAAGCTGGTGATTCAATTGCACAATTTCTCGGGAAGCCCATAGGAAAGGAGCTTCGAAAGAAGCGCTTTGTGCAAAACACGATCGAAGGCCTTCGCAATTACCAAACTAACGGCCAACGCCTCCTTCTTGGACTCTACTGCCCCCGCCCATCTATGAATCAGGTAGACCAGAAGATCACCAGCTGATCGACCCCGACGAAAACCGTATTGCCAGTCACTAATCAGCTGGTGATCCTCAAGGTACCACATGAGCTGGCAGTAAATAATGGATTCCATTATTTTGGAGAACAAGGAGGTGATGGCGATAGGCCTGTTGTTGGACGAGTCTGAGCGGTCGCCTTTTTTAGGGATCGGGTGGACAAAAGCTGTCTTTCATAATTTCGGGACTACACCTAGGTTGTAGGAGTACCGGAAAAGACGCGTTAGGACCAGTGCCAACTCCGGAGCACACGTCCTCAGCACAATTGGGGGAATTCCGTCAGGCCCACTCGACTTCTGGATGTCCAAGGAGAGGAGTGCTTTGCGAACCGAGCGCTGTGAGAACCGCTGTGACATCCGGCACGGAGCACTCACACCGCGGGATAGTCGGCGGTGTTTTCCCCCGTCATCAAGAGTCGAGTTGGACGCAAAAAGGGAGCCCAAAAGGTCGGCTTTGTCTTTTGAGGCTTGGGCTAATGAGTTGTCCTCCCTGTGCAGAGATGGTAGTGGTGGCATGAAGGAATTCCCTTAGACAGCCTTGGCGAGACACCAAAATGCACGGGTACCCGAAGGAAGGCGAACTAGTTTCTCGCCGATTCTGCTTATGTGCTCTGACTTTGCCTTGGCAATAACTCTTTTGAAGAACCTGGGGGCGACGTTATACTTCTTTTTAAGTATGCTGGTGTTTACATCCCGAGTCGCCGAAGTCGCAGCCCAGGCTTGATAACACTCCTGCTTACTGCGTAATTCAGTCTTACAGGAGCGACCAAACCAAGGCTGAGATCTGCCTCCGATGGGTACCACAGATGATGGAATAAACAGTTCCATTCCCTGTAGCACCACATCAGGGACAGAATCGGCAACCGTGCTGAGATCATTCGGCGAGAAGCAAACCCGCCCCCATGGGAAGGATACAAAGATAGACCGCATTCCGTCCCAATCCGCCGACCTGTAATGCCAAACACGGCGGCAACCTGTAGAACGCAACCGCGAGGGGAGCGTGATTGGCACCACACTCCGGATCAGACAATGGTCTGAAGAGCCGAGAGGGGCATCAACGGAAACCTGATATCCGTCCGGATGAGAGGTCAGCAGAAGGTCCAACAGGGAAGGTGTATGATCCTCCACATCTGGAATCCGCGTAGGCGATGTAACCAGTTGTGTCAGACCATATGCCAAGGCAAAGTAATAAACAGATCTCCCCGCATGATCGGTTAAAGGTGAACTGCGCAATTCGGCGTGGTGGGCGTTAAAATCGCCAAGGATCACGATCTCTGCGAATGGGACCTGTTGTAGCATGGAATCTGAGGCCATTTGGACGTGGTCGATGAGTCGGTCTGTTTCGGCATTAACGCTATGGGACCTATAGAGGCACCCGTGGACGCGCGGGTGGTCGTCGCTGTCTACGCGTAGCCAATAGATGGACAGGTCCGAACCTTCACGACTGCCGAGGTGTCGAGAACAGATGTCCTCTCTGACATATACGCAAACTCCAGCCCGAGGCACAAAGGAGGGCTTCCATTTGTACCCCGGGTAGGAGAGATACGAAGTATCAGCCGGAGAGGACACCTGCGTCTCGGTCAGAAAGAGCAAGGCCGGCTTCGCCGTCTCGAGATGGTATTGGACGGTGTTTAGGTTCGAGTGAAGTCCAGTGGTAGAGCCACGCGGCAGCTTTTGCTGTCGCACGGATGGGCTGGCTCAAACCGTGGTGGTACCACGATCACACAAAATACAAGCGTGAAGTAGAAGTTTACCTCTGCATTTCGCTTGGTGAGTGCAGGTGGCCGGAGGCCCTTTTTACTGGAAATGAGGCATTCCATCTTAGTCCTCACGGGTGACAACGCATCTGCATTTTGATTTGTAATAGAGGATAGATGTAGATGTCTATGGGCCGCAGCAACCACTTACCATCAGGTGGACTGTGTGCTCGTTTGTCAACCTTATCCTATAAAAATAAAGTCCCCTGATGTTGCAGAAATTCACGGATAGCGTGGCAGAGGTCGCCTTGGTATTGTTGCTCCTTTTGCCCAGAGCAGTTATGTTTTTGACCGGAATTTAGCCCCCCCCCCCCCCCCCAGAATACACGGGGCAGTCTGAGCACCCTCACTCAGGAGTCGAATAACATGGTCGTGTATGCTCAGCGAGGGATTCTCCAGGGGTGCTGGTACCCTCCTAGGGTAGTCTTTGGTGTAATTCCGCTACCATGTTGGTTGGGGGGGGGGGGGTGTATTGAGCCTCCGGCCACCTGCAAGCACCAGCCGAAACGCAGAAGCAGAGCTTCTACTTCACGCCGCTATTCTGTGAGATCGTAGTACCAACTCGGCTCGAGCCGTAAATATACTGCACATACTGAACAGTAAAGTATTAATATATAATCACAAAAATGTGTATTAAAATTAATATTTTTTATTATTATTTGGATTTAAAGGTTTCTCGGCTGTGTCATGAAACAAAAGAATCATGGATCAAATTTGTTCAGAAGAATAGCAGCGAAAAAATCTGGTTACCGTCAGATTATTCACGCATATGTTCCGTGCATTTCAAGGAAAACGACAAATACACCACAAAAACAGGAAGAGTGTACTTAAAGAAATCTACAGGAGCATGCGATAACATAATGATATCATTATATAACATTACTGGGATTTTGTTTTATTTTGTGATTAGACGACGAACTATTTTTTTGTAATGTAAACATTTTAATTAGTAATTTCAATTAGTATATTTACGGGACCTAAGAGAGGCGGAACCCTCGGTGCGTGTATTATACAAGTATATGGCGGTTTTTTAATACTATAACGCTAGCATTTTTACAGGCTTCCCAAATAATTAGTATAATTTTATTTCAGCCAACAAAATATGGTGAACAGGAAATATCAAAACCGTTGTCTGAACCAGTAAGCAGTTCAAATTCAATTTTTGATAGTCCGAGAAAAATTGTACTTAAAAATAAATTACGCAAATGATCTATTTTAATTGCCTAATTCAAATGATGTATACGAAGTCTAAGCTTTTAAATATAGTTCTATGGCGTTACCTTAGTAACAGAATCAATAATTCTAGGTCATTATAAAAATAACAAAATATGAGCACGTTGTATTTGTACGAGGGTGGATTGAAAAGTACTCGGCCTAACCAAGAAAATAAACACATACTAAATCAGTTATATTTTTATTTTTCTACATAATCACCATCAAGTTCAATACACTTTTGCCACCTCCCCTTCCAAGCATTTAGACCGTTGAAAAAAAATGATTCTTCCTTAGAGTCAAAATATGCGTCTACAGCTGCTTTGACCTCGTCGTTTGTCGAAAATCTTTGACCTCTCAAGTGCTTTTTTAGGTAAGGGAACAGAAAGAAGTCTGATGGTGCCAGATCAGGTGAATACGGCGGATGCGGTAACAGTTCAAAGCCACAGTTGTGAATTTCAGCCATTGACTGTACTGACGTGTGAACACGGGCGTTATCTTGATGAAACAGGACTTTTCTTCTGAGCATTTCTCGACGTTTATCTTTTATATCCTCTCGTAAACGGCGTAGTAAGGTGCAGTAGTTATCAGAGTTTATAGTCTGACCCCTTTCAAGATAATCAATCATAATCACACCTTTCGAGTCCCAGAATACTGAAGCCATCACCTTATTTGCCGACAAAATCGACTTAGCCTTTTTAGGGGGTGGTGAACCAGGTCTTCTCCACTGTTTTGATTGTTGTTTTGTTTCCGGTGTACAGTAATGAACCCATGTTTCGTCTATAGTAACAAAACGATTCAAAAAATCATCTGCATCGGCTTCAAATAACTCCAAACAGTCGCGTGAAATAGTCAATCGCGTCCTTTTTTGTTCAACTGAAAGCAGTCGCGGAACCCACCTCGCAGACACCTTGTGGAAACCCAACTCGTTGATAATGATGTTTTGAGTTCGTTCATAAGAGACGCCTATAATCTCGGCTATCTCTCTAATTTTTAATCTGCGGTCTCCCATTATTAAATCAAGTACTTTTTTTAATATTTTCGTCAGTAGTTGACGTCGAAGGCCTTCCAGAGCGGGGTTCATCTTTCACACTCTCTCTACCACGCTTAAATTCTGCTATCCATTTTTGACGGATGAATATGACAGAGCACAATCGCCTAATGTACTGACCATGTCATCATGGATGGCTTTTGATGATAGCCCCATCTTATGGAGGTACTTAATGACGGCACGCTGCTCGATTTGCTCCATTCGCGGAAATTATGTCCGATTACTTTGTTAATAAATTTATAAAATCACAACTAATTATCGCACACGTTTCGAACTTCACTCAATGAACTAGTCTGAACTGAACTAAATAATGTGGGTAGATTTGATTTTTAGAATTGAATGGATCTGTGTTAGGCCGATTACTTTTCAATCCACCCTCGTATTTAATAGCAAGGAGTCTGCAGCTAAAAAGAAACTTACTGAGAAATTTAACAAAATACTTACTAAAGAAATAAAAATTTGATTCTTACAAATTAATTGTACAAAATTTTAAACATAAATTCGGTCTCAACTTAAATGCTGAGATTGATTTAATGACTAAAGGAGAAGTTGTGGACTTACATAAATATTTAATGAAAAATAGTAAACAGAGCACGCATTATTTATTATACAATGCATGCACCTATACGTAAATTCGCATTGACTGCACTATTATTCGCCAGCTGCGTATAATATAGAATGCTAGAAAAGTAATAATAATTATCTTTGATAATAAATGTATATTTTTATATTTTAAATATTTACCTTTTAAAATATTAAATAAAATATCATTTAAAAGTAATTCTGACATAATATTATGCAATATTATATTAAATTAACACATATGCAAAATAAATAACAATTAAAGAAATTGTACTCGATATAATTAACAATACTATCTAAATAAACAGTTACTACATACTAATAATTCTACCTACGTATAATCTATGATGAGAAAAACTGACCGCGCAGGCGCAATTTCCTGGTATATAGTGTATTATCTATGGGCGCAATGCAATCCTCTATCTTCGAATGCACTCTTATATTATCAACTGCGCATACGCGACTACTATCCTCCGCGCATGCGTGAAGACATAGAGTAGCGCACATTTTTTGTTTGGAATAGCTTCTCTAGTACGTAGTACATAATAACACAATGGAAATAATTTGAGAAATTTTTTCAACATAAAAGAAGTTGGACAAACAAGTGTATTTTTTTCTTTTTTTAAATTCATGGATTTTCTTGATAGAATTCTGCTAATATTTAGTAATTTAATTTTAATCAATTAATAGGTCAATTAATTGTGCAAACCTCAGAGTAATATGTATATAATTACTGGCAAGGTGCAAGCAAAAAATATAGCACAGAATTAACATTTTCAGTTTCATCGGATATAATATGTATATCTTTATATATAAAAATTACGTGTCACATTGTTTGTCCGCGATAAACTCCTAAACCACTCAACCGATTTTAATGAAATTTTGTATATGTGTATTGCTTGCTCTAACTTGAGAGATAGGATAACTTTTATTCCGACGAAGTGACCCTCAATATTTTTTATTGCGAATTTAAAGATTCGTCGAAATGGTCATCGGAAAGGGCAAAACAAAGTCTGCATGATCAGTTGGTTTGTATATAATTTTTAAAATGGCAATCTGAAGCAACGCGAAGGAAAGTAACAGTGATATCTTTTATCGCTTTATTTTTATACGCCCAACCCATTTATAGTCAAAATTATGATTGTGTATAAATTTCTCGGATTTCATACAAAGTTGGATCACCTTGGCCTGGACATACACTCCACTCACTATTGAAAAATGAAAGGAGAATGGGATTTTTGGGCCTGAAGTTAACTAATTGGCTTATACTTTAAAAAATTGGCTATATTTTTCTAAAGTTAAATACAAAAAACTAGCTCATTTTACAATCTAGATTTCGAAAAAACAATAAAATAATAAATAAGTTAGAAAATCGCTCGTATTGATGCAATTGATTTTATATTTATTCGGATCCAAAAAAATTAAATGATAAAGTTGATATATTGATATGATATATTCATTTGGAAATAAAGTATATTATTATGCGCATAAGGAAATAAGAAATAAAAATTTCATGGAAATAAATCAATTACCATAAAGAATACACTAGTGAAATTCTCTTTTCTGTACATTACCTACCACTAGTAATTTCTATTTATTATATTATAACCTCCTTGTTTCTATTAGTTTGTTTGATAGTTCAAACTTCAAAACTATTGATTTAAAAAAAAGAAAAAGACCAATTTTCGATTTGATTTGAAACGAGTGCAATATAATCGATTCTCGATTAAATCCAGCATTTTAATATCTATTTTTAATTATTTATCTGTGTTAACTAGGCAGATAAAAAAACATATCTACAAAATAATATGAAAAAATACAAAGTATCAACATGTCAACAAATAACAGTAACAACAATAATTCACGTTATTGATCTCAGATCGATATTTCTAATATACATTTCAATTAGTTGTTGTTGTTTTAATTTTCGTTAAGCGTTTCAATATTTTATTTCCTAGATAACCTTAGCTTTTCTTTGGTGATTTTATACTGATCCGCCTTTTATATCTTAAAGTAATTATAGTTAAAAATAACCTGTAACAGTGTTATTACAGTGAAAAATCGCCTGTTACAGTGTAGGTAATACATAAAATCACTATTATTTTTCTTCAATAACTCAGCTCCTAGATTGACAAATCTAGCTAGATTTTCAGGTATGAATTTTTTATATATAAGCTTTCAAATGGTCCGACTTTCATCTTGTTAACATCTGGGCCCAAAAATGTATGGAGATGTCTCCTTCTCCTTTGAAGTCACATAAAATTTACAGCTGACGCAGTCATCTTTAAAAGAGGCAGCATTGGACTCAGTGGAGAGACGTGCTAAGAGGCTCATTGGTGACCTTGATTTGGTTGAAACCAATCTTGTCAGCCTTGAGCACAGGCGCAGAGTAGCCAGTCTCTCAGTATTCTATAGGATGCATTTCGTCGAGTGTGCGCAGGAATTTCACGCCTTAATTCCTCCTTCTCCTTTCCACCATCGGACAACCAGACGGTCGGCGGGTCTTCATCCCTTTGTTGTCGATATTCCACGCATTAGAACCAAACGGTTTGCTTCGTCTTTTGTAATGCGTACAGCAAAGGAGTGGAATAATTTGCCGGCGTCTATCTTTCCGTCCGAATACAATCTAGGCGTCTTCAAGGCAAGAGTGAATAGGCTTTTGTTACGATAAGACAGTGCGATTTACCATCTAAGGCTGCATCACTACTTACCACCAGGTGGGATTGTGGTCAAGCACTGGTTTATAATAAGTAAAAAAAAAGGCATTCCATCTTAGTCCTCACGGGTGACGACGTATCTGCATTTTGATTCTTTATTGAGGATAAATGTAGATGTCTATGGGACACAGCACCACTTATCATCAGATGGACTGTGTGCTCGTTTGTCATCCTTTCTTATCTGCCGACTTCCAAAAAGGAGACGGTACTCAATTCGAGTGTATGTTTTTTTTTATGTGTGTTACCTCATAACTTTATACACGGCGCACCGATTTCGATGATTCTTTTTTATATGAAAGCTGATAGTTCTCGTGTGGTCCCATATAAATTTTATCAAGGTCAGACCAATGTTTATTGAGTTATTCTTAAATAACCTATATTGAAGTCGCTTATATTGAAGTCGGCTGTACAAAATTTTTACTTTGAAATTATAAAAAAAAATTCATCAGTAATTATGTGTTGCTTGTCTACTCTGTGCGAGTGCGACTGTTTGACAACTGATTTTAACAGTTTGACATTTGCCTTAAAGTAGTAACATACATAACATTATGTAGTATTATGCATACGTAGGTATGTATGAGAGTATTATGTATATGTTATTATTCTAAGGGCAATATGTACATGTAAGTCAACAAATGACAATTACGAGTTTGACATTAGCAGTACGAACGTAAACAATGTATATTTTATTTTATTCAATATAATGTATTTGTAACACTCCTGCACAAGGAGTGCTCCTTATAAAATTTCACTATACCAAATCTCACCGTTTTCAATTTAATGTCGTTTTCTTTTTTCGATGGAACATGGCTATGACTTATGTGGCTGTTGTTTGATTAAAATTGAAATTGAACGTTATATAAGTTATAAAACCAATAAAACATAGATATAAAGCTTTTCTTTATATAAAAGGGAGGAAGCGAGTGTGCGGCACACTTGATGGTGAGTGACTATATAAACATCAGCATCACCTGGGAATTGTAGGTACGTTGCCGGCTATTTAATAAAGAGTAGGTTCTTTTCTTAAAGGTCTACTCTATGTACGATGTATAAATTTTAAGGTCCCGTACAAAACTACGGACATACGCTGTCTGTCTACATTACCTATAACTAGTGTTATCTTTTAAAACATGTTTTTTTATAGACTAAGAATGATAAACGTACACATAGCCAACCTGATGGTAAGTGTAAGCCATGGCCCATAAACACCTTCTTTTGTCTCCGATTAAGGATTAAAATGTAGATACGTTGTCACCCCTGAGGAGTAATAGAATGCCTCGTAACCAGTAAAAGGGTCTCCGTATCTTTACACTCACCATATTAAACACAGCAGCATTAAGCTGGTATTATGTGGGAGCGTGGTCCTTCCCCGGTCGGGCCAACATATTTGCGCTGCTAACATAATATATCTATCGTGCGTTCGAATCCGCCATTCGACTACTGTCGTGAACCACTTCTAACACAGGCATTTTAAGCTTACCAGAAGTGGTTAAAGGGAATATTAGTAATGTTTAATAGCATTACTAGTATTTTCTAACCAAAAAAAACCGGCAAAGTGCGAGTCGGACTCGCGCACCGAGGGTTCCGAACAAATCTGTAGGTATATAAGTTTAAAATTATTAAAAATATTTTTATTATAAGATGTAACTAAAGATTTATGATTTTCGCAATTTTTCCTTTATCTGTGCTATAAAACGTTGCTTCGTACCAAATTTCAAGATTCTGATTTCACGGGAAGTACCCTGTAGGTTTTGATTCCCTTGCGAATGTCGAAAATTTACGGCATAAACGGCTGTATATTTAGATTGCGTTGGCTAAGAAGTTTGAGTTTTTCACAGCTCTAAGGGACAGTAGACTTGAGTATGACTGAAAAAATATTGTGGATTTCGCTGCAAATAATAAAAATTAAAAAATTAAAGGGGTCCCACATTATTATGATTATCATTACAGCATATCAAAAGTCCAGTACATCACACTGCTAAACATAGAACATGTCACCCGTGAGGACTAAGATGGAATGCCTCATTTCCAGTAAAAAGGGCCTCCGGCCACCTGCACTCACCGAGCGAAACGCAGAAGTAAACCTCTACTTCACGCTGGTTTTCTGTGAGGTCGTGGTACCACCCCGGTTCGAGCCGGCCCATCCGTGCGACAGCAAGAGCTGCCGCGTGGCTCTACCACTGTTAAAACATTTAAATACACATACACTTCATTATAAAATAAAACTAATTTTACGGATTTTATCGCGTATATTATTAAAATTATTCCTACAATTAGTCCAATTTATTCCAATTGAAATTATTACTACCTCTAGATTAAAAAACATTAAAAAAAATTAATCTGGAGGTAGCCGTGGTTAAAAAAAATAATCTGGAGGTAGCCGTGATTAACTATGACATTGGGACGTTATACACCTCAGTCCGCCCCCCGTGACCATGGGTGCTGTAAAGTGCTCGAAACGTCGGGAATCTATACAAATAAATAAAATTGAAGTGTCTGTTTGTAATCTTAAAATACCAGCTTTTTACTAAATGCATATGAAAGTATATACGGTACTTATAACAAAAACACAATTTTTAACATTTTTGTCTGTCTGTCTGTTTGTTCCGGCTAATCTCCGAAATGACTGGACTGATTTCGACGGGACTTTCACTGGCAGATAGCTGATGGTGTAAGGAGTATCTTAGGCTACTTATATTTTAGAAAAAGAATTAGGGTTCCGCGCAACATAATTAAAACCCTAAATTACACGCGGGCGAAGTCGCGGAGAACAGCTAATATAAAATAAATTAATATACGCCATAAAATCCGTAAAATTAGTTTTATTTAAATGTGAAGTGTTCTCGTAAATATAAGAAATCATTATCATTATAAAAAATAAACTAATACTTAATTAAATTATGCTATGCTTAACACATCAACAGAGTCTAGGGATATTTAATATTTCATCAAATATCTAAAAATCTATGAAGAATTTTCTGATATAGTAAATGAAAGAATGATAGGTTATTTTAAGGTCTTTAATAAAAAATTAAAACAACACTTCGTAATATTTCATGTTGATTTTTTTTAATCGCCGTAGAAAATTAGTATGATAAAAAAAACTTTATTCCTTCTTATGAAACTATAAATTTTAATTAACTATGACACTGGAACGTCATTGAAATTTGAATTGAAAAAATCTCATAAAATCTAATTCTTAGCAATCAGTGTTGCCACCTCTTACAGTAATTACACATCGACATCGATTGTTCATACTTAAAATTAAATTGTCAATGTTTTTTGTCGTTGTTCCGTTGTCTTTGGCGGGAAATCTCTCAAAGCTTTTTGTTGTAATATGTCTCAGGAATGATCGATAGGATTTAAGTCGGGCAACTATGCAGGCCAATGCAAAACTTGAATAGCGTGATCTCGAAGAGCGGCCGACACCAGCCGCGCCGTATGGGAAGGAGCATTATCGTTCATGAGCAGAAATTCCTGCCCCATTTTAATTCTTGTGGGACAATAACAGGCTCTACTAGCTCTTCGTGGTATTTTTGTGCAGTGATGCTGCCGTGGATCCAGACAAGATGGGTTCGTCCGCCAAGACGAATTCCTCCACACACCATGATTCCCGCCTTGGTATGAGTGGACCTCTTGAGGGTGCCGTAGACGATTAACTTTCCCTGGAGTTATCCAAATGCATGTTCTTCATGAATCATGATGAAATCCAAACTGGGACTCATCGGTGAACAGCACCAAAGACCATTGTTCGTCACTTAATGGTAAATTCTTCCGAGCCTACGAAAGCCGACGACCGCGATTGCTACATCGCAATGCTGAAACACGTAGCGGTCTTCGAGCATGAAGACCAACTTCATGCAACCGCTTCCACACGGTTTGGTCGCTTACCAGTAGCTGGTGGTCCTCATGGAGCCTTTGTAGTAGTTACATTGCTGTGATTTTGAGTTGTCTTCTGGCGGTCATTTCGGGAAATCGATCCTGTCCCTGCGTAGTAAGACGATATCTACCCGTGTGCCGTTCAGCCATATCCCCAGTACTACAATAAAATGACCATAACCTTGATATCACGATTTGTCTGGTGAGTAGGGCCAAAGCAACGACGCGTTGAATAGCACTATTTTCTAACATGCCCACGGCTCGTAACATTTCATTTCGATTAAAATGACGACGTGACATGACTCTTAAAGCTCACACGGCACGTTAAATTAAAAAAGAATCTAATTCTAAAAATCTAATCTAATATTATCCCTTTTCATTAATTTAATATCAGTAGAACAATTTTAATTTTCCTTGATGTAACGAATCATTAAGAATTTCGCCGCCGTATTTTGTTTTTTTTTTCTTTTTTTATTTACATTTTTACATTTTGTTAATAGAATAAAAGAGGTTTCAATCTGTATATAAACTTTTTACGGAAACTAAAAAGATTTTATTCGTAAATAATTTAGGATTAAAGTATCCTTTCAATCTGTTGATGTGTGTAAATCTCTTAAATCAGAAAACGTTTCACATACATACTTAAATTAACAATTTTTAAATTGTATTCACTTTACAAATGAACTGAGCAGGCATTAAGGCCGTCGTAAAACACACACATACACATCAACAGAAAAAATGTTATCATATTTATAAATGACGTCAGAACTGACCAGTTTTCAGGCCAAGGCAACACCATCGATTACAATACCACTGGCAAGGAATGCTATATATTTTATTGATTTCCTACTGCTTTTTCTATTTTAACTAGACTAGTTTAACTAGTTTCGATGATTGTTCGCGTGTTATATTAATGGTCGTGTGGTAGCAGCATTAGAATCGTGTGACCCCTTTTCTTCCCGTGACTGTCACACGAGGCGATTAATGAAGAAAAGCCATAAAAGTCTTAGTTATTTGGCCAGGCCAAAAATACCCAGATATGTGACGGGCTGCAGCTTCATAAGTGCGACGTGTCCGATATTGCGATCGCCAACCAGCGTGGCGATCAAGGACATAACCTACCAATAGGAAGTACCAAAAATATATGGCCCCCAATTCCCGTATGTACCTGACCGTGGTGGCGGTCATGGCAATAGTGGGACAAAGGGTGCTAAGAATCCCCGGGAGAGGGTAGGATACCACCAAAAACTAGAACTGGTGACTTACAATGGACGAACTTTGTGGCACGACGAGAATAGAATATTCGAGAATTAGAAGTACACACTAATCCCGGAATCAGGTCCCCTACTCTACTATCACGAGAGACATGATCTTTCTTAGGGTAGAGTGGGTTTTCTTGTCAATAAATTTCTCTGTGGCAACATTTTGAAAATCTCCAGTGTATTGACGAGCGTAATAAATAAAACTAACTAAAAAATATACTGTAAAGATTTTACAAGTTTACGCACCGACTTCTACACCCTCGTACGATGAAGTTAAAGCTATGTATGAAGGAAGACATAGCGTAGGCTTTACAAAACACCACTAAAGGCCACTTTAATGTCCTCATGGGGGAACTTAAGGTCAATTTGGGAAGAATACAAGTTTTGAATCTATGGAACGCACGGTTATGGAAGCAGAAACCACAGGGGGAAAATGCAGATCAACTTGGAAAGGAGAGGCTTCATCTAATGAATCCTTATTTAAAAAAGCCCCAGAGAATGTGGACCTGGTGCATCCCAAACTACGTGACAAAAAATGAGATCGACTTCATCATGACGCACCAAACGTACATATTCAGAGATGTCTCAGTGATCAATAGGTGTAATATCGGAAGCGATCACCGATTTGTTCGAGGCTCTCTGATTATCGATTTCAAGATTAATAGTCCATCTGATGAAGTGTACGCTCTGACCAAATGATTTTCAAACCATTCGGGATCCCAACGTTTCCAGTTGGAACTACGGAATCGATTAAAAATAAAAATTTAAATTTGCCTTCAAATCCACATTGGACATTAATGAGGATCTCACTAGTGTGGTTAAGGTCTTAAGGGATCAGGAGAGTAGGTTGTGTAGTAGGTAATAAGGGGTGGGCCATTTAATATTTGGAAATTGAATCGGTTATAAAATAAAATAAATGAATATTTTTTCAAAGTTATGAGTTTATTAGAAAGATTGAATTTTTTCATTTATTAATGAAAGACAAAATCATTCAAATTACTGCCACGGCTTGCCTTACAATACCCCATTCGATCAGGTAAATTTTCGATTATTTTGGCCTCTATTTCGTCAATGGCAACTTCGATTTCATGATTCAAGTCGTCAATCATCTCTGGATGGTTAATGTAACACTTGTCCTTAACGGTTCTCTACAACAAATGTCCAACGGAGTCAAATTGCAGCTTCGAGGTGGGTAATTAACATCAGCATTTCGGCTGATTAAGCGATTTTAGAAAACAGTGCGCAAATGCTCAATTGTTACGTTGGCTGTTTGGCACGTTGCGCTATCTTGTTGAAATCAAATGTTTTCTATGTCATTCTCTTCAATTTTGGGAATCAAAAAATTGCTTAGCATAGCGCAGTACCGATTGCCACGATACGACATGATTGATACGACAATTTCGCTTATCGACGTATCCTCCGAGGTGAAAATGAGCTTCATGTGAAAAGATGATTTATTGGTAAAAATGCTCACTTTCGATCAAGCAGTCTTCGGCCCATTGAACAAACCTAAAACACATCGGATGAGATTTTTATGCAAAATTCTTCTTAAAGAAGTGCGGGAAATATTCAATTCTTGATAACGATGACGAGTTTATTTTGATGGTTGTTCATGCACACTCTGAGAAACAGCAGCGAAGTTTTCGGTTAAGCGCAGTAGACGAGTACGTACACGAGTTTTTTATTACAAAAACGATCCAGTTTCACAAACTCTTTACAAATTGATCCACAAACTACGTTTTTGGCACTTCCTTTTTGTCAAATTTTTTTCGTAAATTCTTACAGTTTGAGTAGAAGACTAACCATTTTGGACTTTTAATAGGATTTTTAATATTTACCAACTTTGTTCAAGCAAATAGCGACCTATTTTATAAATGTCAAACATAAAACTAACTTTATGTCACATCTAAAATGTTATCAAACTTTCCAACCTCAAAATAACCTATAGTTATAATTCCAAACGTTAGCTGGCCCATCCTGTATATAGGCTGGAAGTCCAAGCTCTCAAACAAGACATTTCAGGTTATGTAAAAGAGACGTGAGGCAACAATAGCCACGCCATCAGAACAGCTGACACTCACCAGACTTGTAAGGAAAGCTGTACGGCAGTAGCACAAACTCAAAGTCACCCGGCGGGCGGTGAAAATAGCTATGCTTGGAGTTCCTCTAGTGGATAAGATTCGTAACAGGCTCACCGACGTAGCTTTCCGTATTTGCAGGCTGAAGTAGCATTGGGCTTGTCACATCTATTGTAGAAGCGATAAACGTTAAACTAGGCATGTTATAGAGTGGAGACCGCGTTAAGGTAAACGTAGTGTAAGACGCCTCCTCGCTAGGTTGAGCGACGATCTGAACTCATAATAGAACCGTTTGGTATAGTGTATACGAAACAGTTCTATGCCAAGACCTCAGTTAAAATTGCAAACAAATAACAAAACAACCATCGAGATAACGTTTTTAATCTAACGCTAACTCAAACCATTATTTATTTGATAAATTTAATACAACTACTATTAAGTTTAGAAATAATAAAATTATGCCACCCTTAGCTCTAATTACGTTTTCTAGCAAATTTTCTGTGCACTCTGGGGCTCATTACTCAGAAGCAACTTATGATATAACTAAAGCAACATCGTGTTAAAAATAAAGTAAAGTAAAATTAAAAAGGAAAATTGTTCAATCACTATAATCCTTTATATTTTAAACAAAGAAATGAAATTGCCAAGAGCTCAAACATAAATCTATTAATCTTTTCGATGTTTATACAAAGTCGTGAATTTGGGTATATTTTCATATTTTAATATACATTATTTATCCCTCTATATATCTATAAGGACGATTTCTGCAAATTAATTATTTTTTGAAATTTCTATTGGAGACTATCGAACCCTATCCGTACAGATGCCAAAGTTACAGTTTTTGGAACGTTGTCTGTCTGTCTGTCTGAACGCGCAGCACACAAAAACCTGTGAACGAAATTGAATGTATATGTAGAGGTTTAAACTTTAGAATGTACATCACGCTATCTATTATAGGAGCTAGGCAGTAAGTCTAATTATCTGGATAGATAATGTACAAAACTTAAAAAAAACTTTACCGGAGCTCATAACACAATTTTCTTTAGTAAGTTCAGTTGGTATAATCCCTCTCCTCCTATAATACCTTTATCTCATTATGGCGATGCAAAAAGGCAAACTGTGTTTTATTTTTTAGATTAGATTGTCGTCAGTGATGTGTGATAATTGCTAGCGATCCTTATATTATTTATGCGCAAAATAACTCATCTGTCAATGTAATTTTTTGAAGTAGTGAAGAGTCTTACGCATTTTAATTTATTTATTTCAATTTTTAAATTCCTTACGATATTTTCCTTAATGGATGCACCGATATTATATACCTTATATGATTGCAATATATGAATGAATTAGGTTAGTCATAGGTTTAGTTTTTACATTTACCGACAGGTTGTCACCGGTTGTTGATATTTTATTTCACAAATATGCTTCATTCCTATTAATTTCACTTTTTGGCGTAAACTAACCCACATTAATGATTTAAAGTCTGAATTGGTCAGGGACACATCTTCAGGCGTGCTTACCCCGAATTTTGCACCCTTTGCTAAGCGCAGCACAATGCATAAAGTATATGTGGTCCCGTGACCCAGGTTTCTTATGCGTCGGTTTACGACGCCGTGACCCATGCTCCTTCCGCTCTCTCCACTCGCGGGCCCTCCCCAATGTTCGCCGACGCTGAATCGGGCTTATACATGGAGATCGAGCAGCAAGCTCTGTTGAAGACCACAGACTACCGCTTCACCGTCATCAAGGGCAAAAAGCGTAAACGTGCAACTACAACAAAAGCGGCTGAGCCTCACTCGGCTCCATCGTCTCCAAACACCGCTCCAGTGAAAAAGCTACCACTCGTGCGCAACCACCCAAGTCTGCTACTAAGGCTGCGATTACTGGATCCCCCACTGAATGTAGAAAATAGTCTCTACCGCCACCTATCATTGTACAGGATAAATCCAGACGAAATAATATTTTCAACTGGATAGACTCAAAGAAAATTTTCTGCGCAAAAGTATAAAACGTCAACCAACGTCAACCTGTGTCTTCCTGCCTAAGACAAAGGACTTTCGCAGCATGACAAACCACTTGCGCGCTTAAAATAGGCTTCCACACGAAAGGCTTCCCTCTCGGAGGAGCGCGACTTTCATGCTGTCGTTCGCGGGTTCTCCAAAATAACTCGAGGCAATTTTCATTCTAAATTATCGGAATTCGTTAAAAAAAAGCTACTATCTGCACATATAATTTATAAGATAGCCGTTAACTGAAACTAAAATAAAATATTATAAGAGTATTAAATAAAAAATAATGCGTCGCCAACACACAGCCTTTGCGAGAGGCTTAAGTTCAGAAATGGACTTGTAGAATATATTATATAAATTTAAGAAGTTAATTATTACCAAGTAATTAGTACCTAGTACCTACTTTAATTACAATTTATGCTGAAATTAAAAAAACTAAAGCTGTTAAGTTTTTTGAGCAAATAAATAAGAACAGTATAATAGAAAGGGGTTAATTCCAACAAAGAGTTGTCTATTTTGTTAAAATGCATTGAAAAGCCGATATCATTAATTCTAGGCTTATCAGAATAATTAATTTGGCTTCAACGTCGACCCTGACATTACTAAGCTCACTTGTTTAACCTTGGGTACTTTTTATCTTAATTTATTTATCAGTTAGCCCCGCTTTAACCAAAGCAATATAAGATTATACTATATACATAGATGCTACCTACCTGCTCTGAGATCATCATCATCATCAATATTAGTATCATTATGTATCTTTATAAGTCTACTGAACCTATGCATCTCAAAACAAATGCTTCGTAACACGGTCCAGAGTCACCTGCATTCATCGTTAAAAATGGATATAACAACAAACATACCATCACATTTATCATATTATTGGTGAAGATTTAACATACATCTGAGAGTTTTAGTTCCGCTTTACCATAGTAGATTTACTTTGCACGAAGTAGAAGAAGAAGAAAGAGTTTGTAGCAGAAGAAGTATTCATGGATATTGGACTACATACATACATCGCGATAACGCAAATATTCGCGTTATTGCAAGTAAGTAAGTGTGTGTGTGTGTGTGTGTGTGTGTGCACCGCCGGTGCTTTTGTGTCGCATGTAAGGAAGACCACATTCATGCCTAGGCCGCACACATCGCGATAGAATTCCGGCGATAAAACTTCGCCTTTGGCCTACGGCGAATGTGCCTGGCCACACTGCGTATTGTAAAGTTCATCGTACGTTTATCGTGATAAACACGCGCTAAACACAAAATGGAGGCAGTGGTGGTTCTATATTATATGGCAGCGAATAATAATTTTTTACTACGTTTTTGGTAACAGGGGAGAGCTTTAGGCGCCTATTTATTAACGCATTATTTATTTCAAATACATATTTCATCAAATTATTCAACTTAAATATCTCGCAAACCCTAATTTACTTTAACACATCCGCTACGCACGATGTCTATGAGGACTATGAGCAGACTGAAGTGTGGCCGCAACAAGCGAAGTTCATCGCAATAAAACGCTTTGATGTGCGAGAGTTTACCGACAGCGAAGCGATGTGATTTCGACTTCGCACGAAGTGACGAAGTATTCACGAATATGTGGCCATATACATCGCGATAACGCGAATATTCGTATTATCGCGATGTATGCGGCTCCTGGATATTGTAGACGTATTTGACACTTGACGGATGGTAAAATTAACTAATCTTCTTCGGTGGCTAGTTATAAATTTTAAGGGAAGCTCGCTTCAAGATGTAGCCAATCTTGTCTGCAACTGACATATGGTAGGTAGTACAGCAGGTCGCAAGTAGTACGCTCGACTGTGGCCGGATTCACTCGATCATTGTGACGTAGGCGTAGGACCCGAAGCTTGTTGTAAAAATATTTAACAGTGGTAGAGCCAGGCGGCAGCGTTTGCTGTCGCACGGATGGACCTGCTCGAACCGGGTACCACGACCTCACAGAATACCAGCGTGAAGTAGAGGTTTACCTCTGCGTTTTGCTTGGTGTGTGCAGGAGTCCGGAGGCCCTCTTTACTGGAAATGAGGCATTCCATCTTAGTCCTCATGGGTGACAACATATCTGCATTTTGATTTGTAATAGAGGATAGATGTAGATGTCTATGGGCCGCAGAACCACTTACCATCAGGTGGACTGTGTGCTCGTTGTCACCCTTATCCTATAAAAAAAAATAGTTTTATTCAATGTCGAGTATTTGTGTAAATATATGAAATAATTTATGTATATATATCTAGATGGTATTACGTTAATCTTTGTGAGAAAACATATTCTCTTTGTTCTATGTGTTCTTTCTCTAAGTATGTTACTATATAATAATATTTTACATCATTAGTTACGATTTCTGAGGTTAGATGAAAATGCACTTAATAACTCAACGCCACCGTTGAATGAATTCGTACCTACAATTAAAACTAATAATCATAACTTTTGAGAGAATAAAACAACTTTAATTAAACAACGACTATATGTTACTCAAAAATACGCTTTTAAGGATTCTTTTGAAAAATATTAGTACCTTAGATGTGATATGTTCATGAACACATAGACAAACGAAGAGACTTTTAATAAAACTACTTTTACGGATTTTTTCGCGTTTAGTTAACTTATTTATCTTATTTTTATTTATTCCCGACATTTCTGGTGCTTTACAGCACCCGTGGTCACGGGAGACTGAGGTGATTGACGTCCCGATGTCAGAGTTAAACCGGAGTACCTTCAGCTTTTTTAATTATTAACTTTGATCCGATCTACGCAGAATGAACTTACTGTGTCTTAAAGTGGTATGCTTGAGTTTAGTTTTAATTTTATTAATTACAGGATCCCAAGCAGGCGGTAGTACCCAGCCTCCCTCTCTATAGAAATAAGGATGTTTTTACGGGATTTTTCGCGGTGTTATTGCGAAATTCATACCTTTGGCCAAAACTTTTACTGTCGCATCCAAACGTAGTGATTATATTCTCTTTGGTCGCGTCGTCCAGATATTGTTTTGACAGTTTATAGACCGCCCGTTGTTTATTACTTGCGTCTATTGTCAATGGTTGCGTTCCGTTCTTACCACAGAACACTAATACCCTAAGTTCTTACGTTGACATTGGTGTTGGACATTTGATTTGTTTGTTAGTTTTTGGTATTTATCTATATGTTTATTTTTGCATTCATTGTATTTAGTTGTTTCACGTTTATCTAAAGTTTCAATGCAATTCTTATTAAACAATAAAATGGCCATAAAAATAAAACGTCAACCGAATATTCCAGTCAACCCAAAATTATCAGACTGCAGATAAGAGTGCTGTTAGAGTGAGACAGAATAATAAAGTTTTATTTAATTATCTTTGTAACAACGAAGCTACATATTATTAACATATTATTATACTAGCTTTTTACCCACGGGTTCGCTTGCAGGGGCTTCAATTTAGGAATATGATCAATGCTTCGTGCCAAAATTAACCCTTGCCCCCGTAAGGCGGATATGATAATAATCCCGTTAATAATTGTGGTCGAATGAAAAAAAATATTTCAGATATATATATATATATATATATATATATATATATATATATATATATATATATATATATATATATATATATGATGAAGTTATTACTGCATATTAGTATCTTTAAAGTAAAAAGTAATTGCCTACATACATCTCACTACTGAATAAAGGCTGCAAAGGGTTTCGGGGCAGGAAAGAGTTCGCCGCGCTGACCAAAAGCAGGGTAACCGATATCTCATTTAAAAAATATTTTAAATAACGTACGTGAGGTTATTATGGTCATCTTTAGTTTTGCCGCTGTATAAAACCTAAACTAGAAGGAGGACAGCGACAAAAATAAAAAGCCGTATACTATAATTAATATTTTAAGAAAAAAGTAACAATTAGGCTTTGGCAATAATAAGGAACACTTCGAAAATACTATAATTTCAACTGTCAAAATAATGTCGATGCATCAGCGCTCTTTTGACCCTTTATTATTCACAGGCATAGAGAGAATAGACTGAGCGTTATACTCACAAAGTGACCATTTTCTAAAAAGAGACAAAACGACTGTGCGGCCTATACCTGTATCTCTTTGCAAGCCAGTGAAGTGGACCAAATCACCAACCAACCAACTAGCCAGAATTCTAGAAGGAGACAACTACTGGCCGCACATTCGCTTTGACTCTCTCGCACCTTTCAATCTGTATTCACTACACACATGAATACGGAACGCACAGTCCATTCTCTATGTCTGTTATTATTTGATTGACTGATGAAGAGCAGCCGTATCACAGAGCCATCTAAGCAAATAAGGCTGTAGTTTTTGAGTTATAATAAAGTGAACATTTTAACCGGATGACCATATTACCCTTACGTAAGATAAATATTTTTTAACGTGTCAGACTTATCCTCGTAATGTTTCCATCCCCGCCGAAAACGTGGTTAATTGTCATTTCTAATTGCATTTAAAATGTGTGTGCTATCAGCGAGGATCGACTTACGTACTACGAATTTACATTTGGATTGATTCAATTACCGAATTCGACAAATGACTTTCAAAATTACACCAATATTTTATCATAATATATTAATCAAAAGTGTTGAAGTAAAAGTTGCTTTGTTTAAACGGAAACTGGGTTTGTCACATAATAAAATATCTGAAAATATAAAAGCTACTTAAAAAATAGACAAACTGTTTAGTAGTATCATTAAAAGTAAAATAAAAGTAAAGTAGCAGCCTACGACTGTACACATGACTCGTAATTACTTATAGTGTTTTGTGGGTTCTGCTCCAATGCATATTTGTGGTTTTCATATCTCCACGATTTTTTGTACTTGTCAGATATCTACGTTTTCCTACGATGTTATACTTCACCACTTCAACTGAGGAACACGTGGTAAATCAGCACATAATGTTCCATAAAACAGTGTCATTGGTCATCGCGGGGATCGTACACGTTTTACTCTCAAGGCGTAAAATCTTACGGCGAGCGGCTCTATTTATTTAAATAAAATTCATAAAAAATTAAAAAATGCTTTTGCACGATTGTGGATGAAAATGGTGCAAATTATGCCCAGTAAACTAATAATACCTAGTACCTATACCCATATTATCTAGTGCAAAATTTGTCATCTAGCGATGCCACGAACTATTCCATCAAATAGTGATAAAGATCTGTTCAGATCAGTTCTGACATTGCACTTCATTTTCAATATACTTAAATTTGTATAACAAGTCATCCGACTTGACATACCAAAAGAAGTTTGCTATGCCAATAGATACCGAATATATTTAACTAAATAACAGTTTAGTTAGTCATTTTACAATATGTATAATCAATCTGACAATTTTTGATGCTGCACTCATTAATTTTCTATTTAATTTTATTAGTCACTTACTTATAGTTAATTTATTTAGCAGTAAGTAGATGGCGCTATTATTAGATCATACTATGAAAGCTAACACTGTAAATTTAAAGGTATTAAAATCTCTTAATTTTGTTCTCTTTTTTTTACTCTCTTTTTCTTCAATTTTTACTCTTAATTTTTTCAATAACAGACCGGTTTTAATCAGTTGATTTAATAAAAAATAGGTATTAAACCACAAATCATCTCACTTGTGTCATCGCCTTTGTCTTATTTTATAGTAACCGAAGGCAAATATACTACTTTCGTATTTTTAATGGATGTGAAAATTTACAACGTAATTTACGTTCGACGTAGTTTCGAATTAGTAACAATAGTAAAAAACTAATTTGAACTTTATATGTAAATATGGTATACATTTGAAAGAACAGTTGTTTCCTTATAAAAAACAGAATCTTTAAAAACTATTACAAGAATTAACTTCTTAAGAAAGGAAATATAAACCTTTGTTTTTTAAGCTCCATATTAATTTCCCCGGGTCCATTCATAAAAATTCAAAAAAACACGAATTTGGTTTCAGTATCCTTTATTTAGTCTTCTGGACTTACTTTTTTCAGTAAGTATTAGAATTGCAGACACGATTTTTAATTTTTACGCGGTAAAGCCGCGCTGCAGCTACGAGGGGCGTTCAATGTATTCTTGGTATGGGTATGTTTGTAAAAAGAAAGTTTCCAATGACATCAATACTTTTGCGTAAAAACAGCTTTTCTATTTCCTTGAAAAAAATTCTTGGTCTTGGCGCACCATCAGCTGAGTAAAATAATTTACATCATCATCATCATCATCATTACAGCCCTTCACAAGTCCACTGCTGAACATAGGCCTCCCCCAAGGAATGCCACGAAGCACCTGCAGCCACCTGCATCCATCGTCTTACCAGGTCGGCACTCCATCTCGTGGGGGGTCGCCCTACACTTCTCCTACCGGTACGAAGCTGCCACTCGAGAACCTTTCTTCCCCATCGGTTGTCGGTTCTTCGAGCTATATGGCCGGCCCACTGCCACTTCAGCTTACTAATCCGTTGGGCTATATCGGTTACTCTGGTTCTACTGCGGATATACTATTCTTAAGTTTATCACGCAGAGAAACTCCGAGCATAGCCCTCTCCATAGCTCGCTGAGCGACCTTGAGCTTCCTCATACGGCCAGCAGTGAAGGACCACGTCTCAGTTCCGTAAGTCATCACTGGCAACACGCACTGGTTGTACAATCACGTTTTAAGGTTTTGAGGTATGTCTGACGAGAAGATGTGTCGTAGCTTCCCGAACACTGCCCAGCCGAGTTGAATCCGTCGATTGACCTCTCGGTCGAAGTTGGACTTACCTAGTCGGACTATTTGTCCCAGGTAAACATACTCGTCAACAACTTCGAGCTTAGTGCTCCCAACAACTACCGGCATAGGTGTGACATGGACATTAAACATAATTTACAGCGGACTTGAATTAATTATTGTCAGCAAATCGCTTTCCCCGAAGGTCTTTTTTTAAGTTTTGAAATAAAAAGTAGTCACTAAGCGCTATATCTGGGCTGTATGGTGGGAGGTTAATTTGCTCAAGCCCGCACTCTCGCACAGCAGCCTTGGAGAGCCGCACCGTGTGAATTATCATGAAGAAGCAGCACTCCGTCAGCACTTGCTCAGCTTTCCTCTTCTCTTTTCTTTTATTACTTCTCTCAAACTACGCAAAGTGGCTGAGTATTTTTCTGTGTTGATTGTTTCACCTTTTTTTTTGTGTACTCAATCAATAGTATTCCTTTGAAATCCTAAAACACTGTGGCCATGATTTTACCAAACGATGGAGTGACTTTGAACTTATTGGGGAGAAGAGGGGCTTGATCCCATTTTATGCTATTGCATAGACTCTTGTTTACTCTCAGGGTAATAGTGAACCCACGTTTCATCACCTGTAACTATCCTATCGAAAACTTGTTGGGTCACACAGCTCTAAATACTCTATTTCAGACACGGATCACTAAAACTTCTTATTTATTTATTTAGAAATTCTTATTTATGTCTCTTGTCTAGATTTAAAATGATATTTTTTGTGTAAAGCCACAGAGGAATAGGTTTGTATGTTATTATAGGGTATAATAAAAATTCTGCTGTCCTGGACTTTCATAAATATTTAAATTTGGAATGTCATATTTTTCTGCCGACTTCCAAAAAGGAGACTGTACTCAATTCGACTGTATGTTTTATTTATGTGTGTAACCTCATAACTTTTTACTGGGTGAACCGATTTCGATTGATTTTTTGTTTGAAAGCTGGTACTTCTCGTGTGGTCCCATATGAATTTGATCAAGGTCAGACCAATAGTTTTTGAGTTATTTTTAATAACTTATATTGAAGTCGGTGGTACAAAATGTTTAATTTTAAATTATTTAAATCAAATATTGATCAAATATTTTTGACGGAAAATCTCGTAGTAGTTTTATTTTTATTACGTTTTAAAGTTTGTCATCATTTGCAAAAATTTAATTAAGCCGAAAGATTTTAAGATGATGTATTTTAATGATTTTAAAATGCTTTCGGAATGGAAGCACCTCATTTCAGCGCCGTAAGGCGTTGGTTCACAGAATTTGATCGTAGCTTAGTACATGATGAAATTCGTGAAGGTCGATTCTCAAATCGAATAACTAAGTAAAATGTGCCTATTGTCAAGTGACTACTTGAAGAAAACCAGCGCATCACCTATGAATAATTTCGAGAAATCTGAGTATAGATAAGGGCCGAATTGAAAATATATTATATTATAAATATTGTTAGGCAATTATGATTCTCAAAATTATTCAAATAAAAGAACACTACTTGGTAATAAACCCTCCTTCCTATCAGAAACCATTCTGGAGGCCAATTGCCAAAATAACAAAGGTGTGAGAGCGAATGCTTACTCAACCAATTATTTTATTTTATTATTATCAGCAACAAAACAGCGCTCTGCATCATACTAGTAACTGCAGGGTTATCCATTACTTACCAGACATCCTTTATATATCAACATTTAAAAGTTAGAAAACTTTGATACCGCCTTAAGGAACTTACCCCAAAAAAATACAGGCTTGAGTTGATTGGTGTAAAAACGGTGTCAAAGTATGATCACCGTGATCAATTAATCAAAAAGATCAATGAGATACCGGAAATAAAACAACTGTCTTATATAGGAAAAAATAAATAATAAAGTACTTGTCACATGGGAAACCGACAACAAACCAACAAAATTGAAAAATGCAAGAAATTTTGAAGGCAAAGAATTAAATGATTGCATTTTTACAAAAAAAAATGAAATTAAAATGAGTGGTTTTAAATTTGCAGTCACAAGAGGCCATGACAGCTTTCAACAAGCAGGATAAAAAGATGCCCTCAGACCAATGTTTTCAAAATAGTTTGAACGAATGAAAAAGTTATTAAAATGTAATAGAGAATATTTCAAAAACAGTAAATATATTAACTTACATATTTAGTGTTTTATTTATGAGTTACTCAAAACTTTTAGATCACACGGATATCCTTTTAAAGATTTCTCTTAACAAAAATGAGGTAGCCAATTTAAAATAACTTTGAAGAACTGGTAACAAAATGGTAGGAATATTACGAGTATCTAATATACCAAATGCGTTAGTTCTTGCCCTCGGTGGACAGTACTTACTAAAATTACTTGTTAGATTCATTTTTTTTAAATAATAATATATTAAACACTCAAGTTAAGCAACCACTATCAGTAATAAAATACTGTCGTGAACCTCATTGTTTAACTACAGTTATCGAGTTTAGAGAAACATCTGATTTCTACTAATGTCTCATAAGACTTCAAATTAATTTTTAATTTATGATTGTTGTAGAACAAACATGGAATTTAAATCAGAAGAAATTGAGGCCAACTGTCTTTTTTTTTCGTTTTATAGGATGAGGGTGACAAACGAGCACACAGTCCACCTGATGGTAAGTGGTTGCTGCGGCCCATAGACATCTACATCTCTATTACAAATCAAAATGCAGATGCGTTGTCACCCGTGAGGACTAAGATGTAATGCCTCATTTCCAGTAAAAAGGGCCTCCGGCCACCTGCAGTCACCAAGCGAAACGCAGAGGTAAACCTCTACTTCACGCTGGTTTTCTGTGAGGTCGTGGTACCACCCCGGTTCGAGCCGGCCCATCCGTGCGACAGCAAAAGCTGCCGCGTGGCTCTACCACTGTCATCTTAGAAGATCCATTTTATAGCTAAAGATCTCTCATAATATATTTTTATGTGATTCAAATATTTTTTAAGAATTTATTTATTAACGTACACTTCTAATCGATAGACCCTTAAAATAATACAGAACATTGAGATAGAGTTATAAGTCAAAATTGTAACATTACTAAATTACTATACTATATGACGGATCTTACTAAAATTGTTCAAGCGACCAATATTTGAATTTACAGGAATTTGCTTTTAAAATATCAATTATGAGAAAATTCTACTACTCCGTAAATATTTTTTATAGGACAACGGTAACAAACGAGCACACAGACCACCTGATGGTAAGTAGTTGCTGTGACCCATACACATATACACCACGTCTGAACACTAAGGAAGAATGCCTCGTTTCCAATATAAAGGGTCTCCGGTTCTTTACACTCACCATACGGAATATTGCAGCATGAAACTGCCATTTTACGCTTGTATTCTGTGAGGGAGTGGTCCTTCCCCGTCGAGCCGACCAATTCGATACAATAATATAATATATATTTAGCTATATTATTCTAGTAAAACATATTTGTGAAAATACAAAAGTTTGTTATCTTACCATATTAAGAAGAACAGTGTCGTGGGCCTGGTACAAGGAACCATCTTCATAAAAGAAGATTTGGCCGGAAAACGGATGTAGGTTCATTCCAGTATTGACTGAATTATCTGCAAATAAAAAAATGAATTAAATTAAATAAATGATTAGAAAAGGATTGAGAATTATTTCAGGACAAATCCATGTGTTATAATTTAGGAGCGGATTTATCTCGGCCAATTTCAACCTCTGTGACAAATTTTCGTTTTATTCGAAAGCTGCCAATAATATCACAACAATTACTCACAGCTGTGTTAATGCCTGATACTCTTATAAAATAGGATTAAATATGAGCTCAAAAAGGTTGAATATACGGGGAAAACTGTCTTTGAATACCAAATATGGATGTTTTAATTAAAAGTTTATTCTACGATCAGCAGTATTAACAATTTGGGAATTTTTAATGAAAATACATAGAACTTAGCGCGTCGGGTATGTGAGCACTGACTACGGACTACGGATTTCCATTTGGCATGAACCTGCCACATATCTCTCACTTCTTCATCATCATCATCGCCATGACATCCCTTCACAAGCCCACTGTTGAACATAGACCAAGGAATGCCACAAAGCACGGACCTGATCCACATGCATCCATCGATTCTTACAAGTGTTACCAGGTCTTACATCGGTAGTTGGTTCTTCAAGCTATATGGCCGGCCACATTGCCGTTTCAGCTTACTAATCCGTTGGGTTAGAGACCCCAAGCTTCTCCATAGCTTGCTGAGCGACCTTGAGCTTCCTCATACAGCCAGCAGTGAATTAACACCTCGCAGAACCATAACTTAACACTGGCAACACGCACTAGTTCCAGTTCTAATCTTGTTTTCAGGTTTTGAGGTGGTATACCTCTATAGAAGAGAAGATGTGTTCTAATCTCCCGAAGGCTGCCCAGCCGAGTTTAACCCGTTTATTGGATTCTCGATCGTCTCAAAAATCGAGAGGGCTCAGTTTTTTCCCATTTAAAAACACATTGGTATTCACATTTTTAACATTTTTTATTGTAAATGTTATAGATTTAGTTTTTTTACCGTTTAAATATAGACTATTAACGTTAAACCAATGCGCAATTTGATATAGCATTATTCATTACATCATGTTTAAATGATTGCCATTTAAGTTTAAAATCTAAAAATAATACTATATCATGATTATCCCCTACAAGGGAAGGCATGTCATTAGAAATAGAAATAGGTCGAGAATTGATCCCCGAAGAACACCCATAAGTACAGGTGACCCGGAAAAACTTTTTCCATTGTTAATAACTTTCTGCATATATGAAATAATTAGTTTAAGCGCTATGTTTTTAAGCTTTAAATTTAAAAAGAGCATTCAACAAGCTTAAATTGAATAAAATGTTTTGACTTTGACTTTAATTTTAAGTATTGTAAAAGTGGCATAGACGGCTAATTCAGAACA
This sequence comes from Parnassius glacialis, assembly GCA_033319125.1. Lineage (NCBI taxonomy): Eukaryota > Metazoa > Arthropoda > Insecta > Lepidoptera > Papilionidae > Parnassius > Parnassius glacialis. The sequence continues at coordinate 10,550,461 of JAVANC010000006.1, forward strand.
GACTTGTGGCATTTTCTAAAAGTGATTCTTATTAACTCAGAGAACAATGTGGAGTGATAGATTCTTTCATGTCGTCACAAAGGAAGAAATCATATTGTGTCAGAATTACTATATTGGGTCCTGCTTAGCTTACAGTTTTTGATAATGTGAATGTTATCGCAGAGAAGCAAATTAAGCAGGAAAATATCAATAAGTGCTCTCTTTTTTATAACTCTGCAAGAATTCGTAAAATCACAAAGACGCATCTCGTTTTTATTTTTTTATAATCTGTGAAATCCTGATTATAAAAATGTGAATATTTAGATTGACTGAGAGATTATGATAAAATTATTTTTATTAAGATGTTACACACAATACAGAGCACAAATTAAATAAATACACGAACGAAACCATGGTGACCCATTGATGGCAAAAAATTCATACAAATGGAAAAGTTTAATCTTTTGAAGTAATATAACAAGCAGGATAGCACATTTTTAAATAGGGCTACGTTTAGCAGTGTACTTTGAATCATTATTAATAATGATGATATTAATGTAACAGTTACAGGCATGTTTACTCATATAAGCGTCAATAGTAATTAAAACACAACATCTCACAATGTATTCATATAAAAATACATTGAGGTGCAGTATTAGCTGTACTCGTAGGTTGACACAACATAGATAAAGCTATATACAAAACCTCAGCTAAAAATCTATTTAAGCACTGACGGCTCAATTACAAGGTATAAGGTATGTTATCGCTCAATGAATATAATAAATTCCATAAAATACTAAATCAACAGAATACAATAAATTTCATAAAATAAAGGTTTTCAAATATAAAACATCAGCGACAACCGGTCAGTAGGTCGGTCTGCCATTCGATCGAAATCGATCGACTTATTTATTATTTAATAAATTTACCGGCTCGACAAATAGCGACCGTATGTATTTTTATGTAATGTCTTTTCAAAGTATTAGTTAACTAGCTGTGCCCGGCATGTGCGCCTTTTTGTCAGAAACAGTAATGGGAGCGCTGACGACAGATCATATTTTCTTAAACGTGGTAGAGCCTTGCTGCAGCTATATTTATTATATAGTTGTAGTACGAATGGGTCGGCTCAACCGGGGCAGGCAAATAGCAGCTTAATGCTGCTGCGTTTCGTATGTGTAGAGAACCGGAGACCCTTTCTACTACAAGAAAGGCATTCCATATTGTCAATAATGTCGTAATTTTATGTCGTACTTTTAACTTGACCCATCTTCCTTATATCGCCAGTATGGTCGATATGCTTCCGTCTAAAGCGTCCATTGTCTTTTTTTTTATAAGAGAGGGGGCAAACGAGCATGAAGCTCACCTGATGATAAGTGACAACCGCCGCCCATGAATAACCGCAACACTAGGGAGGGAATTGCAGATGCGTTGCCGGCCTTTTAAAAAGGAGTAGGCTCTTTTCTTGAAGGTCCCTAAGTCGTATCGGTCCGGAAAAATCGCTGGTGATAAACTATTCTACAAGGAAATTGTGTGAGGAAGAAAACGTCTTCTAAATCGCAAAATGATGGACCGCCAATCATCCAGATGGTGTGGATGGTATAGGAAGTTCTGCCGCGATGTGCGATGGTGAAATTGAGCGGCTGGAATTAGTCCGAACAATTCCTCAGAGCACTCCCCGTGGTAGATGCGATAAAATACGGAAAGAAATGCAACCTCTCTACGCAGTGCCAGTGAGTCAAGCCGATCGGAAAGAACTCGGTCGTCGACGATTCGAACCGCTCTGCGCTGGATGCGGTCAAGTGGAAGGAGCTGGCACTGGGGGGCCCCTGCCCAGAGATGGGAACAGTATTCCATGTGAGGCCGAACCTGCGCCTTGTAAAGTTGCAAGCGGTGTGCCCGCATGAAATACTGTCCCGCTCTGCTGAGCACGCCAAGCTTTTTAGAGGCCAATTTGGCCTTCTCTTCCAAGTGACCACGAAACTGCACGTCACTCGATATGTTGACACCGAGGATTCCGATACTGGCTGAGGAGGTGCCTTGAAACTGAGCAGATACGACAAAGGGAATCTTTTTAGCGGTAAACGCGCAAACTTGTGTCTTCTGGGGATTGAACTGGACTAGATTTAGTCGCCTCCAATCTGAGACTTTGTTCAACAAAGTCTCGACTTCAGACACAAGTTTGTTCCGGTACTCGGCGACGTTTTCCCGAGAAATATTGGCACGGCCGGTGTATAAAGCATCACCAGTGCTGTCGTCTGCATAGCAATGAATGTTACTGGTTTGCAACATATCATTGATATGCAGAAGAAACAGCGTTGGTGATAGCACGCAGCCTTGTGGAACACCAGCGTTAATGGGCTTGTAATCGGAGCATGCACCGTCTACTACGACCTTGATGCTCCGATCTGCAAGAAAGCTGGTGATCCAATTGCACAATTTCTCGGGAAGCCCATAGGAAGGCAGCTTCGAAAGAAGTGCTTTATGCCAAACCCGATCGAAAGCCTTCGCTATGTCCAAACTAACGGCCAACGCCTCCCCCTTGGACTCCACTGCCTCCGCCCATCTATGGGTCAGGTAGACCAGCAGATCACCAGCTGAGCGACCTCGACGGAAACCGTACTGGCGGTCACTAATCAGCTGGTGATCCTCAAGGTACCGTATGAGCTGGCTGTTAATGATCGTTTCCATTACTTTGGAGAACAAGGAGGTGATGGCGATAGGCCTGTAGTTGGACGGATCTGAGCGGTCGCCTTTTTTAGGGATCGGGTGCACCAAAGCTCTCTTCCATGAGTCCGGGACTACGCCTAGGGAGTAGGAGTACCGATAAAGACGCGTTAAAACCGGTGCCAACTCCGGAGCACACGTCTTCAGCACATTAGGTGGGACTCCATCAGGCCCACTCGACTTGTTGACGTTCAGGGAGAGGGGTGCTTTACGCACCAAGCGCTGTGTAAACAGCACTTCCCGCATGGAGCACTCACACCGCGGGATGGTCGGCGGTGTGTTCTCCCCGTCATCTAGAGTCGAGTTGGAAGCAAAAAGAGAGCCTAGCAGATCGGCTTTCTCCTTTGCGTCATGGGCCAGTGAGTCGTCCACCCTGTGCAGAGATGGCAGAGATGGCTGACAGAAGTTCCCTTGGACAGCCTTGGCGAGAGACCAGAATGCACGTGTTCCCGAAGGGAGGCGAACTAGTTTCTCGCCAATTCTGCCGATGTGCTCTGACTTTGCCTTGGCAATGACACTTTTGAAGGACCTGGAGGCGGAATTGTACTTCTTTTTAAGAGCGCTGGTGTTTACATCCCGGGACGTTGATGCGTCAGCCCAGGCCTGATAGCACTCCTGCTTATAGCGTGATGCTAGTTTACAGGAGCGACCAAACCATGGCTGGGATCTGCCTCCGATGGGCACCACAGAGGATGGAATAAAAAGTTCCATACCCTGAAGTACCACATCAACAACAGAATCGGCAACAACGCTGGGATCTTCCGGCGAGAGGCAAACCCGCCCCCAAGGGTAGGATGCAAAAAAAGACCGCATCCCGTCCCAATCGGCCGACCTATAGTGCCAAACACGGCGGCAAGCTGCAGATCGCAACTGCGATGGGAGCGTGAGTGGCACCGTACTCCGGATCAGACAATGGTCCGAAGAGCCCAGTGGGGCATCGACGGAGACCTGATATCCGTCCGGATGAGAGGTCAGCAGAAGGTCCAACAGGGAAGGTACATGGTCTTCCACATCTGGGATCCGCGTAGGCGAAGTAACCAGTTGTGTTAGACCATATGCCAAAGCAAAGTCATAGACAGATCTACCCGCATGATCGGTTAAACGAGAACCAAGCCATTCAGCGTGGTGGGCGTTAAAATCACCGAGTATCACGATCTCTGCGGATGGGACCTGTTGTAGCACTGAGTCTGCAGCCATTTGGACGTAGTCGATGAGTCGGTCTGTGTCGGCATTACCGCTATAGGACCTATAGAGGCACCCGTAGACGCGGGGATGGTCGTCGCTGTCTATGCGCAGCCATAGGATGGACAGGTCCGTACCTTCAAGACTGCCGAGGCGTCGAAAACAGATGTCCTCCCTGACGTATACGCAAACTCCAGCCCGGGGCACAAAGTAGTGTTCAAATTTGTACCCCGGGTAAGAGAGATATGAAGTATCAGCCGGAGAGGACACCTGAGTCTCGGTTAAAAAGAGCAAGGCCGGCTTCGCCGTCTCTAGATGGTAATGGACAGCGTTAAGGTTGGAATGAAGTCCCCTGATATTGCAAAAATTCACGGATAGCGTGAAAGGTCGCCTTGGTCTTATTGCTCAGCTTGCCCCGAGCAGTATTAGTCGCGAGCGGAATTTTGCCCCCCCCCCCCCCCAGAATACGCGGGGCAGCCTGAGCACCCACGCCCAGGAGTGGAGTGGTTTGGTCGTGGATGCTCAGCGAGGGATTCTCCAGGGGTGCTGGTACCCTCCTGGGGTAGTCTTCTGTTCAATTCCACTACCATGTTGATGGGGGGGGGGGGGGGAATTGGGCCTCGGGCCACCTGCACTCACCAAGCGGAACGCAGAGGTAAACCTCTACTTCACGCCGGTATTCTGTGAGGTCGTGGTACCACCCCGGTTCGAGCTGGCCCATCCGTGCGACAGCAAAAGCTGCCGCTTAGCTCTACCACTGTTAAAATAATAATACACTTTTAATGACCACATTTCTACACCATTTTACTTTCATACTTTTTCTGTTTCACCCAACTTTTGCTATCATACATGTCATCATACAGCCCTTCACATGTCCACTTCTGAACATAGGCCTGTCGCAAAGGGAGTGCCACAAAGCACGGTCCCGAGCCATCTGCATCCAATGACTTCCTACATGTTTTACCAGATCGTCACTCCATCTAGTGGAGGAAGCCCTACACTTCACCAGCCGGTACGAGGCCGCCACTCGAGAACCTGTCACCCCATCAGTTGTCGGTCCTTCGAGCTATATAGCCGGCTCATTGCCACTTCAGCATACTAATTCTTTGAGCTATGTTGGTTACTCTGGTTCTACTGCGGATATCCTCGTTTTTAAGTTTATCGCGCAGAAAAACACCGAGCATAGCTCCATAGCTCGCTGAGTGACTTTGAGCTTCCTCACACGGCCAGCAGTAAAGGACCTCGTCTCAGATCCATAGGTCATCCCTGGCAGCAAGCACTGGATGTACAATCTAGTTTTCAGTCTGGGTGTCTGACGAGAAGATGTTTCGTAATCTCCCGAACGCTGCCCAACCGAGCTGAGTCTGTCGATTGACCTCGGTCGAAGCTGGACTTACCTAGTCGGAATTTTTGTCCCAGGTAACAACATATTCATCAACAACTTCGAGCCTAGTGCTCCCAAAATTTACTGGCATAGGTGTAACATGGACGTTAAACATGATTTTTATTTTGTCCGTGTTCATCTTAAGACCTATCCTTTGGGAGACATTATTGAGGTCATTGAGCACACTATGCTTAGGTCCTTCAGCAATTCTGCCATAAGGACTATATCGTCGGAAAAATGAAGGTGAGTGATGTACTTGCTATTGACGTTAATACCGTATCCTTTCCAGTCCAGTAGCTTAAAAGCGTCTTCCATTGCAGCGCTGAAGAGTTTCGGGGATATTACGTCACCATGTCTTACACCTCTACGCAGTTTGATAGGTTTCGTACTCTGGTTCCATACTCGGATAGCCATCGTAGCCCTACTGTCCAAACACTTCAGCACTTCTATATACCGACAGTCCGCTTGGCACCACTGAAGGGACTGTAGCACCGCCCAAATTTCTACAGAAACAAAGGCTTTCTCATAATCTACATACGCAAGACAAAGTGGCAGATAGTACTCCTCCGTCTTCTGTACAAATTGCTGAAGGGTATGTATGTGGTCTGGTGCTAAAGGCTTTTCGGAAACCGGCTTGTTCGGGAGGCTGAAAGTCGTCGAGTATGCATGTGAGACGATTCGTAATGACTCTCTAATGAATAATTTGTTGTCATTTCTTCCACCACATTTTCACTTTACATTTGTCTCTACGTGGTAGAGCCATGCTGCAGCTATATGACTAGTATAGTTGTAGCATAAATTGGTCAGCTCGACCGGGGAAGGACCACGCTCTCACAGAATAGCAGCGTAAAATAGCAGCATAACGCTGCTGTGTTTCGTATGGTGAGTGTAGAGAACCGGAGACCCTTTTTTACTGGAAACGAGGCATTCCATTTTAGTCCTCACGGATGACAACGCATCTGCATTTTGATTCGTAATCGAGGTTAGATGTAGATGTCTATGGACCATAGCAACCACTTACCACCAGGTGGACTGTGTGCTCGCTTGTCACCCTAATTCTATAAAAAAAAAGAAATTTACTTAAATATTGTCGGCCTTTAAAAAATAATAAATAAATACTTTACTCACTTTAGGGCTACTTGCCGATAACACAATAATAGTGCACTATCCTTTTATGTCTCGTAGGCATGGCACACGTCAGGCAGAGCGCCGAGCGACGTAACCTCTTTTTGGAAAGCCAGCGGCTGTCTAATTTGAATTGATCCAAACGCGGAGTTTTATTGTGATTATATAGTACTTTTAAAATATTTATAGAAAATAATATACCTATTTAATTTTTAATTTTAATAGATTTAAAAAAAATGTTCTTCTGTTTATGTTACTTAATTCTTCTTCATATGTTTCTTATGTTACTTAATTTAATAAAATAATAGCTTAATATGTTATTAAGCTATGATTTTATTACATTAAGTAACTTAAATTGGTGGAAATATTCGTTTTATCCAAAACATTTTTATAAACGGTGGTAGAGCCACGCAGCAGCTTTTGCTGTTATGTATGGGCCGGCACGAGCCGGTTTAATACCACGACCTCACAGAATACCAGCGTAAAGTGGAAGCTCTGCTTCCGCGTTTTGTCTGGTGAGTGCAGGTGACCTGAGGCCCAATCCCCCCCCCCCCATCAACATGGTAGAGGAATTACATCATAGACTACCCCAGGAGGGTACCAACACTCTTAGAGAATCCCTCGCTGAGCATCCACGACCATGCTATTCCACTCCTGAGAGTGGGTGCTCAGGCTGCCCCGCGTATTCTGGGGGGGGGGGGGGGAATTCCGCTCAACACAATATCTGCTCGGGGCAAACTGAGCAACAAGACCAAGGCGCGACCCCTGCAACGCTATCTGTGAATTTCTGCAACATCAGGGGATTTCACTCGAACCTAAACGCTGTCCACTACCATCTTGAGACGGCAAAACCGGCCTTGCTCTTTCTGACGGAGACGCAGGTGTCCTCTCCGGCTGATACTTCGTATCTCTCCTACCCGGGGTACAAATTAGAACACTTCTTTGTGCCTCGGGCTGGAGTTTGCGTATACGTCAGAGAGGACATCTCTTCTCGACGCCTCGGCAGTCTTGAAGGTTCGGCCCTGTCCATCCTTTGGCTACGTGTAGATAGCGACGATCATTCGCACGTCTATGGGTGCCTCTATAGGTCCCATAGCAGTAATGCCGAAAGAGACCGACTCATCGGCCACATGCAAACGACTACAGATTCGTTGCTACAACAGATCCGCAGAGATGGTAATCCTTGGCGATTTTAACGCCCATCACGCCGAATGGCTCGGTTCACGTTTAACCAATCATGCGGGGAGATCTGTTTATGACTTTGCCTTGGCAGGTGGTCTGACACATCTGATTACATCGCCTACGCGGGTTCCATATGTTGAGGATCCTACACCTTCCCTGTTGGACATTCTGCTGACCACTCATCCGAAAAGATATCAGGTTTCCGTCGATGCCCCTCTTGGCTCTTCGGACCATTGTCTAATCCGGAGTGTGGTGCCACTTATGCTACCCTCGCGGTTGCGTTCTGCAGGTTGCCGCCGTGTTTGGTATTACAGGTCGGCGGATTGGGACGGAATGCGGTCTTTCTTTGCTTCCTACCCATAGAGGCGGGTTTGCTTTTCTCCGGATCATCCCAGTGCTGTTGCTGACTCTGTCACTGATGTGGTGCTACAGGGAATGAAACTATTTATTCCATCATCTGTGATACCCATCGGAGGCAGATCTCAGCCTTGGTTTGGTCGCTCCTATAAGAATGCGTTACGCAGTAAGCAGGAGTGCTATCGGGCCTGGGCTGAGGCTTCGGCGGCTCAGGATGTAAACACCAGCATACTTAAAAAGAAGTATAACGTCGCCTTCAGGTCCTTCAAAAGAGTTATTGCCAAGGCAAAGTCAGAGCACATAGGCAGAATAGGCGACTAATTCGCCATCCTTCGGGAACCCGTGCATTCTGGTCTCTTGCCAAGGTTGTCCAAGGGAATTTCTGTAAGCCATCACTACCACCTCTGCACAGGGAGGACGACTCACTGGCCCACGCCACGAAAGAGAAAGCCGACCTATTAGACTCCTTTTTTCGTCCAAATCGACTCCTGCGATGTAAGTGCTCCATGCCGGATGTGCGGTTTACATAGCGCTCGTTTCACAGAGCACTCCTCTCCCTGAACATCCTTAAGTCGAGTGGGCCTGACGGAATCCCCCCAATTGTGCTGAGGACGTGTGCTGAGGACGTGTGCTCTGGAGTTGGCACTAGTACTAACGCGTCTTTTCCGGTACTCCTACTACCTAGGCCTAGTCCCGAAATCATGGAAGACAGCTTTTTTTCACCCGATCCCTAAAAAAGGCAACCTCTCAGACCCGTCCAACTACAGGCCAATCGCCATCACCCCTTTGTTCTCCAAAATAATGGAATCCATTTAACTGCCACTTCATGCGGTACCTTGAGGATCACCAGCTAATTAGTGACCGCCAATACGGTTTTCGTCGAGGTTGATCAGCTGGTGATCTTCTGGTCTACTTGACTCATAGATGGGCAGAGGCAGTAGAGTAAAAGGGGGAGGCGTTGGCCGTTAGTTTGGACATTGCGAAGGCCTTGTATCGGGTTTAGCACAAAGGGCTTCTTTCGAAGCTCCCTTACTATGGGCTTCCCGAGAAATTGTGCAATTGGATCACCAGCTTTCTTGCAGATCGGAGTATCAAGGTCGTTGTATACGGTGCTTTCTCCGACTACAAGCCTATTAACGCTGGTGTTCCACAAGGCTGCGTGCTATCACCAACGCTGTTTCTTCTGCATATCAATGATATGTTGCAAACCGGTAGCATTCATAGCTATACGGATGACAGCACTGGTGATGCTCTATACACCGGCCGTGCCAATATTTCTCGGAAAAACAACAAAACAAAAAAACACAGACACACAAACAAAAACTCGGATTGGGGGCGACTAAATCTAGTCCAGTTTAACCCTCAGAAGACACAAGTCTGCACGTCTACTGCTAAAAAGAATCCCTTTGTCGTATCTCCGCAGTTTCAAGGCACTCCCCTTACTGCCTCAGCCAGTATCGGAATCCTCGTTGTCGACAAATCGAGTGACATGCAGTTTCGTGGTCACTTGGAAGAGAAGGCCAAATTGGCCCCAAAAAAGCTTGGCGTGCTCAGCAGAGCGGGACAGTATGTCATGCCGGCACAACGCCTGCAACTTCACAAGGCAGAGGTTCGGCCTCCCATGGAATACTATTCCCATCTCTGGGCTGGGGCTCCCCAGTGCCAGCTCCTTCCACTTGACCGCATCCAACGCAGAGCGGTTCGAATCGTCGACGACCGAGTTCTTTCCGATCGGCTTGACTCACTGGCATTGCGTAGAGATGTTGCATCTCTTTGCGTATTTTATCACATCTATCACGGGGAGTGCTGTGAGTAAGTGTGTGTTATGATTAATCCCAGCCGCGAAATTTCATGAACGCACATCGCGGCAGAACTTCCTATACCATCCACACCATCTGGATGATTGGCGGTCCATCATTTTGCGATTTAGAAGACGTTTTCTTCCTCACACAATTTCCTTGTAGAATAGTTTATCACCAGCGATTTTTCCGGACCGATACGACTTAGGGACCTTCAAGAAAAGAGCCTACTCCTTTTTAAAAGGCCGGCAACGCATCTGCAATTCCCTCCCTAGTGTTGCGGTTATTCATGGGCGGCGGTTGTCACTTATCATCAGGTGAGCTTCATGCTCGTTTGCCCCCTCTCTTATAAAAAAAAAATATTTTTTTAAAAATTTCAATTTCATATGTATATAACCTAAATCAAAATATCTTTTCTAGTTACAACTTTCCTTGGAGTGAGTCAATTTGATTGTATTTTTTTGTTTTTTAAAACTGTTGAGCATTTTAGATAATATTTTAAGCTTTGAAATTGACGCTAAAAGGGAAATTAAACAAACCTCTGCTTAGTTTTCTTGGTAGCATCCACAAATATTAAAATTAATAAGCACGCATGGGTCGGCTTGACCGGGGAAGAACCACGCTCTCATAGAATACCTGCGTAAAGTAGCAGCTTTACGCTGGTACTTTACGCTAGTAAAGTGCTGTGTTTCGTATGGTGAGTGTAGAGAACTGGAGACCTTTTTTACTGAAAAAAAGGCATTCCAACTTAGTCCTCACGGTAGACAACGCATCTGCATTTTAATTCCATATCAAGGATAGATATAGATGTCTATGGGCCGCAGCATCCACTTACCTTTAGGTGGACTATGTGCTTGTTTGTCACCCTATAAAAAAAGCGTTTGCACTCGCGTTCACTCTGTTGCAGATGTCCATGCGCTGCAGCAGCCACTTACTTATTGAAGACTGTTTGTCACTTTAATATCAATAAAAAGAGAATGCATTCAGATTTCCAGCAAATCTTTCAAGTAAGTAAATTTCAATAAATCAAATTAGAAAATTAATTGAAAGTTTAAACTAAAAAATTACGAACTTACCCAATATTTTCATCTAAATTCTTATCACAGTAATAATGGCTAAACCAACAAGCCTTGTAAATTATATGTACTCGTGTACAAATAATTGTTTGCTTGGAATTCAAAGCCACATTATCTTGAAACACCATTTGAGTTCACTTTGTGAAAGTAATTTTTATGGTTATTTTGTTCAGTGCGACCGTGATAACTGCGTTGCAAAGTGGTAAGAATGGCTAACTACAACTTTTCATACATCTTTCTTTAATCCCATATTATGTTATTATTATTGTTCCGTTTAGTGACCCTGCTTCCCTCTTTGTACTTATTATATTCAGAGAAAAAAGAGCGTCATGTTAAGGCTAATCGTGCGTGATTCAGTACGGGAAACTTCCGTGACCTGGAGTGTATGAAAGTCACGCAGTTTTGATAAGCGCGCGTTTTAAAGACTAAAGTTCTAAAGAAATGTACGAAAGAGTTCGAAGGAATATCACATACGCAGTTATTTTTGCTGAAATTCAGAAAAAAAAGATTGGTGTCAGTAAAGTAATTATAGAGAACCATTCGGTAATATGCCTCTTATCCAAGAGATGCGAGAAAATTGGCCCACGACCTTTTCATTTTTTTTTGCAACAAATTCACTGTTTGATTGATTCATTCCGATATCCTTGCAAAACTTGGCTAATATTACAACGACAATCGTTTTCACAAAACCGCGCGTCGAAATATAATATTGTTTAAAACGTACAGACTTGAACGCATGACTAAGCTATGTGAGGATGCACAGTGCGCGAACGGGCGGCACGTACGTGAATTTTTGTTCTCCTTTTCTAAACTGAACGCTGAACGCACATTTGTCAGTACCGTACATGACGTACACGCCGTACGCGCCACATTTTAGAATCCGTTGTATGAAATTATATGAAACCTTGCACATTGCACCTGCACCGTACGCGCCGAATTTTATAAAATGCGGTGGGTATCCGAATATGATGGACGCATGCTGATGACGTCATATAACGCGGCGCGTTCGGCACGTGCTGAGTATCACTCAGTGTCGTTTAATGTTGCCAAATTAGTGGATTTTCCACTAAAACTGGTGGTTTCGACTTCCGTTTCGAAATGTTTCTTTACTTAATTTCAGGCTTTAATGTATCGACGTCACAAATATGGCGGCCACTTATGGTGCGTTTTGAAGTCACGTCATAATTTTTAATTTTTAACTATTAGTCACGGAGAGATTTTAATTTCAGCGGTGAAACGTTTGAACAAAGCCAACCCAATGGATCGGATGAGTTCAGTGCATCTAGGTGTAGCTGGCAAAAGATCCTTGATATACGTAACCGACTACCTGTCACCCGAGTGCAAGGAACTCCACTCAACTACTAGAATAACATTACGGGATCAATACAAGTACATATGGGTTAAATGGCAATGTATACATCAGAAATGAGAATAGTAGAGCCATGCTGCAGCTATATTAGTAGTATAATAATAATAATGCCCTCCACACCGAATTTCGGCCACGGCGGCCAGTCTCAACGAAGACTAGCCATCGGCGCAGGACAGGATTATAGTGCCCAAGTGTATGCGCAAGCACAGGTGCACTTTCTATTCCCTCACTCTCATAGCCTGATGGGACGGTAAACCGACACGACCGGAGAGAGATCAGGCGCTGGACCAACGGCTTTACGTGCTTTCCGAGGCACGGGGGTGAAACACCGCCAACTTCCCGACTCCGGGCCGCTACTGAGAATTTTTTGATGGAAAAACTCAATAACTGATTTTTTGGCCCGACCCGGGATTTGAACCCGGGACCTCATGATCAGCATTCGCACTACTACAACCACTAGACCAACGAGGCAGTCAATTAGTAGTATAGTTGTAGCACGAATGGGTCGGCTCGACCGGGGAAGGACCACGCTCTCACAGAATACCAGCGTAAAATAGCAGCATAACACTGCTGTATTTCGTATGGTGAGTGTAGAGAACCGGAAACCCTTTTTACTGGAAAAGAGGCATTCCATCTTAGGCCTCACGGGTGACAACACATCTGCATTTGGATTCGCAAACGAGGATAATAGTAGATGTCTATGGGCCACACCATCCACTTACCACCAGGTGGACTGTGTGCTCGTTTGTCACCCTATCCTATAAAAAAAAGATGATACGTCATCGATTATACATGTAAAGTATAAGAAGTTGAAGTCGAAGTTGTTATCCTAAATTGTGTTTTGTTATTGTGTTTTCTAATAATCATTGGAAGTAAAGACGTGAAATGAGTTGGGGTGTGACTCGAACTTTAGGCCTAGTCAGTATGAATAGCCTATGATGTAGAGGATGTCATGGGAGTCATGGTTGAATAGGCGAAAAAGTTCTCATCAAAGCCTAGTCAAAGGGGTCAAAATGTCAAAATGGCCAAAAACCAAAAATTGGGAGGTGGCTCGAACTTTCGTCATAGTCAGTTTGAATAGACTATCATGTAGAGGATGTCATGGGGGTCATGGTTGAATAAGGGCAAAAAGTTCTAATTACACTCCTAGGGGGTCAAAATGGCCAAAAACCATAAAATTAATAATTCTTATTTCAGCTATAACTCAGCCTCTTTCGGAGGTTTTTACACAGTCTACTTCCCACAATCCCACTTGTTTTAAGCTTATTTTTTTTTATATGATAAGGGTGACAAACGAGCACACAGTCCACCTGATGGTAAGTGGTTGCTGCGGCCCATAGACATCTACATCTATCCTCTATTACAAATCAAAATGTAGATGCGTTGTCACCCGTGAGGACTAAGATGGAATGCCTCATTTCCAGTAAAAAGGGCCTCCGGCCACCTGCACTCACCAAGCGAAACGCAGAGGTAAACCTCTACTTCACGCTGGTTTTCTGTGAGGTCGTGGTACTACCCCGGTTCGAGCCGGCCCATCCGTGCGAAAGCAAAAGCTGCCACGTGGCTCTACCACTGTTAAATTATAAATATTTATAAATATTATATTTTATTTTCATGTTAAGTTACTATCAGAATGTAAACCGCATGCGCTCTAAAGCTTCCGAGTTTTATTAAGTATTATCAAATAACGACTATGATATAATATGTTTTTCTGAAACTAACCTTAATGCTGGTGTGTGTAGTGAGGAATTTTTTGATGAACGTTATAACGTCTATTGTAGAGAAAGATGTGATTTCGTATACACCAACCAAAAGAGTGAAGGAGGAGGTGTTATTCTTGCTGTAAAAAATGTTTCAATGAAATGCGTCGCGGAACCTGGGACAGTCACTATGAGGATCTTTGGATATCTATACTCACTTATAATAATTATGCGATGGCGATAAACTCTTTTGTTTGTTACTTGCCTCCTTACTTAAATCTTGATGAGTTTAAAAGATTTATGGGTCATGTTCAATGTTGTTTTAAATAATGATAAACTTGCGTCTCTCTGTAACGTAGGCGATTTTAATATCCCTGACCTTGAATGGAATGTTTTAAAAGATAAAACGAATTACTATTCCTCGGGGTTAAGTAAAAAAACTTGATTTTTGCTTAATATGATAGCTCTATGTTGCTTCAATCAGTTTCATTTCCTAACAAACTGTAATGACCGGACGCTCGACTTAATTTTGGCAAATTTCGATGATGTTTATGTGACTGCGGCACTACTTATAATCAAACCGGAAAGACATCACCCTTGCTTGAACATATCTATTGGACACCAGCAAGCATTTAAACCATGGCATAACCCGGTCAGCTTGTTACCAAATTTGCATAAATGCAACTTTATAAAGATAAAAAATTATTTATTTAATACAAATTGGCAACAACTTTTGGCCGAGGAGAATTGTAGATGATGCAGTTCATATATTTTATCAAGAGTTAAACAAAGATATATTTCTTTATACATGTTTGCAGAAAAGTACATCAAATAAATATCCATACTGGTACAGTCCTTCTTTGATTAATGCATTAAAGAGAAACTAAGATTTCATAAACTGTGTAATAAATTTGGCAACCCTGGAGATTACGATACGTTTAATTTATTGAGAAAAAGAAGTAATAAATAAATAGAAGAGTGTTATACTACAGAATGTGGAAAGCGGCTTGAACAGTAATATGAAAGTCTTCTGTAAGTTGGTGAAAAAAAGAGCAAGTGGAAATATACCTGTATCCTTATCTCACACTGCAAACGAACTGTCTGCGAACTCTTCCCTGCATATTTTTCATTTGTGTACGACAAACCAGAAAGTAATAAATCTGCTTTGTTTTCCATTCCACCAAAACATCATCTTACTTTATTTGATATACGTATCTCAACTGAGATAGTGTGTCTAAGTTGTCGTAAATTGAATGCCTCAAAAACCCCTGGGCCAGATGGAATTCCTGCTATATTTGTAAAGACGTGTGTGGAAGAGCTTAGTTCGCCATTGTCTATTATTTTCAAAAATTAATTAGCTTACGTGTACTTTCCCGAAAATTTGGAAAAATGCGTTTGTAATACCCATTTACAAATCCGGTAATAAAACCATATGTAAAAATTACAGATCCATAAGCATACTTCCGGCATGGCTAAGATTTTTGAAACATTAATATATTCTCACATGTACAATCGTGTCAAGCAGAAAATTTTATGTATGCAGCATGGCTTCGTACCTGGTCGGTCTACGATAGGCAATCTGCTCATTTATAGAAATCACATCAGCTCTGCTATTGCTAATAGTCGTTAGGCGAACTCAATTTACACTGATTTCTCCAAGGTATTTGAGAAGGTCAATCACGAGTTACTGTGTACAAAATTAGAGGCCTATGGTAAATCGCAATTTACTTCGTTGAGTCAAATCGTACATATCAGGAGGAGCCAGATTGTTGTGGTTAAAGATTATAACACTGCTCCAGTAGCGGTCACGTCTTGTTTTCCCCAAGGATCCCACTTAGGGCCATTGTTTTTCATTTTTTATAAATGATTTGTTTGACGTAATCCAGAGTAATTGCCTACTTTATGCTAACGATATGAAGATATGTCGCGTAATAAGTAACGGGATTGACTGCATTGCATTGCAAAAAGACATAGATGCAGTTCACGATTGGTGTTCTGATAATTCTATGTCCTTAAATATCAGTAAGTGCTTAGTTATTACCTTCATTACTAAAAAAAATAAGGTGACAAACGATCACACTATCCACTTGATGGTAAATGAATTCTGTTGTGCATATTCATCTACATCTATTACTAATATCTATAACTAATAATGCCTCATTTCCAGTAAAAAAGGTCACCAGTTTTCTACACTCAACCTCCGAAACAAAGCAGCTTTATATTCCTCCTTTACGCTGGTATTCTGTGAGAGCCTTACCCTTCCCCGATTGAGGTCGTGCTACATACAAACATACATATAATCACGCCTCTTTCCCGTAGGGGTAGGCAGAGACCACTTCTTTCCACTTGCTACGATCCTTACATATTTGTTTTGCTCCGTCCACTTTGATTATTCCCTTCATACATGCTCTTCGGTTTAGGGTACTCTTGACCTGGCCTTTTTTCAAGACGTCCTTAATTTGATCTAGAAACGTCCGCCTAGGTCTACCCCTTCCAACACTTTCATTCACACTCGCCTTATACACCTTTTTCGTCAAACGTTCTTCATTCATTCTCTTGACATGGCCAAACCACCTCAGCATACCTTTCTCAATTTTTGTCACTACATCTTCTTTCAGACCACAACGTTTCCTTATCTCACTATTTCTTTTCCTGTCACTCAGTTTAACTCCTATCATACTTTTTAACGCTCTCATCTCAACTGCATTTATTCTGCTTTCATGTTTCATCTGCCATACCCAACTTTCACTTCCGTACATGAGTGTCGGAACCAACACCCCCTTATGCACAGCCAAACGAGCCTTGTTAGACACCTTCCAACTGCTCACAAAGGAATGCAAAGCTCCATTCACCATGTTTCCTGCATTCACTCTTCTTTCGATATCACTCTCACACTTTCCATCTCTCGTAAACTTTGAACCCAGATACAAAAACTCCTTCACCTGTTCAATTTGTTCGTCTCCAATCACGATATTGCAGGCTGTCACTGCCTCATCTCTTTCAAACACCACCACTTTCGTCTTCTTTACATTCAAATTCATACCCTTTCTAACAAAAGCTCCACTCATAGCAGTTACCATCTCCTGCAACTCCTCGGCCGAAAACGCAAGTAGTACTTGGTCATCAGCATAGAGAAAACATTTGACGAGTCACTTATTCATTCTCAACCCACTTTCATTATCTTTAAAATCTGTCAAGCAATTGTCCATGAACAGATTAAACAGCCACGGTGACGCTACACATCCCTGTCGAACGCCTTTTTCGATATGAAACCATTCAGTGTATGCCCCGTTTATCCTTACACAAGCACTAGAATCCCTATAAAGAGATTGCAAGGCTCGTATGAGGATACTGCTCACACCGTTATCAGACAATGCTGACCACAATTCAGTCCTCACCACTCTATCATAGGTCTTTTCAAGATCCACGCGCAATAGATCTTCTTGTTATTAGCCAAACACTTTTCGGCTATGCACCGCAAGGAAAAGACCTAATCTGTACATCCCATTCCCTTTCTAAATCCCGCTTGTGCATCCCATACTTTTTCGTCTGTTTTATTCTAAATATAAATTGAATATATATTTGCATATCTGCTTTGTTTGCTAACAACTCGACATTGACACTTGTTACCAGGTAGTTTAGTCACTATAATGCGCAAAAAGCGATTGGACATGGCATAATCTTATACATATTTAACAAACAATATTTATTTCCCAGATTTTACATTTGTTGATCATTGAATCTGCTATAATTTTTAATAATTTAATTACAATAACAAAAGTAACATTATATAATCAAAGGTAAATGCGGGTCCTACGCTTATGTCTCAATACCCTGGCATGCAATTTTACAAAATGGTTTGTCACCTAACCTAATCTGCTATACAATGGTAACTTAAGGACACACATATTTAAAATAAATTTAAGCGTATGTAAAAGATGATGCCATAAAGGTCTTATTATATTGTCTTACATAACACAAACACATCTGGAATATTTTAGAAGCATTAATCGAATAATATTATATTTAATCATTAGTTGTATTTTCTCTTTTTATTTATATTTTACTTTTTGCAACTGATTCATAATATAATATTTAAAACTGGTGGCCCACGTGCAGTTTTAAGGCCCTAACGGATTTAAGAGCGTTGTGGTCCGCCAAAGCATTATACTGGGGAAGGGCCGTTCCACGTTGTCAGTATACCTCACACAACCTTAATCCTATTTTTTTCTTATTCACGTTTTCACGATGTAATGCTTCTCTGTGAATAAATGATATCTCTTTCTAACTATATATCTATATATTTTAAGAAAAAACAAAAACAAAAAATACTACTAGGCTACACTGAACAATAATTTATAAGGCCCTGAGTGACCGCTCTTTCAGGTGGTTTACTGAGAAATTGTTTTATATAAATAAGTAACAATATAGTCCTTGATAATATTGTATATTAATCTGTTTATTGCTTTATTGAGTATTGATTAGGGTACCTAAATCATCACTAGTATAATAAAAATTAAGAAAAATATTTGCGATTAGGTTTGCCCCTCAAGTATTTATTCTGCAAATAAGCTTATTTTAAGATTACTTTGGTAACATCATTTCTGGTCAAGATATGTGAAACGAAAAAAACGCACGTATGATGATATTAAACTAAATAAAAATACTAGTCAATTTTTGGAAGTTTTAATGTAACTATCAATATAATCAGCAATAAAAAATAACGGTAAGAAAGAGCAGAAATATTATTCGCGGAATCTCTGAAGCTGGTGGATATAGTGCCAATTAGACGCATCGTCTATTCCCAGGACTCGGTATCGGATTATTTTGATTTCTCAGCCGGGAATTACTATCTATGTAGATTAAGCTATGTCGTTTTCTGTTTGAAAAAGATAGATTCATTTTAAAGACATAAGCTGATATAAAGTCAAATCTAATCAAATATATTTATTCATGCAGATTTTTTACAAGGCACTTAAGATAAATAATACTATGGAGGAAAACCGCTGAAACAAAGAATGCCTTCGATTTTATTTTCAACTAGTGACCAGCCTCGGCTTCACCTGGGTAGTCTATTAATATGGGATTATTTAGATTAAATATAATCATTAAAAAACATTTATTTTATTACTTTAACAATTACTTGAAAAAAATCTCCAAGTTATAGTGGCATTGCTGACTGGTGTCCACTCTCCACTGGCGTACCAAATGGCGGAATATTATCCCCACTTCTATTCTCCATTTTTGTTAACTTTCTCTCTTCTCAACTTAGCTGCCCTTACCATATATTTACGCTGATGAACTACAAATATATATTCAAGCAGACATCAACTTTTTATGTGATGCTATCGCCAGACTCAATATGGATTTAAAAAATCTCCACAATTGGTCTCGTAAGTTTGATATCACTGTGAACCCCAGGAAATGCCAATCTATAATAATTGGCAGTACTCAACATTGTGATAAGATTTTTTAATATTATTAAAATACTTCATAAAAATCAATTCGTTTTTACAAGGGGTCGCTCGACAGCTGACGCTGGAGTTCAGCTTATAAAACAAGTTTTTGTACATGGGAGAATTCAGATAATGTTTTGGGTATATTTTGTGACTATTCCATGGCCTTGGACTGTGTTCACCATGAGACATTAAACAAGAAAATACAGTACTATGGTGTCAAGAACACAGCGCTTAAGCTTATTATTTCATATTTAAGTAATAGAATTCAGAAAGTTATTATCAATGGTAAAAGTTCTTCCTGGTCAACTGTACTAATGGGTGGCCCTCAGGGCCTGATTCTCGACCTATTGCTATTCCTAGTGTATAATAATGAGTTACCTTCCTTTAAAGGGGATAATCATGATACAGTATTAATTGCTGATGATACTTCTTTGATTTTTAGACTTTCGTCAATCATTCATCGTCAACGTCAATCATTTAAATGTGATGAAGTAAATAATGTCGTATCAAAATTAGTGCATTGGTTTAACGTTAGAACAGCGAATATTAAAAATCTGAATACCAATGTGTTTTAAATGGGAAAGAACTGAACCCAGTTGAATCCAATGTTTTTCTTGGCATTACTCTCGACGCAAAACTTCAATGGGGCCCCCATATATCCAAACTAGCAAGCAAACTAAGTTCTGCAGCCTATGCTGTAAAAAAGATTAGAGGTCTTACTAGTATCGAGACAGCTAGATTAGTTTATTTCAGTTATTTCCATAGCATAATATCTTATGGGATTTTGCTATGGGGAAATGCAGTTGATTTAGAAACTATTTTTGTTTTACAGAAGAGGGCCATTAGAGCTATTTACAACATCTTTTAGAGTAAAATTTAAAGAAATAAATAAATTAACTTTGGCATCTGAGTATATTTACGAAAATTTAATATATGTTCACAAAAACAAAGGTAGTTTTATTTAAAAAAAGTGATATACAACCTGTAAATATTAGGAACAAACACAAGCTAGTGATACCAGTTTCTCGACTCCTCAGAGTCAGTAATTCATTCTTGGGGCAATGTATACGCTATTACAACAATGTCCCGGAAAGTGTACAAGCTCTCTCTATTACAGAGTTAAAATGTTTTGTTAAGCTGGTACTGTAAGTACAGCTTTTTGTGAGACTATTTGTGTTAATTTTCTTAGATGATAACCAAATTTACTAATTTTACTTGTAACATGTTCGGTATGCGGTTTCCTGCTCACACATTTATCGACCATCACACCAAGGAAACGTATCTGTTTTACTTGCTCAGTGAAATGTTCATCATATATGTTATTATATATGTTATATCATATTTGTATATTTCTGATTTTAGGTAAGATAAAACTGCATATATTTTATTATCTCATCTAGGTTTATGACGAGATCATTAGATTTCATCCAACTGATAATACCAGGCAAAGCTTTAGCAATGACTCTGTTATTCCTGTTATTTTTATCACTAGAGTAGAATCATCTGAAAAAATAATCATTTGCTGCTGCACATGTCTAGGTAGGTCATTGATGTACAATTTACAAAACCATACTTTCCAAGCTATGACTGAGATCGCGCCTGCACTTCAGATCGATTTTCCTCATTATTAAGTGGCGAAGCTTGCGAAGACACTTATTGATTTCACGATGTCTGTCCGTCTGTCCGTCTGTCCGTCTGTCCGTCTGTCCGTCTGTCCGTCTGTCCGTCTGTCCTTCTGTCCGTCTGTCCATCTGTCCGTCTGTCCGTCTGTCCGTCTGTCCGTCTGTCCGTCTGTCCGTCTGTCCGTCTGTCCGTCTGTCCGTCTGTCCGTCTGTCAGTCTGTCCCACGATTATCTCGAGAACGGTTTCGAATTTTCAAATTCTGTTTTCAGCAATCGATTACTGATCACCCAGGCATCTGAACCTCCTATTTTGAAACTGATTGCTCAACGTCAACCGTTAGAAACCGCTACAAAGCTGATTGCTTCGCCACTTTGCTATGCTGTTAGCTTGCTAGGTTTATTTTAATAGAAAGTACATTTTCCTTTTGCATTGACAGGATGTTTTAATAGCACTTGTAATCCAAAATGGTTTCCGCTGAGCTGAAACTTTAACTAGATTGTACGGGAAGCACAGGTCATAAAAGAGTTTAATCAACTGATAAAACATACGCTTCGTTTACATCATTGCTTTGATAAATATCATAAAAGGATAATATTTCCACACATCCTTTAAATTTGATTAGATTTTCAATACTATAGCTATAGTCACGTCTTTTGATAAACCAGTACCGCAAGCAGGAATATTTTATTGTGATTGGATATGGTCGTATTATTCTAAATGTAATTTTTTTGCACCCTTGGCAGTTATGAACATTATCAATACATGTTTCACTTTGTAATCTAGTTGCATCCATTAATTAAATTTTAAGTAATGACTCGACAAAAGATTAATAAATACATTATATGTCTATACTACTACGAGTATAATTAGGAGTCTTATATTAAGAAATAATTATAACATTAAAATACACAAGTTCAATAGCCTAACAAGTTTTTTGTAATTTCATGCAATTCTCTGTAATTAAGTCCTCTTCGAGTCTACCATACTCGCGCCTCCTCTTGTGTTTTTTCCTGCAGTATACGTCAGCTAGATTGTAGTAATTACATATTGAATTTGTTTCATGTAAATTCTTTACAAAATTTTCAGTTAGACAAATTACGTCTTTACAGTTTCCTTTGTTTGAAAAATCCTTCAATATGATCTCAATATTTTCCACTTTACCAAGTTTACTTTTCTTATTCTTCCAAAAGTCATCATCAGTCAACACCTTGCTGAACTAATTTATCAGTTTGTATAACTTTGTTAGATTTAGGGTGGTCCATAAACATATACAAAATTTCTATTTAAGATAGTAAACTCTTTAGATCTGCAAACAAAGTTCTCATACCTTTATTGTTCACGGCGTCAAGTTTATCAGAGAACGTGTGATAATCAAAGGTGAGATTCAAATTTGAATTTTGTAAATATGCATATTCATAGGCTTTCATATTTATTTATAGCAAATGGTTAGTGTATTCGATTCTTCTATTAAAAATATTTGTATCTCTAGCACATCTAAAAGTCGGTATACAAATTACTAAATTAGTGTGAGTAATGCTTTGTATGATTTGTCTTAAGCTCTCTACTAGTATGTTATAAACTTGTGTGGAAATATATGAATTGTAATAAAAGAGATTATTAGATAAAAATATCTTGAAATGAAAAAAAAATATGAGAATAAAAAGATTATGATGTAAATATCTGGAATAGATAAGTATTATAATGACAAGATGAGTGACTTAGTGTAATAAATAGCGTAGTAAATAAATGACTAAGATACCGTACGTAGAAATTGTAACTGTACGTCTATGTATTACGTAAAATAACAATCACTGATTTTGACAAATAAGTGCACACAATAAATCGAATTATCTATAAAAATAAATAAAATTGAAGTGTCTGTTTGTAATGTCAAAATTACAGTTTTTTACTAAATGCATATGAAAGTAAATACGGTACTTATTCCAACTAAAATACAATTTTTTTAATTTTTGTCTGTCTGTCTGTCTGTCTGTTTGTTCCGGTTAATCTCCGAAACGGCTGAACCGATTTTGACGAGACTTTCATTGGTAGATAACTGATTTCATACGAAATAACTTAGGCTACTTTTATTTTAGAAAAAGAATTAGAGTTCCGCGCAAAAACTTAAAAACCCAAACACGCGGGTGAATTCGAGGGGAACAGCTAGTATAAAATAAATGAGGCCTATCCTAGCCTAAATTGATACACTAATAATTTATTCATTACGTAGGAGGGGGGATATCAGTGTGTATTATGTATCAAAAAATTATATTTTATATTTTTTTTATTTATTTTTTATGTCGGCGGGAAGTGAAGTGTCGTGTAGCTCTCACTAAAATATACACACTATACAACTCTGACGGACACAACCATTTCTTTATTTAAAGTAATATAAATAAAATAGTTCGGAAAATCCAAAAATGCACGCTTCATGAGCGTTTCGATCAACTTTGATGGAAAAAAATGTATTCCTGACTTTTAAAATGTATTATTTACGTGAATAAAATTTATCGTTCTGTTATTTTAACAGGTAGAGTTACCCACAGGAATAAAAGTAGTATTTACCAAAATAAATCGATTACTCAAAGAATATAATCGACATAGGTCGTATGGTACATTTGTCCTTAGTCTATCAAATGCAAAAAAAAATATATGACAGTCCCTTTAAATTTTAATGGCACTAAAACTCATTGTAGAAGCGTGCTCGTCGCGACCCCTGCCAGCCCTTTTCAGGGCTGCAATTCTACACAGCTGCGCACCCATGCCAACGAGGGTTAGGGCGTCCCCCCAAGGCGACGCACACCAGCTAGTCCCCGTTGGTGTGGAATGCAGCGCGCAAAGCGGCGATGGGGACCGCCACCCGTCACGCACAGCCCGAAACGGCGGAAGGTGGAGGACAGAGTGCAGAGTTGGCACGTGGAATGTTAGAGGAGATATGAAAGATAAGACGAATAAGTTGATTGAAATAATGAAAGAAACAGAATTAGATGTCGTGTGTATGTCGGAGACCAAACGGAAGGGCAGTGGTACTGAAGAGCTCCCTGGCGGGGCGTTAGCTCTATGGTCCGGAGTCCCGGAGAGCGAGAGCGCCCGCCAGGGAGTGGGGGTGCTGCTGTCGTCTCGGTTGGTCGATGTTATGACTGAATATAAGGTTGTGAACTCAAGACTTCTCTGGGTTCGCTTTAAATTGGGACTGACGAAGTTATTCCTTTTGGCTGTTTATGCGCCGGTAGCTTCGTCGTCCAGGACTGAGCTGGAGGAGTTTTGGGAGAATGTAGGAGAAGTTCTAGATTTGGCTAGGGGAAACGAAAGAATTGTTGTGTGTGGTGATTTGAATGGATGGGTTGGTACCGCTCGACCAGGGTACGAGTCGGTGCTTGGAAAGTTTGGCGATAAAAGGGTTAATGATGTTGGCAAGCTTATACTGGCGGTATGCAAGGAAAAGGGTCTTCTTGTGACAAACACTATGTTTAATCACAAGAAAATCCATATATATACTAGAGAAAGAAAGAATGAGAGAAGTATGATCGATTTGTTTCTGGTGGATGACTGACTGCGAAAATAGGTGATGGATACGCGAGTGTTCAGGGGTGCTGACCTGGGAACGGGTCACTATCTAGTGATTACTAGATTTAGGGGTCTGTTCGCGGGTTGGCGCTACCGGACGTCAGTAACAGAACCACATTCGGTCTGTCGCATCCGAAGCTGGAAGCTTCAGGAAGCGGATACTAGGGACAAATATCATGCGAGGGTAGCCGAAAAGCTTGACACCATCGATGGCAGAAATGAATGTGTGGAAAGAACATGGCAGAACCTTAGGGATGGAATGGTAAGTGCAGCGGAAGAAGTGTGTGGAACGATTAAAAGAGGCAGTAGTAAAAGAAGAGATGCATGGTGGAATGATGAACTGAAAGAAGCTGTAATCAAGAAGAAGAAAGCATGGTTAGACTACTTGGCCTCTAATAACGATAAGGATATGAGAGAAAAGATGAAAGAAAGATATAAGCTGCAGAAAGTTCACACGAAAGCATTGATTGAGGAAATGCGTGAAAGGTGTAGAATGGAAGCGGACGAAAGGTTGTCGCACAACTTTAAGGAGAACTCCAAACTCTTCTGGAAAGAGGTTGGAAGGACCCGAAGTGGTGCGACGGCCTTAAAAATGAACAAAGTGCTTTCGAGAACTAATGACGTCCTCACAGAAAAATCGGACGTCATGCAGCGATGGAGCGAATTTTATAGAGAAATGTATGCGTGTGATGATCCTAGTGAGGGATCCGGGGATGACGCCGTGACTGGTACGCCAGACCTGGACCTCGATGACACTGAGGTCATCAGTATGAAAGAGATTGAACGTGCGATTCGAAGTTTGAAATGTGGTAAGGCTGCGGGACTAGACAGAGTTACTGCTAAAATGGTCAAGTATGGTGGGCCTCGCGTTTGGGACAGCTTTTATCTGCTGTGCAATTTGTGCTGGCAGACGGGGGATGTCCCGGATGATTGGCGATCCGCAGTCATTGTGCCTTTATATAAAGGTAAAGGTTCACATTTTGACTGCGGGTGCTATCGGGCGATCAGCTTGACCAGTTTAGCAAGTAAAGTTTACTCGAAGGTTTTGACACGTAGGATGCAAGAGAAATCGGAAAGATTTCTATGGGAGGCACAATGCGGATTTAGACCTGGAAGAGGATGCACGGATCAAATGTTTTCTCTACGCATGATCACGGAAAAGCTTCTGGCTACTAACCAGAAGATTTTCTGTGCTTTTGTGGATCTTGAGAAAGCATTTGATAAGGTTGTAAGGAAGAAAATGTGGGAACTGTTGCCGGGGTACGGTGTGGATGGTCGATTGCTAAGGGCTGTGCAGTCACTTTACTGTGACTGTAAAGCCTGTGTGCGGGTAGGGCATGACCTGTCACCCATGTTTAGCGTCCAAACGGGCGTAAAACAGGGTTGTGTCATGTCTTCCTGGCTGTTCATACTGTATCTCGACAGCTGTTTACAGAAGCTGAAAGATAGCTGTTTGGGTGTGAAATTGGGTGACATAAAAGTAAATTGTCTGCTGTATGCTGATGATGCAGTGCTTATTGCACCATCAGAGGCAGAA
Organism: Parnassius glacialis; assembly: GCA_033319125.1. Classification (NCBI taxonomy): domain Eukaryota; kingdom Metazoa; phylum Arthropoda; class Insecta; order Lepidoptera; family Papilionidae; genus Parnassius; species Parnassius glacialis. The sequence goes on from JAVANC010000006.1 coordinate 10,576,524, forward strand.
CTGCATTAGTCACGTGTATGAAAGAGGAATCTGAAATTAAAGGTCTCCGTTTGAATGCTAATAAAACTAAGGTTCTCGTATTTGAAAGGGACGAAGAGAGAACGAAGTGTGAAATATGGGTAAATCAGGAATGTCTAGAACAGGTAAATGAAATTGTATACTTGGGGAGTGATTTTAGCCGGGATGGAAGATGTGATTTAGATGTGGACAGGCGTGTCGCTGCGGGGAACAAAGTCAATGGTGCCCTGACTGCGTTAGTCAAAAGGCAAGGCGTAGTGAAGAGTGCACGCCTTGCAATACATAACGCAGTGTTGGTACCGACTTTGTTATATGGCAGCGAAACCTGGGTGTGCCAGAAGAAGCATAAAAGCAAGTTGAATGCAGTGGAGATGCGATCTCTTCGTAAAATGTGCGGCGTTACCATGGCTGACCGAAAGCGAAACGAAGAGATTCGCAATATGGCAGGTTTGAAAGATGACCTTATCACAAAAATTGATAAGGGCGTGCTTCGATGGTTTGGGCACGTTGAGCGAATGAGTGAAGACCGAATGGTGAAGAAAATATATAGCGCGAAAGTTAATATTAAAAGGTGTCGAGGTAGACCGAGACTAACTTTCGAAGACCATGTGAGCAAACTGCTCGAAGAGGGGAGGGTCAAGAGTATTTGGATACCTAGACGTGCATGTATGAAGAAGATAATGAATCTAAAAGAAGCGAAAGAGGTATGTAAGGATCGTGACACTTGGCAATCTGTTCTCTCTGGCTACCCCGTCAGGAATTGTGCGTGAAGATAAGTTAAGTTAAAACTTATAAAAGTTGAAAATCATTTTATTAACAAACTACACATACTAGGCTATTGATATGAATTAGGAAACCAGTTGATGTAATTCCGAAGCTAATAGAAAACCGAGTCTCGATATATCAATTTTTTGGGGAGTTATCGTGACCACATACAAACTCAAAATCCGGACGTCCACGTAAATTTTTTTCATCCATTTTTTTTAAAGTATCAATATAAAATGTTTTATTAGAAAATATAAGAGAAATTAATTAGTGTTTTCTTGATATACGGCTACTTAAATTGTTGTATAAGTGCAATATGGTTATGATAGAGGCATTTTAAGAACACAATTGCTTGATCTTGACGTGTCGAGAGTAGAACACAACTATAACGCTTCGCGTTATGAGGCGTGCAATAAGTATAGTAATTTAGCGAGAAAACGCAACCAGCTTACTTGGCAATATACCGCAGGAAGTAGGACTCTATGATATTTTAAGTTTTTAGTTTTAGTTATTTTATTATGGTTTTTTAATATTTTATATGTTTGAATTTTATGTAAATAAATAATATTAAATAACGATCTTCTACTCAATGAGTTAGACATTGTCAAGGACTGACAAGGATCTCACATGCAAGGGTTAGAAATAAAAATTATGTTTCCTTGATTTTATTGCAGCCATATTTCGATGTTTTATATAAACTGATTAATAACACATAAATGGGGACTATTTGAGAATTACACAACCTGAAAAAAGTGTACGTTGGATTTCTATAATATTTTTTTCTTTATAAACAAATTTGTTTAATTGTTTAGAATACTGAACTCGGGTTTTAATTTTCAATAGAGATTGTATGAGTTGTTGTAGTAATTTTTTTTAACGGAAAATACAATAAATGGGGCTTAATACAATAAATAATATTAAAAATACAGACACATTGTTATCAAAAACATACCCACTGTTCTACGATAAAAAATATATGTTGTGATTGAATCGCAATCTCGAACAGAGTAGCTTCACAGCTCATTGTTACACTGTTCATTATGTCACCGTCCTGCAGACCGAATTCCGGTCACGGTGACCAGTCTCAACGGAGAAAAGACATCTGTATCAAGACAGAATTATAGTACTTGAGTCTGTGCACAAGCACAGGTGCACTCTCTATACCCTTTATTTCTTATTCCAATAAGACCGGAAAGAGATCAATGACAGGACTAACGGCTTTAAGTGATTTTCGAGAGACACTGCCAATTTCATGATTCCGAGCTGCCTTGGAGTATTTTTTCACATACCAATAACCATAAATTTCTTGTTTAAATTTTTTGTTAACTATAAATTGCGGATTTTTTCGTTCAATACCATAACGTGAGACTAACGTTTTGCCTAAAAAAAATCTGCAAGTGTTTTTTTTTTCTACAAATTAGTTGGTATTATTTACTAACTCAATCGAGCATATGACCGTAAGTCATCATCTCCACTTGAGGCCACTTTATGCGTAACGACCCGATTATCCACCCGGTAATAACTCAGCTAGCAAATGGTCGCATAATAGATGTTCCAGGCGGTCTATTAAAAAATACAAGAATAACAAATAAAAAGACTGGGTGATATTGCAAGCAACATTATTTCTTTATTTTTGTTTGGATCACCCTTAGTATAAAATTATTTTTATAACATTTTTAAAATTAAATATTACTTCACAAATATATTTTTTACATACGCGATTTATTTTTAGATTCATGTAATCTGTTTAGATTAATAATGAAAGTATTTTTTATGTAACGCGGAAAACAGAATTTGATATTTGTTCTCATGTGTCTGGATGAGACCATGTGACTTTTGAAATTAAATGAAAACTTTCAATTTTACTAGTGAAGATACGTTCTAATTCCTCTCCACTAGTATTGCTGTTTTATTTTATTTTTATCAAATTTTTTTTTATAGGATAAGGGTGAAAAACGAGCACACAGTCCACCTGATGGTAAGTGGTTGCTGCAGCCCATAGACATCTACATCTATCCTCTGTTACAGATCAAAATGCAGATGCGTTTTCACCCGTGAGGACTAGGATGGAATGCCTCATTTCCAGTAAAAAGGGCCTCCGGCCACCTGCACTCACCAAGCGAAACGCAGAGGTAAACCTCTACTTCACGCTGGTATTCTGTGAGGTCGTGGTACCACTCCGGTTCGAGCCGGCCCATCCATGCGACAACAAAAGCTGCCGCCTGGCTCTACCACTGTTAAAATGTAATGTAATGTAATGTATGTAAAGCGAAGCGCTTTAATAGTCGGTATTATATAACAGTGTATTTTAGTTTTACTTAATTCAGCATATTGAGTTTCCTCCCCCCACCCCGGCTACATACATCCTTGGTTAGGAGTAGGAGTCGGTAGTACAAGAGCTAGAGTCGTGGCTTTGCGCTTACTAATTGGGTATTCAGGGTAAGGACAACTGATTCAAGAAAACTATGCCTTCTGGCTTTTCGAAACAGGTAATGCCCAGCTGTTGACTTAAAAACCTAACTACGATGAAAACTAGTACGAGTAAAATATTATAGCATCCCTTAAACCAACCAAAAAATAATGTTAATAAATGTAAGGAACCTTAAATATCTATAATGCTCAATTCATAAATTGTTTGCAGTAATTTGTAAATAGTTTGTAAAGAGTAACGATACGTACGTACGATTAAGTGGACAGATTATGGCTACTGATAACGAGGCATTCCAACTTATATCTATCTGCTTAATCAATTTACTAACTCGGATTAACACAGATTGACAGAAATGAACTATTGATAAAAAAGCCTGCAGTGATCTATTTTTATTAACGTAATGATGAATGAAGCTACATTTTTCGAGCATCGAATTGCTATAATTACCATGATATATAGCCCTATATAGTATATATTACACTTCCGGTATAGAGATGATACTTACGGCCATGCTCTTCAAAATATATCTAGCCGTTTTGGTTAAAGATCATCAAATAGGAAGAGACAAAACATTCATTCAAACATAAATACGTACATATATAACCTTCATATATTTGATTTATGAATTACCAATATACTATTTTTTTAAATATAATAAAGTACTACTTAAAATTTATATTACATTAACTTTAAACAAAAGGCACCCTTAATCACAGTCAGCATTACAGTTCAGTAGTAAGGTACTGGCAGTGATTTACACAAATTCAAAAAGAAAACGTTGAATGTATACTTTATTAAGTCTTGCATTGGATACTTCAATTTCAAGTTTTGGAATTTTAAGCTAAAAACTTCTTGGCTAGTTAATAACCAAGAAAAAATTAAAAATATTAACTTAGAAGACCAAACTTAAGAGTTTTGCTTCGAAGCATTTATTGATTCATGCTTATTTAAATAAATACATGTCAAAGTGGAATAGATTTATTACTAACTTTGTTTCTAGTTGGAAGGACACATTTTCTGTCTCAGTCTGATTAGATACCAACTTCTTACCTATATCGTCTACCAAATAGGAGTGCTTGCCTTTTTCTGTGCCGGTCTCAAGGTCAAAGACAGCCAGTACAATTATAGACTGTGAGACATTCCATCTTAGCCCTCAAATGTGACAACGCATCTGTAGCCTTTTTATTAGAAGTTTGCTGCAGTTGTCCATAGGCAGCAGTAGCAATTTACAATCAGGTGCAGTTTTTTTAAAGAAATATTACCTTAAATAATTACTATAAATGTTACATTATAAAATGTTGTTTAAATTTAAAAACCTTCAATCAAAACTAGTAATAAGAATATTTCATAATCAGCATCTATAAAGTTCTCTAGTACACCGGTACGAAAATATACACGACAAGCTCTATTGTTTCAATGAATATTGAAGATTAATTAAACTAATTTCTGTTCAATGTAATATTTCTCACTGAAGAATTCTTTATTTGATCATACAATAAGTAGAAGTTTCCATTTGATAATGATAAAGCTTAAATAGAATGATATATACATTCCGTTTAAGCGTTTAAATTAATACGGTGTATTTTCAAATATAAATAATAAGAAACTACACTTGTAAACTAATACACTAACTTACAGGTTTATAAACAATGTTTTGAATCTGTTACCTACCGTTGTCCCATCATGTTTGTCGCAATCCTACGTCACTATGACTCGGTACACTCGAACGCAATCACACACACTTATACTTATTATACACGTGGCACTTTTTCCAATTTGTTTTTCTAACCGGAGGGCTATGCGCGAATGAGTCGAACCCCGCGGTAGTTTTAACTGAAAAGTCGCTGCCGAGCGCGGGTTGCGTGTTTGGTTAATACTATACACCCAACGGCCGCCTTGTCGGTTGCACGAAACATTTCGGTAAATAAGGAACAATATAGTATTTTAATTGATTAACTAACTCTCTTTGTAGTTTAATTTCTTTTATCTTGTATCCTTTCAAAATTATACGTTTATCTTTATTGTGTTATAATATTATCGAATTGACTGGTGTATATGAATATCTGAAAACATGAAAATTTTCTAGAATATTATTGCGTCACAATTAAAAAGGCCTAAAAATGGTTCAACTCATATAAGGGAAGAGGAAAACACTAATCTTTTTTTCCTTACTTTATGTTTGTGTGAATTTCTTTCGATAGGTCAAATTTTTGTGTAGGGTGTGCCAGATAGATCCAGCTGCGTATAACCATTTTGATTTCGCCAGACGACAAAAAAGCTGATGAAAAAGAAACAGCTAGCAACAAGCATTATTTTAATAATTTATTTTATATCTGAAACGTTACCTCCACACTAGAATTTTCTCCTATATCGTGGTGACAGTTTACAAACATAAATTGCACAAGGACAAACATCCAGACCGGGAACAATTATTTGTAGGCCACACAAATACTTTTTCCATGCGGGATTCGAACCCGCGGCCCCACTGTGCAACGGAGCCGTCATTTGCATTATTATAACTATAAATTTCTTTGGATGAAGTAAAAAGCTAGCGTATTTATGTCCCACTGCTGGGAATTCTCCTCACCCGCGCTGCTCAAATGCGCATTGGCGTGATTCACAATTAATTTTAATAAAATACAATACGTTTTTTTTACACTATATATTCAAAACAAATTGAGAAAAAAACGACGGGTTGCACTCCGGGAGTGCCGGCAGAAGTGAAAACTTGAATATTAACGTTGTGCATTTTTGATATTTTGGAATGGCGGAGATTATTTATTTTTATCTTATTTCATTTATTTTCATTCGAAATTATTTGTTTCCTAAACCTACACCGCACATGTGCTTATTGTGATGTTATGAAAATATAGGTTAATGCTATAAAGTATAAACATATTACAAATATTACATCTATAATGTGTAAGTACATATGTATCTATATTAATAATTTCGTCAAGCAGTACGGTAGACTCGATCGAAACCTAATCTTAATAATAAAATTATATTAATTAATAAATGAAAATTAATTAAACCTAACTTATTTCCTCTTCTACGCCGCGCCGGCTGTCTACTCTCCGTCCGTCTTACGAATTTTCGATCAAGACACGTGACCTGACGCGTGTTTAACATTTTTTACCCATTACAAAAAAAGTACACAACGCCGCTAAAGAAGTTTTCACTTCAAAAAAACGTAACTAAACAAAAAAAATGGTGGTGAAGAGGTAATGAATAAAAATGTTTATAACCTCATTTCTAAGCAAAGGCAGACTTACTAATATGCCATTTGACTGCGGCACTCACAACGTAAGCGAATCGGTTACGTGACGAAACCCGCGACTGGCGACATTGACCACAGAGCGACAACCTTGTCTGATTAGAATCGGCTCACACAGTACATTTAGGTAGGTGCTAATGCCTTAAATTACACTACTTTGTTTGAACTTGGTTTTCCATTACTTATTTATATATTATCTATGTCTATGTGTCTTTATTTTCAACGGTGTTGTATTGACAACGCATCTGCATTTTGAATCCTAATCGAGGATAAATGTAGATATCTATGTGCTACAGCATCCGCTTACTCTCAGGTAGACTTTATGCTCGTTTGTCACTCTTAATCTATAAAATATATTAAAATTTGAATTTTCATAAGTGTTTAAATTTTTCCATAGAAAATCTCTTTATTAGATATAAGCTTTTAAATTTTTTAATTTTTTTCCATTTTTTTTAAATGTATTTTACTAGCCGTGGCTTCATCATTCTACCTATACAGCTATACATATAAATAAAATTAAAATGTCTGTCTTATAAAATTGAAATAAATAGTTTCTATGGGGATTATTTGGAAGACATAACAGCATGAATAAAAAAAAATATTTTTTTGTCATCTGTCCGGCTGAGCTTATAATTCAGAATAGATGAACCATTATGATAAGACTTTACGAATCGAAAGAAAGTAATGCCAAGAAGAATCTAAATATATCTAAGTCCATATTTAATACGAAAAAAAAATTAAAGATTTTTTTGATGAAATGATTTTTTAAAATTATTTTAAATCTAAATAACGCCACAATAATGGATCCTATCCAGGCGAAGCGTGAGTGGGTCGCTAGTTGATAAATAAAACAAATTACATAGCATGTAATGTACATTGATTTATTTTAATGGAATACACTATGAAAGTATTAAGTCGTGCAACATTTTTTTTTCGTTCTTTAATGAAATAATTCAACAAAACAATTCAATTGACGGCGTGCAGTTGCTTAACAATGAGTTGTTGCGCTGGGGACCGCGGGTTCAAATCCCGCACGGAACAAGTATTTGTATGGCCCACAAATAATTGTTCCGGGTCTGGATGTTTATCCGTGCAATCTTTGTTTGTAAACTGCCCCCACGATACAAGAGAAAATCCTAGTGTGGGGGTAACGTTTTTTAAATAATAAAATCTAAATCTAAATATTTCATAGTTTATTTTCGTTTTACCCGACTTGAAAATATAAAATAGCTTTATTTTTAAATTGTTAACTTATTTTTCGAGAGTTGCTCAGGGGTTAACGCCTGTTTTGATTTTATAATACAAGAGCAACCCTAGTTCGACTCTCAGCGGCACTACTGCTCGACACATCATATACCGTGCGATTTTATCATAGTCTATACGAAAATATATTGAAAGCTTGCAGGTTAGAAATATTAAAAATATTTCGAGGCCATAGGAACTCTATCCATACGCATTCGGGCAAAACACGCAATGAATTCCTTTCTAGCTCTACAACATTCTCAAATATGAGAAACCTTTGTTGGACATTTTTTTGCTGTTACTTAAATTATAAAAAACTGTTCATGATAATATATAATTACACGCTATACATAAATTATTGCCTTAAGCATATATGTGTATCAGGCTCGAAAGGGACAAAGCCGTGCTCTTCTTGGATAAACCTATTAGCATGTATTTTGACAAGTAAAGTTTTTTTTCCACTAATATAAGCCACAGTGCTTGACTCCTAATAGATTATAAGTGGTGATGCGGCCGAAGTTGGTAAACCGCACTGACTTAGCTTAAAAAAGCCTATTCACTCTTGACTTGAAGACGCCTATTGTATATGAATAAAATAATAATATGTCATAGAGCTTTTATACATGATAAAGCCATGTTGCAGCTATATATAGTTGTAGCACGAATGGGTCGGCTCGACCTGGGAAGAACCACACTCTCACAGAATACCAGCGTAAAATAGCGTGAGTGTAGAGAACCAGAAACCCTTTTTACTGGATACGAGACATTCCATCTTATTACTCAGGGGGAAGAACGCATCCGCATTTTGATTTCTAATTAGCTATATCTAGATGTCTATGGGCCACAGCATCCACTTACCATCAGGTGGGCTCTGTACTCGCTTGTCACAGAATAGAAAAGAATAAAATAGAACAGAATAGAATATTTTTTATTCAATATAGATCACATGTGCAATTCTTATTCAAAAACATTTTTTTACTTTACCACTGATTCGAAAAAGATCTCTGTCCTGGGAAGAACCAGAAAGAAACCTAGCGGGACTTATTTTTAAAGTAAATTTTACACGGATAATTGTACAAACTATTTACAAAATTTATTTTAGAAACAGCTTGGAAGGAACCACCTCATTACCAGGGGTTATTATCAACCATGTATTAATTTATATTATTATAACCCTTTTAATACCGTTTTTATTTAATTAAATATTAAAACTTCCTAACGTTGTAAAGACCTTGTGTATTTTCTGGGACTTTGTTGTAATACTTTGCCAAGCGTATACATTGCCCCAAGAACGAATTACAGACTCTGCGGGGTCAAGAAACTGATATCACTAGCTTGTGTTTGTTCCTAGTGTTTACAGAGTGTATATCATACATAAACACTCACGCCTGTCACCCAGAGGGGTAGGCAGAGACTACGGACTTCCATTTGGTACGATCCTGACACACCTCTCTCGCTTCCTCCACATCCATATACCTACGCATACACGCTCGTCGGTTAAGGGTACTCCTAATCTGGCCCATTTTTAATGTGTCGCCGATTTGGTCTTTCTACATGACCAAACCACCGAAGCATTCCTTTTTTAATCCTGGTCACAACGTCATCTTGCAAACCACACTTTTCTCTTATCACACTATTTCTCACCCTGTCATCTAGATTCAGCCCTAGCATACTCCTTAAGGACCGCATTTCTACAGCATTTATTCTACTCTCATGCTTCTTCTGCCAGACCCAACTTTCACTACCATACATTAGAGTAGAGACTAACACAGCACTATGAATTGCCATACGTGCCTTATTTGACACATTCTGACTCCTCATAATAGCGTGTAGAGCCCCATTCACTCTATTTCCTGCATTCATTCGTCGTTCTATATCCTTATCATATCTACCATACATCATTATATCATATACAAACTCATCCACTTGCTCAATCAACTCCCCTTCTATTCTTATTTCGCATAACGTTTTACTCTCTTCTCTTTCAAAAACCATCACTTTCGTCTTACTTGCGTTCACTTTCATACCCCTTTCTTTCAATGACAAGTTCATAAGAGTAACCATCATTTGCAATTCGACCGCCGACGATGCAAATATGACTTGATCATCGCCGTACAAAAGGCATTTGACGGTTAACTCACCCATTGTCCACCCATATTCTTCAACTTTCAAAGTTTGCAAACAACTGTCCATATATAGGTTAAACAGCCACGGGGAAGCTACACATCCCTGTCTGACACCTTTATGTATGCCAAACCAGTCCGAGTAGACCCCGTTAATCCTGATACAAGCACTAGAGTCCCTATAAAGGGACCTCAATGCCTGTATCAAACCAGCGCTCAACCCAAATGAGTTCAGTATTTGCCATAACACATTCCTGTCCACTCTGTCATAAGCCTTTTCCAAGTCCATGAACGCACAAAAACCTTTCTGGTTTTTGGCCAAAAACTTCTCCGCAATCATGCGCATGGAAAAGACTTGGTCCGTACACCCCATCCCCTTTCTAAATCCAGCTTGCACATCTCAAATTTTTCCATCAGTTTCTTCCATAACTCTTTCAATTAACACCTTAGCATACAGTTTACCCACAATGCCAAGCAAGCTGATACCACGGTAGTTTTTACAGTCCTGCTGTGAGCCCCTCCCCTTATATATTGGGACTATAACGGCTTTACACCAGTCTTCCGGTACTCGCTTCAGTTCCCAACATAAATTAAAAAAGGTGCACAGCAGGCCTGCAACCACACCCTCTCCAGCCCTTAGCGTCTCGAGTGATATTCTATCATACCCGGCTGCCTTACCTGCTTTCATGCTTTTCATTGCTTTCATTATTTCATCTACACTTATCTCCCTACCTCTCTTCACTTCTTCCGGAATTTCTATTACACTTACTTCAGACGACTCTTCACTCTTAAACACGCTTTCAAAGTATTCCTTCCATCTCTTTAGATTCGAAACTTCATCATTCAGCATGCAGCAATTCTCGTCTCGTATAGCATTCATTCTAGGCTGTTTTGAATTTCCCCTGGCAGTTCTTACGAGTTTCCAAAACATTTTAATATTTGCCTGGAAATTATCAGATATCCTTCTATCATTCTTATCCATCCTTTCTTGCTTTTTCCTTTCAACAACTTCTTTTACTCTTTTATTTATACGTTTAAAATCTGCCTTTTTTTCTTTCAATCTCATCATTCATACCGCTAGAATTACCAGCTTTGGTTGCTAGTAAATCTAGCCATGCTCTCTTCTTTGCTTCAACTTCCATCCGTACCTCATCATCCCACCACAACGTATTACTTTTCCTTTCATTCTTTCTCTTACTTACACCACATACCTCGGTGGCTGCATCCACCAAAACTTTCTTAACATTATTCCATACAGTCTTCAAGTCTAAATCACTCATACATAATTCATTCACATCACTTATATTTTCCCTCAGTCTACATTTATATTTCTCTTTCACACCTTTATCTTGTAGCCTCTCTATTCTTATACGCTCTAACGCAGTGGTAGACACAGATGTCCGATGTCGCCAACGCCTGAATAGACCATTAATTCGGCATACGACCAAGTAATGATCCGTTCCTACGTTGGACCCCCGGGAAACCCTTGTATCTAACACTGCGCTCCTCATTCTTTCATCCACAATTATGAAATCTATCATGCTTCTATCATCCCCTCTTTCCCATGCATACATGTGAATCCTCTTATGACGAAAGAAAGTGTTCGTCACAAAAAGATTATTTTCCACACATACGGTGAGGAGGTCTTCACCATTCTCATTTATACTTTCATCACCAAACGTTCCTAATATCCTTTCATAACCAGACCTCCTCACCCCAACCCTTCCATTAAAATCTCCTAACATAACAATATTTTCATTTTCCTTGCATTTCATTAGCACCAACCTTACCATGTCCCAAAACTGCTCTCGGATATAAGTGGGCATAGACATATCTGGGGCGTACACCCCTATCACAAATAACTTCTTTAAGCCCACTTTCATTCGTATCCACAGCATCCTTGGGCTTACACATTCATACTCTTTCACACATTGACCCATTCTTTCTGAAAGGATGACACCGACTCCCTGGCATGCCCGCTCGGTCTCGTCTACTCCAGACCAGTAAGCGGTATACATGCCATGTACAGTGACATCCCTTCCCTTTCGTTTTGTCTCGTTTACACATAACACATCTATTCCTCTATCATTCATCATTTCGCATACTTCATCCATCTTATCATTCATTGCTCCACATACATTCAGCGTAGCCAGACGGGCCTCCGCAATCCACTTTTCGCCCCTCCGGGAGACAGGACGTGACGGGTGGCGAACCTCGCCGCCGGTTTTCCTCCCGGAGATTCTTCGCACCCCTGCCCCATTAAAGGGGCGCCGGGAACTCGGGGCCATTTCTTTAACTTGTTGGCTCATGGCGCGACATAAAGGCTGGTAGATTTTACGCCGCTACCACACGGCGAGGAGCCGAGTCTGTCGTTTCGGCTTTGTCGCTCGTTTAGCACCACCCGGGGGACACGTGTAGGGTGGGTCTAGGATTAGGTGGTCGAAGCCTACGGACGCGAGCGACTCATCCCCCATGTATATCACTTTTTTTTAATAAAACTACCTTTGTTTTTGTGAACATACATTAAATTTTTGTAAATATACTCAGAGGCCAAAGTTGGTAAATTTATTTTTTTAAATTATTCTCTAAGAGACTCTTTCAGTTTTATGTTGTTAATATCTCTAATAACCCTCTTCTGTAAAACAAAAATAGTTTCTAAAACAGCTGCATTTCCACATAGCAAAATCCTATAAGACACTAAGCTATGAAAATAAATGAAATAAACTTATCTAGATATATTGATACTAGTGAAACCTCTGATCCTTATTACAGCATAAGCTGCAGAACTTAGTATGCTTGCGATAAGATATATTGATACTAGTGAAACCTCTGATCCTTATTACAGCATAAGCTGCAGAACTTAGTATGCTTGCTAGTTTGGGTATATGGGGGCCCTACAGAAGCTTTGCATTGAGAGTGATGCCAAGAAAAACAGTGGATTCAACAGGGCTCAGTTCTTCCCCATTTAAAAACGCATTGGTATTCAGATTTATATCAAATGTATTTAAATGTAGAGTATTAACTGTAAACCCATGCACTTATTTAGATATAGCATTATTCACTTCGTCACATTTAAATGATTGACGTTTAAGTTTAAAATCAAAGAAGTATGATCAGCAAATAATACTATATCATAACTATTCCCTACAAGGTAAGGTAAGTCATTAATATACACTAAAAATAGGAACGGGCCGAAAATTGAGCCTTGAGGAACACCCATTAGTACAGGTGACCTGGAGGAATTATTACCATTGATAATAACTTTCTGCGTTCTATTATTTAAATATGAAATAATACACTTAAGCGCTGTATTCTTGACACCATAGTACTGTATTTTCTTGATTAATGTCTCATGGTGAACACAATCGAAGGCCATGTATAGGTCACAAAATATACCCAAAGCATCGTCTGAATTCTCCCACGCACAAAAATATGATCAATTCCCGCGTCAGCTGTCGAGCGACCCCTTTTAAAACCAATTTGATTTTTATGAAGTATTTTATTAATATTAAAAAAATCTTAACATCTGATCTAAATTATATTTTTTCACAATTATTCTATTATATAAAAAAGTGATATGCTGACAGATTATTTCACTCCATTGCTGAACGTATCACGAATGACAAGACAAACCGTTTGGTTTGAATGCGTGCGTGATATGTTTTTATGGAACTGAAATTCCAAACGACCTTGCAGTCTATCTAATGGTAAGTGAGAACTGCAGTCTATAGACAGCTGCAGACTATTTCAAAAAAAGAAGTGTACAAACAATGCATGTCATCCCTGTGGTAGAAAATGAAATGATTTGGATGGAATTCCTCAAAGCCTGTTATTATTAATAATATAAGTATATAATTATATTTGCTATCTATACTCTTTAAACAGGGACACTGCAGTGCAAGCACGGATATTGGGCGACAGAAATAGGTAATAAGGTGAAGTTCCTACTCAGGTGGACTCCGAGGCAGAAAACTAGTCCTACCTCTGAGAGTCACCTGTCACCAGTCAACAACAAAAGGTAGGAGACTCGCCTATATTTAGTTTCGTTTATAATTTATTTATTTCCGTGCCTCGTAAAGCATGTAAACCGTTATTCCTGCTGCTAATTTTACTTCGGTTTTGTCAGATTGCAGTCCACCTGCACCTGTCCTTGTGCACAAACTCATATTCTTTAATTCTGTCCTGCGCAGATGGCTTAGTTCCTGTTGAGACTGGCCGCTGTGACCGAACATCGTTATGCACGATATCATATACATATATACATACTTCACTAAGGTATGCTTTTTCCACTCGGAAGAAGAGGAAGAACTGAACATTCCTATAATTGACAACATAAGTTTAAATAGTATCAGGAGAAGTATAGCTATCTGTCTCTTGATACTACTTAACCCCTAGAGTAATATCTTATTCAGTGAAGTTCGAACTTACGTCTCAATCGTTTATTTATTTACCAATGAATATTTACACTGTAACAGTTTTACGATATGCCAAACTGCTCAGCATTTTGTTGAAAGAAAAATGCTCTCATGCTTACTGCCATGCAAATAATTAAAAATTAAACATTTTGTACAATCGACTTCAATATAAATTATTAAGAATGACTCAAAAACTATTGGTCAGACCTTGTTCAAATTTATACACGTGAAGTACCAGCTTTCAAATAAAAAAAACATACAGTCGAATTGAGTACCGTCTCCATTTTGAATTCGGTAGAAAATAGAATAATTCAAATAATAGAATACAATTTCAAATATATCGTTCATATCAATATTGTTATATTAGATCTGTTTCCTATCATTCACGGACACAAATTGTCTGTCACACGTCACAATATATAATATAATTAATTTTAGATATTGTTTATTGGCATGTTTTTTTTTAATATAAAAGTTTACAGCAGTCAAAGGTATATTTTTTATATTAATGACTATAGATACAGCTTTGTAGCGATCACCTCATTTAGTCGGATAAATATGAATGATTTAAAAATTAATGATTTTTACGAATATGCGAATTGCGTGGTTGGTATGACTTGTTTTCTGACTATAAGTTCGCGTAGGTCAGTTATACCCTCTTATTTCATTGTTATAATTATGTAATTTCTCGGACTGAGGGATGGGCCATTACATTTTACCCTGAAGGCATTCCATTTTTGTTCTCAGAGGTAGTAAGTAACATATAAGCTACTGCACATATTTTGTTAGAAATTGTTTACAGACGCAGTAGCCGCTTATTGTCAACCGTAAGATTTCTGTTACTTTTATATTAGTTCTGCAATGGTAAGAATTATGTTTAAAAAGTTTTTTGTGATGTAGTAACTAGGTAGCAATCATCATCATCATCATTACATCCTTTCATAAGTCCACTGCTGAACATAGGCCTCCCCCAAGGAATGCCACAAAGCACGGTCCTGAGCCACCTGCATCCACCGACTTCCTGCATATCTTACCAGGTCGTCACTCCATCTCGTGGGGGTCGCCCTACACTTCACCTACAAGTACGAGGCTGCCACTCAAGAATCTTTCTTCTTCATCAAATGTCGGTTCTTCGAGCTATATGGCCGGCCCACTGCCACTTCAGCTTACTAATCCGTCGGGCTATGTCGGTTACTCTAGTTCTACTGCGGATATCCTCATTCCTAAGTTTATCACGCAGAGAAACATCGAGCATAGCCCTCTCCAAAGCTCGCTGAGCGACCTTGAGATTCCTCATACGGCCAGCAGTGAAGGACCACGTCTCAGATCCGTAAGTCATCACTGGCAACACGCACTGGTTGTACAATTTTTTAAGGTTTTTAGGTATGTCTGTTGAGAAGATGTATCGTAGCTTCCCGAACGCTGTCCAGTCTGTTCAGTTGCCTGTATGCTGTCAAATCTGTTGAAGAATGTAACTTCATCTCCCGTCTAACAGCCATGAGATTAAGAGTGTGATCAGAGAGTTTTTGTGTTCTTCTGCGGCGGGTCTTGCAGAACTTAGCTCAGACCGCATAGACAGTTTCCACGAGCTTGTCATTCATATTGTCCACTTCATTGCAGTCTTCTAGACACTCAAAACGGTTTTGTAACTCGAGCTGAAAGGTTTCAGGACTTTGGAACAGAGCACGAGGGGGATGGAGCGTTGACTTCATTAGACGAGACCTCTCCAACTTAAAGTTTAGGTTCAGTGTGCCTCTAACCATTCGGTTTTTTTTAAAGGATAAGGGTGACAAACGAGCACACATTCCACCTGATGGTAAGTGATTGCTGCGGCCCATAGACATCTACATCTATCCTCTATTACAAATCAAAATGCAGATGCGTTGTCACCAGTGAGGACTAAGATGGAATGCCTCATTTCCAGTAAAAAGGGCCTCCGGCCACCAAGTAAGTGTACTCACCAAGCGAAATGCAGAGGTAAACCTCTGCTTTACACTGATATTCAGTGAGATCGTGGTACTACTCCGGTTCGAGCCGGCCCATCCGTGCGACAGCAAAAGCTGCCGCGTGGCTCTACCACTGATAGCTTAGAGATATATAGGATTCTGTGATCGCTAATTCGAAATTCCACCCGCAAGAAGGGTTGCGGGGGTAATGTGATTTTTTAAATTAACGCGAACCCAGCGAAAAAGAATCATATTTTCAAACTATAGCTCTTGTAGGTATAAAACTTGGCCAGAATATTTTTTTGGCATGTTAAAAATTACCAAAAACGGATTTTATGAAATGACACCCACAAACGGCAGTGCGGACTGCGGAGACGTCCTACTAATATTATAAACGTGAAAGCTTGTGAGGATGTATGGATGTTTGTTACTCTTCCACGCAAAAACTACTGAATATATTTTAATGAAACTTTACAATAATATAATATATTAGAACACCACATAGGTTATATATATATATTATGTGTAAGCCATTATTACCAAAATAGTGAACCATAAATACAATATTTGATACTTTATTTCCAATGCACATATTGCAGTAACAAATGAATATTATTAAAATAAATACTTTAATCGCTGTTGATGTTCAAAGAAGATAAATTTGTCTTTTAAACTACGTAATTTGATCAAATATTTTAAAAGTATAACGATATAAAATTGTGCGGCCCGGCGCTGGGCGGTTAGGCGTACTATGGGCGAGGTGAGTGAAACATCGCTCATCGATGTGTGAGCAAATATACCTCTTCACGCTTAAACCGCTGAACCGATTTAAATTAAATTTAGTATTGAGATTGAGTTTAAGTTCCGGGGAAGGAAATAGGATAGCTTTTATCACGGAAATCATCCTTAAGAAGGGATGGAATTTACTATGAAAGTGCGATTATAGATGAATCACCTATGGTTTAAAGTATAATATCGACACGAACGAAGTCGTGGGCAAAAGCTAGTTAAAAAAAATTGACTTTTAATCTATAGTTCCTTGAGTCTCGCTAAAAGACGAAAACGGTTGGTTTGAGTGGGTCCCAGGATGATCTAAACGATTCACAATTGGACCCGGTAGGTGGCGCTGTTATGTAGATCCAGACATTACCCGTGCAAAGCCAGTGTGGATCGCTAGTATATCGATAAATTATACTCAACCAGACGATGAAAGCAATGTTTTTATAGTTTTTTATTTATTAAGGTATGAACCCCGAATTCATATCTAGATACACATTTTGAATTTACATTAATTAATTTTAACATTTAGTGTCCGATGCATTTAGGTTGCCAAGGTTTTTAAAAAAAATTAGGAGAAATCTACAAAATTTCTCTCACTAAGAAAGGATTTTGGAAAATTCAACCCCTGAGGGGGTGAAATAGGGTTTTACAGCTT
This sequence comes from Parnassius glacialis, assembly GCA_033319125.1. Taxonomy (NCBI): domain Eukaryota; kingdom Metazoa; phylum Arthropoda; class Insecta; order Lepidoptera; family Papilionidae; genus Parnassius; species Parnassius glacialis. The sequence continues at coordinate 10,594,176 of JAVANC010000006.1, forward strand.
CTTTGTTATATTTTATTCCATGGTCACCCTAACTTTCTCAAATGGATATAAGTTTTCTAAGGCACCATAAGAAGCACCATGCCATCCGCAATTATATGAGTCGTATAATTCTAAGTCAGATTTATCCCAATTTGTGCAAATATATTTTGAAGACTTGTAAAGTTTGCCAACACACTTGGGGACATTTATAACCCTAAAAGAAATGAACCGCGATTTCTTTAACTGATAGATTTTGACTAAGGTCACACGATTAAAATAAAAAACGATATTAAAATACGTTTGAAAGGGTTTCATTAAATCTCTGCAAGACGCATGTTTAAATAGCGATTTAGTGCCATTATTATAATTTTTTTTATATAACCCCTATCTTTCTATCTAATCTAATCAATCTCAAAAAAGTTTTTGTTTGCATGCTTTTAAATTTCAGTAGTTTTACAGAGTTCCTAAAAAGTTGAAAAGTATAGATATAAAGATACATTGGTTGCAAAAATGAGTGGAAATAATCACATTTAAAAAAATAAAATAATAAATTTGATTCAATATAGATTATAATAATAATTCCTGAAACCACTGGTACGGAAAAAAAGATAAAAATCAGCACGTAAGCAACCAGCGGGATATTTTTTTAACAAATTAAGAAATATTTCATTTAATCATGATCAGTTATATTTTTTTCTGACATAATAATGTTACTGTTCTCCAGACCTAATTTTGGTCACTGCGGCCAATCTCAACGAAAACAAGTTATAATAAATTTGATCAAATATCTTATACGAGGTAGAGCCATGCTGCAGCTATATTAGCAGTATAGTTGTAGTACGAATGGGTCGGCTCGACCAGGGAGGGACCACGCTCTCACAGAATACCGGCGTAGAATAGTGGCTTAACACTGCTGTTTCGTATGGTGAGTTTAGAGACCCGGAGACCATTTTTGTTGGAAAAGAGGCATTCCATCTTAGTCCTCACGGGTGACAACACATCTGACTCGTAATTGAGGATGGATCTAGATGTCTAGGGGCCACAGCAACCACTTACCATCAGGTGGACTGTGTGCTCGTTTGTCACCCTTATTCTATAATAAAAAGTTCTTTATTAAAATGCTAATAATATCCAAAAAATTAAAAAATAACTACGATTGATATGCTAATTTTATTATATTCCATTAAATATGACTACTTTTAATTACCTCATAAATAAATAATAGTAATATGAGGGAGCCTCATTCGCAACTGTAGCTTGACTTTGGGTGCTAGGCTCGTTTTGGGATGGATGCATAGACGAGCAGGAAAATCATGTACAGACTTACACAGATAATTACCGGGCAAGGGTACTTCGGTGATTATTTGTGTAAGATGCGCATGAGAATGGACGACGAACTGCTTCCACTATGGTAGGCGGGACCAGGACTCCGCATGCCATACGCTCGCGGTATTTTCAGCATGGAAACGGGAGCGGACGATCCTGGTGAACCAGGTCAGAAGGAACCTCTCCTTGCCGAAGTCATGTCAGCGATGTTGAGCGGGGATTCGGCTTGGAGGGCCGTAACTACCTTCTGTGGATCCATCATGATCCAAAAGGAGGCTGCCGAGCGGGATCGGGAGATGACGCACCTCGCTCAGAGACGACGTCACCAAGGCCTTGATCTTCCTTGATGACGATGTTCCCGTACCAGAAATGGGGCCTCTGGGGTTGCGAGCACTCGGGGGGGGGGGGGGGGGGGGCTTCAAATACCTAATGATGTAATCCCCGAGTAGGACTGACTCGGAAGTGGTCTCGAGACATCGTAATAGCACAGCGAGGGTGCTGAGAGTTAGTATAGTATATTATACGTAAATGACGATGTAATACGTTATCTGATACGCCACCTCCTTACTCTTTTCGTTTTTTTCCCGATATACAAAGGGAATACAGCACGCTACTACATGGTCTTAAAAGTTTGGACGTAGAAAAAATACGACGATCGGTGTAACTCCGCATTATGTCAACGTCAACGTTATGCAGATACGCTGACATAATCCGATATGGTTAAGTATGAATGATTTTTAACACGATACGACTAGTGATACGATATAATCAAAATGAACTTTAGACACAAGTATACATTAAGTCTGATCAACATATGCCAAGATAATTAAATGTGGAGCCGGCCTTAGGCTTTTTAAAATTTTCAATGTAATTTATTAACATTAGTTTGAGAATATTATTTAGATATAATATTTAAGATTTTTATCGAAATAACCGTATGAATTTCAATCATATCGATAACGTAAAATCAAGGATGGAAATAGTGATTGTATTTTGTTTTCAAAATAACAGGTAATTACTAAGCAGAGGGTAGGGTATGCCATAGATGAAAAACTTATTCAATTGAATAAATTTATCAAAAATTTGATATAATATTAAATATTATATTTTATGACGAAGTGATACTCTCGAAGGTTTTGTTGTCTCTAATGACACCAATGATATGATATGGGGTAGTGGATATCTTACACCGCCACTACTTAGTAAATGATCTCATCATCAGCCTTTAAAACACCATCGCTAAAATAAGTCTCGGATACAGTTTGTAAAAATTTGCTGAAACACCATATGGTAGGTAAATTCACAGAAATAAATTTAAATGTAACGTGTTAAAATACATAAAGTTATCTAGTTTTATTCAAACAACTAAATCGGTCTAAAATTTATATTTTCACCATAGCCTACAAAACAAACGTGCACATAAACACCATTACATTTAACAGTTTTAGTTATTATATTAAAACCTCAAGGTTCTATACTATAACTTAAGTACTGATAGACATGCCATCATAATATAATACAAACATGATGTGAACATCGATGTGATCGATGTGCTTTCAAATTTTTGTATCTTTATTTCCAGTTATAAAATAAATCATTAGTTTGCCGAAACATGTAAAATTTATTAAATATCTGATGTATTATATGCCAGTAACATTTTTGGTTTGAATGCTTGTCTTTCAAGCCATGTCTTCATTTATTTCAGTATAAAGTGATAATAATCCTCTAAAGTACACTGCTTCACGATGTGTTGATGTGTCACATTGTGTAACCTTTGGGAGATTTTATCGGCAACTTGAGCCAGCAGACAGTTGGCGATAGTATCTGAAAAGCGCCTAAGCAGGCAAGTACCTTATCTTGAGATTCACATCGGAGCACTTGATTCACCGTTTCCGCTAATATTTCATATGCGCAGACATTTAATTCACAAAATTGCACCATTTTTATATATCAAAATCCACTTGAAACCATTATTTAAGCAATAATAATAATATAAAAGTTGCAATCCGTCGCCCGTCAGTTCCCGCCAAAACTCCAACGTACGATCTATATAATAAGTCTTACTGCAGAGCACTTCTAATTTCAGAGAGCTTTATGAAGTAGTCCGACGTTAGTCCGACGCCGTACTATTGTGTCATGGTGAATATCACATGTCCTTGAAATATTCTATTATTTATTCTTCAGGAGTAGTTTTTCTCACGATGTTTTTCTTCAACACCGAGCCTGTGGTAAACCAGCACTGAAAATTGCAATTAATAAGATCATCAGTTCCCGCGGCGTTTGAACCCAGCTAGTATGTGTTCTGTCGATTTATTCGCCAATAAAGCCATGCGTTTGACAATAGTAAAAATAAATACACAAAAAATAATTAGCCTATGTTTATCGAGCTGTGAAGTTTAAATGTGATTTCTAAGACATTTCATCTTAAAAATATACGTATCGGAAAATGTTAACATTCTGAGAGACTCCCCGACTCCTTTCCGTGAGTAACGTACAACAAATTGATTCAGAGAGCAAATTATAAGAAAAATACCAAAACTAATTAATTCAAAACAAAATTAAAATTAAAAAGCACTTTATTTAATATACTAGTTTGTTTTAGATATTTCTATAGCATACCGTTCAAAAGGAAAAGAAAACGCGACTGATATCTATATAAATAAAATGATAGAGGTTTGCAGTGGTGTGCGCATCACGGAAAAACTACTAGATAGAATTCAATTAGGTTTTCTAAGCTTAATTTCTTAGACGTTTGGCACTTGTCTTAAAAGTTATTGCGATATCTTAATTTAATATAAAGTTATTAACGTTTTAAGAAACGACTTTTATAAGCACTACGTGTTCGGTGATATGTATACGTAACGCCGACGAAGTGGCGGGTATCGGCTAGTTAAAATATATTTTTGCAGAAGAGGGCCATAAGTGCAAACAATTATATTTTATTATAACATAACAGATATCGAATAGATATTGATTTGTGTGGGTAAACATAAAAATTTAAGGAAATCAATATTGAACTTGGCATCTTAATAATAGCTTAAAAAAGAAGTGATGGACAATATTTTACTACTAGAAACATACATTAGCTAATATTAATTGCAGTTGCACGACGCTCCAGAGTCAGTAATTCATTCATTGGATAATGTACACCATTGTACACCCTTTTATAAGTGGTAGAACGGTAAAAGTCTTATTATCTATATTTTTTCCTTGTTTTGGTAAGAGTTAACTATGAGAAATACTAAAAAAATTTAAACATGGAGGACAAAAAATAACTAGACTCGAAGCTACAAAAAACAGCGAGTCTGCCAATCCTGGTGATAACGATAAGTTCTTCGCAATAAGGGATATGTCGAAAGTTATCTCCTTTTGGTTTTGTGTGTGTTTTTATACCTATAAAATGTTGTACTTTTCTTAAACGTATAAGTTTTACTGACAAAGTTCACTATAAAGAATTAATTAATTATTATTAATACGAGAAAGTGTTAGGTCTATTGTTTCTTTGTACTATATAGTAATGACTCCACTGCGGCTTAACCTTGGCGCGCTGATCGATCGCTACCTACCGCTACTGGCACATCTTCCACGGTTTTTAACCTTGGTTACATAATGTTAAGCTATCCTCTTTCTATATCTAAGTGATGATGGACAGACATTTCCGCTTAATATTTTCCAGTGCTTTAGTGTTTGTATAAATTAACAAATTACGTTAACTCAACTGAAAAATTTGGCAAATGCACAATATTTAAACTTAACCTTTCCGCTTTTCATCTTCGTTGTTCTTTCACAATCTTTAAATAAAATAAAAACAAGATAGTGAATAGTGGAAATTTAATTTGCCCTCTTGCATGCGCAATTAATAATTATCAACAATAAAACATCGTTACGCACCCATATATTCATTATAGCGCTGATACAATTCGATTATATTCTCTATACATAAGTATAATAAGAATGTAAATTGTAGTTTCTTTATTGTTATGAAAAAAAAAATATTAAGGGAAACAATAAATAAGTAATTAAATACATTTCTGTAATTTTTAGGGTTCCATAGCCAAATGGCAAAAAACGGAACCCTTATGGATTCGTCATGTCTGTCTGTCTGTCCGTCCGTATGTCACAGCCACTTTTTTCCGAAACTATTAAAACTATGCTGTTGAAACTAGGTAATTAGATGTATTCTGTGAACCGCATTAAGATTTTCACACAAAAATAGAAAAAAAAAACAATTAATTTTGGGGGTTCTTCATACTTAGAACTGAAACTCAATAAATGTTTTTTCTTCAAACCCATAAGTGTGGGGTATCTATGGATAGGTCTTTAAAAATGATATTGAGGTTTTTAATATAATTTTTTTCTAAACTAAATAGTGGTAAAAATGTGTGTGTGTGTGTGTGTGTCCGCCCCCCCCCCCCCTGTAACTTCTAAAATAAGAGAATGATAAACTAAAAAAATATATGATGTACATTACCACGTAAACTTTCACCGAAAATTGGTTTGAACGAGATCTAGTAAGTAGTTTTTTTAATAGTCATAAATCGTAAACCGCAATTTACCTTTCATTCAATCAACTCCAATATAAAAATAAAAAAAATCATTTAATTTCATAAACATAAACCTTATGCATAAACCGTGAACCATTATTTTCTAATAATAAATCTGTAAAAGGTGCCTAAGTAAATAATGTTACTTGCTGCTACGGAAACCTTCATGGGCGAGTCCGACTCGCACTTGGCCGCTTTTTGTAAAGTTTTCTGTATCTCTAAGCTAATAGGCAGACGCCTATTAGCTTATGAACGTATCACATATAAAGTACTAATTTGTTTCAAAATAATCGTTAATATAGTCATGAAACGAATTTTTGAGTAATATTTAGTCTTTGTATTATAAAGACCGGTTCATTGTATCAAAAATTATGATTATTATTTTGAAGCGTAGGTACGAATAGAGGTAACTTTGAGTCATCAAGTATGTTTTAACCTAATCTCAGTAATCCTAATTAAATGGTGTATAATAATATTCTGTTATGTTATACTTATTCCTAAAACATAGCTAACATAAAAAGAATTATAATTTTAACAAAAATTTACATAATGCCATAGAAAAAGCACAATAGTTAACCAGTGTCATCGATAGATGACAAACGTGGCAAATGTAATAGTCCAAGATCCCAGGGCCACCAGAAATCACTTGTTTTCTGAAGAACGATATGTGTATGATTGAGTAGTGTTAGTATGTACATGATTGCATACCCGCTAGCTTCGCCAAAGAGCCATTTTCCAGGTATTAAGTAACCAAGGTACGTAAAAACATTAAGTACTCACTTCACGTTAATTCTACCACCTGATTTTTACGTGAATGTTAAATAATATCGTTAAAAATCAGTCATCAATACTCCCAGACACTTTCTGTCAGCAGTATCGCTTTGCAGACGCTTTAAACCTCTCTAAAAATTACTCAATTTCACTTATATTCTGAAGCTCTAATTTTATCTATGTTAGCCCAATAAAATTTATTTTATAACGTTTTACAAGAAGGCAGACCGGTCCAAGGGGTCAATTATCCCCTAGATGTTAATACATGTCTCACTCGCGCTACTACCTTGCTTACCTGATACCTGAAAAATGGCTCTCTGGCCAAGCTAGCAGGTAAGCATTGCTCTATAATGCAAGAAAGCGGGTTGTGTTTTTATTTTCTGTTGGTGTATCATCATAATTGCTGTAGATCTTAATAATACTCATAGGCGGAATTACTTATCTATCCAACCATCTATTAGAATTTGTAAAAGTCTACTGCTGATTATAGTCCACTCCCATAGATTACCTCATAGGTAGGGCATCGGAACTGGGAATTCCCGGTTTTCAGAGGTCACGAAAAGACCGGTTCAAAAAAATTTAAACCCGGTTCTTTCGGTTCCTTCGATTCCTTTACAAAATTTCTTAAAAAGTATATTACTGCAACGTAGTGTTATAAAAAACGTGATTATTAATCATTTCTGCTATTCATGGCAAACAGTAGGATTTGTAATAATATTTAATTTAATTTGGTAAAAATTTTCAAGGATTCCCCCACTAAAAGTGACGGTTTTCTCAAAAGCATATCGTTGCTGATTTTGGTCAAGAACATTGTTTGGTTTTAGATGTAAATACACACTGGAGCAGCAAAGCCGCGATGTTAAGCCGTTTTCTGAAGTTAAAAAGGATCACAATAGCATTAATTATTTTTAAATCTGATATTGTAGATATTGACTAAGACTGAACAAACATAGAAGAGTTAAATAATATACTGAATGTCATTAAAACTATCGTAAAAGCTCTATCCAGTCGCGATTCAACATTAATTACAGTCGATGTTTCTTTAAATTGTTACTCAGGATCTGTGTGATGATTCCGATATGGACCGCGAGCAACGTTCCTTGTCAGTGCGTGCCAACATGATAGCTAGACGCTTTCAAAGGTGTTCTTATACCTCAAAACTGGCGTTGTTTTCAGCTTACTGTTGTCCGTCTGTATCAAATAAATTATTATTATTTAAAATTTGCTATAAGAAAATCAATTGAAATGAATATTATAAGAAGAATAAATATAAAAAACATGCAAGCATCAATATTGCGATACTTAACCAACCCTAACAGTTATTTTTCCAGTATACATGAAAATGCAACTATATTTTCCCGGCCTATAATTGATCAAATGCTACACGAAATTTAAAATGTTTACGTGCTGTAGCTATATTACTGGTATAGTTGTAGCACGAATGGGTCGGCTCTAACGGGGAAGGATCACGCTCTCACAGAATACGCTGCTGTGTGTGGTGAGTGTAGAGAACCAGATACCCTTTTTACTGGAAACGAGGCATTCAATCTTAGTCCTAATGGGTGACAACGAATCTGCATTTTGATTCGTCATCGAAGATAGATGTAGATGTCTATGGGCCACAGCAACCCCTTACCATCAGGCGGATTATGTGCTTGTCTGTCATCCTTATTCTATAAAAAAATCGCACAAAATGTAAACAAAAAGTATCCCTTGAAGAAACGCCAGCAATTGGAAGTCAAAATCCACAGAAAGTTGAATTACATGAATCCCCCCTAACAAATGAAGAGGAATTTAATAGAGAGCTGTCTAAAGCTGTTAATATTGCTACTGAAAAGACAAATCAAGAAAATGACTTAATTACTACTGTGAAATGGCTCTATTTAGAAAATGGTGGGCAAAGACAACGAGGGTACTACTTATCGATAGCTTATGAACGTTTAAAACCTATTTCGCTCACCAGTGTAGAGCCAGAGCGAATATTTTCTTTATCTGCAATTTATAATCAATTTAACAGTGGTAGAGCCAGGCGGCAGCTTTTGCTGTCGCATGGATGGGCTGGCTCGAACCGGGGTGGTACCACGACCTCACAGAATACCAGCGTGAAGTAGAGGTTTACCTCTGCGTTTTGCTTGGTGAGTGCAGGTGGCCGGAGGCCCTTTTTACTGGAAATGAGGCATTCCATCCTAGTCCTCACGGGTGAAAACACATCTACATTTTGATCTGTAACAGAGGATAGATGTAGATGTCTATGGGCCGCAGCAACCACTTACCATCAGGTGGACTGTGTGCTTGTTTCTCACCCTTATCCTATAAAAAAAAGGCTGCGCTCGTCTTTGAGTGATGAAAAATTTGCCTGCATTAATTTTTCTGCGTTTTTATTTAAGTAAAATTAAGAAATAATGTTTAATGAAAACTATTTTTTTTTTCATAAGTGAGCTGATTTATGCTTTGTTATAATAACAGTATCCGTAAAGTATATTCTATGATAGAATATTGTAATTTTATAATAGAATAGAATCTTTGTAAATTATTTTTATGGTAAATGATATTAAAATTTAAGTAATATGAAATAACTGTTAACGTGCAATTGTAAAATGAATGTTCCTAGTTAGTGAGATGTTTGACTATATTTAATAAGATAGAAACTATTGTAATTATTACTTGAATAATTACTTTAACCCACGACTTTCAATAAACTGTTTTCTTTATAAATATTACTATCGTTATTCACATTGAACAAAATTGCCTCCAACCTAAAAGAAAGGAAAGAACCGAAAGAACCGGGTACCCGGTTCTTTCGGTTCCAGCAAAAGCTTAGAACCGAAAGAACCAGTTCCTGGAAAAGTACCGGTTCTCGATGCCCTACTCATAGGGTAAGAAAAACTATGAATAACATAGACTTAAATTAAAGATTTAAGTTCTACTTTTTTAATGTCACCTATCCATTATAACAGCAAAAAGTAAGATGTTCAATTTCAGTTAAAAAGTAACCTAATAGCTTTTTGTACGGCCCACTGCTGGGCACAGACATCTTTATATTTCAAAGAAGATTTTCTTTTATTTGTGTTGACTAAGTCATTTATTTAATGTTGTGATTTCTGTTGAAATAAAACAGGAAATAATTACAAGGAGTGAATGTGGGGTAAAACAGTGTGACCTCGTCAAAGAGTTTGGCCTCAGCAAGACCACCATTTTCACCATTTTCACAAATAAGGATGCAATAAAATCAGCCAAAGTAGCTAAAGGAGTATCAAAACTATTTAATGAAAAACATAGGTCTTCAATCCATGAGAAAATGGAGAGGCTATTAGCGATTTGGAGTAAGGACAGGCAGGTGAAAGGTGACGTAACAACCCAATATATTATCTGTCACAAAGTCAAGATAATTTATGATGATCTAACGAAAAACGTCCCTGGAAGTAGCAGCAATAAAGATAATGAAGAAGAATTCAAAGCCAGCATGGGGTGGTTTTTTAGATTGAAGAAAAGGTGTGGAATCCACAGCGTTACTGTGCATGGTGAGATTGGCAGTGCTGACAAGAAAGAAGCAGAAAAGTTCTCTATTAACTCTTTGAAATGTATTAAGGATGAAGGATACTGCCGACAACAAGTGTTCAATGCCGATGAAACGGGTCTTTTCTGGAAAAGAATGCCGAGCAGAACCTTCATTACAAAAGAGGAGAAGAAATTGCCAGGACGCAAAGCCATGAAGGACAGAGTTACCCTTATGTTTTCGTCTAATGCTAGCGGAGACCTCAAGATCAAACCTCTATTGGTTTATCACTCTGAAAATCCAAAAATTTTCAAGAAAAATAACGTAATTAAGTCGAAACTGCCCGTCCATTGGAAGTCCAATCAAAAAGCCTGGTTGACCCAAGTTATCTTCAACGAATGGATTCTGGAAACCTTTGCTCCTGCCGTGAAGAAATTCTTGCTGGAAAAGGAACTTCCGCTCAAAGCCCTTTTGATACTTGACAATGCCCCTTGTCACCCAAAAGACCTAGAGGAATATTGCAGGAAAATTATCCTTTTATCAAGGTGCAGTATTTGCCACCAAACACCACATCCATTCTTCAGCCAATGGATCAGCAAGTTATTTCGAACTTTAAAAAACTCTACACAAAAGCCCACTTTAATAAGGTGTTTGAAGAATGCGATTTTGGTGGAGACAATATGACTGTCCAAAAGTTTTGGAAGAAGAAATTTGATGTCCTTATGGCAATACGACTTATACAGAAGGCCTGGGAAGAAGTGTCACAAAGGACCGTCATTTCTGCTAGGAAGATGCTTGTGACTTCGTGGGCCCAGGAAGAAGCAGTAGTTGATGACACAGAAGTGGTGAAGGACATCATCACAGTGGTCCAAAGGTTGGAATTAGAGGTTGAGGAAGATAATGCATGGGAGCTTATTGAGGAACACGAAGAAGAGCTGACAACTGAAGAGCTCCAAGCACTTCTGGTCCGGCAACAGGACAATGCTCAAAGGGAAGCGTCATCTGATAACGAGGAGCAACAATCAAACAATCAACCAATCCCAACTGCTGACATCAAGAACATCCTGGTCAAATGGAAAGCAGTTCAGGAGTTTACCAATGCCCACTATCCGGATTCAGCTGAAGCAAACAGGATCAACGATCTTTACTCCGATACTCTTGTCCGTTATTTCCGGCAGATGTTGAAGAAAAGAGAAAAACAAACGACTTTGGACAGGTTTTTCATGAAACCACCGGCCAAAAGCTAGAAAATGGATGAAGATGTGCAAGATTCGGTAGACTCTACTTAGTCTGTCTTAAAATTTAAAAAATGTGTGGTTTTTTTAAAAAAAATTATGTTTTTAGATGTATGTATCTAAATAAAAATAATAACAAAAAATTTATCTTTTTTGATGTCATTTTTGCATATTTTATGCTACAGAACAAATTATTTTTTTTAACATGTATTGTTATAGGAATACGTGTTTCACATTACGAACTATTCTCATAACAAACTTGCTCCTGGAACAAATTAAGTTCGTTGTGTGAGCCACCACTGTATTTCCGAAAATAAAAGAAAAATTTCGAGGAAAACGTTTTATGGACGCCGAGTAAGCAGTGGCTGCGTGTCGAAATGCCGTCGAAGAGAGCCCTAAGGACGAGTAGGCAAAGTGCTTCTCCCAGTGGTTCCATCGGATGCAGCGATGTATGGATGTAAATGGGCACTATTTTGAAATAACTTGCTAGTTTGTTCAGTTTTTGATTTTCTAAGAATTAAAAAAAAATTATATTGTCACCCTCGTATCAACTATTTTCTCGCTCAAAAAACGAACAAAAGATGTAGATTCCGTGTCAGATAAAAAGACACGTATATTAATCGTTGATCGCTGGCTGTTCACACTGCCGGCGAGAACTCGCTCTCCACTATTTTGTCGCAGCGACTACAACACTCGCTCAGCGATACGCGTTCGGTGACACTCGTGTGGCGGTCAGAACACACACTGTGAGATGAACCAGCGGTAATTTCTCTACTATTATGGATCTGAGTGCACGCATTGTTATGAATTTAGAGCAATCATTAAAACTATCATTGTTGTCTATTTCAGACAGCGATGATGATGTATTTTATGATAGCATTTGTGTATTGTAGCACGCGCTCAGCGAGTGGCGCGAATATCGTCCGCAGTATTCGCTTACTCACTTTATAACCCCGCGAGAGGGGGGGGGGGGGGTAACGTATTCTTTAAAAAAATAAAAGTATTTTATAAATACACAGACAAGTATAATGTTTTAATATTATGTTTATAGCCATAATAGTATTGAGTGTAAGAAGCAAAAGCATTGAACATAATGTTTTATGTATGTAGGTATATGCCTAAAATGTTTCATTTAAGTAAATGGTTTAAGTTTTCAAAAGTTTGAGTGGATTGGCGGCATAAAATAATCTAACGCCTCATTTCATCCTGTGGGTACCTATCCTAAGCGATGATGACGGGAAATATTACTGTCATACTGCATATATACTGCTAGTCAAGCAATCAATTTACGTAAGACATTAAATAAAGACAAGCGACGGGTGGCACCTAAGGCGTGATCCTGCCGATCGTGACAATTAAGGCAGATCCTCCCTGGGGAGGTATCCCTCCAACGGGAGTAACGGACTTTATCTGTCTGAAATATACCACTGGTCTTCGGCTTGAAGCCCAAACTAAGTCGACATTTTCTCAACAACAATTCAGGTCTTAATGTTATATTTGCACCCTGATTTTGACACAATACACCTCTGTACTTATCGTTAGGCGTTACACTAATCACGAAAAAGTTAAGAGGCACTCATCTTAAACTTCCCTGATAATGCTGTGTTCGCATACTCTGTGTACATTTGTGACTCTATTACATCCAATGTAGTTAATGACTTCCGACAGTATTAGGAAGCTGTCGCCGTGGTCAAACAACAGCAGTAGGGACATTTACAAATTAGGTCTCGGTGTCACTTATAAAATATGTGTGTTTGATATTTTGCTTACAAAATAATATTCAATTTTGCTATTGTTAAACTCCATCTTTCCACAAATTTAGAAATAATTAATTAAAAAATTTTGAAAATTTAGAAAAAAAGATAAAATCTCATATTATATGATTTGCATGCTAAATCTTAAAACTGTTAAAAATAGCAGTAGTTTATTATAAAGTTGGCACAAATTTTGAAATAGTAAATAAATAATTAAGAAAATTTAGGAAAAAGGTAAAATGCATGCATGTAATATTGTTTGCATCCAAAATCTTAAAAGGTTAAAGTTAATAGTATATTAACCAAACTAAAATAAATATTAACAGCTATACTATTAATTTTATTTTTTATAAAGTCACTTCACAGTTATTGGTTTTAATTTTTTCGTTTATCTTACAAATATTGTTGATTTGAGTGCCTTTGAAAGTTTAATAGTGCTTATTTTTTTAATTCGTTAATAAAGTTTGATATTGAATATGTTTCAAATATTGTGGTAAATGATATTTTTTCCCCGAAATATCTGAAAAATTGCATATGATTACAGAGTAGATTGTATAAATTTCCACGAAGAATTTTGTAATAAGCTTAGTTTTAAAAAGATTTTTTTTTTATTTCATTCAAACATTTAAAGGTTAAATGAATAATAATAGTTTTATTTTATTAAAAGAGTAATTAAAAAAGTTACGTAACTAAATAAATATTGCAGTATGCGGTCCCTTAAAATAGATTTTTATGTATACTATTAAAAAGATTCTTAATATTTTTTACATTATAGGACAATTCATTAAATTTACCACCGAAATATCCACATTTAAGTCCATTTCGATTTTTGACAAATATTAGGTTCCGCTTACGTAACGCGTCGTTTTATTTTAAATCCACTCACTTACTATCTATTTGATGGAAAGTGGCCACTAAAGTCTATAGATTTGCAGACAACCTTAAAACAAAGAATGCTACTGATGCATCGTCACATTTGAGAACTAACTAATGCCTCACTGCCTGTAACGAGTTATTCGTGTATTACTGTCTCTCTACATCCTGCAGAACGGAGCACAGACTTACTCAGACATACTCCGCAACAGTAAAGGAAATACACACCAAATGAAGCATAAACTAATTAATTTACAATATTAAAAAAGACTTGTGTGATTATTCGTGTATTATTTAATAATCCATACTTTGCATTGATATTTCGAACAGGTATAAAACCGACACATTAGCCATGGGCTATTCAAAAGCAGCGTGAATGTGTTATCACTTTACGTTCGTCCGTGAACTTGTGTTAGTTTTGTCCGCTGCATTTCGTTATTAGGAATTGTCGACGCGACGGGAAGCGCTAGATTGCTGGCAGCAGTTATTCAAAAGGCAATGTTTGCGTCAAGGCACCTCATGTTTGCAAAGACTATTTACAGATAAATATAGGACTAGGAACAGATAAAATGACAAATTTAATATATTCTATTCGATCATATAAACGCCTCGGACATTTTACCGTTAAAAAAATATGAAAGAAAAGAAAGTCAATACGGTTGAATGTTTATGAAATGTGCCTAAATAAATTGGGTATAATACTATTTAAAACTCTCATTTTAATTGCAGTAAACGTGAATTTATCACTTTTTTCTTGTTTCTTTAGTCGCAGATGATTTAGGGAAAGGCTAAATAATAAATTAGATATATAAAATACAATAGAACTGAACAATACTTTTTTTGAAAAGAGATTATAAACTATTCGTTTTGAAAGTAAATGTTTACTTTTATCAAACCTTTATTGCCAAAATAACCTAGTACCTACACAATAAAAAACGGATTTTACAATTACGTACTAGAAATTAAACTTAAAATAAATAAGTAAAGGCCGAATTTAAATACCTAACTCAAAATAATAAATAAATTTAAAAAAATCACATTCTGATGTTGGTGCTAAGATATAGTGTTACCGTTACTGTTACAGCTTATTAAAAGTCCACTGCTAAACATAGGCCTCCCCGATATATTGCCACATAGAGGGGATATTTGCCATAGTTGCCACGCTTGGCAGGCGGGTTTGGTGACCACAGCTATTATTTTGAGTTTTTATCAGGAAGATGCAGCTGCACATCTCTTGTTTCATGTCCCTTAGTCGCTGTCACAGTGATACATTATAGTGTATTATATAGTTATCAATATACATTACACCCTACGATGCAATCGATGGGAAGGCTTATGTTCAGCAGTGAACTTTTGATAGGGTCTGATGACGATAATTATGATGAAATCGGCCTTTTTAAGTGAACTAAGGAATATTAAAGCTCAAGATAACACCTAGAATGTCCTTTAAATAGTTATATTGAAAATTTATCTCCTTTTCTACACACTTGGAGGTGAGGATTTTCTCCAAATTCATAAGATAACCTATTTAATAAAAATCTATGTCTGTCTATCTATGTGTCTGTCTGTGGCACCGTAGTCTTAAACGGGTGAACTGAATTGGGTGCGGTTTTTTTATTTCAAAGTATATTTTCTAGCGGTAGTTCTTAGACATGTTTTTCAAAATCGGTTCAGCCGTTTGAAGATCGTCAGCTCTTTTTTTTTACGGGTTTTGTTTTAATTTCCAATTTAAGTTATTTAAAAATAGCTTAGAAGCGTCTACTTCTTTCCCATATTATCATTCACGTAGATCAAATTGAGGGATATATATATATATATATATATATATATATATATATATATATATATATATATATATACATATATATATATATATACATATATATATATATATATATATATATATCACCTAATTGTAAGTGGTTAAACATCTACATCTATCCTCGACTACGAATCTAAATGCAGATACGTTGTCACCCGTGAGGACTAAGATGGAATACCTCGTTTCCAGTAAAAGGGTCTCCGGTTTTCTACACTCACTATACGAAACACAGCAGCGTCAAGCTGCTATTTTACGCTGGTATTCTGTGAGAGCGTAGTCCTTCCCCGGTTGAGCCGACCCATTTGTGCTACAACTATACCTGTAATACAGCTGCAGCATGGTTCTACCACGTTATAAATATATAATACATTATGATGTTTTATACATTTTAAAATAATGTACAAAAGTAGTTATATATAGTAAATTAATTATAGTAATCGTACCATTTCTCAAAATTTTATACTTTTTAAGGTAATTTGGAAATAAGAGGATGAAATAACAAAATAATTTGGCTCTAGCGGCCCCTGGACGGCAGAAAACCATGTTTCGATACTGCTTATGGCTATACGTGTCTGCAATGGTAGTCTTTGACCGCAACCCAGTGACTTGTTGAACAATACACTAGCGCCGTTCTAATAAGGATATGTCGTCCGTGTACAGCCAACGGTATTAACTAGCAATTACGGTAACACTAATTGATGTACCTTTGTCACGAACTGAGTGCGTGGTGAGATACACAATAGGTGTTTTTGATCGGTCATCTTTATCTATCACGTCGTTTCTATAATCTAACTAATATGTTTTAATGTCGTATGGTATTTTGCTATGGGAACACGCAACTAACATTGAAATTATATTGGTTTTACAGAAGAGGGTCATAAGAGCAATGTATGATTTAAAACCTAAAGAGTCGCTAAGACAAAATTTTAAGGAAGTTAATATATTAACTTTGGCTTCTCAATATATTTATGAAAATATAATATATAATGTACATATGTTACTCGACTCCAGCGAGTCAGTAATTGATTCGTGGGGCGATGTTTTGACCTACTCAAAGTTCAAAAACTTTATCAAACAAAGTTTGTATAAAAAGGGTTATTATAATATTAAGGAATTTACGGACGATATTAACCCCTGGGAATGAGGTGATCGCTGAAAAACTATTTCTAATTTGTTTTATGTTGTTAATTGTGTAACTGTGTTTTTTAAAGATCGTTGGGTTTCTTGCTGCTCCTTCACAGGACAGAAGTTTTTTTCCGAATCAGTGGTAATTAAACAAAAGAGTAACTTTCAAAAAGTATTATTTATAATCTATATTGAATAAAAAAGTTTCTGCTTCTGTTTCTGTTTCACATACTCAAGGGAAAATATGTGTGCATGTAACCAAATATTATTGATATTTGTGATAATTAACTTTATTAATTTGGGTTTTGCTTATTTCTCGTTAATTTCAGATTGCAAACGTCGAAAAAACCAACAATAATATAACAAAAATTAACCAAATTAAGAAAAATAAAGAAAAATTTTACAGGAAAGAAACATTTTTGTACTCAATATTTTTTTTATAATCGTTTTGTAATTTAAGGTTTTTTTATAGCATAGGGTGACAAACGAGCACACATTTCACCTGATGGTAAGTGGATACTGTGGCCCATAGACATCTACATTTATCTTCAATTAAGAATCAAAATGCAGATGCGTTATCACCCCTGAGGACTATCATGAAATGTCTCGTTTCCAGTAAAAAGGGTCTCCGGTTATCTAGACTCACCATACAAAACACAGCACAGCACCATTAAGCTGCTATTTTATGCTGGTATTCTGTGAGAGCGTGGTTCTTCTCGGTCGAGCCGACCCATTCGTGCTACAACCATACACTTAATATAGCTGCAGCGTGGCTCTACCAGTGCTAGTGCTAGTTAGTGTTACTTCCTCTAGCTCTTCAAATTGCTTCCAGTCTCTTTGGCATACTCCTAGTTATCAATAAAATCTTAATATATTGCGTTCCATTCTTCCTGTAAAGCATTTTTAAGATCTCTCAAATTGGCGAGGGCAGCATGTCTTTTTTTAATTTGTCTTCCAAGCTTATCCCATACATGGTCAGTGTGTGGGATAAACTATGGATTTAAAGTAGGGCGAGCGCGCTTCCAATCTCACAGCATTATTTTCAACGTCTCAAAAGTATTCAACAATTACGGCCGCAGTATGGGAGCATGCATTATCACGCATTAAAGCTAATTTCTTATAAAAGGGGCAAATGCTACTTCATTTTCTTCCAAAATCTTTGTTACATATGTGGCGCTGTTATTGACCGATTCTCAATGACGCGAGGTTCCGTGCAAGCCCCCAAATGACCTTATACCATACCAAAACTCAATTTCCACCAGATGGCGCGTTTCCAATGATGTTGCGCTGATCATACTTTTCTTCCGGGCATCTCCACACTTTAATCCTTTCATCATCTGGCTTCAGGCATAATCTGGACTCATCTTTGAATATAACTTGACTCCAAGCCTTATCATTCCAATAATTGTAATTGCGAGGAAAATTTACTTGTGTTACTCGATGGCATGTGGCGAGTAGGATGCCTCTGGCAGGAAAGTGTGAACTCATTTCGGTTGATTTTCTGATCTGATCGATGATGTCTTTTTCTCACAGTTTTTGTGCTTACTGTAAACCCCCCGAACTTCTTGGAGCTTTGTCCTTACCTTAAGGTTCGGTTTCTATGCTGCTGGTACCAATGAACCAGTCAACTCTGGCCACAGTTTTCCGTTTACGTCCCTGTCCTGCGAGTTTTTATATTGCCTGGGGTGCCGATACTTCTTGACAACTCAGTGTACCATAGATTTTGATACTCGTAATTTTTGGGCCCATGTTTGTAGGTGTGTCTAGTTTCAATTAAAATGACATTCTTAGCAATTTGATTGACATTTAAATCTGGCATATTTGCAGTAACAATTCAAACTCAACATGATAAATAAGGCATTCAATACAAAAAAATTCTCTCAAAACTCATTTTTATAGGAGAGGGGGCAAAAGATCATACGGTTTCCCTCATGGTAAGTGACTACAGCCGCCCATGAATAACTGCAACACCAGGTTCCCTGCAGGTGCGTTGCCGACCTTTAAAAGAGGAGTAAGCTCTTTTCTTGAATGTGCATCTAGATGGTGTTATACCGCGATGTACGTTCGTGAAATTTGGTGGCTAAGATTAATCCGAACAATTCCTCAGAGCACTCCTCGTAAAAAAGTTCGAAAGAAAATGCTACTGAATGCTACTGAAAATGCGAATTGAATTGTCGACGACTATGAAAGTTGTCGACGATTCATTCAATTCGCTCTGCACTGGATGCAATCGAGTGGAAGGTGCTGGCACTGGAGAGCCCCAGCCCAGAAATGGAAACAGTATTCCATGTGAGGCCAAACCTGTGCCTTGTAAAGTTTCAGGCGGTGAAATAACTGTATTACCACAAACAAACAAGCTATGGACCTGACAATACCGCTTCATCTTTCTGATCACAGCATTGCCCAAATATTGTCATTTCCAGTCGAAAATTACCATAGACTTCAATACTGGTTTTTACTCAGGAGGGACTATTGCAATCAAAATCTTCTGAAGTTTTGCGGGTACTTACAGTCAGTACCTTTCTCCGTTGTCCATAAAGCGAAAAACATAAATGAAGCATTTGGTCGATTCTATGATCTATTTTGCACAATTTATTAATCTTGCTTTCCTTAATTAAAAGTTAAAATTATCAATAAAATTCAAAACTGTAAGAAATCTCCAAAGGCTTTAAAGTTTGCATAACAACTAAAAGACCATTGCGTTTCAAGTTGTATAAACACAAAACTAGCGAGGATATAGATGTTTACATAAGTTATTCAAAAATACCTAACAAGTGCATATCAATAACCCAAGAAAATTTCAATAAAATGATCTCCAGAACAGTCAGAATATTTGCAGAGCTTAATAGAAACTTATCAAAGATGTAACGGAAAGCAAACTTCCAAAAATTACATTACAAATATAAAATATGAAATAGTATAAAAACGAATGGGACTAAAATAGCTGAACTGTTTAATGGTTATTACGCAAACTTAACTAATTGAAGGTATATATATATGATAGTGATAAATAGAAAACCAAAGATCAATCAACGATCGATCATAAATCAAATTCATTTTTTCCTGAACCGGTGAGTTCAACAGAAACTACTAGTATAATATAATAACCCAATCATTAAAAAAAATCTCATGTGGTTATTATGAAATCTCAACAAGTCTTGAAATTCTGTAAAAATGAACTAGCCTAGGTATTAAAATTCCTAATTAATCTATCCTTTGAAACTGGATGCTTCCCTGAGGCACTTAAATTATCGATCGTGAAACCTATTTACAAAAAAACACAGAATAAATCTGAAACCGGTAACTGCCACCCAGTTACATTAATATCGGTGCTATCCAAGGTTATTTGAAAAAGTCATGCAAAAAGACTGCTTGACTATTTATCAAAATTAAAAACCATTACACCAGAGCAAAATGGGTTCCAAAAGGGAAATTCATCAATTTTTTTTTTCGATATATCTAAGGTGTTCGAGGTTGTAGTTCACAATGTTCTGTTGGATAAACTGGACAAAAGTGGAATCTTTCTCACTCTTAACTTAAAACATATCTAGAAAATAGAGACATGTGTCTAGAAACAAATAGGAGAGGGAAAGAAAGTAACGACGGAAATACGACTACATTCGATTGTTCAAATTATAAAATAAATAAGTTTGGAATATCAAAGTGTAGTGATTTAGGTCCTATATTATTCCTGTTATATATAACTTAAGACTTACTGAGAGTGACTAAAAATTATTAATTATTATAGTACATAAAGTTTGCTGGTGACATTTCTATTAATGTTAAATCAAATTATCATTATAATTTAAATATTTATGAAAATGACAGTAATAACACTATTAATAATAGTTGAAAATCTTAAAATAATTAATCTAAATATGTATCTGAATTAAACTAATTTCAGTACTAACACCAGTACAAAATAGTAGCAATAACAACTTAATGCTGCTGTATATCTGTGTATGTGTTTAATGATGAGTGTAGAGAACCGGAATTCATTTTTACTGGAAACGAGGCATTCCATCTTAGTCCTCAGGGGTGGCATCTCCATTTTGATCCTTAATCGATGATAGATGTAGATATTTATAGGATACAGTATCCCCCTACCATCAGGTGGACTGAGTGATTGATTGTCACCTATATTCTAAAAAAAATTGGCCACAGGTTTGTATACGAATGGATATAATAATATGTAGCCAGTAACATGATATTTAAATGCCGTTTTTTTTAATACAACAAAAAACAAAAATAGTGGTCAATCTACACTAACATTTTTAAGCGTTATATAAAACATTTTATCTATGCTAGAGTCTACGGTACGCCGTAATTAAATTAAACACCAAATACTTTCAGTAATACAGAGCTTGGCGAAACCTTTCAGTGTATTCTCCCCGACCGCTAAGTACGGCTTTGAAATGGTAGAAGGTAAGTATTTATTAATTTATACACAAAAGTAATATGTCTTTTTGAAATCGTGCATTAGAATAACGCTACAAAAACGATTTAAATTCTAATTAAATTGAGAGTGTTTATTTAATGTAACAAAAATATCTGTATTAATTCTTAGATGCGTTGAATATATTTTAAGAAGTTTAAAATATTTGTTTGTTGTTAAATTTTTATATAATATATTTTTAAATTACTACCTTCTATCCGTGATTTCATTCGCATAGAACTTAAACAAAAACCTGCAAATCAATTATTGTGTTCTTAAGGCAAGTAATTTTATTATGGAATAACACTCAAAGCTTAGTTTTTTGCTAATATCTTGAAATTTATGTGCGATATGGGAAAATGATTAGTAAATAAAAAATTAAAATTTACTAATTTCACGTAAAAAAAGTTCCTATCACCGAATCTTTATCACTTAAAGTTTTGTTGTAAATGGTGATAAAGTATAAAAAAATGTTAAAAATAGATTCTACATCAAAACTTTAGGAGACAATAAAAAATGCATACCAGTAAAGTTAAGTTCGATTTCTTTTATATGTCCTAAAGTTTATTAGTTATTCATCAAAAACCATCTATTTTATCAGTTTTTCTTTTGTTACAAAAAAGACCCGCATGTTTTTCGAATAAAATATAGCGTAGATCATTTCTGGCATTGCTAACTATCTGTTATTGAAGATTCATCAAAATTGGTTGAGCCATTCCGAATTAGCCAGGTCATACACGAAGACAGACAAAAAATTTTAAAATGGTATTCGTGTATTATGTATAATAATTATTCCCTGGGCTTAATCGAAGTCAGTTATTTCGATATTATAGATAAAAAGTTTTGTCCATCGACAACAGCATTTTGAAAGTTATATGAGCAAGAATTGACTGCGTCATACAGAATCATAGAGTGAGGGTATTCTATTTTCTCATTCTATATTCTTCTGGATAGCGCTTTTAGTGTAGATAATATGATTATTTAAATTAGAAATACGAGAATTCACATTACTAACATTATTTTTAAGGTAAGACTTGTTTCTAACAGTAACTACCACAATATTATGCATTATTAACACAATTAGTAAGCAGATTCAGTTCTGCAGCATATGCTGTAAAAAAGATTAAAAATCTTACCAGTGTGGAAACATCTAGACTTGTTTACTTTGACTATTTCCATTGCATAATGTCGTATAGTATTTTGCTATGGCACTGAAATTATATTTGTTTTACAGAAGAGAGCCTTATGGCTCTCTTCTGTAGGTTTTAAATCATAGATTGCTCTTATGAGCAATCTATGATTTAAAACCTAAAGAGCCCTCCAACAATATTTAAGGATATAAATATATTAAAATTGGCCTCTCAATACGAAAATGTAATTTATGTACACAAAAATAAAAGTAGTTATACAAAAATAAGTGATATTCATTCTGTAAATACTAGGAACAGGTACACAAGCTAGTGGTACCAGTTACTTAACTCCACCGTGTCAGTAATTCATTCTTGGGGCGATGTATACGCTTTTACAGCAAGTTCCCAGAAAATATACAAAATTTGACTTGCTCAAAGTTCAAAAACTTTATTAAACAAAGTGTGTATAAAAAGGGTATTATAATATTAAGGAATGTATGGATGATAATAACCCCTGGGAATGAGGTGATCGCTACCAAGCTATTTCTAATTTGTTTTGTGTGGTTAATTGTGTAACATACATGATTGTAAGCTGTTATTTTAAAAAAAAGTCCCGCTGGGTTTCTTGCTGGTTCTTCCCAGGGCAGAGGTTTTTTCATCGAACCAGTGGTAATTAAACAAAAAAGTAACTTTCAACAAGTATTATTCATAATCTATATTGAATAAAAAAGTTTCTGTTTCTGTTTCTGTACTCTTATTTATTATTTAAGGGTTTTAAATACTATTCTCATCTGGTTAGGATGTATAAATATATATAAAACAAAAATAACATAAATAAGTTATTATAATTATTAATAATAAAAAAGCGGCCAAGTGCGAGTCGGACTCGCCCATGAAGGTTTCCGTAGCAGCAAGTAACGATATTTACTTAGGCACCTTTTACAGATTTATTATTAGAAAATAATGGTTCACGGTTTATGCATAAGGTTTATGTTTATGAAATTTAATGTATTCTTTTTATTTTTATATTTGAGTTAATTGAATGAAAGGTACATTGCGGTTTACGATTTATGACGTATTAAAAAAAACTACTAAATAGATCTCGTTCAAACCAATTTTCAGTGGAAGCTTACATAGCGTAAGCCTACATCGTATATTTTTTTAGTTTTATGATTCTCTTATTTTAGAAGTTACAGGGGACACACACACATTTTACCACTTTAGAAGTGTCTCTCGCGCAAACCTTCATTTTAGAAAAAAATGATATTAAAAACCTCAATATCATTTTTGGAGACCTATACATAGATATCCCACACGTATGGGTTTGATGAAATTTTTTTTTTACTTTCAGTTCTAACTATGGGGAACCCCCAAAATTTAATGTTTTTTCTATTTTTGTGTAAAAATCTTAATGCGGTTCACAGAATACATCTACTTGCCAAGTTTCAACAGCATAGTTCTTATAATTTCGGAAAAAAGTGGCTGTGACATACGGACGGACAGACAGACATGACGAATCCATAAGGGTTTCGTTTTTTGCCATTTGGCTACGGAACCCTTATTAAATTTAAAAAGGCAATAATAAAAAAATCTTCTTACAGCTGTGGATCCAGGTGTTGTAAAGTCAGGGGCTTACAAATACGAAGACGGCACCCGGTACATTGGCGAATGGAACACGAAGGGGCAGAAACATGGCATGGGGCATCTTCTTTTGCCAGATGGAACAAGATATGATGGTTGTTTGGCGGGTGGCATGTGTTCCGGCTTGGGAGTAATGGCGTTTCCTGACGGTGCAAAGTAATTAATTTTTACAAAATTTTGTGATAAAAATTTTACCATTACACCCTTAATAATAAACATTGTAATATTTAAACTTATGCATGTCTTAGATAAAATCTGCTTAGCGAAATTCTACTTACGCTTATATCCCAAAATAAGTTACATGGCCTATGTACGTCCCACTGCTGGGCACAGGATTCCTCTCATTTCTGAGATAGTTTTAGGACAATCAAGTGTCTGCCGCGCTGCCCAAATGCTTGTTGGCGAACTTCACATGTCTTCGAAATATATTTTTTCTTATTTCTTAAATATGCAGGTTTCCTCACGATATTTTCTTTCACCGCCGAACACTTGGTAAATCTATATATGTATCCTAATATGCATGCTGATTTTAGTAGTAACGGGGTAGCCTATTGGTCAGAGTTATAAGCCGAAGTGCCTGGGCTTGTATTGTAGCATTGGCCATTACAAAATTACGAATTGCTGTCGTGGGAGGAATCTATTACCCCATTTTTTTCTGTTAATCAATAATCTAATACGTTTATCAATAATAATATACTATGAAAGGAACTCCGTTCCAACAGAGTGTTCCACGACACTCGTGCATGTTTTTTTTTTGTTGGGAGTTTTTGAGTTCGGGGGCTTTATTCATTTAATACAGTATGTATTAGCTACGAATTCAGAAACACATATGTCTTTATTTTTTTTGTCTTAGTTTTTGAAGTCGGTTTTTTACTTTTATTAAAAGTTTAATTTAAGAATCTCATTTCGAGAGCTGCTGCAGCTTCGTTTTATCACAACATATAATAAATATTGTGAATAGAATATGACTATACTGTCATCTATGGAGGCCCAAAAGATATTCTGTGGTCTCCGACAGATTGTGGCGACGGTTGCATGGTATCGTATTTTCTCAACGCTAACATCCCGTCAAACGAACTTACAGTCAGTCGACTTGATGATAAATGGCTAGGGAGTTTTGACGGGAACTTGACCGGCGACCGATTGCTGCTCCTGTATTATTGTTTAAAATTATGGTTTGAATTGGATTTTAATATGTAAAAGTGGTGCGATTTTGTGTATCAAATGTCTGCGCATGTGAACGATTAGTGGAAACGGTGAAACAAGTGCTGTGACGGTGATGTGATTCTCAGTATAAGGTTTGCTTAGGCGCCTTGAGATACCATCACCGTCAGCTGTCTGCTGGCTCAAGTTGCCGTCAAAATCTCACAAGGGCTTCACAATGTGACGCATCAACATATTGTGAAGCAGTGTACTATGAAAGATAATTATACATTGTAACTTCAGGCTCAGAAGGGCTAGAACCCAGAGCCGTAAAGCAAATTATTAAAAAAAAAGATAAGTGGCTACCGCAGCTCATGGACACCCACCTTTACATAAAGACTTTATCACCTTTGAGGCTTAAGATGAAATGCCGCAAAGCTTGTAGTTATAATGGTTCTACACTCTTTAGACTGAACAACAGCAGTGCAAGCGCTTCTATTATGGAATATAGATATATGTTAAAAGGTGGTACCTATAACCTACCAACAAGTTAACGTCACATGATTTAATTAAATTTTGAACGAAAACAAAATTTTTATGACAAAGAATGAGTTACAAAGTTGGATTACTTTATTAAAATAATTTTGCTCTGCGTTGATGTGCACTCTTGTATCATAAAATCAAAACATATTAATTTTCTCTACGTCATTTTTTTTAAAGCTTACAAATATTCTGTATAAAATTAAGTTTTTAATTTTTTACGTTGCTTTTGAGCTAAATACGAGTATATGTATTATACTTACTATATTGATAACTATATATACTTATGAACAGGAGTTATAGACGGATATGCTTAATTTACATGGGTTCAAAACTTGTGTTCAAATAATAGAAACTGCTTACACATTTATATTATTTTTAATTTTTAACCGTATTTATTCGTTTTCGATTAAACATCACACTGATATAAAATAACTAATAATATATAGTAAAAGCTGACTAAATTAACTAAAAATAATACAATAATTTTACATTCTAAGGAATGGGCTAAGGCAAATTAGAGGACCATCCCTGAAGAACAAACTATTTAATAAAAAGAATCATCAAAATCAGTTATCAATTGACGAAGATAATATCTCGTTACGTAACATACATACAAAAATGTGGTAAAATTAAAAGTTTTGTACAACTGACTTCAATATAAACTATTAAGGATAACTCAAAAACTACTGGTCAGACCTTGATCAAATTTATAATGGAACCTCATGTGAAGCACCAGCTTTGAAATAAAAAATATCAGAATCATCGAAATCGGTTCACCCAGTAAAAGTTATGAGGTAACACACATAAAAAAACATACAGTCGAATTGAGTACCGTCTCCATGAGACCATACCGTCTCCTACGACATGAGACCAGCTTTCAAATAAAAAAAAGAATCATCAAAATAATTTCACCTAGAAACAAAGTTATGAGGTAACACACATAAAAAAATTAAGTATCTCCTAATTTTTGAAGTCGGTTAAAAAGAACTCCAGTCGAGTTGAGAACCTCGTTCTTTTTTTGAAGTCGCCTAAAATGAATTGGTCTAGTACTGATTGGATCAATCTATTTTGCGTAAATTAGATTAATCAATTTGTCGTATTTGTGTGCTTAAAGTCTGTTCTGCAGGCATACTGTCTTCTGAAGAAGTAGGCGGAGAATACGGACTTCCATTTGGCAGGATCTTGACATTGCACTCTCGCCCCTTTCACGTCCAAATATTTACGTATACGTGCTCGTCGATTAATGGTACTCTTAATAATTTTTAATATATTGCCCATTTGGTCCACAAACTTCGGTCTAGGGCGTCCCTTGACAACTCTGACTCAGTTCTTATGTTTTATTTTCATAATATCTAAAATATATACAATACTAACTT
This sequence comes from Parnassius glacialis, assembly GCA_033319125.1. NCBI lineage: Eukaryota > Metazoa > Arthropoda > Insecta > Lepidoptera > Papilionidae > Parnassius > Parnassius glacialis. The sequence goes on from JAVANC010000006.1 coordinate 10,621,369, forward strand.
AACAGACATTGTGCTGCCTTTACAATGACCGTTTGTCCTATAGAAAAATCGTTAAATTTGCAACAAAAAATACTGGGTGTCACTTATCGGAATAAAAACTATCTCTCAAGTTGGAGGAAGCTAAAATAGCAAATTTTTTTCAAATCGGTTTTGCGGCTTCGGAGATTAGCGTGAACGAAAATCGTGAGACGAAATTTTTATTTATTAAGATTTGGGATGCTACTTGCGTAGACACTCTGGCGGTCTCTCATCTCAGGGATACCTCGTTTAGAGCCGGGGCGGCATCAGAGGCAGCTGAACTGAGTAAGTGGCGCAAATATGAGTACCTCTGAGAGATGACTATATATTTGTGCCATTTGCTGTAGAGACTATCGGTCCGTGGGGTCCACGTGCGGTGGAGTTCCTAAAGGAACTCCATCCGCGGCTGGTCGTTGCTGCTGGTGATAAGAGGGCTGGTTCTTTCTTCGCTCAAAGGCTAAGTATAGCCATTCAGCGGGGAAACGCAGCCAGCGTTCTTGGCACGATACCGCGGGGAGTAGGACTATATTATGATATTTAAGTTTCTAGTTTTAGTTTTTTTTTAATTATTATTATAACTTTTAATATTGTAGATAAAAATAAGTATTATGTAGTTGAAATAAAAATACTGTATTATTTATAAAGACATTTATTAAGATTTATTAATATTCATAATAGTACTATTGAAATTCATTAAATTAGTTATAATTTTTACTATAAATAAGTACTAATAGTTATAGAGGTGGTTATAATCATTATGGAGATCGGTAAAACTTTGTGAATGAAAGGAATTTGTTGTTAATAAAACGTAAACTTAGGAATTGTACATAATTTTCAGGTACGAAGGGGAATTTATGCAGGGATGGTTCCACGGGCATGGAGTGTTCTGGAGGGCCGATGGTATGAAGTTCGAAGGGGAGTTTCGCGGCGGCCGCGTATGGGGTTTGGGTTTGTAAAATTATTTATATTAAAGTAGAATTTACATAACAGTCTTGTAGTTGAGGGGTTAAAAGATCTAATAAGATCTAAAAAAAAATAATCTAAAAGATTCGCTGCGCAAGAATAATCGAGCAACCCGGATCAATCCCCCCTCTGTAACCCTTTCAAAAATGAGTATGGTTAGTAGCTAGCTGTGGGCATTCTTTTTCATAATAGCGCAAACTGAAAAAAATTAAGCGATTAAGCGAAAATTTCTCCATCATGAACACGCTCTCATTATTCTGTTTTTCCATCGTTCTTGATGTAGATAGTGTTAGCGTCGGTAGTGCTTTGTTACCACCATACGTTAAAATATTTAACATTATAAATACATATATTTCAACGTTTTTTTTTTGTAAACGTTTACTTTTAAAATTTTACAAATTATTTAGTACACTTTTGAATTTTTCGATTTTATTTTGAGTTTTTATTGTTGCTAACATAGATTTTAATAATGTCGCCCTGGCCGATATTCGGTCTGGCGGCTAGTCTGATATGAGACTTGCCATCTGTGAAGCACATTATACTTAAAAAGCTCAGGACATGGTTATAGTGCACGAGTGTTTGCGCATGCGCAGATGCTTTCTCTATGCCGATACAAATAGAGGAAAACCAGACACAGGATTAACAGCGTTACGTGTTTTCCAAGGCACAGGGGTAAACACCGCCAATATGTTACTCAGGCTGCAACTGAAAGCTTCTTGATAGAAATCTCAATAACTGATTTTGCGTACGTACCTATTAATTGAGAGTAAAAGAACTTTCTTAGGTTGAGTATGGTTTATCTTTAATGAGTATATTTATCTTTAATTTGTTTACACGTAGAAACGTAATATAAATACTGACGTAGTTCCATTAATTGTTTAATGAGGTAGATACTTCATTTTAAGTAGGCATTTCATTGGTTTTTATTACCACAAAATTTTAAATTATGGCCATGATTGAAATATTTAATATTAATGACGTTATGTTGCCTCATATTGTAGTACTAATAATAGGTGATAGAGTTTTGTTATTTAGAGCAATCTCTTATCTGTTGTAAGGGAACCAATTGTTTGCTACACAAATTTGGGAGCAAGTTGTGGATTACGGTATATCAAAATGGGTCGATTTTTCTATTATAACATACGTCCACAAAGCACTATTACTATTGACCTGCGCACTGTATAATAGCAATTATGCTGGCGACGTAACGTACTACACCAATATGTCTCAACCCCAATCATATGGAGGTATTTCTGAACTGTTTGCACCGGCTCAAGTTTTCAGTCACATATTTGAAGTAGGTTGAAATTTGTTCCGCTACATATTATGAACGGTTTTGTCGACAACTCCTTTAATGTTACACATTTCTGAGACTCCTTGCCCGTTGACACTAGTAAAGCTCCTAATAAGAACATTTTCAAAAAGCTTATTCGGGAACGCTTCTTGAAAACATCAACACCAACTAACTCATTACAATTATTATCGATGCTTATATATTTATGTATATAAAATTAATGTATACGTATGTTAATTTTCACATATTTTTTACAAGCTTATTACCTGTGGTTTCACTCGCGTGGACTTTTCAATTTAGGAACATTATTAATTTCGTTCCAACATTAGCAAAATTGGATCACTTTTAAAGTCACCTCGATGTTTGTGTCTCTGTCTGTTTGTCACAGAATGTTTTTTTATTCAATTTACAAGTTGTAGTTTTGATAAAATAATGTTGAATTTCATGGTGTTCTATTAATTTAAGATATAATGTTTATTTGCGATATTTGATTCATATTATCATTAGCCATATTTATTATTGATTGACACATTAAAATATATGCTGATATTTATTTAAAATTCGAGTATACTTCAAAATTTCATAAGTCTAGTTAAATTCACGGTGAAGTGAGAAGAACTATATTCACCTTATACCCATTATATTCGCCTTATAGTGGCGACGAAAGAGAATACGCTATGATAAAAGTTTGGTTGCCAACCTGCTTGCCAAACGTGGCAACTACGGCAAAAATCCAGCATATTTGACAATCTATGGGGTAGCCTATGTTCAACTTTTGGAAGGCTGCTCTACTCATAGTTAAAATAAACGGGGATTTTTTTAATTAAATTTTGTACTAAAAAATATTAATATACCAAGTTTGTTTCATATTCTTATATTATCATCCGATTCTGAGCTATCTTCAAAATTTCAAGTCTCTAGATCATCGGGAAGTGCTCGAGATTTGAGTTACAAGATTCCACCCGGAAGTACAGATAGACAAACAAGAAAGTGACTTAATAAATATGTGGTAAAATAAACCTGTGTTTAAGTAAAGTCTGCTTTTTGTGCAACTATTATATTTTTTCGAAACCAGTACTGTCACAAATCATCATCATCATCATTACAGCCCTTCACAAGTCCACTGCTGAACATAGGCCTCCCCCAAAGAATGCCACAAAGCACGGTCCTGAGCCAAATGCATCCATCGACTTCCTGCATATCTTACCAGGTCGTCACTCCATCTAGTGGGGGATGCCCTACACTTCGCCTGCCGATACGAGGCTGCCAATCGAGAACCTTTCTTCCCCATCGTTTGTCGGTTCTTCGAGTTATATGGCCGGCCCATTGCCACTTCAGCTTACTAATCCGTTGGGCTATGTCGGTCACTCTGGTTCTACTGCGGATATCCCTATTTCTGAGTTTATCACGCAGAGAAACTCCGAGCATAGACCTCTCCATAGCTCGCTGAGCGACCTTGAGCTTCCTCATCCGGCCAGCAGTGAAGGACCACGTCTCAGTTCCGTATGTCATCACTGGCAACACGCACTGGGTGTATAGTCTCGTTTTCAAGTTTTGAGGTATACCTGACGAGAAGATGTGCCGTAATTTCCCGAACGCTGCCCAACCGAGTTGAATCCGTCGATTGACCTCTCGGTCAAAGTTGGACTTGCCTAGTCGGACTATTTGTCCCAGGTAAACATACTCGTCAACAACTTCGAGCTTAGTGTTCCCAACAACTACCGGCATAGGTGTGACATGGACATTAAACATGATCTTTGTTTTGTCCATGTTCATCTTAAGACCTATCCGTTGGGAAACACTATTGAGGTCATTGGGCATAGTGCTTAGGTCCTCCAGCGATTCTGCTATAAGGACTATATCGTCGGCAAATCGAAGGTGAGTGATGTACTCGCCATTGATGTTGATACCGTATCCTTTCCAGTCCAGAAGCTTGAAAACGTCTTCCAATGCAGCGGTGAAGAGTTTCGGGGATATGACGTCACCATGTCTTACACCTCTCTGCAATTGGATAGGTTTCGTACTCTGGTTCTGTACTCGGATAGCCTTCGTAGCCCTACTGTACAAGCACTCCAACACTTCGATATGCCGACAGTCAACTTGGCACCGCTGAAGGGTCTGCAACACCGCCCAAATTTCGACGGAATCAAAGGCTTTCTCATAGTCCACATACGACAGACATAGTGACAAATTGTGCTCCTCGGACTTCTGTACAATTTGCCGAAGGGTATGTGTGTGGTCTATGGTGCTAAAGACTTTTCGGAAACCGGCTTGTTCGGGAGACTGGAAGTCGTCAAGTCTGCGCACGAGACGATGACTCTCGAAAACAGCACGTAGACGCGACTCAGAAGGGAAATCGGTCTGTAGTTCTTCAAGAGAGCGTTGTCGCTTTTCTTGAAGAACAAGACCACCGCACTTCTGCTCCACGCCTCCGGTGTAATGCCACCATGGAGGACGGAATTAAAGAGCTTCTGAAGGACTTCAAGTACCGGTTTTCCATCCGCTTTCAGAAGCTCCGCTGTAATTCCATCCTCGCCTGGGGCTTTGCCGTTTTTAAAGTGCTGGAGAACCATTCTAATTTCGCTCAGACTGACGTCCGGGATATCATCGGAATAATGTCGGATAAGACTCGCTCTTGGATCGTTACTCACACTTGCGTGCGGCTCCAGCGATGACGTGTACAGCTGCCCATAGAACCTCTCAATCTCACTCAAAATCTCAGGTGTCCCGGAAACGACGCGCCACATTCTGTCTTCAGCTTTGACAGTTGGCTCTTTATGACAGACATATCTCTGGCAAAGACTTTGGAGCCTTGGTTCCGCTCGATCGAACGCCACTACACGGCATTCACAAATATGTGAATTAAATCACAATCTGAAAATATGAAAGCTATCTTAATTTTTTTTATAGTATAGGGTGACAAACGAGCACACAGTTCACCTGATGGTAAGTGGCTGCTGTGGCCCATAGACATCTACATTTATCCTTGTTTGCGAACCAAAATGCAAATGCGTTGCCACTTGTGAGGACTAAGATAGAATGCCTCGTTTCCAGTAAAAAGGGTATCCGGTTCTCTACACTCACCATACGAAACACAGCAGTGTTAAGCTGCTATTTGACGCTGGTATTCTGTGAGAGCGTTGTCCTTCCCCGGTCAAGCCGACCCATTCGTGCTACAATTATACTACTAATATAGCTGCAGCATGGCTCTACCACGTAAAAAATTGACAAACTTATTAATTGACAAACTCGTTTATAAGTCTCATTAAAAGTAAAAATGAAAGAAGCAGCTAACATACGTCTTAAGACTGTGCACAGGGCTCCTTAATATCTATAGTGTATTGTGTGCAGAAAAGTGTATGCCGCAATGCTTCTGCGTATTAACGATTTTCACATTTCTACAATTTTTTATCTACTCAGATATCTCTTTCCTACGAACCCATTCTACTCCATTCCGCTGAACACGTAGCAAGTTAGCATATAAATTTTCCTATGACAGTCTCATTCGTCCTCTTATAATATTTAAACTATTACTCTCTTAAAATTAAATAACGAAAAAACTAAAAAACAACGTTAGAATTTTCACATAATTTTACAAATCTAATTATTTAAACATACAAATATGAGTTATTTATATTATTTCATTTATTAGTAACTGAAGACAAAATATACTACATTCTCTATTTAACGAGCACGTTATATTATATTTGTAGGTGATAGAGCCATACTGCAGCCATTTTATGGTTATAGCACGTATGGTTTGGTTTGACCGGGAAAGGGTCACGCTCTCACAGGTATTCTCAGTTCTCAGGGGTGACAACGCATCTGCATTTTAATTTTAATAGAAGATAGATTTCGATCGTTATGGGCCAGAGCATCGAGTTACCATGCATCCTTTCACTATCAGGTGGTCTGTGTGCTTGTTTGTTACCATGATTCTATTAAAAATTTTATAAATTTAATTATTGGTTATTAAAAATAATTTGTATTTTTCAACAAATGCTTGCTTCGGCTTGTATGTGAAACAAAGACCCCCGAGCCTCATACTTTAGCGATTAGGACACACATAAACACATAGTCGTTACCCCATGTGTTTATATTACACGGAAAAAATATTTTTGTATTTACACACTTCATGATTATAGAATCACGACTTAAAAGAACAGAACGTAACATTATAGGTAACACGATCACATCGACCGCGTGTATACCTACGGCATGTACGGGTAACCTGTGTAGTCTGAATTTTATTCAGAAATTTTGACTATGGAGAACTCAGCGCGTTGTGGAGAAGCTTGTGCTCTGGTTTTCTCTGCGACACAGAATCCGTAACAATGGTGTCTGCATTATAACTAAAGTAACCGATATTGCCTTCAGAAACCAGTACAAGAGTGGCAGTCTTGTACCGGTCGCTGAGGTTTAAAGTACCGCCTCCACTCAACAGGTTAACGAATACCACAATGTTCAGTAGTGGACTTATGAAGGACTGTAATGTTAATAATGATAATGATCTTAATTATTCAGAAACAAAGAACTAGTATAATATTTTAACACGGAAAACAACGAGTATTTAGATATAAGGTTTCCATCAATTTTACAAATTGACAAAAATCAGGAACCTTATTTCTGGGTCAACCTTAGTAATTATTTAATGAAAATCGTAAAATTCAAATAATATTTTATTAGTCAGATGAAATAAAAACAGTCATTAATTTTCAATATCATCCCTCTTCTGAAGTTTGCGTTCATAATTTAAACATATAATTACTGTTGCACTATATATTTGGCATGATTTTACAGATTATTTCATGTTAAACAACATACGCCTACTGCCTACAGGTCTTCTCTCATTTTCGAGAAGGTTATAGAGCAGAAATGGTAAGATTTTCTAACATGAAAGTTGATTCGCGTGGTAAAGGTAAAACACCACTTTTTACTGATAATGTAATGTTCCATCTTAGTCCATGGATAGCAACGCATCTTTATTTTAATTCTTAAACTTGGAAAAATGTAGGTGTCAACAGGCCACAACATCCAACATCGCAATCAGGTGGACTGTGTGCTCGTTAGTCACATTTACTTCTTTGAAATATTTTTATTATTATAATTAATATTATAAAAATTATTTTCCAACTACTACCAACTCCTGCTGATGATTATAATATAATGATTATGAATTTTCAGGATTAGTAACATTCAACGATAGCAGCAACGGGTTCCCAAGAAATGAAGGTTTCTTTCAAGACTGTAAAATGGTCCGTCGTAAACGTTGCCCTGAGGTTGTTCAAAGGGCACAAAAAGTAGCTTATATGGCTCGAGCACAGTGTCAACAAGTGTAACTTGTAGCTTGTATAATGGATTTTAAAAAAATACTATTCATGTGTCAAATATATATTTTTTTTTTTTTTTATAGGATAAGGGTGACAAACGAGCACACTTTCCACCTGATGGTAAGTGGTTGCTGCGGCCCATAGACATCTACATCTATCCTCTATTACAAATCAAAATGTAGATGCGTTGTCACCCATGAGGACTAAGATGGAATGCCTCATTTCCAGTAAAAAGGGCCTCCGGCCACCTGCACTCACCAAGCGAAACGCAGAGGTAAACCTCTACTTCACGCTGGTATTCTGTGAGGTCGTGGTACCACCCCGGTTCGAGCCGGCCCATCCGTGCGACAGCAAAAGTTGCCGCGTGGCTCTACCACTGTTAAAATTAATTGCGTGTTATTTATGTTTTCCAAGAGTTTAAGCAATGATATAATTTTAATTAACTTAAAATCACATCTAACATGCGCAATATAAGCATTCAATATTTTCATAGCATCTTATAATATAGTATATATACTAGCTGTTCCCCGCGACATCACCCACGCGTAATTTATTACGATTGAATTTCATGGGTTTTAATTTTTTGCGCGGAACCCTAACCCTTTTTCTAAAATAAAAGTAGTCTAAGTTACTTCTTATATCATAAGCTATCTGCCAGTAAAAATCCGGTCAAAATCGGTCCAGCCGTTTCGGAGATTAGCCGGAACAAACAGACAGACAGGCAGAAAGACAGACAGACAAAAATTTTAAAAATCATGTTTTTGGTATAAGTATCGTGTATACTTTTATATGCATATAGTAAACAGCTGTTTTTTGACTTTACAAACAGACACTTCAATTTTATTTATTTGTATAGATAATTGCTATACTTCCGATTCTGACAGAAGAGAAGAGATGAATCTACCAATATCTATTATCATTCGATTCTTACGGGATGAGTTGAGAAACCCATACTTTGCAACAACTCGACGAAAGTATCAGAATCCTTTCTTCGTCTTCATTTTTATCTTTATTGAAAACCTTACCTCCACCATAGGATTTTCCCCTGTATCAATCAAAATAAAATCTAGATATCAAATATATTAGCAAGGTAATTCTTTTATGGATTATTTTTAAAGGTAACTTATTTATTAGAATATGTTTCAAGTTATTATGTAACGTCATATTATTTAGATCTTTTAGAATGTAATAAAGGCTTAAAATATTGAAGACCGTTTACATGTTTAAATAAATCAATGTTTGGCGTGACAGTTCTTTCATTCATTTTTACCCTAGTTTTAGTTCCCTGCACGGCTAACATGGGCTGGGGACGAAAATTTTATCCCCCAATTATATCCACTGACAAGAGATAAAATTATCTTGTCCCTATGCCAAAGCACGGCAACGGGGAGAAGTATATCCCCGTTTGACATAACAAATAGACATATATCCCCCGTCCGTAGCATGGAGCCAAATGAAAGATAAAAAATTATACTTTTTTGACATTTGAAAGGGACAATTGTATCCTTGTTCATTGGACTTGGGTTTAAGTTTATATTCATACAAAAAAATCTATCTAAATCTAAGTCTGTCTCCCATTTTATCTACTGTGGATATTATATCCACCGGTGTGCAATGCTCGAAGGGTGGATAAAACTAAGCGATAGGGGATAAACATTTTCCTCTTTCCCCGGGGATAAAAATGTCTCCTGCCCATGCTAGCCCTGCTGATTATTAACCCATTAATTCTGAAATGACATGTTTTAGATATTTCCTTTATTTGATTTTTAAGGCTTAGGAATTTGATCATTTATAAAGAAATTTGAAATGACGTGGTAGAGCCATGCTGCAGCTATATTAATTGTATAGTTGTAGCACGAATGGGTCGACTCGACAGAGGAAGGACCACACTCTCAAAGAATACCAGCGTAAAATAGCAGTATATGCTGCTATGTTTCGTATGGTGCGTGTAGAAAACCGGAGACCCTTTTTACTGGAAAAGAGGCATTCCATCTTAGTCCTCACGGCTGACAACGCATCTGCATTTTGATTCGCAAACGAGGAAAAATATAGATGTCTATGGGCCACACCAACCACTTACCATCAGGTGGACTGTATGCTCGCTTGTCACCTTTATCCTAAAGCAAAAAATATTTACAATAAAATCTAATATTTATATTTCTTTTTTTAGGCTCTAGTCTGACATTGTTTGACAAATAAATCTGTTGTTGTAAATTACACAAAACAACAACAACTGAAAGTTGTTCTACTACTAACTTACTTCTGACTTCTTACTACTAATACTTTAATATTACTTAAATTTTCATCTCCATCGTCATTATCATTATTATTATTATCATTAACAAACTGTATAATTCCAATACTGGACATAGATTTCCAAAAAGTTTGATGGTTTGATTCACTCACGGCTGTCGATTCATTTGTGATCTGCACGATATAATCGGTACTTCGGACGGAAGGTCTTCCTTACACTATGATGTTCGTTTTATTTCACTGAAAACTGTGAATTTAAAAGGTGATTTTTGACGGTGGTAGAGCCACGCGGCAGCTTTTGCTGGAAGGGCCGGCTCGAGCCGGGTTGGTTTCGTCTGGTGACTGCAGGTGGCCGGCGGCCCCATCCCCCCCCCCTCCATTCCTTGCTGAGCATCCACGAACAAGCTAATCCACTCCTGAGCATGGGTGCTCAGGCTGCCCCGCGTATTCTGGGAGGAGAGGGAGGGGTAAAATTCCGCTCAAAACAATAACTGCTTGAGGCAAACTGAGCGACAAGTCCAAGGTGACCCCTGCCAGGCTATCCGTGAATCACATCGCGGCGAAACTCCCGATACCATCCACACCATTTGAATGCTTAGCGGTCCACCACTGTACGTTTCACTAGGAAGTTTTCTTCTGCGTACGACCTCTCTGTGGAATAGCTTACATTCGGCGATTTTTCCGGACCGATACGATTTAGGGACTTTCAAGAAAAAAGCTTACTCCTTTTTGAAAAGACCGGCAACCCCCCTGCAATTCCCTTGGTGTTGCAGTTGTTCACGGACGGCGGTAGTCACTTACCATAAGGTGAACCGTATGCTCGTTTTCCCCCTCTCCTATAAAAAATGTATATTTGCTGTAGGTCAACGTTAAGTAAGCCTTAAGTATAATATTTTGGGTTGGCTATAGACGTCCGGTACTTGATTTTAATTATGTTTTCAGTTTACACTTAGTCTGAGAGCTGGCGACGAATTTTGGGAAGGTCCTTTCGGCAAGTTGAAATTGTGAAAAAATATAATTTCGTCAATTTGCGACACCAGTCCCGCGAGTTTGGCTGAGCGTTTGCGGTTATTAAGTGGTGAAGCTTGCGAAGACACTTATTGATTTCACGATGTCTGTCCGTCTGTCCGTCTGTCCGTCTGTCCCACGATTATCTCGAGAACGGTTTCGAATTTACAAATTCTGTTTTCAGCAATCGATTACTACCCAGGCATCTGAACCTCCTATTTTGAAACTGATTGCTCAACGGCAACCGTTAGAAACCGCTACAATGCTGATTGCTTCGCCACTTTACTATGCTGTTAGCTTGCTAGGTTTATTTCGTTACTGCGTAGCATATAACATTTGCAAAAAAAAATATCGAAAAAATGGTTTTGGCAACTTGGTTTCTTTATTATTTTATTGAATACCAGCGTGAAATGGCAGCTTGACACTGTTGTGTTTCGTATGGTGAATGTAGAGAACCGGAGACCAATTTTACTGGAAAAGAGGCATTCCATCTTAGTCCTCACGGGTGACGACGCATCTGCATTTTGATTCCTTATTGAGGTTAAATGTAGATGTCTGTGAGAGCGTGTTCCTTCTCCGGTCGAGCCGACTCATTGCTTCAGGTGGTATTTAGACAGGTGATTGAAGACAGCATGACTATGCGGTAAGCGTAAATTTACAACCTATATGTGTCCCACCAGCTAAAGCAAATGTTATGAAGAATAAAGCACATGTCCCTGAATTATTTTATTCTTTAGACATGCAGGTTCCCTTAACATGTTTTCTTTCACCGACGAGGTCGTGGTGAATCTTTCATTGGTGCCGCCGGGGATCTAACTCGAGTTGTGGTGTACTGTAAAGTTATTGGGGTGTGCTTAGCTCCTGAGATAAAACTGTTACTAAACTTTATTAAATATATATGCGGCTCCGTGGCGCAGTGGCTCAGCAATGAGTTGTTGCGCTGGGGCCGCAGGTTCGAATCCCGCATGGAACAAGTATTGGTATGGACTGCAAATAATTGTTCCGGGTCTGGATGTTTGTCCTTGTGGTGTTTATTATTGTAAACTGCCTCCACGATAGAGGAGAAAATCCTAGTGTGAACGTAACGTTTTTTTATAATTTAAAATTGAAAATTTTGTACAGCCGACTTCAATATAAGCGACTTCAATATAGGTTATTTAAGAATAACTCAATAACCATTGGTCTGACCTTGATAAAATTCATATGGGACCACACGAGAACTATCAGCTTTCATATAAAAAAAGAATCATCGAAATCGGTTCGCCCAGTACAAAGTTATGAGGTAACACACATAAAAAAAACATGCACTCGAATTGAGTACCGTCTCCTTTTTGGAAGTCGGCAGAAAAGAAAAAAATATATACAAATATTGCTTCAAGTCTTCTCCTACGGTAACTTGCTCCAGTAGAAATCGGTGCAAACAATTGTGCATTTAAATTCACTATCAAGATTCATTAATGGGTTTCCAAATTTTATTTTTTTGTTATTTAGTCAATAAGTTAATAAGATAATTAAGAATATTAGTTAAATAATAATCATAGTATTTTCAACAATAAAAATATTTTTTTTATTTAGATCTATGACATTATTTACTAATGGTTTTAATAAATTAGATAATGAAGTTTTGTGTTTTATTGGTCGTCATCGTGAAATTACGCAGAGCTTCATTGTTTAGATTTAAACTTTAGAACTAATTTCAGCCATATACAAATGCAGCATACGTTAATATTTAAGAGGTATCAAATTTTTTGACCCCATTTTGTGTCTGTGCTGATTCTTGAAATAAATAAAGTATATTATCAATTATTTTTCAGTTTCTTGTGTAATGTCGTTTCATCGTCATCCAAACATTGACCATACCTCACTTCCATGCATTTACTTCCCTGTAAAAAAATAAAATAATCAGAAACATTGAAATGGTAATTTGAAAAAAAAAACAGTTCTATTATAACTTTGTTATAAAGATTAAAAGTATGTATGTAAAAACAATGTAAAAACCATGGCATGCTATTTTTTTATAGTATAGGGTGACAAACGAGCACACAGTCCACCTGTTGGTAAGTGGTTGCTGTGGCCCATTGACATCTACATTTATTCTCGTTTGCGAATCAAAATGCAGATGCGTTGTCACCCGTGAGGACTAAGATGGAATGCCTCGTTTCCAGTAAAAAGGGTCTCCGGTTCTCTACACACACCATACGAAACACAGCAGTGTTAAGCTGCTATTTGACGTTGGTATTCTGTGAGAGCGTGGTCCTTCCCCGGTCGAGCCGACCCATTCGTGCTACAACTATACTACTAATATAGCTGCAGCATGGCTCTACGACGTATGCTTATTAAGATTAAGAGCTTATATACTCATAACCCACAGCATACGCTCCCATAACCGACAAAAATGCTTTCCCTCTATATCCAAAACAAACACAAATTCCACGGGTGGAGATAAACAGTACTTTGAGTGTCTTATTCTTCATCATCAGCCTGCGGAATTCTATTATTGTACATAAGCCTCTCTCGTTTTAAGTAGATTTGCCATATCGTCCCGCTAGGCAGGCGGATTACGAGTAACGATTTTAGTACCAGACGTCTCGTACCTTTGGCACTGCTCCCCGTCGTTGATTTGTTATATAAGTTACCATGAGATCTTCCTAGCATTTCTGACATTCGCCTCTTACGACACCCACATATCTAAATGTGTTATTTTACCCCGCTTCCCCATATCAATTAAGAGTATATAGTTACAGACTATTAAAATCCACTGCTGAACTTCAACGAACCCTCAAAGATTGCCTCATAGGAGGATATTTGCCTTAGTTTCCACGCTTGGCAGGGGGTTTGGCAACCGAAGTTTTTTTTTAGTCGTTAATAGGAAGACGCTGCTGCCCATCTCCTGATTTGTTTCCCTCTGTCATCTCTTACGACACCCCAGGGATGATGTGGGGTAGTGGTTATTCTTATATCGCTATTACACAGATTACGAGTATACCACCAGCCTTCAAATATGGACGAATATATTTCCAAAATCATTTTCTTCATAAATTCGTAAATATATCACTGGTGAATAGTGATATACTTAGCGTCTCCCAGAGAAAGTTATTTGGCCAATAGTTATACTATTTTTTTAAAGCAAATATAATAATAATAATAATAATATGGGACAATAAATCTTACGCTGTCACTGGATGACACGCAAAAAATAATACTTCGCACTTTTGAAATCGATGTATGTATACATAAGAACTGGTCTTGTGATTGACACCTGAGATACCCTTAATTTGGATACATCAGTGCGGATATTGTATTCAATATTATATGAAAGGGAAATGGTTTTATAATGTAATGCCTCTTGTTACAAACCAGTTACACCGTCACTTGCTTTCACTCGGAACTTACGGTTATGCAACCGTTGTCGTAATCTATAGTTACATGCATTCGAACATTGCTCATTACAGATAATATCTTAGCGTTATGCGGAACTTGATTGCGGCTTTAAAAAATATTTAAATGTAAAAATAATATTTCTTTGATCATGTAACGCGTTTCGTTCCACGTGTTTTAATTGTAGATTATTACAAATCTTAATTAATTTCTCATAATTCGCGATCAATATATTTGACACACAAGATGGAGTGACGACCTGGTAAGACATGCAGGAAGTCGATGGATGCAGGTGGCTCAGGACCGTGCTTTGTGGCATTCTTTGGGGGAGGCCTATGTTCAGCAGTGGACTTGTGAAGGGCTGTAATGATGATGATGATGATGATATTTGACACGACTAGTCACGTATGCAAAAAAGATAGAATTAGTATAAATATCTCAATACTATTTTGAAATATTAAATATCAATATTTAGAATACTACACTAAACTGAAATGAATAGGTTTATAATAATAATTCCCAAGGGCGATTGTAACGAGCAAAATGGCGTTTTCTGAAATAATTGCGGAAATGCGCGAATTTGCAGATTTTTTATAATATTTTTGGGAAATTTTTGCTTTTTAAATCTACTTAACATTAAATAGAATTACTTCTTAACAAAAAATTCAAGGCACTTTTTGCTTAGAATTATTTTTTTATGTTAAAAGTAAGTGCGAACTTCTTTCATACTAAAGTATATTTATCTATTTTTGACAGACATAGGAAATAACACCGTATTTTCTTACCTTAGCAATGTAAGCTTTCATATAGAAGTTGCCAAAAAGCACGATGAAAGAGATCATATAGATAATAAGCACGTAATGCATCCACAAAGGAAATTCACAGCCCGTTCTAATACCATTGACACCAAGGATAAGTGCGCAGGTAAATTGAATCTGAAAGAAAAGAGAACTATTATTCTAAACAGACAGTGATTTACATGCGTTATATTGGTATAACTTTTTTTATAGGATAGGGTACCAAACGATCACATAGTCCACCTGATGGTAAGTGGTTACTGTGACCCATAGACATCTACATTTATCCTCAATAAAGAATCAAAATGCAGATGCGTCGTCACCCGTGAGGCATAAGATGAAATGCCTCTTTTCCATTAAAATGGGTCTCCGGTTCTCTACACTCACCATACGAAACACAGCAGTATCAAGCTGCCATTTTACGCTGATATTCTGTGAGAGTGTGGTCCTTCCCCGGTCGAGCCGATCCATTTGTGCTACAACTATACTACTAATATAGCTGCAGCATGGCTCTACCACGTAAAAAAACAAAAAAAAACTTTCACAGCACGTAAGTTATGGATTCCGGAGATCAAGAAAAATCTTGTAGTAATGGTTGATTCATTTTTGTGATATACACATATGCACATGAAACTGTAAATTCCACTTTTATGTGCATAGTATATCACAAAATGAATCAATCTTTACTTATATAAAATGATGAACAATATACACGCAGTGCTCTGCGTCCATTCTGGGTTATAAGAGCTGAGTCATAACCCATGCTTATTATGAGATCGCATATTACGAAAAGCTCAAGGTATCACAAAAAAATTCTCATATTTTGAGTGATAATGATTGCAGAATTTAAGCTAGACTAAGGCCTGTCGAATGGTGAAAACCACTCTAACAGTCTTTCCCTTCGTTCCCTTCGTTGGGAGACTATCCCCTGTGAACGCAATTCGATCTGAAGAACTTTCTCTTCAGCTATTACACGCCTTTATGCCTGTTTTACGTTTATGCTTACTTAGTTCGATTCCTGATCTAATCAAAAATCTAACTAATCTTTAAATTTAATAATTATGACAACAATAAGTTAAAGTAGGTGGCTACCGATGAAAAATTCTCATCTATTTTTATATAGGAGCACTGGGAATGACGCAAAATAAAGTGAGGTTTGTGATTAAAATAAGACGATATTCTCTTCTAGTGAATCTTAGGGCTACATCAGGCGAAGTGTATCTTAGGGTGCCTTGTGTGGAGTAATAATAAAGTTAATTTGATGTTTCAAATAAATTTAAAGCCATCTTGTTATATAATGTGTACTAAGATAACTTTACCTCACTCCCCTGAATTTGTCAAGCGGAAAACATTCAAGCATGGAAAATTTTAAAACAAACAACTTACACGTCCAACTTTGAAGATACCTTGGGAGGAGGTAGGGGGCGGAAGATTTTAAAAACACAACTTTATAAGTTCTATTCTCAATATAACATAAAAATGAGTAAGCTTTTTCATTAGATTCAAATTTTACAGTTTCATTGTTCAATCACTGCAGGTACAGTTTAAATATTGATTTATTCCATAATACTATTTTTATGGATTTTCTCGCGTTTAATTTACTTATTTTAATTCCTGACGTTTCGGGTGCTTTACAGCAACCCATGGTCACAATAGTTTTTTTATATAGTAGATCGAACCAAAAAAATTATATTCAAAAACTGAAGGTAGCCGGGATAACTGTGACATCGGGACGTCAAACATGAGATGTCCCCCTCATGACCATGGGTTGCTGTAAAACTCCCGAAACGTCGGGAATTAAAATAAGTAAACTAAACGCGATAAAATCCGTAGAAATAGTTTTAATCAATGTGTAGTGTTCGCGTAAATATAAGAAATCATTATTCATTTTTGAAGTGAAAACTTCTTTAGCGGCGTTGTGCACTTTTTTTGTAATGGGTAAAAAATGTTAAACTCGCGTCAGTACATTATAGATGTAATATTTGTATATTATAGATGTATATTTGTATATTATAGATGTACATATTAGTACATTATAGATGTAATATTTGTCGCGTACATTATAGATGTAATATTTGTAATATGTTTATACTTTATAGCATTAACCTATATTTTCATAACCTCACAATAAGCACATGTGCGGTGTAGATTTACCAAATAAATAATTTCGAATGAAAATAAATGAAATAAGATAATAATAAATAATCTCCACCATTCCAAAATATCAAAAATGCACAACGTTAATATTCAAGTTTTCACTTCTGCTGGCACTTCCGTAGTGCAATCCGTCGTTTTTTTCATACTTATGATTTACTGTCCAATAATTTATAAGATGTGGTAGTTATATTAAATGGTCAAATCTAATAGTCAAATATATATAAGCGAAATACCACTGATTGACATCTCTGAATCATCATGAAATCTCTAAAACTACACCCGATTAACTTGAAATTTAGTATAGTTACACATTTCGCAAGTTCACTAAGAATGGTCTTTAGGATAGCCCCATCAAAAAAAAATAGGTTCCGCAGTAAAATATCATCGTGCGCCCGGCGAAGAAAGCCGGTTTAGGTCAGTAATTTGATAAAATTTAATTGACTTGACGAGAGATTTACGTACCAGCTGCAGAATTGTAAGGTATTTTTTCCACCAGAGGTATTTGCTGACCGATGGACCGAACACAGAGAGACCATAGTATGTATACATCAGCACATGAATAGCACTGTTCACCATTGCAGGAAGGAAAGCTAAAAAAAGACAAATATATTAGTAATATGGTCCACATTATATATTTATTATGCTTATCTGATGATAGTTTATAAAATTATGATATACGAGCTAGCATATTATTATTCGCTGCTGAACATATGCCTTCACCATAAATTACTTCATATTTGAATTGACCACTGTTGGATTTCTTTATATTTGCCACTGTTGCACTGTTGGGTTGGACACTTCACAAAACGGCAGTTTTTATTATTTTGAATTGTTATCAGAAAGATGCTGCTGCCCATCTACTGGTTCAGTTTTCCTCTGTCGCCTCTTATGATATCCATGGGCTTACATGGGGAAGAATAATTGAAACGTGGTAGAGCCACGCTGCAGCTATATTATGGTTGTAGCACGAATGAGTCGGCTTGACCGGGGAAGGACCACACTCTCACAGAAAACCAGCGTAAAATAGCAGCTTAATGCTGCTGACGAAAAGAACTTTAAATTATAAGGATATTCATTGATTTGGTCAAACCATTTAATGATATGGTCAACAAATTTCATGAAATGCCACCATTTAACGTTATGATATGATCAATTCTACGATCTGGCCAGGACATACATATAAATAAATTATTTAATTAAACTATAAGGACAATGAATGGCTTACAATAATAGCCGGCGAAACAATTTTAATCAATTTTTGTATAGAATAGTCACAGCACTAAAAACGATCTCAATATTAATAGATTTGATAGATTTATTTTCATAAGATGGGGTGACAAACGGGCAAACAGTCCGGTCAGTGATGGTAAATGGTTGCTGTGTACCCATATACATCTACATCTATCCTCAATAAAGAATCAAAATGCAGATGCGTTGTAACTCCTGAGGACTAATATGGAATGCCTCTTTTCCAGTAAAAAGGGTCTCCGGTTCTCTACACTCACCACACGAAACACAGCAGTGTTAAGCTGCTATTTTATATATGTATTAATACTTCACTTATATGTATTGATTCACTGCGTGATATCTTTTTAAAATGAAGACATTCTCCATACAAACTTACTTGATCCACTGGGCACCCACTTAATTCCAATCCACCAGAAACTGAACATGGTTGAATGATGATACACATGTAAGAACGTCAGCTGTTCATCTTTCTTTCGTAGAATAAAGAAGAACGTGTCACAAAATTCTAGAAGCTTTGAGAAGTAATACCACCAAACAGCGTCTGCGATCTAAAGAACAAACGATAAAAATATATGGTTAATTCAATTGTTGATATTAATCGTGGCATTATAACATGTGTGGTCACGTTTATAAAAATTAATAATATATAAATATCCGTGGGAGCTCATTCACTAAGCACTCGTCGTAAATTTCACAGTATGTGGCAAACTGGACTCAAACCCAACCTGCACTAATGACATTGTTAATTGAAAGAAAGGGCGGTGAAGAAAAACGTGAGGAAAACTGCATATCTGAGCAGTCAATTAATTCGAGGACATTTTTGTAGTAATCCAACACGCTTCACAACCTTCTTATAAATGGGAGGAGTCCCGTGCCCAGTAGAAATAAGCTGTCACGTTACCTTACATTTTCAGGCTTCTAATTAAACAAACTTTACTAGTCTGCATTAATAATACCGTAACGAGAATATTATCAGACATACTAGATTATCTGACATATCGTACTAATTTAGTAGACAGAATTGGTAATAGGCCACCATATAACCACCCATATGACCCGAGTAAAAATGGTAGGCTTGTACCGATAACCGTACTTAATGGAGAAACCGTTACCATTAAAGTCTAAAAGTTCACTGCTGAACATAGGCCGCCCCCACAGATATTTGCCATAGTTGTCACGCTTGGCAAACGGGTTGGCAACCGCAGTTTTTCTATTTTTAGTCGTTATTAGGAAGATGCTGCTGCCGATTTTCTGATTTGTTTCCCTCTGTCGCCTCTTTCGACACCTACGGAACAATGTGGGGTAGTGTAGATATTCTTACACCACCACTATTCGGTGATGGAAATAAGACCTGATAAAATATGCAGCGGGTCGAGATGGTATTACAATGTAATAAAACAATATATATACCAAAATACACAAAATAAGAAAAATCTATATACAAATTCCTGGTAAAAATGTTTTAAATAAATCTAGCAAGCTAACAGCATAGCAAAGTGGCGAAGCAATCAGCTTTGTAGCGGTTTCTAACGGAAAAAAAATTTCAAAATAGGAGGTTCAGATGCCTGGGTGATCAGTAATCGATTGCTGAAAACAGAATTTGAAAATTCGAAACCGTTCTCGAGATAATCGTGGGACAGACGGACGGACGGACGGATGGACGGACGGACGGACAGACGGACGGACGGACGGACAGACGGACAGACAGACAGACGGACAGACATCGTGAAATCAATAAGTGACTTCGCAAGCTTCGCCACTTAATAATTAAGTAGTTATAACGTGGTAGAGCCATGGTAGCTCAGATGGTTAGCGTTCGATGTAAGCTTCACAGTACTTGAGCAACCCGGGTTCGAACCCCGTCGGCACCAATGAAATTATTAATTGCAATTTCAAGTGCTGATTTACCACGTGCTCGGCGGTGAAGGAAAACATCGTGAGGAAACCTGCATGTCTGAGAAATACGAAAAAATATATATTTCGAAGACATGTGAAGTTCGCCAACACGCATTAGGGCAGCGCGGTGGACAATTTCTTGCCCTAAAACCCACTCAGAAATGAGAGGAGGCCTGTGCCCAGCAGTTGAACGTAAAGAGGCTGCAACTTTACTTCACTTACTTTTAGAGCCACGCTGCAGCTATTATGATTGTAGCACTAAAGGGTTGGCTCGACAGGTTTAGAACAACGCTCTCCCAAAATACCAGCGTAAAATAGCAGCTTATGCTGCTGTGTTTCGTGTGAGTGTAAAGAAACGGAGACCCTTTTTAATGGAAATGAGGCATTCCATCTTAGTCCATATGGGTGACAACAAATCTGCATTTTAATTTTTAATTGGGCAGAAATAGATAGATGTCTATGAACCACAGCATCCACCAACCATCAGATGGACTATGTGCACGTTTGTCACCCTTATTCTATGACAATGTTAAATTATTAGAGTGATCATTAATTTATTTATTTATACTTTATTGTAAAACACCTAAAAAGAAATACAAACCGCGGATTTATTGACTTTTGGCATTCTCTCCCAATCTAACCGGAACCTGTGGAAATAATGTGATAGGTGCAAAAAATAAAAATAACATATATATACATAGTAAATCCGAAAAACCTACTTATATTAAACACATTGTTGAAGTTAATAAATAGAGAATAATAGGTCATATAGAAAGAATGAATGAGGTGACAAAGCAAATTTATGTTACAGAAGTGAACGTCAGAGTCGGGAAGGGACGCCCTAAACGAAGATTTATCGATCAAATCGGCGATATATTTAAAATGGGCCAGATTAGGAGTACCCTTAACCGACGAGCGTGTATGCGTAGATATATGGATGTAAAGGAGGCGAGAGAGGAGTGTCAGGATCGCGCCAAATGGAAGTCCGTAGTCGCCTACCCCTCTGGGTGACAGGCGTGAGTGTTTGTGTTGTGTTGTGTTGTGTAATAAATAGACTAATACCGTCCATTAAAATAGAATAAAATAATTTAATAAACATAGATTAAAAAAATACTTATTGCAGGTCAATTAGTACACTATACTATAGCTGAAGCACACAGCATACTACATTAAAAGCTATAAAGCTTAGGGCTATCCTAGAATGAAGATAATTTTTAGCGACATCTTGACAAAAAGGTGCATGTCCTTCAAGTCGGAACGAGGATATTTAGATTTTTAAAGAATTAATGAAATTTTACTTTAACACGTAGATCAAATTACATGAGAGTTAAACACATGCTAAAAGCGTAATAAATTATAAATCACTTACTTGTAATTCGTCTGGATCGTATTTTTGTCGACAGGGCTCACATATATAACTATATCTCAATCTAAATGAAGCTGTCAATAATCTTACAGCTATATAGGCGTTGAGCGCCGCCATTGCCAGATTGTAAGGTACTAATAGCCATATTAGTTTGAAGGGCTGTCGGTTTTTCATTATCTTTGGTCCGACCCAAACTATGAAGAGGTACATTAGTGTGTAGAAAACTGTCGGTAAAGGAGAATCGACTAGTGGCCATCCTTTTGTTCTATTATCTGTTGGAAAAAAACAAATCAACATGAGACAAAACAAATGAGCCGCCTGCGGGTAATTGAACCCTTGCAGGTGACGTGCACCTGCAACCAACTCTCAATAAGTGGGCCACAGGTGTGTTACGCTGTCATCTAAAATTATAATTCCCGATGGATTCTAAATTATAATTCTGAACTTCGCACTTGAACCACGTTAGTCAAAAAGATGAGATTGGATGTAAAATTGTTTGTAGGTTCTTTTTTATTATAAGTCTCACATAAACATGGGATCTATAAGTCCCAGACCAACTTAGCACTAAAATATATTATTTTATTATTTAAGTAAGAAATGTAAACGAGCAATTTCCTCTGATAGTAGGTACTTTGGCCTAAAGACACTTACATACTGACTTTAATAAAAAAATCAAAATACAGGTGCTTCGTCACCCTTGATGATAAATAAATACTGTGACCCATAAACATCTCAGTCTGTCTTCGATTTAAAATCACAATCTTTCCATCGGATCAAGACCATTCTAAGTTGGCATTTCAGTACCTGAGTTTTTGGAATCGACAACACATTTCCATAGCCTCCTTTGTCTTGAAGTTGGCTGCAAGTATCCATGTGCTTTAGTAGCCACTTACCATCAGGTTACCACCACAGTTAATTCATTTGTTATTTTAATTTTATAAAAAATAAATATAAGTTTTATTCTGTTTTACCTGACAGTGACAGCGTCCACAAATAGTAATCGTATGTGTCTTTTATAACATTTTGTGTCGAATTTACTAATTTTATCGCCATACTGTATTAGAGTCGAAGCGAAGTTATCTGAAACAATAAAATGGACCATTTTTAGTCAATATAAATTAGAACATAATATATCGCGAAAGTTTTTTTTTTTTTATTTACAAATGATTCGGGAAATAATCAACTCATTCACGGAGTTCATAATCACCGAAATATCCTACTGGTATTTACGGTAATCATTATTACGATACTTACGGAAATATATAAAATTGTAAGGATTTAAGCGACTTTTTTTACGAAATACTTTCGTATCTGTCCTTGAACTTATTATTTAGTTTTAGTTGTTTATCATAAAGGAAGTAAATCATTATTAAAAATAAATTTTATTATTAACAAAGTATATCTAATTATAAGATTTCATAAGTGTATATATAATACATAATATAACAATATCATTTCACTTACATAAATTATATTAGATGTTTGTCCTTGTGAAATTTATGTACGTAAATTGTACGATACAGAAGAAAACCGTAGTGTGGAGTTTACGTTTTTAAAACTAATCTGCTTGAAAAGACCCTAATAAAAATAACAAACTGCGGTGGACCACAAGCATACCAAGCGTAAGCGTAAAATATTAAAAACAGCTGCAAGTGGCAACCTGCCTGCTAATCGTGGCAACTATGGGAAATATCCTCCTCTGGGTCAATGTACGAGGGAGGCCTACGTTCAGCAGTAGAATTTGAAGGTCTCTAACGGTAATATATATCGCTCGTAGTACTACATGATGTGGCGTCCACCAAATGTAATTTTTTTAAGCAAATGTTTGCAATGAAAGGCAAATTGTTTGTCTTTATAAGATATGAAGACAAACAATTTATCACAAACAGTCTATCGGATACAATGAGATTTTTATGGAATGGATAAGCCTTACAACTCCCATAGAAAAGCCTTTTATGGCTGTATTACAAATTAATCGTCTCAACCAAGGAATGACGACGCCTCTCACAGAATACCTGCGTAAAATAGCAGTACAATGCTGCTGAGTTTTATGGCAAGATACGAAACCTAGAGATCCGCTTTACTGGTAGAGATGCGTTCCATCTTAATCCTTAGAGGTACATCGCATCTGCATTTTTTATTAATCGAGGGTAAGTGTAAGTGTTTGAGATTTACAGATAAGGTCGTATGTAACACTTACTTGTAGACAAAAATAATCTTAAATTGGCTTATGCCACTGCCCACTCACTTTCAGTGAGCAAATATAAATTATAATCGCCAACTTCAAACAACTTCAAAGTTGTCAACACCTGGAATCGTACTCTAGGTCCTGGCGTTTCAAAGTTTGAGGCGAGTTAAAGCATTGATATTACAATTTACTTAATGTGTTGATGTTCACAAAATTGCTCACAGGGTCTATATACTTTTATCTGCTCTCTTTCCCTTCAAAATGAAACAACGCCTTAATACTATTCCAAACGGACTCCTAAGTATAAAAAGAATCCATTCCATCTAGTCAGATCGTTGTTGTTAACAAAATAATCAGTGAATAGAAAATTGTTCTAGGGCGTTTTAATTTGTGTTAATTTAAGCAGTAGTATTTTCGAAACCGTAATTTTGATATCCATCATTGATCGTCATCAATACAGCCGATTGAAAGTTCAATGATTAATATATATCTTATAGATGGGATATTTGCCATAGTTGTCACGATTAGCAAGCAGGTTGCCACGCGCAGTTGTTTTTAATATTTTAGGTTATTATTAAGAAGATGCTGTTGCCTACCTGTTATTTCATGTTCCTTTGTCACGTCTTATACGATACCCACGGGATGATATATGATATGGAGTCTCATCTCAATTTTTATATTGTTGGAAAGCTAATTACTTTAGGAAGACTTGAAAATTGTAATGTATATATTGAATATTATATTATGTACTAGCTGTTCCCCGCGACTTCGCCCGCGTGAAATTTAGGGTTTTAATTTTTTTGCGAGCAACCCTAATTCTTTTTCTAAAATAAAAGTAGCTTAAGTTACTCCTTATGACATCAGCTATCTGCCAGTAAAAGTCCCGTCAAAATCGGTCCAGCCGTTTCGGAGATTAGCCGGAACAAACAGACAGACACACAAACAGACACAATTTTAGTAAATCGTATTTTTGTTATAAGTATCGCATATACTTTCATATGCATTGAGTAATAAGCTGCAATTTTGACATTACAAACAGACATTTTAATTTGATTTATTTGTATAGATATATTTCATATCATATTGGTCTTCAGTAAGAAAATGTTTTGGACTATCCCAATACAATAAAATCTGCTGAATCATAAAAGAAATCTACGACGTGCTTCGATTGTGCACATTTCATAAGCAATATTATTCGTTATTTTACTGTTGCTCTTTGAAACCTCAATGAAGGTAAATTAACATAGAGCAACACGTCACACACACAAAAAGAGGTCAAGGTTACTAGGAGTTTGTTGTATTTTCAATTTTTTTTTATTATCCATTTTGACTATACTTTTCTGTTATAATTCAAATCAAGGCTATTAAATGGTAATAAAACGTAAAGGAAAGTAGATTAAATATACTTGCAAACACCTAACAAGATTTTACATAATATCACACTATAATAATAATGTTACACATCACACAAATAGATCCGATGAGTCCGATGAAGCTGTAAGAGTCACATAGGCAACATTACAACAACATTAACATTACAGAAACTAGAGCGAGATTAATAATTATTAAACAATAATAAGTAGCTGCTAAAATAAATATACATTTACATTTCCTCACTGAAAGTGACCTATACGGTAGTGGCATAAAAGTTAAAGTTAAAAAAATCATGAACACATGAAAACCACTAATAGGAACTCTTACTTGCCTACATAACATTATAGATGGTGAGAGCCCTGTGCACAGTCATGAAAACATATATAAGCTGTTACTTTACTTGTTAGACATATAAAACAGCTTGTTACACCAATATAATTTTGAATGTCACTTGTCTAAGTCGGTGATCGAACCGATCCAAACGTAAATTTCATATATGTACATAAGTAACCCAAATTCGATCCACGCTCATACCACTCTTTTAAATGTAATATGAAAGTATTTATTAATTTAATATCTACAATATTAAAAACTATAATAATAAAAAAAAACTAAAACTAGAAACTTAAATATCATATTATAGTCCTACTCCCCGCGGTATCGTACCAAGAACGCTGGCTGCGTTTCCCCGCTGAATGGCTATACTTAGCCTTTGAACCAGCCTTCTTTTCACCAACAGCAACGACCAGCCGCGGAAGGAGTTCCTTTAGGAACTTCACCGCACGTGGACCCCACGGACGGATAGTCTCTACAGCAAATGGCACAAATATGTAGTCATCTCTCAGAGACTCATATTTGCGCCACTTACTCAGTTCAGCTGCCTCTGATGCCGCCCCGGCTCTATACAAGGTACCCCTGAGATGAGAGGCCGCCAGAGTGTCTACGCAAGTAGCATCCCACACTAGGACTTTACCTCTCTCCCAAGGGACCAAGGTCATACCGTCGGGTCTCTTGCCATCGTCTCTAAATATTAATTGAAGTTTTGATTTACCAAGTTGTTAACGGCGAAGGAAAATATCGCGAGGACACCTGCTCTGAGTAGTCAAAAAAATATTACGCATGATATTTTCATATGTGAATTTGATAATCTCGCGTTGGTATCAGCGCAGCGAACTTGCCCAAATCCCTCTGCCGCCTATGCCCAGTAGTGTGTACAAGCTGCCACTTTTTTCATATAATGGGGCTATTATCCAGCGTTTATTCATCATTACAGCCTTTCATAAGTCCACTGCTGAACATAGGCATCCCCCAAGGAATGCCACAAAGCACGGTCCTGAGCCACCTGCATCCATCGACTTCCTGCATGTCTTACCAGGTCATCACTCCATCTAGTGGGGGGGGAGTCGCCCTACACTTTGCTTACCGGTACGAGGCTGCCACTCGAGAACCTTTCTACCCCATCGGTTGTCGGTATATGGCCGGCCCACTGCCACTTCAGCTTACTAATCCGTTGGGCTATGTCGGTTACTCTGGTTCTTCTGCGGATATCCTCATTTCTAAGTTTATCACGCAAAGAAACCCCGAGCATAGCCCCCTCCATAGCTCGCTGAGCGACCTTGAGCTTTCTCATACGGCCAACAGCAGAAGGACCACTTCTCAGATCCGTAAGTCATCACCGGCAACACGCACTGGTTGTACAATTTCGTTGTCAGGTTTTGAGATATGTCTAACGAGAAGATGTGTCGTAGTTTCCCGAACGTTTTAGTATTTAACGTTTCAGTATTTATTACATTAATATTTTCGAAGATATAACAATTTGTTTTCATTCTACCAAAAAAAATATCGTTGGCAAAGATGAGTAGAACTCGTCATCATTACAGCCTATCATAATTCCGCTACTGAACATTTTTGAGAGATTACCAAATAGGCTGGATATTTTCAAATTGTGTAACGCTTGACTTGCTTGAGGTGGGTTAGAAAACGCAGCTTTTTATTATTTTGAGCAGTTGTAGGTTGTTGCTGCACAGCTCTTATTTCAGTTAAACCTCTGTCGACTCATACGACACAGACGGGAAAATATGGGCTAATAGATTCTCTTTCGCCGCTACAAAAGGCGAATTCGTATATTACATATTTCTATTCCCGTTCATGGATATATTTATTAATTCTCACGTTCACCGTGAATAGAAATACATTTTATAAACGTTAAAGAAATATTAACATCAAATGTATGGTGCCAATCAATATTCAATGATACTTAATCGTTTTTCGCAAATAATCATTATGCCGTAAATTACAATAGAAAACCATGAAATACAACATTATTTTGTCAAATCTTAATTAAATTTTACTATCTACATCCAAGAATCTCTAAGAATGCAAAAAAAATTCCTGTGGTTGCCAGAAGTGACCAAACACAGCTCTACGAGCTACTGCTTCACCATAACAAATGCACCCGCGTACTCAGCGCTCAAAACGTGGGTGGGACTTTCTAAACAACTGGTGGTTAATTTTTTGGGTCAACCTCCTTACAGCCGTGATTTGGCGCCGTGTAACTTATTTATATTTCCTAATTTTTTTTTGTTGAATAAGGGTGACAAGCGAGCACACAGTTCACCTGATGGTAAGTGGTTGCTGTGGCCCATAGATATCTACATCTATCCTCGTTTGCGAGTAAAATGCAGATGCTTTGTCAGCCGTGAGGACTAAGATGGAATGCCTCTTTTACAGTAAAAAGGGTCTCCGATTCTCCACACTCACCAAACGAAAGACAGCAGCATTAAGCTGCTATTTTACGCTGGCATTCTGTGAGAGCGTGCTCCTTTTCCGGTCGGGCCGACCATTCGTGCTACAAGTACACTATTAATATAGCTGTAGCAAGGCTCTACCACGTACCACGTAATACAAAATCAGCTAAAAGTCATGCTGTTCCTATCACCAGAAGATGCGTTGGCATTGTCCGAGCAGGCCGTAGAAGAGGTGAAACAGAGGCAGACTGGAAAAAGTGTTTCGAAAATCGGTTCAGATTCTTATTACTTTGTATAGAAGACTGGTGGAGATTTCTTTAAATAGATTTCATAATAACGATAGAATTTTTTTATAGTTTCGAAAATCCTTCTAAGTGGTCCACGTTATTATTATATACAGGATGGTTCAAAAAAATGTATGTAATAAAAGCTTGGCTATGTAAGCTACTTTTGTTCTATTCTGAATATCTTCGTTATGTAACTAAATACATGTTTACGTTAATAAATTATACATGGTAGAGTCACGCCGCAGCTATACTATGATTATAGCACGAATGGGTCGACTCGACCGGGGTAGGACCACGCTTTCACATAAAATATAAGAACCGTGGTAGCTCAGATGATTAGCGCCTGCTATAAATTTCACAGTACGCGAGCAATTTGGGTTCGATCCATGCCAGCACTAATGAAATTGTTAATTACAGTTTTGAGTGCTGATTTACCACGTGCTCGGCGGTGAATGAAAACATCGTGAGGAAACCTGCGTGTCTGAGAAATAATAAAAAAAATTCGAAGACATGTGAAGTTCGCCAACACGCATTGAGGCAGCGTGACGGACATTTCCTTGCCCTAAAACCCTCTCATGAATGAGAGGAGGCCGGTGCGTAGCAGTGGGGACGTATATATTAACTTTTTTTTAACCAAATGTATTACGTCGAAAGGTCAACCTTTGAAAGCAGGGAATTTATCCATGATATACATATTAAAAGACTAATTAAAAGATTTCATACGTCATTATACTTTTAAGTCTTACTAGGGCTGTGTGAGAAATGACAATTTTTTTCTCCAACGCACTCACTGTTGATTAGTGTATGGTTATAAACGTCATTGTCAGCATCATCATTGTTAAAGAAAGATAACTCACCATACACCCAGCTGATTGGTGCATGGTCATAATCATCATCATCATCATAATCATCATCATCATCATTGTTAAAGCTGTTCATAACTCCACTACTGAACATGTTGACCTTCCTCAATAAGCGGGGTATATTTGGCATGATTGCAACGTTTGTTATTTAATTGTTATTAGGAAGATGCTACCACGAATCCAAGATGGAGCAGTGTCCTGTTGAAATATACATAATTATTAGCAAAATGCTCTAGAGTCTAAAGAAGGAAATATAGTTTTAAGGATGTCTTGGCGTAATTTATTTTGAAGTTGATCACGAATAGATTTGGACCGCATAGTCATAGTGTGTGGCAAGTACACTGTCAGCTCATTTGTAATTCTTTTTTTTTTAATTGCCAATAATCTATAATTAAACCACAAAAAACAAAACCAGGGTAAAACCCGGTGGCCGAAGTACTTGTTTTGTTAAAACGATGTTTCAAAATTAAGAACTTTGCGCAAAGTGAAAATGTAATAAAATAAATCACAAAATGTAAATCTCTATATACAGGTTGTCCCGAAAGACGACGTTACGCCGGAATCGGGTGATAGTTCAAATCATAATAGTTAACAGAAAAATATAAAAAGTCCTATGTATTTTAAAAAATACAGGCAAGGTATTTATAAATAAATCGAGTAAATATTAATTTGCCTTACCTGTCTAAAATGATTGAAAATTTATGAAGAATACCCAAACAAATGGATAGGGCAGACTGATACAATCTTGTGGCTATACATAATTGTTCACCTGATTTGAATTCATTAGATTTTATTTACTGGGGAGCCGACAAAGAAAAAATTTATTTAAAACCGATTGACCTTCGCGACTTGGCGACTTCTGGAATACTATATAAAAATCATTTGATGTCTTGCTAAAAGCTCGTAAAAATCGAAAACAGCTCGACCGATTTTGATAAATTTTTTTGTGTGTGTTTGAATGGACCCCTAAATAGTTTACATTTGGACCCGTTAGGTGTCGAGAGCCGGGGTGGATACCGCTAGTAGTATTTTCAAAATACCTCAGAAAAATACAGATGTTGTTTTGGTATGAATTAAGTTGAGCGTTATTTGACAGTTTGATCTCAAACATAATGACAATGATTACGAATTGTAGTTTTTTGATATATGCGTAATTGTATGTGATTTCTCTAAGCGAAAGTGTACCATTTGAAAATAAATATATTATTGTCTGTCTAGGCTATTGAGTCCGAGCTTTTCTAACAAAACCATAGTACTCTTTTGTGTAGTTAGTACATCTCAATGACCATTCATTGAAGAGAAAGTTAAGTTTCGAGATGAAGACATACGCATGTAGTGCGAGGGAAAGGGAAAGCAAAGGCCCTCTGAATCACGTACCGTTGCCTTGAGATCGCACATTATTTTCGTACTGTCATTTAGATTATAGAAAATCGATTAGATTAAGAGAAAACACTGCGATTATGGAAAATCGGATTACATGGATTAAGTGACGAGGTTGGAGGCGTTAATTAATTGTCTTATCCTAAAACAAGTGGTAAATTTAAATAAAATTGCAATCGACTTCAATATAAATAAAATGAGAACAACAGTCGAAGTCAATTAAATACGCATTATTAAGGATAACTCAAAAACTATTGGTTAGATATTGATATGAAACCCTCAAAAAAATCATCGAAATCGGTTCACCTAGAAAAAGTTCTGAGACGTAAAAAATACAGACGATTTAAGAACCTCCTTCTTTTTTGAAGTCGGTTAAAAATGTTCAGTGATGTCTCAGTGATCTCGAGGGTGAAAACTGGTAGCGACCACCGAATGATTAGAGGCATACTGAATCTATACGTTAAGTTGGAGAGGTCTCGTCTAATAAAGTCAACGCTCCCTCCCCCTCGTGCTCTAATCCAAAGTCCCGAAACCTTTCAGCTCGAGCTACAAAACTGTTTTCAGTAACTAGAGGATTGAAATGCAGTGGACAATATGAATGACAAACTCGTGGGGAAACTATCCATGCAATCGGAGCTAAGTTTTGCAAGACCCGCCGCAGAAGAACACAAAAACTCTCCGACTACACTCTTAAGCTGTTGGCTGTTAGACGGGAAATGAAGCTGCAGTCTTCAGTATATTTGACAGCATACAGGTAACTGAACAGACAGATCTCCAAATGGATGCGTCGGGACTTCGCAACTTTAATACTTCTCGTATTGAAAAAGCGATCGAGCGGAACCAGGGCTCCAAAGTCTTTGCTAGAGATCTGTCTGCCAGAAAAAGCCAACTGGCGAAGCTGAAGACCGAGTGTAGCAGCGTCGTTTCCGGGACACCTGAGTTTTGGAGTGAGATTGAGAGGTTCTACGGGCAGATACACATCATCGTTGGAGCCACACGCAAGTGTGAGTAACAATCCAAGAGCAAGTCTTATCCGACACTATTACCATGATATTCCGGATGGCAGTCTGACTGACATTAGAATAGCCCTCCAGCACCTTAAAAACGGCAAGGTCCGAAGTTCCCAAGGGTGAGGTAACCTGAACATCGTACCTGTCTGGATCGGTCGTCAGCAGAATGTCGAGGCAATTGGCTGTGTGCCCATCCACATCAGGTACCCTAGCCGCTTGTTGCACCAGCTGGGAGAGCCCCAGCGACAAGGCAAAATTCCACGCCTCTCTCCCAGCGTGGTCGGTCTTCTGGTATGGGAACAGCCAGTCCTGATGACAGGCATTAAAGTCCCCCAAAAAAACCAACTGTGCATTAGGGTACCGATTTAGAGCCACATCAGAGGCTTCACTGAGGTGTTCAAACAGCCTAGTTGTCTCCTGGTCGCCGCTGTGCGATCGATAGACACAAGAATAAATAATTTTATCCATTCCAGTGTCTATCAATACCCAGATCGTAGAGAAAGTGGGGTCTTCAAGGTGACGGAGACGCTTACAGCAGATGTCGTTGCGGACGTAAACACAGACTCCGGCGCGCTGATGGAAATTATGCTCCAATGTGTACCCAGGGTAGCCAAGGTACGCCGCATCTAGAGGACATCTGATCTGCGTCTCAGTCAAGAAGAGTAAGTGCGGCTTGTCAGTCTCAAGGTGGTAATGGACTGCATTGAGATTACAGTGCAGGCCTCGGATGTTTGTGAGGTACACTTTAATGGAGAGGGAGTGCAACCGCTGTACAAACTTACTCTTCTTTTTCCTTTTTTTCATATATGGTGGGAGTGAATAGGTTGAGAGAATGGCAGTTGGACGAGGCGTCACACATATAACCTAGGGACGCAAACAGTCATAGCATCGATGGTAGCTAGCATGGAGATCGCGGGGACGCCCGAACCCCCCTGGAAATCCCCACCAGGCCCTCTCCTCCGGTCGCCAACCGGCATGGTGGAGCCATCCCAGGATTTTTCGTAAGATGGCGGGGCAGCCTTTCATGAGTGGCTGGCTCATTAATTGGGCCCCCAACTATGTACGGTCGGCCAGCGGTGCAACCGTGCTTCGGATCCCGCTAACCTCCATAACCAGGCACCTGACACTAAGAAACGGCCGCGTCGCAACCGGTCCGTATGCGTAACGCAACTGTCCAGACCCATTCTCCCTAAGATATGGGTTTCACCTAACATCATACCGGAACACGATTTGCATCATTTGGCGGTATGTCTTTGCCAGGTGGGTGGTAACTAACCCTCGGCCGGGCCTCTCACTAGTAGAGGACCAACCTACCACCAGTATGTAGTACTGCTCGTTTGGCACTACCCAGGGGATACGTGTAGGGAATCAGGGTTCAAGTAATTCCTACGGACGCGAGCAGCTTCATCCCCCTAAATTATTTACATATAAGCGTTCGTTTATATATATTTTAATGTCAGCTATGAAAACTATCTTAAAATCATACTATGAAAGCTATTTTAAATGTACCTGTAATGTGAAAGCAATCGCAAATTTCAAACTGTTTTATAAAGCTCATTTAAAGTAAAAAATTAAAGTGGTAGCTTACATGCGTCTCATGATTATGCACAGGGCTTACGTAGTGACTTTATTTAGTCTGTGTAATATTATTTAATCTGTGACGGAGCTTCTCTTACTTAGAGTGTTTTGTAGGCAGAAAAGAGTCCGGCGAATTTCAATGCATGTTAACGGTTATCAAATGTCCACGAATTTTTAACGACTCTAATGGTGGAGAATAATATCTAGGTTTATCCACGAAGTTATCCTTCATCACTTCACCGAACACGTAGTAATTCAGCACATACAATTGTCTATAACAGTTTCATTGGTCCTCTTGGGAATCGTACACGTTATGCTCCAATGCTATGAAATCTTGCGAGCTACATGACTCTACTGTTGGTTTGAATAAAATTCATAAAAACTGAAATGAAGCTTTTATACGACTGTGGACCACACCTACCTAGTAATTAGTCATCCAACCATGCCACAAACTATTCCATCGCCTAGAGATATAACTCTCACAGTGCATTTAATTTGCAATTACTTACATCAGATAACATGATAACTATGCCGATAGACACCCAGTATACTGAACTAAAGTGCTTCTCTCTCAATTATAATTTTATATACACAGTATTCAGTTATACAACAGTTGTCAAACGTGGTAATTGTTGTATAATTATATAAATAAATATAAATGTAATGAGTATAACAGTTGCCCGAAAAGTTGCCAAAAGGATTTTCTCCTGTATCGTGGAGGCAGTTTACATACAATTATTTGTAGGCCATGCAAATATATGTTCCGTGCGGGATTCGAACTCTGTATTGCGCCACAAAGCGGTCATGCCATCGTGGGTGCGATAAATCTTCCCGGTATAAGCTACTGGTCTGCATATTTTAAGTGTGACAATTTTTGATGCTGCACGATTATGTATTCCGTAGCATTTATTAACTTCATTTTTTATCAGTTACTTAACATAAGTTATTTAGTAGTACCTAATTATTAGATTAAAACTATGAAAGCCAAAACTGTACCATCTAGTAATATCAGCGACAGTAGATTGAAGTGCGACTGGGATAGCCCTTAAGCCACCCAAAAGCCGCGTCCATTTATATTGTTTATAAATTAGTCATAAAATTATGTGGATTCTGTTAATAATTCTGTTTCTGTAGAAAATGCGCTATCAGCGCCGCTAGCTTTAAGCGAGTTTTACAATATGCCTATATTATCATGAAATAGCATTGTTGGATTCACTTTTAAATATCGTTAAACGATCTTTATTCATTGAATTGGTCAATATTTATTATGGCATGGTTAATAAACAGGGCTAAATTACCTGAACTTAGTCTAATGATAGGAAGGCGAAATGTCCTATTCAAACCAATTTTTGATCCCGCTGGCAGCGCAGAACTGCATATAGTATCCGAGAAAAGCTTTTAGTGCAATCTCTACTCGCTCACGCTCATAGTTCGATGGGATGAGATGTGACACGACTGGAGAGAGATCAGACGCAGGACATTCATTACGTTTTTCGAGGCACGAGGTTGAAACATTGACAGATTTTGACACCGGACTGTTACTGAGAAATACTTAACAAAAAAAACTAATGACTAATTTCGGCATAAGCAGTCGTGTTTAAGAACACTAAACCAATGAGGTAGGAGAAAAATGGGATATAATTCGTATGGAGGAATCAGCAGGGCTTTAAAGAAATGCCTGCCTGCTAGCACATTCTTGAATATTTTCCAAAAGGCAAAATTAAATAGAAGAAAGGGAAATAGATTCTAGCGTAATTTAGTAAACTACCAAGTTAAAAGCTTGACAGCCTCTGACTAGTCGCATACAATAAAAAGACAAAGTAGTTAAACAAATTCCAACAAAACACTTATTTTTTGGTATTTATTTTATTATACAAGGTAGATAAAGTAGGGTCGGCTTGACCGGGAAGTGCCAAGCTCTCACAGAATATCAGCGTAAAATAGCAGCTTAATGCTGCTGTGTTTCGTATGGTGAGTGTAGAGAACCGGAGACCATGTTTACTGGAAAAGAGGCATTCCATCTTTGTCTTCACGGCTGACAACGCATCTGCTTTTAGATTATTATTGAGGATGGAAGTCAATGGGTCATAGCAACTACTTATCATCAGGTGGATTGTGTGCTCGTTTGTCACTCAATCCTATAAAAATAATTTAAATTTCTTTCAAATTTATATCTTATCTCAGAAATATTACTTTTTTTTTATTTTACTAAGTATCGCACCGACTCTATAAAATAATATATTCTGAATGAATTACATATTGCTACATTATAAGTGATTTTTCATTCATATCTGTTCTCTATTCTCTTAAGTGATTTTAGCGCTTTGCTTGTACAAGTAGTTCCATTCTATTTTATATTTAACTACGTAATAATCAGACTCTTTATCTATAGCTCATTACATGATTGGATGATTACTCTTAGGATACAATACATTTTAAGAGGCTTAGAGAAAGCATTAAACGTTTACAATTATTTTAATTTTATTGACAAAAATGTTTTATCGAAATAAAAATTAGATTTTCCCACGAATAAGAATCAAAATATGGGAGCGTTTTCGCCTAAAGGACTAAGAAAAAATGCATCTTTATTGAACAAAGTACTTGAAATGTGACAATGTAATTCATTTTACTTAGCAAAAAAACAGTTTTAGTTCTCGTCACTCACCAGCCGAAACACAGCAGCATTATGTAGATATGTTGAGCTGGGAGTATGAGAAGTAGGTCCTTCTACGGCCAAGTCATTGATGCAGCATAATATAGCTGCAACTTAGCTCTACACAAATCAGTAACAAAGTTACTTCGCCTTTCTTATATTTTTGTATAAAAATTATGTCATGTTCATTATTAATTTTCTAAATTCTTAGTTTTAATTATTATTTAATTATATATTATACATAATTTTTTTAAATGATCAATTTAAACGTATTAGATTTTTTAAACCTTTCAAAACATGCGATGTATAAACTATCCTTTGACAGAAAACATCAAATAAGTACAAATTGTACCAATATTATTTGTTTATCTCATTAGTGATATACTATTTTGTTCCACGTTATTTAACTAAATTAAAAATTATCTAATAAGTTTCTCACCGATTTTTTTAAATGTTCATAGGGCGACACTACACTCACCAACTCTAACGTCTTGAGCACACAGTTTTGAATTTGATCTCAGCGCATGCGGTGCGCGCTGCGCCGGCGACTTTCTGTTTTCAACTGACACTTAATTTGCTGCGTCGTAGAACACGCAATAAGGGTTTGCATAACGTAGTACCCCTACAGAGATTTTGCAAATATCTTTCGCACATGTGATACGCCTCGACAACACAACTATCACCAATATTTGCAGACAGATACAGACTCGTTGCAAAGTTGCCAAATCATTAGACTGCTGAATAGTGTAAAATATTTTTTCACCTGTAATGAAATTGACGGTAGCAATTCAAAGTGGTTCGCTTATATTTTAATCGACTTCAAAGCAAGGAGTAGGTAATTCAACTGTATATTTTATGTGTATTACCTCTGAACTTTTTTCTAGGTGAACCGATTTTTACGATTATTTATTTGAAAGATGGTACTTCTCATGTGGTCCCATATAAATTTGATCAAGATCTGACCAGAAGTTTTTGAGTTGTCCTTAATAATGCATATTTAATTGACTTCGACTACATTGATGGTACATTGAAGTCGGGTGTGCAAGTTTTTTTTAAATTTACCACTTTTAGACCTAGTCTAAACGACTAATTCGTGGTGTAGACATTATAGAGGTGTAATTTTTTTAGATTTTCTCATGGTAGAGCTACAGCAATAAAATGTGAAAATTATGATAGCATTTCACTGGAGAGTTTAAACTAAAATTAGGTTTATTTAGAACGAAAATTCACGGGACGAAATGGGCTGCTAGGTTCTAAAACAAGTTGCTAGTTCAGATTCTAGGTGCAGTAGATATAAGATTATTGATTGTCGGGTTTGTTTTTTTACCTTCTCATTTGCATGTGGTACATTTTCCGACTTTTGGAAGGGACTCTGGCACACGAGTATTAGCAGAAAATCTATCCAACAGTCTAATGATAGGGAGCAGATAGCACTACGCCAGGGTATTGTTCATATATTTACTACACCTCCTAATAGCGTTGTGCCGAGTTTGATTCGTAAACCTGTGTGACCTTCGACGAATACCGTTATGTGATTTTTATATAAGTTACGCAACCCTTGACGACACACTCCCAATTTTAATAGTGTTGTTAACTAGAGACTTGTGGACGATAAACTCGACACCTCCTTGGGGCAGATGGTCACCCTCCCGGTACAAGTTGCCGGATTCGATGATTACCGTGTTCTCCCCCTCTCTTCGGACCTCAGATAATCCTATAATATCATATACCAGTGCAATTTGTCTATCTCTTCTTCCAGATCCTACTCCAAGATCTTCTCAGTCCTCAGGGTGTGTACGTTGAATGTTGCCAAGTCACGTTTCTTTGTTGGCAACCGAACCTCCACCAGAGATGATCTACACCTACTGACCCACCGTTACTATGGTGGCCATCGTAGTCAGGAATAGCGGGACCAGGGGTCGTTCCTTTATATTGTTGCTTATGTAGGGATGTTTGCTATAGTTGCCACGCCTGGCAAGCGGGTTGTCACCGCAGTATTTTATTGTAGTTTAGCTGTTATCAGAAAGATGCTGCTGCATGAGCAGATGGCTCCTGTCCCAGTTTTCCTCTATCACCTCTGACGAAACCCACGGGAAGGCTTGAGATAGTAGATACATACACCGCCAATACACGATGGTAAAAAATAATGAACCTAAAACTAATATTATAATAAACATTATACAAACATATTATAATAAACATTACTTGTAAGTGTAATAAGTATAATATATTTATTTACATTACATAAAATACAATATTTTATTATATACAATAATAAAAATTATAATAAAATGAACTAAAACTAATAACTTAATTATCATACAGTCCTACTCCCCGTGGTGTCGTGGCAAGAACGCTGGCTGCGTCTCCTTGCTGAATGGCTATGCTTAGCCTTTGAGCGAGAAAAGAACCTGCCCTCTTATCACAAGCAGCAATGACCAGTCGCGGGTAGAGTTCCTTTAGAAAATTCACCGCACGTCGACCCCACGGACTGCTAATCTCTACAGCAAATGGCACAAATACTCATATTTGCGCCACTTACTCATTTCAGATGCCTCTGATGCCGCCCTATCTGAGAGGCCGCCAAAGTGTCTACGCAAGTAGCATGCCACAATAGGCCTTTACCTCTCTCCCTAGGGACCAATGTCATACCATCGGGCTCTTGCCATCGTCTCTAAATATTCTATAAGGCTCCAAAACGGAGGGAACATTTATAGATACAAAAGTCCTTCGAATGACATCATTCAAAGAACCGTGCCGTGAAAACCTACCAGCACTTTTCTTACATAAAAGTCCGTGGAGCCCAAACTCGTCAACGCTGCTACAACAGGGGCACTGGGGGGGTTGACAAATCGCCGCTCCTAGTCGGATTCTTACGGCGATGCGTAAACTTTCCCCATCAAGTAATGTGCCGAGATTACGTGATGGTATAGCGTATAACCAGTGACTAGATTCCTTATTAGAAACAGCTAGAAGGCGTGCCTGAGCTTGATCACTATGAAAATTATGAAATAAATCTTTCTGCACACTTTGCTGTACCAACGGAATATCCCAGTGTTTTTTTGGTCAACTTTCAATGGAGCATTCTCGTCGGGACAGTGCGTTAGCCATGTCTGCCCTGCCTCCGTAGCAAAGCACAGGTCTACTTTATTATTTAAAATTATGTTACATAAGTGACTTATGTAACATAATTAGTAATGTCAATATAGTCACGGAAGCGAGGAAAGCAGACAATGCAATGCTAGAACGATTTCTCACACCAATACCACCAATTTTTTTAATTAACTCCTTACTGGGAATAATGTTTATTATTACATTTAATCGTTTGTGCATATGTTACTGATCTTGAGCTTCTGAGTGACTTGACCGATTGAGATCATATTCGTTCATTGAGATGACGGTTCATAGATACATGATACCTTTATCAATTTAATGACAAATCCAAAATGTATGATTCATATTATATTATAACAGATATTATATGCGTTGCCATTCTTCCATTCCATCTTGTCATTGCTCTGTAGTCAGCGGTGAGTTGAGAAGAATGCAAGTAATCTGTGAGAGTACCGTTAAGTAGATACCGATAATAAGGATTAGTGTTAACATTACGTCGGTTGGAAAAGAAAGGAAGGGATCTATCAACGGGCTAGGTATTCAGCCCGGGAAGCAGGCAACGCTCCGAGTGGTAGTTCGGAGCTATTATACTGCAGTACTTCGGAAGTTTCATAGCGCCACCACGCCTAAAACTAACTTTTGTTAATGAATTTTATATATCAGTTCACTTACTAATTATCCTTTATACCATAATATATTTTGATCAATTATTTTAAAAGCGGACCGCATCCTATCCCAATCGGCCGACCTATAGTGCCAAACACGGCGGAAACCTGCAGAATTTTATGAATTATTTATTTTATCAATTTATTTCTGCAGGAAAGTCACCTTCTTACTTCATTTCTTATTTTTATTTACAAAAATACTGGCAATGCTATAAAAATTACTAATAATCCCTTCCGCCACTCCTGAGAAACTTAAAATACTTGTGTTAGGAGTGATTCACGACAGTAGGCGGAGTAGTATGGCGCATTCGAACCCACAACCTTTTGAGATCGCAGTTCGCACCTCCGTATTTCACCTTAAGCAATGAAAAAAGGCCTGCGTCAAACTGTGACTCGTGTGTGGTTTGTTAATAATTTACGGATGACAGCGCTTGTGACGCTTTATACAAGTACACCGGCCATGCCAATATTTCTCGGGGAAACATCGCTCAGTACCGGAACAAACTTGCGTCTGAAGTTGTCATTTTTGAACAAAGTACCGGATTGGAGGCGACTAAATCTAGTCCAGTTCAATTCCCATAAGACACAAGTTTACGAGTTTACCGCTAAAAAGAACCCCTTTATCCCCCGGAATCCTCTGCGTCGACATATTGAATGACGTGCAGTTTCGTGGTCACTTCGAAGCCAAATTGGTCTCTAAAAAGCGTGGCGTGCTAAGCAGAGCGGGACAAATTTCATGCCGGCACACCGCCTGCAACTTTACAAGGCGCAGGTTCGGCCTCACATGGAAT
Organism: Parnassius glacialis; assembly: GCA_033319125.1. Taxonomy (NCBI): domain Eukaryota; kingdom Metazoa; phylum Arthropoda; class Insecta; order Lepidoptera; family Papilionidae; genus Parnassius; species Parnassius glacialis. The sequence continues at coordinate 10,661,727 of JAVANC010000006.1, forward strand.
ACTGTTCCCATCTCTGGGCCGGGGCTTCCCAGTGCCAGCTTCTTCCATTTGATCGCAGAGAGATTCGAATCGTCGACGACCGAGCTCCATCCGATCGGCTTAATTCAGAGGCGCTGCGAAGAAATGTTCCATCTCTTTGCCCATTTTATTGCATCTTTCACGGGCAGTGCTCAGAGGAATTGTTCGGACTAATTCCAGCCGCTCAATTTCATTATGGGAGATCACGACATAACTCACCACCCATACCATCTGAATGATTAGTGGTCCACCACTGTGGGATCCACAAGAAGTTTTCTTCTTCGCACAACTTCCTTATGGAATCGACTACTACCAGCGATTTTTCCAGACCGATACAATTTAGGTACCTTCAAAGAAAAACCTACTCTTTTTTAAAAGGCCGGCAACGCATATGCAATGCTTCCTAATGTTGCAGTTGTTCATGGGCGGCAGTAGTCACATTACCATCAGGTAAGCTGCATACTCTCATATGTTAAAAAAAAACTTTTATTTTAGTTACTAATAATATAATTTCTCTCTTTAGTTATACCTCTTTATAAAAGAAATAGGTACTCATTCTCGTGTACAACTACAAGTAAATAGAGCTAAACTTTCGCAATAAGTCAGTCAGTCGTGCAAATCAATTATTACATAACTTTTAAGTAAAAATGCAATAATTTTCTAAAGTATGTCATCCGGTAAATTGCATATCATGGAAGTCAAAAAGGTGTCTATTGAAATAGACGGAGCGGACAAGGGTCTTGAGTTTGAAGTTAGAAACAATATTTGTACATTTCGACTAACGTATTGTGACTTTCACCTGTCTTTGATTTTAACTCCTTGTTTGCACTCTAAGTGTTTAGCTGTCGCGATCAAGTATTTTATGACCTACAAATAAATTTCTAGAAGGAGAGTAACTAAAAAGCTAAAGGTAAATTGTAGCGTTAGTGAGATATATGTACATATAAATGACGACTGCATGACTTCGTAGTCAGAACACCTGACCACAAATCTGGATGAGTTGTTTGTCATGGATACAAATCTGGTTGTGTTGTTTGTTGAAAAGATAACTACGGATTTTGTGTTGTTTATCGTACAATAGACTTTGGAACATGTTGTTTATCGCATAAGACACTTAATATTGTAAACAAACTTATCTCCGGTCTTGTCGCAAAATGTGTCATCAGAGTTTGGGTGGCTAAAGCTATTGACCTGCTTTTTACAAAAAAAAATGGTACTACTTCTCCTATGCAATACATAGTTTTAATAGTAATGCTTTTTTTAACACGCTTTTATTAGCTTGTATCTATGTAACGGAATTTTTGAATGTGATTTTCATCCCCTTCAAAACGTCGGATTGATTTGAAACTTCGCACACTTATCAAGGGGATCGATGACAATGCAATAATTTAAGTAATCATTCGAATAATTCATAAAACAACTACGATTTCTGCCAGTTCAATCTACTATAAACCGTGTAAAAGAACTTCGTTCCAAAATAAATACGTTTTTTTTTAGTTAGCCGCACTAAAAATAGAAAATAAATAATAGTTTTAAAAAACTAAAAAAACGCTTTTGTATATAACTGAACTAAAAAGAAGAAAATAATTTAAAATAAGTTTAAAATAAGAAAGTACTGATTAACATTAAAAAAAAACATTTTATTGTAAAAAAGCGTAGGGTGCTTGATGTCATTCGTTGTAAATATTTTTGTGGATATTTGTAAAATTAGCGTCATCATAAAAATATCTGTAAAAGCAACAAGTTATTGGAGTATTTATTTATACTACTAATTCATATATATATAGGTGTATGTATAGATATAAGATATAATAAGATTATAGTGCCAGAATGTATGCGTGTGTTTGTGTGTGTGTGTGTGTGTGTGTGTGTGTGTGTGTGTGTGTGTGTGTGTGCGCGTGTGTGCGTGTGTGTGTATGTGTGTGTGTGTGTCTGTGTGTGTATGTATGTCATCACAATTTGGCTTGAAAACGCATTATGGTATAAGGGTGATTAGTAAGTAAAATATTATGTATAATTCATTAAGAAATGTTTGTGAGCAAGCTTGTGGTAAGATAAATGAACCGGAAATTGCAAATATACAGCTCCGAATGAGCGCCATCATGGTCAAGCGTACTTTCGAATAAACACCTTTCCATTGAATGGACAAGAGTATCGTAAGCATGATCTATGTTTTCCTTAGACTGAAATGCAAGTGCGCATACATCTCTAGTCGATATAGAGTCGAGGCAAAGGCGTTAATTTTTAAAGAAACAGGGGGGGTACGAGCACGAGGCTCTCCTAATGATAAGTAACTGCTGCCGTCCATATGTTTCAGGATCCAAACAAAATATATTGAATTGCTATAAAAATGGCACGTAGGTATTACAAATAAGTCTCAATCCCACCTTCTTCCATCCGATTATACCAATGAGGGCTAATAATCTTCCACTCACCAGATGTCGCTACTAGTGACTGAGGTAAAGTTTTTTGTTACACAGTGTCGTTTAATTGAGAAATTAGTTTTAAATAATAGTTTATCATTATCTAGAGTATTATATTAATACACAACACAATGCGTCAGTGGTTTGATTTTTAATTTTTTGCACATTATAATTCTTTTTTTTTAAAAGTCGTCTTTTAGTTATATTTATAGTTTTGTTTATTCATTTCTAATGTAATTAATATAAACTATAACTAATAATACAGAAAGAAACCTTAAAGATTACATTTTCCTAAGAAATTATCGTCCCCGCTATGAAATCTGTCAAATATTTTACCTCACTCGAAAGTGGCGCCGCCCTGGTGGCAGAAAAAGTCGTGGATGCCCTCATTAATAAACCTTAAATTCACCGCTTGGTTGCATAAAATGTAGTTAACTATTCAAACAAATTATGTGTTCGTATGTGGTAATTATAAGGTAACAGAAACCAACAACACATTTTGTATCGTAGAGAGTGCCAACGATTGGAATTACCAGGAGAATTTTAAGGTTTCCATTAGATCGCGGAGCAAGCATGCAGTACATGCCAAATTTAAAATTCTCCAAATATTGATGACGTAGGATATCAACTGGTAATGCAATTGTAAGTCTTATTGCAATGTGTTACTATAAAGCCATATCAACCCTACATAAGGGGAAACCTATTTTCAGCAATTATTTATTTCACCACAAAATAATAGTACTAACAAACACATTAATAAATAACAGTTAACAAAACATTTTCACCATCATCATTATCGAACGTAGGCCTAACCCAAAGTAATAGCACATAACACGGTCCTGGGCCACCTGCATACACCAAGTTCTGCATGTCTTATCATTGGAATTGTTAAACAGTGGTAGAGCCACGCGGCAGCTTTTGCTGTCGCACGGATGGGCCGGCTTGAACCGGGGTGGTACCACGACCTCACAGAATACCAGCGTGAAGTAGAGGTTTACCTCTGCGTTTCGCTTGGTGAGTGCAGGTGGCCGGAGGCCTTCTTTACTGGAAATGAGGCATTCCATCTTAGTCCTCACGGGTGACAACGCATCTGCATTTTGATTCGCAAACGAGGATAGATGTAGATGTCTATGGGCCGCAGCAACCACTTACCATCAGGTGGACTGTGTGCTCGTTTGTCACCCTCATCCTATAAAAAAAATACATGCAAAAGTTATTTTATTGTTGATACGGTTCTTATACTACCTAAGAATTCATATGGGTTAATACTACTTACTGCAACTAAGTGCTGCCGAACGTAGCGCAGTGTTACCAAGTATAGCGTAGTACTAACAAAGGAAGCGCAGTGCTACCCAGCCTTGCCTCGTGCTGCTAAGAGTAGCGTAGTGCTACCTAGCATAGTGCAGTTCTGCCAGGCGTACCGTAATGCTATCAGAAACATATATTCTATCTTTACATCCCACTGATGGGTAAAAGATTCTCTCATTTTAAAAGGGTTTTTGGGGAAGAAAGAGTCACTTTACCTCCTTACTCTGTGTGGTCATTATGTTGCCTTAATGCGTCGTTGCTGACTTCATATGCTGAGGGCATATGAAGTCAGCAACGACGCTATTTGCTTTCTTTATGTTTTCTTTTTAAGTCATGTAGGCCTTTCGAAGTTTTCTTTTATGAAGTATTACCTACTTTTAAAAATTCCAGTGTCAAAACAACTATTACATATTGTTAACAATTTCAGTGTCCGTGTGAAAAGTAGCATAAGTGATAGGTGTTATATTACTTTTGTAGTTTCTTGAAACAAACAGTAACTTCCGTAGTTGTCTAAAGTTATCTCTTAAGTATCTATCAATATTTGTCATCCGTAATTTCCTAAGCGTCTCTGTTTCACGGGAATCATGCAAGGTTTTTTCTTTTTCTACCGACTTTAAAAAGGAGACGGTACTCAATTCGATTGTATGATTTTTTATTTTATGTGTGTTATATATATACCTCATAACTTTTTACTGGGTAAACCGATTTCGATGATTCTTTTTTTACTTGAAAGCTGTTGCTTCACATGTGATCCCATATAAGTTTTATCAAGATCTAACCAATAGTTTTTGAGTTATTTTTAATAATTTATATTGCAGTCGGTTGTATAAAATTTTGAATTTTAAATTATGTACAGTTTAAAATAGTTTGAAAGAGACGTTTCATCTGAGGTAAAAGCGCCTTCTTAAATTATTTATAGTATGCGTAATAATTTTATAGTTGAGTGTCAATCCCCGCTTTGCCGGACACTGAAATTGTTGGAAGTAATTTAGAAGTAATTGGAAGTAGATTAGAAATGTGTTAGGCGGTGACTCGAACTTTAGGCCTAGTCAGGTTGAATAGCCTATTTTGTAGAGGATGTCACGGGGGCATGGTTGAACAGGGGCAAAAGGTTCTCATTACACTCCTGGGGGGTCCAAATGGCCAAAAACTAAAAAAATGGGGAATGGCTCGAACTTTAAGCATCGTCAGTTTGAATAGCCTATCATTTAGAGGATGTCATAGGGGTCATGGTTGAATAGGGGCAAAAAATTCTCATTACACTCCTAGGGGGTCAAAATGGGTAAAAACCAAAAATAAAAAATTCTTATTTCGGCTATAACTCCGCCTTCTTCGGAGGTTCTTACACAGTCTTTACTTCTCGCATCCCACTAATAGACAATAAGTAATAGTTGTTATCACTCCGGAATTGTTAAGTAAGTAATACTTTATAAAAGAAAACTTCGAAAGGCCTACATGACTTAAAAATAATACATTGAGGACATATGAAGTCTGCAAAGACGCATTAGGTCAACATAGTGACCACACAGAGTAACGAGGCAAAACTCTTGTTTACCCAAAAACTTTTAAATATTAGAGAATCTTGTACCCATCAGTGGAATGTAAAGGTAGAATATGTTTCGTCGGCCTCCCAAAAGATTGACTGATAAAACATACAGAAGTTTGTGTATGCAAGTGATCCAGGATAATGTAATATGGCATTCCTTTGTGGTAGGCCTACGTTCGATAACGAATCAATATTTGGAGAATTTTAAATTTGGCACGTACTCTGCATAATTGTTCCTCGATCTAATGGAAGCCTTAAAATTCTCCTGGTATTTCCAATCATTTGCACTCTCTACGATACAAAATGTGTTGTTGGATTTTGTTACTTTACAATTACCCCATAGGACCACATAATTTATTCGAATGGTTAACTACATTTTATGCAATTAAGCGGTCAGTTTAAGGTTTATTAATTGGTATAATGCGATGAAAGAAGGTGAGATCGAGACTCATTTGTAATACGTGCTATTTTTATATCAATTCATTACAGACAGCCTCGTTGGTCTAGTGGTTGTAGTAGTGCGACTGCTGATCACGAGGTCCTGGGTTTAAACCCCGGTTCGGGCCAAAAAAATTCAATTATTGGGTTTTTCTATCAAATTCTTAGTAGTTGCCCAGAGTCAGGAAGTATCGATGTCTAACCCCCGTGCCGCGGAAAGCCGGTAAAGCCGTTGCTCCTGCGCCTGATCTCTCTCCGGTCGTGTTAGTGTACCGTCCCATCGGATTTGAGAGTGAGGGAATAGAGAGTGCACCTGAGCTTGCACATACACTTGGGCACTATAATCCTGTCCCGTGCCGATGGCTAGTGTCCGTTTAGGCTGGTCGCCGTAACCGAAATTCAGTCTCGAGGACATTATTATTATTATATAATATATGTAATATTATATTTTATTTGTTTCCTAGAAACATATATGGGCGACAGCAGTTACTTATCATTAGTAGAGCCTCATGCTCGTTTACCGCTGAACATAGTAAAATATTAATTTCTTTTTTTAAATATACTGCTCTGTACCGCATTAGCTAAGCGTTTGGTTTCGACGCTGCACGGCGGGTACAAATAATTATTCCAGGTCGAGATATCGGGATGAATAAGTTCAACTTATTATATTTATTTATATTAAATTTGTTAAAAAATAATTAAGAAGTTACTTATGAGGTACCATAAAAATATTTTAGTCCAATAAAATACGTTATGACATTGGTAAATGTCCACCAGCCCGAACTTCAGTCACGGCGACCAATGTCGACGGTGACTAACCATCACCGCCGGACTGTGCACTCTCTATTTCCTTAACATCATAATCCGATTCTGCTAATGAGAATTTCTAAGAAAATAACCTAATAACGGGTTTTTAGCCCGACCCGGGCTTCGAGAACCCGCTACCAGCAACCACGCATACGACTACAAGACCAACGAGTAAATCGTAGTCATAGCCGCAGTAGATACGAGAGCGGTACTGAAAATTTCGGGAATCAAGGAAGTGACACAACATTACTATTTCAAAATGTATTTATTGCTTTTCGAAGTATTCTCCGCGAAATTTGACACATTTTTCCATACGATGGAACCAATCATTGAAGCAACCATTTCATTCGGAAGTTGGGGTCTCCAAAATGGCCGTTTTGTAGGCGTCCACAGCTACTTCAGGTGATGAAAATCTCTGTTCACGCAATTTATTCTTTATTTTAGGGAAAATATAGAAATCATTAGGGCTTAGGTCGGGGCTGTACGGCGGATGGTCTAATAATTCTATGTTTTCTTGCTCTAAAACTCTTTTGTTCTGTGTGCGGTGTGAGAACACGCATTGTCGTGATGGAGGATGATGCGGCGGTTGCAATTCTCTTTACGGAGTTGAGAAACGACTGTGGCAAACAAATGCTAGCATACCATTCTGCATGAACCGTTAAAATCCCTCAAGAGGAATAGTCGTAACATGGCCGGTTTTGGAGACAAACGTGGCCACCATTTTTTGCAACACTCCGTGAACGAACAGTTTTTGTTGGCTTTAACTCATTTTCGAACACCCAAACTCGTGACTGGTTTTTTGTTAGGGGTTCGTTCGCGTATATCCAGGATTTGTCACCTGATACGATATTTTATACAGCATTTGAGGATCCTGCGTGGAATCTTTCGAGAGTTCTGACGCACCAAGTAACGCGAGCCGCTTTTTGCTCTTCACAGAGCGAATGCGGTATCCATCGGGAAAACAACTTTTTTACACCTAATTGTTCATGCAAGATTATTTGTATTGGATTCATGCCAATGCCTAAAGTTGCCTGAATTTCGCGGTATGTCACATGTTGATCTTCCTCAATCAGCTTACACACAGCATCAACGTTTTCTTGGGTGACTACAGTTTTTGGACGACCTTCACGGGGATCATCACTGAGCTTGACACGTCCACGTTGAAATTCAGCAAACAAGCGATAAATTGTGGTTTTGGATGGAGCTTCATCACCAAATGCAGAAATCATCATCATTCAACACACTATTTTTGTGTTAAACCACTTCGAAAGTCATAATAAATCGCTCTTGAATTTTCTCGAGTCAATTCCATTTTCTCAACGACTAAACAAGTTTGACAAAACCTTGTAACAAGACCGAGAATCTTTTTTTAAATAAATAAATGGTATTCGAGTTTTAAAACCAAGGAGTTTTCAATTAAAAATATTTTAATTTGACTGGAACAGTGGAAATATTCCATTCCCGATACTTTTAGTGCAGCCTGTGTATAACCTTGGGATAATCCCAGTATCCTCAGTAGTCTTACGAAATAGTCTTATTAGTAATACTACTGGGAATTTTCTTACCAAGCAGGAATAACTGGTAAGATAACACTGGGGTAGAAAATAATCAATATTTCAGTAGAATATTTTCATCAGTACAAACTTTAGTTTATTTTTGTCATAATTATGCATTTCATGGTTAAAGTTTTTTGACCTAATTTTACTGATGTTTTTATAAATATTTGGAAAAGTACTAGGCAAGCATAAACGTGAAAGAGGCAGTGGGATAGTTGTTCAAACCGTAATTCGACCAGTGCCCACGAAGACTAGATCTGCGCGGGATAAGATTATAGTGCCAGAATGTATTTGATTTTATCAAGCAATAGTGCATTTACGTTTGTATTTCGTTTCGAAAGTTAAACGAGTCAGTATTGTTACTATCCTCATGGGTCATTACGCCCTTAGCTTCATTTATTTAGAGTTAATAGCAGGTGTCCATCATCCATGAACTACAGTATCTACTTAAAATCAGAATCGCCAGATCTGTTGTCAAAAGTACTAATTTTATGTAATAAACATATATAATTTCTATTAAACATGCACAAACAAGTAAGCTATTTTTCAGTGCTTGTTGCATAACGTACACGTGAATTTTCTTAGTACTTAAAGCTAACTAATTGACTAAAGCATATACGAGTAATTGAGATCCGCATAATATTTACGTTAATGTGTTAACTGTTTATATAACCTCAACTGATGCTGTAACAACTCGCATGTCAAAATTTGTAAGGTGTTTTTTTTCGTCCTTTATATGACCTCACACGTACATTCCTACAGAAAAGAAATTAACAAAAATGCCACAAACTGTATACAATTCTATCTTTTATACCTTATATGAAAGTATAATATGGTCAAAATTGTGTTTCTTTTCATGGAGAAACAAGTGAATCTGTCCGTTATTGCAGATACAATCAGACAATTCTTCGTATGCAGTGAAAGGTGACCTATACTTGCATTCAACACTCAAATGATTACAAAACCGGAACCTGTATTTAGCGAGTCACGGCTGCGTCCGCAGGGTAATTGATGTCCAGCGAGATGCGCCCACTCGGACATCAATTTACGAGAATCCATTTTTTTTGCTGTTTTTTTTTGCATAAAGAAGTTCATTATAACAGTTATATAATCACTACAGACTTACGTAGAGCTAATGACTTTAACAACAGTTTCAATTCAAAATATATTTTTATTAATCTAACAGGTTCAATTAATACATACAGTGATATTACCTGTTGTTTGCTTGTGAAAAAAATTCTTCTCGCCAGAACATTTTTACGTTCATTTTTCATTTCATTTGTACGTCACTTTTGCAATTAAGTACCAATATTTTTTCCACTTACTTAATAAATATTAGGTACATCTTCTATATATTCTGTATGATAAAAATAAAAAATGCATGTGTCTGTACATTGCATATTTTTCTGACAAAATGTACTAAGAATAAGTAATCAAATGTATTTCTAAGTAATTAAGTACATTTCTCTCATTTTTAGAATTGTCGGTCTATCTGTCTTTCGGTATTTTTATGAACTTATCACGTTTAAACTACTAATATTTTATTATTTAAAAATAATCGTTAAGAAAATCATAAGGCGTATTTTCGAGTGACATCTAACTGTTTTTAAATGTAACTTCTCAAATAAAATGGCATTGTACGTTAAATAACTTCAGCTCATTTCAAATAAATGACACCTACTTTTCTAAAGATTATAATCGCTCATTGCTGCTGATCTGATCATAGGTGGAATAATCTTTGTCCATCAATTGGCTTTGGCACTCAGAGTTGTCTGGCAAAGAATACCACATGGCATTAAGTCCGCCCTATGTACTCTTCACTTTAAGTTGTTACATTTAAGCCTTTAAATATATAAATAGGTGGAATTACTAATATGAATATGGTAACACATAGTGGTAAAGCAAAAGGTGCAAAAGTTGCAGGCAGATTGGCTATGGCAATACAAGACTTGGTAAATATATAGACATCCGGAACTTGCGTGTGGGGCTAACAGGGGGGGGGGGGGAGTGTTAAGGGCAAGACCCCTATACTTCCCTCCGTTCAGGAAAGTATAGCTTATGAGTAATGATTTTGTTTTGCTACGGCCGGCGGGTGCTGCTCTTCCTCCGCGCCTACGGCTTTACAAAAACACTCTAGTGGTAGGGCATAAAAGACTACGAGGAGTTGGGGCATTCTGATTTGGTTTAAGTACAGATTCAACCTATCTTATCTATAAGTCAGGTTGCCCTAAACTCTATGATAGTGGTAAATGAAAAAAAAATATTTATCTATTTTAATTATTTAATTTACTTCATGGAGAAACAGGGACTCTTTATGATGAACTCTTTCTTCCAAAAGCGGCCCTACAGAAAGTAGACACGGTCGAGACCCGACGGTTCGACAAAAAATGAGATTGACTTCATTATAACGATCGACGACAACTATTCAGTGACATCTCAGTGATCGCGAGGGTGAAAACTGGCAGAGATCACCGAATGTTGAGAGACACGCTGTAGCTAAACGTTAAGTTGGAGAGGTCACGTCTAATGAAGTCAACGCTGCGTCCTCTTGTGCTATAATCCATAGCCATGAAAACTTTCAGCTCAAGTTACTAAATCGTTTTCAGTGCCTAGAAGATTGTAATGAAGTGGGCGATATGAATAACAAGTTTGTGAAAACTGTCCATGCGATCGGAGCTAAGTTTTGTAAGACCCGTCGCAGTAGAACACAAAAACTCTCCGATCACACTTTTATTTCACAGCTGTTAAACGGGAGATGAAGCTGCAGTTTCAGCAGATTTGACAGCATACAGGCAACTGAACAGACAGATCTCCAAATTCATGTGGCGGGACTTACGCAACTTGTGGCAAGTGGCAGTGCAGTTTCCTGGACACCTGAGATTTTGGGTGAGATTGAGAGGTTCTATAGGCAGCTGTAGATGTCCTCGTTGGAGCCACACGCAAGTGTAAGAAGTCTTATCCGACGCTATTCCTATGATATCCCTGACGTCAATCTGAGCGAGATTAGAATGGCTCTCCAGCATCTTAAAAACGGCAAGTCCCCGGGCGGGGATGGAATTACAGCGGAGCTTCTGAAAGCGGATGGGAAACCGGTGCTTCAAGTCTTTCAAAGCTATTTAATTCCGTCCTCCATGGTGGCACTACTCCGGAGGCGTGGAGCAGAGGTGCGGTGGTCTTGTTCTTCGAGAAAAGCGCCACCGCTCTCTTGAAGAACTACACACCTTGTACCAAACCACAGTTTTTACGGGTCTTCGTGTATTGTTTTATTATAAAACCATCCTTGTGAATCTGCATAGATTAGATAATTTATGTGGATCAAATCAAAAGTTACATTTTCAAAAAAAGTCCCTTGTCGTCGTGATTTTTTGGCTCCACTGCCTCCAGTTTGGCTCTTACAGGATGCTTTACCACATATGAAAGTACCAAACGATTTGCAGCCACTTGAGTATGATGTTTACATGTTAGTTTTGTTGCTTTCGGACCAGCCCTTAATCCTCACTAAATCAGACACATTGCTCGTTCGTCCCAAATTCGCGCAGAATATGCGATAGATTTCACATGAATAGAACGTATTGTCGACTATTCAAATAGTTGCCGTCGTCAGAGTAGTCTTCGGCAATGTGTGATGGTTTCTCGAATAGTGTTAGATGCCTAAGAGGGCCCCGCTATGGGTTCGTAATCGCTCAATCTCAAGTCCGGTAAGCAAGCCAAAGTCCAAAGTAACGCAATCCAATCAAATGCAGAACTAAAGCCAAGGTGAAACGTAAGGGCAATCAAAACAGTCACTGGGCACACAGTACTAAGCACAAGAGAGAACATTCGCGTGACTAATCGATAAACTGAATGACGATTGACATTTGATATATCAAAGATAATGTTTGTATTCCGATATACAATGCCAGCACTGCTCAGTACTCTCATTGGTGAAAAATTCGTTCCATTGTGGACTGCCAGTATACTGCCGCAGCCACCTGGGGAAATATATGACGTCATAAATCGCCACCATTTTTGTACTGTGAGCACTGGCGCTTTTGAGACAAGGTGCTTTCAGTACTTTGATCACGTGATCAAAAAACATAAAGTGCCAGAGATTTAACAGCTTCCCCGAATGATTATTATTATTAATAATTAATATTGTTATTCAATTTAACTCGGAAATTAAGTTTTAAAAGCAACAACATTCAAATAATAATTTTTCTTGTTGAACAGAAACCGTGTACATGATAAATACTTTCATTTGAAAATAGTGTCGAAAAATAGGGATGACAGTATACTGGACTGCGTTCCATTTTAAACAGTAACCAGTATAGTAAATTAAAAAGTAACGGCTTCACAATATACTGAATTGACGTCACCTCACAGTGGTCACAATGTATATCGGGACATACCCATTATTATATTTGACAATGACGGACGCCCACAAAATGGCCGTCAACACCCTTCCGTTTCACACTTTTTACACCAGATTTTTACATCTTACCTCATAATACTAGACCAAATTGACATATTTGCGTTTCGTTATACGCAATTTTTAGTGAAAATTGTTTTTATCATAATTCTTTGTAAACGCATTTCTCACATCCAAAAATAGAGTAAAAGGTTAAATTTTAACCCTGATAAACCTCCTAAACTAAAAACATAATTAAAATCAAGTACCGGACGTCTATAGCCAAGCCCAAGAATTTTAGAACCTTTGACGTTGCTGCCCGTAGCCGGTCTGGATATTTTATGTCTGGCTTTGACGGATCTGATATAGTTATATCGCCATATTTCGAATGCCGTTAGATTATTCTGGACTTTCCATATTCACCTCTTACTATATACCCGGGACGTAACAGGAGATAGATTTATTGACGCCGCCACTACACGGCAAACGAATTATCGTTTCCTCCTTATCATCGAAGTTTGCAATGCAAGAAATATGAAATATGAAATACTATGTTTTATAAATTCGATTAATTGTTAATCTCTTCCTTAATTTCTTTTTGGAACGAAGTTCTTTATCGAATGGTGGAGACTAGGCGAGAAAAAGTGTAAAATTTTTCCGACGGCCTTAGCGGCTATAAGGAAGCGAGGTGGAATAATATTCATCTACTTTGCACTTCTTCTTATCTTGCCATGAGAGAAATATTATTTTATTTTAAATGACGCTTCATTTTAATAGACGCTAGTACGTAATTCATTTATTTGTATTTCTAAATCAATAATATAATACGTTTATCAATAATAAAATACTACGAAAGCAACTTCGTTCCAACCGAGTGTTCCACAACACTCACGCATGATTTTTGAATTTTTTTAGTGTAGGTATCTAAGCCACTTTAGTTTTATTTTAAATATAATATTGAAGAGATGGTGGCATATCTTCGGTGTTTAATACATTTATGCACTTGACCGGTTTATATATATATATATATATACAGTCAGGTCATAAGTATTGTCACAATTAAAGATTTGTAAGCTACATACAAAATTATTTAAATTATTACAACTGCTAGAGATTACCTCTATTGTCTCATTTTCTAATTTAAATTACTTGGAACTGATTCCAAATTACATACTAAGTCATTATACTGCTCAAAAGGAGCAGATGTCTGTGTAGCCAAGTCCTTGGCTGAGTTAATACACAGTCAGGTCATAAGTATTGTCAAACAGTAAAAACTTTTCTTTTAGAATGCTGGCCACAAAAAAGTTTATTGAATTCGAATTTCGAATTGTTCATGAAAATAAAACTGTATACTTTTTAGAATTTTACTCATTTTTAAATATGGATTGGACGCTTAAAGAAGACCGTGTTGTAGTTATTGCGTTGCATCGTTGCGGTTACGCGCCAATTCAAATTTTTGACATACTGAAAAATTTGAATATAACCAAAAGATTCGTTTATAGTACCATCAAACGATACAATGAAGACTGTAGTGTAGATGACAGGTCAAGAAGTGGTCTCCCTCGGTCTGTTAGGACTCCAGCAGTGATAAAAGCTGTGAAGGCGCGAATTCAAAGAAATCCCAAACGTAAGCAGAAACTGTTGGCCCTTCAGATGGGGTTAAGCAGAACCACAGTGAAAAGGGTGTTAAATGAAGACTTAGGGCTTCGGGCATATCGAAAAAAAACAGGACATCGTTTGAATGCTCGTCTAATGGACCTGAGACTGAAAAGATGCCGCGCTTTATTGAAGCGGTACGCGGGAAAAAAATATCGGGAAATTCTTTTTTCGGATGAAAAAAATTTTACCGTAGAAGAGAGCTACAACAAACAAAATGATAAGGTGTACGCACACAGTAGTGAAGAAGCGGGCAACCGTATTCCGCGTGTCCAACGAGGTCATTTTCCATCCTCGCTCATGATATGGTTGGGAGTTTCTTATTGGGGCTTAACAGAGGTACATTTTTGTAAGAAAGGTGTAAAAACGAATGCAGTTGTGTATCAAAATACAGTCCTGACAAACCTTGTGGAACCTGTTTCTCATACCATGTTCAATAACAGGCACTGGGTATTCCAACAAGATTCGGCGCCAGCTCATAGAGCAAAGAGCACACAAGACTGGTTGGCGGCGCGTGAAATCGACTTCATCCGGCACGAAGACTGGCCCTCCTCCAGTCCAGATTTGAATCCGTTAGATTACAAGATATGGCAACACTTGGAGGAAAAGGCGTGCTCAAAGCCTCATCCCAATTTGGAGTCACTCAAGACATCCTTGATTAAGGCAGCCGCCGATATTTACATGGACCTCGTTCGTGCTGCGATAGACGACTGGCCGCGCAGATTGAAGGCCTGTATTCAAAATCACGGAGGTCATTTTGAATAAACTTTAGTGTCATAAGAATCTATGTTTCGTTAAGTTCATTTTGGTATATAAATGGTTACATAATGAATAAACTTGTTTCAATTATTTTATATTAAACATGTGACAGAATTTATGACCTGACTAGGTATTTTCCGTCTAACAAATATAAAAACTTCAAAAACGCATCAAAACTTTACAGACCTGTACGATCAAATCAAGTTACGTATTATGATTTACGATCTGAAAAGTATTAATTTAATTCAAGTAGCCTACGCTACGCATACAAAGTTACAATACATCATCTATATTTGAAGAGTTCTCTCAAAAAGATTCAAACCTGGCTGCAGCACCAATATAATATTTTCATAATATGTATATAAACTATATTTACTAAGAGTAAGGACTCTTTTTCTAAAAGTCCCTTTGGGCACCCTCTTATCTATTTTTGCAGTCGAATAACAGTGCCTGCACTGCTGTCTCAAGCTTACTTGCTTCGGTGTATGGCGTATATACAGCCTTACAACATCGGAAGCCTTCTTTGTTTGAAATTGGCTATAGCTCCATTGACTGCAATAGCCACTTACCATCAGGTAGACTGTTACTTCGTGTGTAAATTCAGTTTTATAAAAAAAATATGTTTTATAATTAAACGCGACTCGTTGTAAAAAAATACGTTAAGAATGACATTAATTGCTGTTAGCTTAATGACTTATCTACCGACTTCAAAAAGGAGACGATACTCAATTCGACTGTATGTTTTTTTTATGTGTGTTACCTCATTACTTTTTAGTAGGTGAATCGATTTCGATTATTCTTTTTTCATTTGAAAGCTGGTACTTCACATGTGGCCCCATATAAATTTGATCAAGGTCTGAGCAATAGGTTTTGATTTATCATTAATATTTATATTGAAGTCAAAATTTTTAATTTTAAATTATATAATTAAAAATTAAAAATTTTGTACAGCCGACTTCAATATACGTTATTTAAGAATAACTTAAAAACTATTGGTCTCACCTTGATCAAATTCATATGGAACCACACGAAAATTATCAGCTTTCATATAAAAAAGAATCATCGAAATCGGTTCACCCAGTACAAAGTTATGAGGTAACACACATAAAAAAACATAAAGTCGAATTGAGTACCGTCTTCTTTTTGGAAGTCGGCAGAAAACAAGTATTAACTACATTTTAAACAAGTCAAATATTTTCAGCTGTTAATCTGCTAGTATGCTACGCATTCAACGATCTTTCCTTCGTACTTAACACAGGTTTAGGACTCTCTGAACATAATTTGTATTAATATAATTGGGGTCGGTTGTAAGCAAAGTAGAGTTACAGCCTATAAAGTATAAACGTCCCACTGCAGACACAGGCCTCTCATTTCTGAGAGGGAGTAGTAACTGTATTTTTATTAATAATCGACCTAAATGATGCTGTTTCGAAAATTTATCAAAATGCAGGCGAGCCTGTTTAATTTAGGAATCAGCAATTAAATTTACTTGCTTGTTAAATTTGATTTGTTAAATTTTTTCCACTGAAAAGTGCTATTACATTATATCCTTATTGTTAAAATACCTTCAATTCTTGATTCAATGATTTCTTCCTTGCGGGATACGAACCCGTAGCCCTCAGCGCCGCAACTCAATGACAGCCACTGCGCCTCGGAGCCCTAAAATTGTGAATACTGACGTAATTTTGTTATACATTTTGACTTTACGTGTCTAACTTCCGATTTATTTTCAACATTTTAAATCCGCTGAAGAAGTATAATTTCAAAAACATATAATATATATCGATAAAATATATATATATATATATATATATATATATATATATATATATATATATATATATATATATATATATATATATCTATATATATCGTTTGTTTAACGTCAATATTTTATACCGAAAATAAACACTTTCCTTTTCATTCATTTCTTTTCTTGCATATTATGAGGTAACCATATATTATTATATGCACATATATAATAGCTTGTACACCTTTTGTGACCTAATCCTTAATTACTACAATTGGCTATTGCCTAAACGCAATTTAAGTTCCGGCTTTAAACGAAATGGCCTTTCTAATTCCGCCACAGTTACGACATCTAAAGTAACAAAATGAAATCTTTCAAAGTCATGGCGTGTTGTCCGTAACAATATTATGTAAAACGTGTTATTTTTAAGGCGTTATTAAACGGTGCTTTCTAATAAGCTGCTTTTTTAACAAACTTCAAAAAACGATGAAGTTCTCAACTCGATTGTATATTTTTGCATCTATCTTACACAGTAGCGTCGTCAATTATGAACATACTTGCTATGCCCCGCGATTCACCCGCGTAAATTACGCGTCTGAGCTGCGCGACATGACTACTCGTTTAAAGTTAAATTACAACCTATAGTAAGGTCCAAAATTTTCTGACCTGAACTATAAAATTAAGGATAAATTTCAAACCACTATAATTATTTTTAGATATAATCTCCGTTTATTTCAATACACTTTTCACAGCGCTTTACTAACTTTTCTATATCCGCAAAAAAAAAATAGTCTTAATTTTGTCCTCAAAATGTGACATAACTGCTAACTTCACTTCATCATCAGTGTTAGGTATTTCTTTTCTTCGTAAGTTGGATTTCAATTTTAAGAATAAATAATATAATAGGAACCAAGTCGGGGCTATATCGTGTATGGTAGAGCTCAGTGAAACCGCATTCCTTAATGGCAACCTTGGAAACAAACGATTTGTTTGTGACATTGTCATGAAGCAATAACCCTCTTCGCGACAATTCCTCTCGATGTTTTTCTTTAATAGCATGTTACAGTTACTGTTGTGTTGTGTTCTTTAAAATCCACCAGTAAAATTCCTTCGGAATACAAAAATTTTGTAGCCATAATCTTTTTCTGAGACTGAGTCACCTTTGCTTTTTTTTGGCTGCGTTGAGTTCGGATGATGCCACGCCATCGAATCCTTTTTTGACAGAGGATTATGCTAAACACATGCTTTTTATACATAGTAGAGCCATGCTGCAGCTATATTAGTGGTATAGTTGTAGCAAGAATGGGTCGGCTCGACCTGGGAAGGACCACGCTCTCACAGAATACCAGCGTAAAATAGAAGCTTAACATTGCTGTGTTTCGTATGGTGAGTGTCTCTACACTACCGTCCGTACCGGAGACCCTTATTTACTGGAAAAGAGGCATTCCATCTTAGTCCTCACGGGTGACAACGCATCTGCATTTTGATTCTTTATTTTAGATGTAGATATATATTGGGTCACAGCAACTACTTACCATCAGGTGGACTGTGTGCTCGTTTGTCACCCTATCCTATAAAAAAAAACAACCATGATTTTATCACCCGTAATAATAATTCAATCCAAAACTCCTTGCAGTCGGCCTTTACAAAGAGATTAAAACAGAATACAGCACTTCACTCGTTCTTGCTTTTTAATAGCGGAAATAAGTTTTGGGACCCACCTAGCACTGACCTTATTATATCATACCCAAATGTTTATGTAGGATTCTAAGCACTATTGTTTTGGAAAGTCCCGTCATAATTGCTAATTCCTTAGTCTTTAGCTGTCTATCTGCCCGTACTGTAATCTCCACAAATTTAGTGTGATGGTAGTCCTGGGCGCGGTCCATCATCAATTCATTCTCTTCCCAAACGAATTTGTTTCGCCTATTTTTTTACGAAGGGGAAGAATGTTCGTACACAAAGTCCAAACGTTGTTTGATTTCCGTCAGTATCTTCCTCTTTTCTACCGACTTCAAAAAGGAATAGGTACTCAATTCGACTGTATGTTTTTTAATTTTTTTATATGTGTTACCTCATATCTGTTCTACGTGAACCGATTTCGATGTTTTTTTTTTTATTTGAAAATTGCTCCTCATGTGGTCCCATATAAATTTGAGTCTGACCAATAGGTTTTGAGTTATCCTTAATAATATATATTGAAGTCGGTAGTACAAAACTTTTAATTTTAAATTATTTAGTCGACAGTTTGACTTTATTAGACTATATCACTGTAACAAAATGAAATAATTTTATAAGTTTTTTTTTAGTAGGTCCAGTAATTTAATGACAAGAAAGGTTTGTATCTTTGATTAATCTAATGTGGGTAGGCCAGAAACTTTAAGACCTTACCTAATACGTCCCAATGCTGGGCACAGGCGTCCTCTCAATTCTGAGAGGGATTTAGGACAAGGAAGTTTCCTCCACGTTACACTAATGTGTGTCGACGGACTTGATATGTCTACGAAATATATTTTTTTTTATTTCTTAGACATGTCGATTTCCTCTCCATGTTTTCCTTCACCGCCGCGCACGTGGTAAAAGTAAGGGCACGTGGACACCTCGCTTACGCCTATATGTTATGACACCTCGCGGACGGACGTTCACTGATGGTCTCTTTCGGTATTCATTGGTCAGCTAGGCTTATACGTCGTTCGCGCGCCAAGCCGTGTGTGGAATTATATTAATTTTTCATTATCTGCTAATCAACGCTTCCAAAACCATATGCTATAAGGAGCAAAGCTTATCTTCATAAAATTGTCTTGATGATGTAGTAGCTTTCGTTCACCGGATTCCGTTCGTTTGAAGGATTAATATACCATTTCTAATAATAACGTTCTTATGAGCTTCTACCACTTTAATAATAATTTTCAATATTTCTGTCACAAAATACCGTGTTTATAAGAGATAGACATATAGTGTTATGGTTGTTTTATAGATAAAGTAAAGGTCTATACTTTTATAGAACATTGTATTCACGTATCACTAACCATTACGCCAGTGCAAGCGGATAAAGCAGTTCATGGGCACTTTCTCTTCCGACTTGCTTAACAAAAATCAATATTTAAGACTGGCTGAGAGGTGTAGCTTAATGCTAGATAGCCTATACTATTCCTCATGAATTCCTGACGAGTTTGCATTATTTATTTATTTATTTATTTAACCATTTATGTACACACAAAATAATGTTAAAATGAAGAAAAAAAAAAGATATTTTGTACAAAGGCACTGCTTATTTCATATTGAAATCTCTTCCAGCAGGCCTGATACTGGACAAATTAAAAGAGAAGCTGAACTAGTGTGCACTCTTATAATAAAATTTTATAATATTAATATACTTAACATAAAGTAAAGCTAATAAAAAAAATATCCATGTAAACATACATATAACTAAATACCACTATAAATACATATACACATACACATATATATACATATATATATTACATATATAAATATAATAATATATTATATATATAATCATTAGGACGACAAAGAAAGATAGTGCTCTTTGACTCGCCTTTTGAACACGGACACTGTTTGAGCCCCTCGAATTGCAGCAGGAAGAGAATTCCATAACCTAACTGCATGTACTGTAAAAGAGTGAGAATAGGACTTTGTTCTAGAGGAAGGGAAATTTAGGAGGGTTTTTAAATGTGATCTGCAAACTGCATCGGGGGAGTGCGCAAAGTGGAATCGATCACGTAGATAGGGTGGTGATGTTGGATTGTATAGTATGTTAAAGAGTAGGCAAAGGATTCGAGTATTCCTGCGAAGTCGGATTGGGAGCCACTTGAGCTGTTTGCGATATGAGGAGACGTGGTCATACTTTTTCAGCCCAAAAATATAACGAATACATAAGTTTTGCAACCGCTCAAGTTTGTTTATTTGCTCCTCAGTCGCATCCAAATAACAGACATCAGCATAATCAAGAATCGGGAAAATAAGTGTTTGGACAAGAGAAATCTTCGTTGATAACGGCAGAAAATGTTGAAGGCATTTTAAGGAATGAAAAGTATAATTGATTTTCCTGCTAATTTCAGTGATATGTGCATTCCATGTCAACTTGCAATCCATGATGACGCCCAGATTCTTAACCGTTTCTGAAATGCTTAGTGGAATGCCATTAATTTGCAGAGTTGGCAGTGAAGAAAAGTCAAGTAATTTACGAGTAAACCTGGTGCCTATAATCATAGCTTGTGATTTTTTAGGGTTTATAACAAGTCCGTATGATCTAGACCACTTATCGATTTTATTTAGATCGTTATTTATTTCAAATAGTGCTGAATTTGCTTCAGTCACTATAAAATGACGATACAGCTGCAAATCATCTGCATAGAGATGGAAGTTTGAAGATATCACCTGAGTGATACAGTTGATAAAGATGGAAAAGAGTAAAGGAGAAAGGACGCCACCTTGAGGTACACCCGTGGTTAGATTGCACCACTTAGAAAAAGTTTCATTGATACGAATACACTGAGAGCGGCCACGGAGGTAGGAATCAAACCATTGAATAGTTGAAGGAGACACATTAATAGAATGAAGAATGCTAAGAAGTATATCAAAATCAATAGAATTGAAGGCACTACTAAAATCTAGCAGCACAAGTACCGTTAAATATTTTTGGTCTATACCGCACCGGATATCATCCGTTATCTTGAGGAGAGCAGTAGTTGTACTGTGACCAGGCCTAAAACCGGATTGAAAAGTACTTAAGATATTGTTACGGTTAAGAAACTTGGTCAATTGTGTGTGGACAATATGTTCAAGCACCTTTGAAAGAAATGGTAAAATGGAAATAGGGCGGTAATGTGTTGCAGATGAAGGATTCGAAACTTTGGGTATAGGAATAATATGAGCTAACTTCCATGATGACGGAAAGCAACAAGAAGATAAAGAGAAATTAAAGATATGAGTAAGAATAGGGAGCAGAAAGGGAAGAATCAACGTAATCATTTTAGAGCAGATGTTATCATTACCCATAGCAGTAGATGAAATTGCAAGGACGGATCGCATAGAATCATCTTCAGTAAGAGAAGTGAAATTAAATGAGGAATAATGACGTATTGGACAATTGGATAATTCAAGTAGGGTTCTGGCTTTGTTGAATGATGAAACTATGACAGGAGGGTTGACAAAATGTTCGTTAAGACTATCCAAGTTAATTTCACTTCCCACACTAGCAGAATATTTTCCGACACCGACAGATCTCAGAAAATTCCATGCTTTTGCAGTATCGCAACTTGTGAGGGTATCATGAAAATAGCGCCTTTTAGCATCTCTACACAAACGATTGCAGCGATTTCGTAGTATTTTAAAGTTAATTAAATTGCGTTCAAGGGGATATCGCTTATACCTTCTTTTAGCTTTATCTCTACGCGCCATCAGGTCTTTTATATCGGCTGTGATCCACGGAGCAGGGTTGTGCCTTATTTTCACACGTTTTACTGGTGCATGGTGATTATATAAATCTAAAATTAGAGAATTGAAGTTAATCACTTTGTCCTCAATGTTAGAACAATCCATAACCGGTGTCCAGTCAATTAAACTAGCATCGCTCCTCAACGTCTCCAAGTTAATGCCCTTATAACTTCTAAGATATCGAAAATGTGACTTGCGTTTAGGGGGACGTACACGGTAAGATAGTTAGTGATTTTTCGTAGGCTTTTCCACACATGATACATTAAGATAAATGTTGCTTGGAAAATCATTTATACGTGGTAGAGCCATGCCGCAGCTATATTAGTGGTATAGTTGTAGTACGAATGGGTCGGCTCGACCGGGGAAGGACCACGCTCTCACAGAATATCAGCATAAAATAGCAGCTTAACGCTGCTGTGTTTCGTATGGTGAGTGTAGAGAACGGGAGACCCATTTTACTGGAAAAGAGACATTCCATCTTAGTCCTCACGGGTGACGACGCATCTGCATTTTGATTCTTTATTGAGTATAAATGTAGATGTTTATGGGTCTCAGCAACCACTTACCATCAGGTGGACTGTGTGCTCGTTTGTCACCCTACCCTATAAAAAGAAATAGGAAATAATATAGTTGTATGATTTCCAAATTAATGGCAGACTTGAGGAATTGGTTCACAGCGGCCAGTATTTTGTTTTTTTCCTGTTTCAATCCTGAGCCAACATTTAGTAACAGGTGCAACAGATGTGAGCAAGTATCAGTCTCATTGCTCCCACTTTTCCATCGCTCTCACCTCGAAGAAAAAATTAAAAAAAACATTCAGTATATCGCAGTCATAAACAGAAAGGTTGTATAGAGCACACTTTTACGATTAATATAGTAACATTATTTGCCCATGCGGCGTGCTTAGCACTTTCAGTAAATATAAAATATATGTGTCAGTCATGAACCTTAAATAGTTGTAGTTTAAGTGTGTTCTGAGGTATGCTTGAGCGCATTGAAGTTAAAGCGGGTATAGCCCAGTGGCATAGCTACCCAGGGGCTAGGCGGGGCAGTGCCCCGGCGTCCTCAAGCGAAAGGGGCCCCTCGGCCTCAAAGAAAGACGTTCGAAAAATTATGTACTATCCTACTTGTATAAAGAATTTAGGAGTTTTAACTTTTTGGCCCCCGAAGGGCTTGAACTGAAACCACAAAATTACTCCCACTTCCAGAAAATAAAAATAAGATTGTTAAAATAATTGTCTATTTCGTTTTATTGTCTTCTTATATTAGAAGAATGGGAAAAACAAGCATGCAGCTTACCTGATGGCAAGTATCGACCACCACCTATTAACAAATAAAACACCAGGAGAATTTCAGGCGTTGCCGGCATTTCAAAAAGGAGTAGGCTCGTTTCTAGAAGCTCCCTAAGTCGTATCGGTCCGACAGTACTTGACCGCCAAACATTCCGATGATGTGAATTTGTGAAATACGTTGATGAAATTTTCTAGCTGGAATTAATCCGAACAATTGCGGTCAAGTGGAAGGAGCTGGTACTAGGAAGCCCCAGCTCAGGGAAGAGAACAGTATTCCATGTTAGGCCAAACCTGCTCCTTGTAAAGTTGCAAGCAGTGTGCCGGCATAAAATACTGTACCGCTCTGCTGAGCACACCAAGCTTTTTAGAGGCCAATGCAGCCCTTTCCTTCTAAGTGACCACGAACCTGCTCGTTATTCGATATGTCAACGCCGAAGATTCCGATCATCATTACAGCCTTTCATAAGTCCACTGCTAAACATAGGCATCCCCCAAGTAATGCCACAAAGCAAGGTCCTGAGCCACCTGCATCCATCGACTTCCTGTATGTCTTACCAGGTCGTCACTCCATCTCGTGGGGAGTCGCCCTACACTTCGCCTACCAGTACGAGGCTGCCATTCGAGAACCTTTCTTCCCCATCAGTTGTCGGTTCTTTGAGCTATATGGCCAGCCCACTGCTACTTCAGCTTACTAATCCGTTGGGCTATGTCGGTTACTCTGGTTCTACTGCGGATATCCTCATTTCTAAGTTTATCACGCAGAAAAATCCCGAGCATAGCCATCTCCATAGCCTGCTGAGTGACCTTGAGCTTCTTCATACGGCCAGCAGTGAAAGACCACGTCTCAGATCCGTAAGTCATCACTGGCAACACGCACTGATTGTACAATTTCTTTTTAAGGTTTTGAGGTATGTCTGACGAGAAGATGTGTCGTAGTTTCCCGAACGCTGCCCAGCTGACCTCTCGGTCGAAGTTGGACTTACCTTTTTTTTTACGGGGGGAAATCCTCATGGACTACCTCCGCCTGGGTAAAGGCGGAGGGGCGTGCCGGACTCTTACCGGCTTAAACCACCCCGGTGTCTCCTCGCACGTGCGCGTGGGGCCGCGGGAATCCAAATTCTTCCGCAGCCCCACACTAGTGCTGGCCCGGTCTGTCCGGGCCTCGTCTCCTGCACGGGGTAGTGAGGTGTTTAACTACCCCGTGTATCGCCTCAGGGGCGCGCGCCGACACCCACGCGCGCCTCCGCCTCGGGTCCATCGAATAGGGCTGGCGGGGGCTTCCCCAAGTCCCTCGCCCCTGGACCCATTCACGGGGGCTGGAAAGGGCGTTGTCCGCCCTTCTCCTGCGCCCGGTGCGCCTTCTGCGGCCGGGGAAAGGAGTCGAGATCTCCCTTTGCCGTTCCGCAGTTTCCTTCTGCGACATCACGTCCTCGCAGAAGGACACCACCGCGTCCCATGACTCTGCGCTACCGACCATCTTCCGCACTAAGGCCGGCAGCGACAGATCGCCTCCTACTTTATTTTTGAGGACACGGCGCTGCTCCTCCCAAGCTACACACTCAGCGAGCGTGTGTTGCGCCGTGTCCTCCCTGCAATGGACGCAGTGGTGGCACCGAGCGTCCGGCTCCCTGTCTATGCGGCACAGGTACTTGCCGAAGCAGCCATGCCCCGACAGCACCTGCGTCACCCTAAACGACAGGGAGCCGTGCCTTCTCCCGAGCCAGTCGTCGAGTACTGGCCGGATCTCCTCGACGGTAGCGAGGCCGGCGGTAGGGCGCAGAAGCCTTTGCCGCCATTCCGCCTCCAAGACCTGACGGAGCTCCTCTCGGCGCAGCGCAATCTGCCGCTGCACCGGCCTCGAGCCCCGTGCCCGCACTTCCTCGCGCCATCGATATAATGACGCGAGTACTTTCGCCTCTAGGTCCCAGGGCGGGGATCCGGCCAGGACGCAAGCCGCCTCGTAGGAAATCGTGCGATACCCGCGGACGACTCTGACGGCCATCGCCCTCTGCGGTTTGCGCAGAATGGCGAGAGTGCTGGCCGTCGTGTCCATCGCCCACACAGGGGCCCCATACAGGGCCATGGACCGCACGATTCCCACGTACAACCGCCTACAGGCGGCGCTCGGGCCCCCCAAGTTGGGAAGCAACGTTGAAAGCGCGCCCGCTGCACCCATCAGCTTGGGCGCTAGCCGCAAGTTGGACTTACCTAGTCGGACTATTCGTCCCAGGTAAACATACTCGTCAACAACTTCGAGCTTAGTGCTCCCAACAACTATCGGCATAGGTGTGACATGGACATTTAACATGATATTTGTTTTGTCCATGTTCATCTTAAGACCTATCCGTTGGTAGACACTATTGAGGGCATTGAGCATGGGCTATATCGTCGGCAAATCGAAGGTAAGTGATGTACTCACCATTGATGTTAATACCGTATCCTTTCCAGTCCAGTAGCTTGAAAACGTCTTCCAATGCAGTGGTGAAGAGTTCCGAGGATATCACGTCACCCTGTCTTACACCTCTCTGCAATTGGATAGGTTTCGTACTCTGGTTCTGTACTCGGATAGCCATCGTAGCTCTACTGTACAAGCACTTCAGCACTTCGATATACTGACAGTCAACTTGGCACCGCTGAAGGAACTGCAGCACCGCCCAAATTTCGACGGAATCAAAGGCTTTCTCATAGTCCACATACGCCAGACATAGTGGAAAATTGTACTCCTCGAACTTCTGTACAACTTGCCGAAGGGTATGTTTGTGGTCTATTGTTTTTTTTTATAGGATAGGGGTGACAAATGAGCACACAGTCCACCTGATGGTAAGTGTTTGCTGCGGCCCATAGACATCTACATTTATCCTCGTTTGCGAATCAAAATGCAGATGCGTTGTCACTCGTGAGGACTAAGATGGAATGCTTCATTTCCAGTAAAAAGGGCCTTCGGCCAACTGCACTCACCAAGCGAAACACTGAGGTAAACCTCTACTTCACGCTGGTATTCTGTGAGGTCGTGGAACCTCCCCGGTTCGAGCCGGCTCATTCGTGCGACAGCAAAAGCTGCCGCGTGGCTCTACCACTGTTAAAAACTAGTGCTAAAGGTGCTAAAGCCCTTTCGGAAACCGGCTGGTTCGGGAGGCTGAAAATCGTCAAGTCTGCACGCGAGACGATTCGTAATAACTCTCGAAAACAGCACGTAGGCGCGGCGCAGAAGGAAAATCGGTCTGTAGTTTTACAAGAGAGCGTTGTCATCTTTCTTGAAGAACAAGACCACCGCACTTCTGCCCCACGCCTCCGGTGTAATGCCTAATGGAAGACGGAATTAAAGAGCTTCTGAAGGACTTCAAGTAACTGTTTTCCACCCGCTTTCTAAAGCTCTGCTGCAATTCCATCCTCGCCTGGGGCCATGCCGTTTTTAAGGTGCTGGAGAGCCATTCTAATCTCGCTCAGACTGACGTCCGGGATATCTTCGGAATAGTGTCGGATAACATTACTAATTATTATTAATCGGAATCTTATTTAATAATAATAATTCAATAAGATTCCTATACTGGCTGAGGGGAACAAGGGGAGTGCCCTGAAATCCAAAAACGAAATGTACCCGTGTGAGTAAAATGTGCATGTGTGCGACAACAATAGTGCTGCACCATGTATCAACTTCAATTATCAATACCGACCGCTGTGTCTGTCTCATAAAATGAATATTATTATGTTTGAGGCCCTCAAATTGAGGGCATAAAAATAAAACTACAAACAAAAAGTTTGTGATTTTTATTTTCCACCATAAATAACTAAATTATTGTAGAAATGTCGTAAGCTCTCCTTAAGAGGTATTTTGCAAATTTGCTTGATACTTCAATCTAATAATCAAATAAGTTTAGATTATTAATTTAATAATTAAGTATTTATGGTTTGATAGTGCTGGCGAATCGTATATATGTATGTCAAGTATGTTAAAAAATTTTGCAGGACACAAGGCATTCTAGGCACACAAGGCATGCTAATTTTCGAAACATATTTTCGTTTACAATTTTCCTTTCACATTTTTTCAGAAAACTCGTTCAGAACTAATACCTATCTCATAAACTTTTTCTTAATCACCCTTTTGATGAGATGCTGCTACAAATCGTTTGAACTAGATGCTAATACAGCACTAATGTTATTTTGAAGTGAGGGAAGCCTTTCTAGGTTTTTTATCGCTTGATACAACTTTTCCACTTTTTTATTAGCCCGTGTTTTTGTGCTCTTACATTTTCCAGATTTTTTTTATTTCATATCTAATCTTCTCCGTAGAATATCAATAGTTTTCTTCATTTTTTTCTTTCTCGGGGTCTATAACTGAAACGTTTGCAATTGAGCTACTGGGTATTGGCAATATATATCTGTAAACATATGACGATACTTTGCGTACCGGCTTCAATACAACCTACAAACAAATATAATTAGTGTACACATTATGTACTTATCTATGATTAAAATTAATAAAATACTATACCTTTTACCTATTTCTGCCGCTAAACAGCAGTGCAACAGAGAGCCTGTATAATTATAAGTTGTAGGACATTTTATCTTAGTCCTCAGGGGTGAAAACACATTTTTTTTTATAGAATTAAGGTGACAAACAAGCACACAGTCCACCTGATGGTAAGTGGTTGATGTGGCCCATAGACATGTGCATTTATCTTCGTTTGCGAATTAAAATGCAGATGCGTTAGCAGCAGTTAGGACTAAGATAGAATGCCTCTTTTCCAGTAAAAAGGGTCTCCGGTTCTCTACATTCACCATATGAAACACAGCAGCATTAAGCTGCTATTTTACGCTGGTATTCTGCGAGAGCGTGGTCTTTCCCCGGTCGAGCAAACCCAGTCGTGCTACAACTATACTATTGATATAGCTGCAGTATGGGCTCTACCACGTAAAAAATTTGTAACTTTCTTTGTTTGAAGATGACTGTAGGTGACCAAGTACTGCAGTAGCTGTTTATTATCAAGTGATACTGTAAGTTCCTTGGTTACTTTCGTTTTATAAAAAAATATACACCACGTGGTTGACAACAACAAGTTATACACATTTGAACATGCGCAAACGAAATGAACATATGTACAGTAAAATATATAATTAAGAAAATACGCACGGGCACAAATAATGTGGGAATTGATCCAAAACGCCGCTTTACTCTTTGTGCACTTCTATGAGAAAAACATTTTTGTTCAAAGTGCTTGCTACATGTAGTTGAATTTTTTGTTGTGGGAACCCATCCTTCTCTATTTATCATTTTTAACCATTTTTGTTTAACCTGAATATTTTTTGGAAATCTGAAACTGTTATAAACATATTATGGATAAGATGATATTTATAGTGTCATTTTATTTAAATTTAATATACAATATTAAAAACTATAATAATAAAAAAAAACTAAAACTAGAAACTTAATTATCATATAGTCCTACTCCCCGCGGTATAGCTCGCTGCCAAGATAGCTCGCTGCGTTTCCCCGCTGAATGGCTTTACTTAGCCTTTGAGCGAGAAAAGAACCAGCCCTCTTTTCACCAGCAGCAACGACGAGCCGCGGATGTAGTTCCTTTAAGAACTTCACCGCACGTGGACCCCACGGACCGATAGTCTCTACAGCAAATGGCACAAATATATAGTCATCTCTCAGAGACTCATATTTGCGCCACTTACTCAGTTCAACTGCCTCTGATGCCGCCCCGGTTCTAAACGAGGTACCCCTGAGATGAGAGGCCGCCAGAGTATTTATTTTTTTATTTATTTATTTATTCTTCTTTACATCTACCTTATAATAAGGGATATAAAGGGCGGACTTAATGCCTTGTGGCATTCTCTACCAGTCAACCCTGGATGATTTGAGAAGCTGTGGTAGGTGCAACCACTCCATAAATTAAAAATAAGTAAAAAAACATTATATCTAAACATAAACATTATATCAAAAAGCAAATAAATAAAATATTTTTAAACTATACAACTTAATATTATCTACTTTGTAATAAAGAAAAAAAAATAGTAAATATAAACGGACACTTATATATACAAAATCTCTAAATAAATATAAAATAATACAACACAAAAATAAAATAACATGATGCATATTATATAAAATACATATTATACAAAATATCAATTACAAAGCGAAAGACGGAGAAAAACAAAAATCGGATATATCAGATGGTATTATTTCTGTTAAAGAATTCTCGTACTAGTCTTTTAAAATAATATTTGTTACTGGTTTTTTTTTATATCAACAGGCAAGGCATTCCAGAGCAGTATGGACTGCACAGTAAAAGAGGAATTAAAGAAACCACTCTTATGTGGTGGAATACGAATTTTAAGACTATTTTGGGAACGGGGAACTCTATCATGAGTAGAATATTGGTACTGAAAGTTATCCTTAAGATAAGAAGGAGAATTTGGGTCATTTAAAATTGAATATAGTGCTTGTAAAATTCGGGAGCTACGCCTTTGACGAATAGAAAGCCATTTAAGCTTAGTACGGTACTGAGAAACATGGTCATACTTACGTAAGCCGAAAATGAACCTAATGCAATTGTTGAGAAGGCGCTCCAACTTATCGAGAAGATATTGAGATAGATCTGGGTAACACACATCCGCATAATCAATAATGGGTAATATCAAAGTCTGGACAAGTAGAAGTTTAGTTTTAAAAGGCAGAAAATTTTTGAAACGGCAAAGAGAACGTAAGGTGGCAGTAACTTTACGGCTTATTTCGGAAACTTGAACTCCCCAGCTTAAGGTATGATCTATATGTAAGCCAAGATTTTTTACAGATTTACAAAATGGCAGCAATGTTCCATTGTAAAATACAGGAGAAAGATCATCGTTATTAATCTTGGCTAACATTCTGCTACTACCTATAACCATTACCTTACATTTGGAAGGGTTAACCGAAATACCATGTCTGTACGACCAATCTCTTATGGCATCAAGGTTGTGGTTGATTTTGTTAACATTATGGTTAAGGTCATTAACACTAGATTGCACATAGAGCTGAAGATCATCTGCATAGAGATGGTACGAACAGTTGAGAACTGAAGTAATAGAATTTATAAATAGAGAAAACATTATAGGAGAAAGTATTCCGCCTTGCGGCACGCCTGTTTCAATGTCAGCCCATGTAGAAGACTGTTGTCCTATTCGAACTGATTGCTGGCGGCCGCGAAGATAGGATGAAACCCATTCCAAAGCTGGGATTGAGAATCTAAGATTAGCTAGGAAGGCTATAAGGATATTGTGGTCGACTGTGTTAAAAGCATTTGAAAAATCAACAAGCACTACCACTGTAAGCTTCTGCTCATCCATTCCCATTCGAATGTCATCTGTGACTTTTATCAAGGCAGTGGTAGTACTGTGACCTGCGCGAAAGCCTGACTGATATTTATTCAGCAGTTTATGTTTGGTTATGAACATAGAGATTTGCTTGTGAACACAGGCTTCCAGAACTTTAGATAGGTATGGCAAAATTGAGATTGGTCTAAAATGGGTAGGTAATAAGGGATTAGGTATTTTAGGAAGTGGTCGCACAAATGCTTTTTTCCACTGAGTAGGATATTGGCCTGAGTCAAGGGAAAAGTTTACGATGTGTGTGATTGCAGGCAAAAGGCACTCAAGGATCATGGATATCATAACCTTACTAACCTCATCGCAACCCACAGCCTTGGATTTAATAGCTAATACTGATTTCTGGATCTCATCCTCAGTCACAGGTAAAAAGTGAAAAAAAGGAATAGGAGGAGATGGCATGGATTGAATGGAAGCTATTGTTGTAGAACGAACTGGGGGATACATAGGAGAGATAGAGATAAAGTGATGATTTATTTCATCCAGAGTGATTGATGGACCATGATCAGATGTAACAGCCTTACTAATACCCAGTGTTTTAAGAAATTTCCACACATCGGCGGTCGAAGAATTTGTAATATTGCTATGGATATAACGGCGTTTAGCATTTCGTACCATCTTATTGCATCTGTTTCTTAGCATTTTGTAGCAATCCCAGCTCTCCCGAGTACGATGCTTCTTAAATTTCACAAATGCTCGATCTCGCCTGGTCATTGCCACCTTTACGGCCCTAGTCATCCACGGAGCTGGTGGACGCTTTACTCTTACTGGATGTTTAGGACAATGATTGTTGTACAGACTAAGAACTATATTATTAAGTACGGACACTTTATCGTCAATAGAAGTTGATTTAAAAACAGGGGTTAAGTCCATACGATATGCGTCACTTTTAAGTTTATCAGAATCCATTTTAGCGAAATTACGAATATATAGTACTGCGGGATTGTGCTTAGGAGAAACAAGCTTATATGATATATAAGTAAGGTCGTGTCGTGAAAAAGCAGGAGCCGATAGTTGTCCGTGCTTAATAACATAATCGGGAGAAGCTGTGATAATATGATCAATCCATGAGTCATCAGTGTCAAAGTTGTGGTGAGTTGCCTCTAAGGGGAGAATGTGGAGATCGACTGACTCTATGACTGACCGAAATTTTTGAGAACGAGAAGAATTTCTCAACAAATCAGTATTGAAATCACCCATTATTATGCAGTGCGTGTATTCAGATGAAATGGTAGAGAGAGCGCTTTCAAAAGCGTTGAAAAAGTTAATAGCAGGTGGACAGTATACTACCCCAAGAATTGCCTTTACACCTTTGATATCGATTTCCAGAAACAGAAACTCCAATGAGGCAGAATAAGGAGATGGTGAAGCTAAAATTGTTTTATAAGGAATATTTGCTTTTAGATATATGGCGACACCTCCACCTCCTTTTTCAGTCCGGTCGTTACGCACAAGAACAAAGTTATTTAAGGGATACATGTTGGACATTAATGAAGGCTTTAGCCAACTTTCTGATACTAAGATTGCATGAACACAAAATATAGAAAAAACTTCTTCAAAATAAGAGTAATGACCCGGTATGCTCTGAGCATTAATATGACATACATTTAGAAAATTTTTACGAGGAGTAAGTAAATTAATAAGCTCATCACGGAGGGAGGGCAAGCTATTAGTATAATTACAAGACTCGAACGAGACATCTGAATCATGTGCAGAATAAAAAGATTCATCATCCGACGTAGCTGACATTAATAATAATATGTATATGATAAATATAAAACAATATGTTAAAAAAATACTTATATAACACAGAATATAAATTACTTAAACTAAATAATAAAAATACGACTCAATTCATATATATCACCCAACAGTTAACTGATTGCAAAAAGCATAATGAATAAAATATACAAAGATAATAATAATAACAAAAGGTAATCAACACAAACTAAAACTACTTGATAACAAGACCACTAAAGTTTAAAAATTGATCTAAGTAGGTAGTTTAGTGACTAAATTAACAAGATAATTTAATAGAATTATTTAAAAACAAATTAACCAGTTGTAAACAGTATTGCAAAAAAAAACTTTAAAGTATTTTTACAGTGTGACACAAAAAAGCAAAAAGTTGCTAACAATGCAGGAAGTAGGTGCAATACAAAAAGGAATACAAAATTATTAAGTTTCGACATACAAGATTAATATTATTGTGAAGCAGTGTACTATGAATGATAATTATTATACATTGTAACTTCAGGCTCAGAAGGGCTAGAACCCAGACCTATAAAGCCAATTACAATAAAAACCACTCTTTGTGCTGTCAGATCTTCAGTTCTTCTTCTTTCTTTTTTATGGCGGTTTTAATCATTCGCCAATGTCAGCGTGAAAGCGTTTATTGAGTAAAAGCTCAGTAGTTACAAATACTATGCCCATATACAAGAGAAGATTGTGATAGTACAAGTATCTTTTTTCCTTTAAACCAATTTTTTCCCCTTTTATCTTGTAGTACTAATGGTTGTACTGTTGAATTACCTAGAACAAATGACGAACACAGTTGCTATAACTACATTAGTATGTTAGTATTGACAAACATTAAACTTTTATACCATTAGTGTTAATAAAATCACACAGAATATATACATAAGGAGTGTTTGTGTAGGTTAAAAGTGGATCAAAATTTATAGGACGAGGGATGCCAGGAGGGAGATAATCATAGAGTGAACAAGATAATTTAGGACAGTTAAAAAAATATGGTCGGAGGTTCCCTCATCCAACCCACATTCGCAGAGGGAACTATCCCTAATCCTCAGTTTGGCCAAATGTACTGGTGTACAAGCGTGGCCAATTCTAAGTCTACAAATAGTTGATGTAGAATGTTTATTAGCTTTATTGAATTTGAAAACCCATGGTTTTGGAGGGATGGCACATTGTATAGCAGAATAGTGTTTACCTTTTATATTTTGAGTGGCTTTCCATAATGTATTCCAATTATTATTTAACTTCTTCTTTGCAAGTAACACTATGTCTGAGGAGTAAGTTAAATTACATGGCAAACCATTTCGACTGGCATTTTTAGCCATCAGGTCAGCTGTTTCATTGCCCTTGATGCCACTATGACCTGGAATCCAAGCTAAGGAAACCTGTATGCCCTTGAGATGACATCTATACAATGTGTGTTTAATTTTGAGGATCAAGGGTATCTTATATTTACTTTGGAATTGGTTTGACATAATTGCTAACAAACAACTTTTGGAGTCGGTAAGAATAACTGACTTATTTAAGTTGTGTGCTTCTATATACATTAGAGCTTCATGAATTGCCGTGGCCTCGCCAGTAAAAGTGGAAGAAATAGAAGGGCATTTAAAATTAAGAATTATTTTGAATCTGGGAATCCAAACTGCTGCTCCAGTACAACTTTCATCTGACTTTTTGGAGGCATCAGTGTATATAATAAGCCAGCCTTTCCATAAATTATCTATGACTCTACTTACTTTACTATTTGCTATAGGGCAATCTTTCTCAATACCAAGGTCGAGGTGGATATTTGGTTGGAAAATGATTGCATCATATGGGATATCAAATATGGGACAGGACTTGAATTGTGATACTGGGTGTGGTAGGTGGAGTAACGTTACCAAACTGTTGGATAAGCAGGGAGATTCTTTATGAGTCCAGTAATGTTTTGACGAAATATATTCCAAAAGGAGGTGTAATTTAGAAATGAGAGGGTGGGAAGAGAGTTGGTAGATTTTAAAAAAGAATCGGTCCGAAAGATATTGCCTTCTTAGGTAAAGGGGAGGGTCCACACATTCAACTTGGAGAGCATTTATTGGGGAAGATTTCATTGCCCCGATGATTATACGAAGGCTTTTGGACTGAATCCTGTCTAGGATCTTTAGGGAAGACTTATTGCACGGTTCCAAAATAAAACATCCATAATCTAAATGACTACGAATAAGGGCGTTGTACAATATTTTTTGGGAGAATGGGTGGGAGCCCCACCAGACACCCGATAAGGCGCGAAGAATGTTTATATTTTTTTCACATTTTTTGAGACATAGTTGATGTGATGAGAAAAGGCTAGTTTGGAGTCAAGAATAACTCCTAAAAATTTTACATTCTCCCTAATTGGGATAGGTTCATTATTATAGAGAATGTTGATTTCAGGGACTTGCCTATGGCGAGAGAAGATTACAACACTGCTTTTGGGAACAGACAAAGACAAACCATGATCAGTTAACCAATCCTGTAAATAAGACATTGATATATTCAAGCGAGAACATGCTGCAAGGAGGTTATCTAGGGAAATATATATAGCTATATCGTCTGCATATTGGAGGATGTTACAGAAGGAGTTAACAGAAAGTTCTAAATCATAAGTATAGATAGAATAGAGTAAAGGACTAAGTACTGATCCTTGTGGGAGACCCTTCCATACAATTCTTGGCAGGAGTAGAGAATTTTGACTATCAATATAAATGGATCTAGAAGAGAGAAAGTTAGAGACAAAATTTACTATCCTCACTGGAATACTCAGATTAAGCATTTTTTGCCTGAGCACAGGAAGAAGTACATTGTCATATGCAGACGAGATATCTAGGAAGACTCCAACAAGGTATTCATGTTTAGAGTAAGCTATACGAATATCAGTAACTAGAGTACTAATGCTATCCATGGTGCTTAAGCCCTTTCGGAATCCAAATTGGCTTTTTGCTAAAAGATTTTTGCTTTCAAGAAACCATTCTATACGATTTTTTATTAGGTGTTCAAGGATTTTGGCCATGGTGCAAGAAAGAGCAATAGGGCGGTAGCTTGCGGGATCAGTGTAGGGCTTACCTGGTTTGTGAATAGGTAAGATAACTTGGGATTTCCACTCTTCAGGAGGAATACCGGACATGTAAATATAATTCAAAATAGAAAGAAGATGGGCTTTAGTGGATTCACTGCTATTAGTAATAAAAGAATAAGGGATTCCATCGATTCCTGGTGAAGAGTCTTTAAGGACATTAAGAACAGCATATAACTCCTCATAAGAGAAAGGAGAGTCAAAACTGTGTTGATAGTGCAGGGACTGTGATTGGAATACTATACATTCATTGTAAGATGGTACTGAAGGAGGAGCAAGTTTACTAGCAAAATTTTCTAGCCAATAAGACTGATCATTAGAATTTGTGTTTTCAGGGGCCGAAACTGAACATCGGAATTTTCTTATATTTTTCCAGACCAGTGATGGATGAGTCCTAGGCGACAGTGACTCACAGAATTTAAGCCATCCAGCCTTTTTCTTTTCAGACAGTAATTTTAATGTTTCAGCAGCAGTTTTTTTATAAAAAATATAGTTGTCAAAATTCATTGAGCGGGAATATCTTAGTTCAGCTTCCTTTCTCTTCTTGCATGCTACAGAACAATCTTGATCCCACCAAGGCGGTGAAGGAGCATTATTTTTATAAGGTTTTTTAAAGGGAATTGTCTTATTGGCAGCAGATAAAATAGCATTTTTGAAAGTAGAATACACCTGAAGAACATTCTCTTTCTGAACCGTAGGAAGGGATGAAAGTTCTTCCTCTAGAACTGAGGAATACAGATGCCAGTTTTCTTTGGATGTGTTATATTTTAACCTAGGTTTGAATGGAACATTGACTGTATAGGAGTTAGGAGGATTGATAACAATAGGAAAGTGATCACTGCCATGGGAAATGGATAATATTCTCCAAGAGAGAAGGGATGACAGAGCAGGAGAACAGAGTGACAGATCTACTGCACTTTTAGGATTTTGGAGGGGGGAAACTCTACGTGTAGGTGAACCATCGTTAAGGAGGCAGAGATCTAAATCATCCATGATGTCTAAGAATGTAGAAGACCAGGGATCACAAAAATGGGAACCCCATAAAGTATGGTGCATATTAAAATCACCAAGAATTACCATAGGAGGAGGGATGGAGGATATAATCCTCGTAAGTTCCGATAGGATATTTAGATTAGGTTCGGGAATGTAAATAGAAAGAAAAGAAGTGTTATGAGCTCTAACTGCTACAGCATTAATTGAAGGACTATGAGAAGGAAGGGAAATTAATGTATAAGTAATTGATTTTGAGATAAGAATGAAAGAGCCAGCATGACCATCACTTCTATCATCCCTGAGACATGAATAGCCTGAGACCCTAAAATGGGAGCCAGGCTTTAGCCATGTCTCCTGGATGGCTAGGATAAGGGGATGGTATTTATTAATAAGATATGTTAGTTCGTTTTTCTTATTTTTAATGCTCCGGCAGTTCCACTGAAGTATTGGAGGGAAGGTTATTTGTTAAGGAAATGAGCTCAGTAAGTTTTTGGCGGAGGGCAAGTGGGAGATCCATGTCGCTGAAACGGGAAAGCATACTTATAAGCATGGAGACCATCAATTCGCAGAGATTGTCATTAGGGGAAATACTTCGCCCTATTATAGCACAACCATTAGTAGATGAAGAAGAAGGGGTATCTATTATTGCCTCATGGGCAGATTTATCATATCCATGACTAGATGCTGGATTTGGCGGAAGTCTTGGAGTGAATGTAGTCTTCCTGTAAGAATGAGATTGTGAAGGGACAACTGAAGGTAAAGGAGGGTTTGAAATAGGATAGGAAGTCTGATGCTCATATGAAGGAAGGGTTCTAGCAGTATCTGCATAGGATCTACGGACTAGAGGGAAACGAGCAGATGCTTCTAGATAGGAAATATTTTCCTGTGACATTGTGAGTTTGATAGGTCGTTGCCTAGAGTGTTCAGGGCAGGAAGGATCTTTAGCTGTATGAGATCCTGAACAAAAAAGGCAAGTGGGAGACTGTCTTGTGCATGATATACCCTCATGATTTTGAGCACACACAAAACAGCGGGAAGATACACTGTGAGGTAACATGTCCAAAACGGCAACATTTGTGACATTGAATAAGTGGTAAAATGTAGGGCTCAACGGGCATTGAGTTGTAAAAACAATAAATATTAGAAGGGAGTTTCTGGCCGGAAAAAGTTAAAAGGACTGTTTGAGAGGGAATCCACACAGTGCTTTGGTTTTCATTAAGTGATTTTCTATTAAATCGGCGACCTTTAATGATTGAGCCAAAACCAGCTGGGACCTCGATTGATGAAATGAGTTCCTCTAATGTCCATTCTACAGGGACCTGCCTCACTATTCCCATGCGAGTGATACTATAAGAAGGGATTACAGCATCATATTTAGCACCTGCAAGGGCTGGGTTCTCAATAAAGCAATTTGCATCTGCTGCACTTTTAAATTCGACTGAGATTCTATTGCGCCCTACTCGCTTAACACCGTCGCTAACAACATTTTTAATATTATTATGGTAGAGAAAATGACCAAACTTTATCGGTTTTAAAACTACTCCAGATGATAAATCATCTACTATCTTACTTACATGTACAATAAAGGGCGCACTGTCGTTATTAGAGTATTTATGTTTTTTTTCTATGTAGTCAGGATGGGTATAAGAGGTCTGAATAGATGGTACAGGTTGAGATGGAACTGTAATTAATCTTTTCTGTGGATGCACTGAGATATTGGTTGCTTGCGATCTTTTACGGTTCGACTGATCGATCTCGATAAGCATATTTTTCTTTTTGGTACCCGCATGGGAGTCACATGTAACCCCGTCGGGATCGGGAGGATCTTCCTCCATTTTGTTTTAACTAATTACATATATATACAACAACACAATTACTAAATACTTACGGATTTATAACTACTAAAACCAACACCAACAGAAATAGTAAACAAAAAAGTAAATCAACAGCTCTCAGAAGTACGAAATAGCCTAAAACAGAACGACACTTGTACACCTCACACCATCCGAGCCATTATCAGATCTTCAGTTGATTTTGGACCTTTTGTTGACATTTGACATAAACGTTATTACATTATTGCATATTGTATACCTACTCTATTGTAGAACTTGTGTGTAATCAGCTTAACGTAAATAATACAATTACCTTCAACTAATGATAACTGATAATGACAACAAACAACGAAACAACAAAAAAAGAGAAAAAAAAAACTTAAGAATCGAAGATACAATACACAAACTGCCGACGACAGTGGAATTATTTTTTGGGCACCACACGACGTGTCTTCTTGCTTTCCACACTTTGAACGGCCTGGATGACTTGTTTACGCCTGGCCCCATCTTGCTGACAATTGGGTTCTAATGGGCCTTGCTGCACAGTGTCAGACGTGGAACTAGGCTGGGGCCATTTAGTAAGAAGGATATCAAACTCTTCCTCAGTGAAAATTTTTATGCGGGTACTATCCGGAAGTTTAATGTTTATGGTTCCATCAAGAGTCCAAACATTCTTCATGCCGAAATGTCTGCGAGCCTTCTTATATGTACTCTGTCGCATTTTAGTAAGAAACTCCGATACCGTGTATGATGTATTCTTTAATTTAGCCTTAGATCTCCAGACTTCGGATTTAGTATCGTGATTATGAAAATGGACAAGTACAGCTCTTACCCGATCACTTCCCGGAGCTCCCAATCGATGGCAGCGTTTCAAGGAAGACTTGCTTATATGTGAAAGGCCCATTTTATTATTAATAAGTGCAAGTACCTCTTGTTCCTCATTTAATCCAGGCTCTTCAGGAATACCATTAAAAAGAAGCACCTTACGCCTTTGTCGCATATCTATTTCATCAACTACATTAGTACACCTTTGAAATTGTTGCTGCAGAAGACTAAACATCTTGCTCACTAGATCTTTAAAAGCATAAAATTCCTCACTTAGCTGGACCAAAGTTGGATTGGATGGGACTAATGCAGCTTTTAAGCGTTTTTCAAACTCTGTCATCTTTTGCATCCAGCTAACTTCAAGTTCCTTCTGCATCAGATCAACCTTAGTGACATTTGCCATTATGTGATAATTACTTCAAATGTGTAGTTATAGATATTCACTTGTAAGCTAAGTTGAGCTGTAGGGTGATGCAAGTAAGTTCTTAAATCTTCTTTAAACACATATGTTTATAATATTAATATAATCTAAAATGTGTAAACTCACTGATTTGAATGTAATTTAACTTAAATTTGATTTTAAATTATTTTTAATTGAATAAATAAACTGGAGCTATCAAATCAGCTGTTGACTATTTCACACCTACCCACCGACTCTCTACCGAGTATCTACGCAAATAGCATCCCACACTAGGGCTTTCTCCCAAGGGACCAATGTCATACTGTCGTGTCTCCTGCCATCGTCTCTAAATATTCCACAAGGCTCTAAAAACCGAGGGAGGGAGGAATTTAAAAGAGTGTGCTTCACAGCCAAGTCTTTGCATTTGAGCAACAAAATTAAGACGGCTTCTAATAAAATTAAAATGACATGGAGTATAATTAATAGCGAAACTGGTAAGATTAACTCTCGCAATTCAAACTACCAGTTAAGTGTTAATAACAAATTAACCGAATGAGATCAGGACGTTGCAATGGTTTTTGAGAAATATTTTACTGATATTCCGATATTAACCACTAAGTCACTGAATTCTTCTCCTGCGGTCGCCGAATCATTACTTAAACAAAATGTAAATGCGTGTACAAAGAATTTTACATTTCATAAAGTATCATCAAAAGATATTGTAAAATATTTTAAAACTATTGATGTTAAGAAAACTGCGGATCTGTGGGAGATTTCCGTTAAAGTTATTGCGTCTATAATAGATACAATCGCGCCTCATTTAGCTACTATTTTTAATACTAGTATCGAATCTGGTGTGTTTCCTGATTTAATGAAGTATAGTAAAGTAATACCTTTATTTAAATCTGGTAGTACATTAGACCCCGCCAATTTTAGACCTATTTCTGTACTACCAACACTTAGTAAGATTTTTGAAAAAATTATTCTTGATCAAATGTTAAATTTCTTTAATATAAATAATTTACTTCATAAAAATCAATTTGGTTTCACAAGGGGTCGCTCGACAACTGATGCCGGTGTTGAGCTGATTAAATTTATATATTTAATGCATGGGAGAATTCACAGGATGCTTTGGGTATATTTTGTGACCTATCGAAGGCTTTGCTTCGATTGTGTTCACCATGAAACATTAATCAGGAAACTTCAACACTACAGTGTAAGAAGTGATGCTCTTAAATTAATTATTTCATATTTAAGTAAGAGAACGCAAAAAGTTGTCATTAACAGTATGAGTTATCCGGGTCGATGGTACAGATGGGCGTGCCTCAAGGCTCAATTCTAGGCCCCTTTCTGTTTCTTGTATACATTAATGACTTACCTTACATAGTAGGAGATAACCATGATATAGTATTATTTGCAGATGATACTTCTTTAATTTTCAAATTAAGTCGACAATTGCTAAAATATGACGAAGTAAATAATGCTATATCTATATTAGTAAATTGGTTCAACGTTAATAATTTGCATTTAAATGGCACTAAAACGAAATGTATGAAATTTATGACTCCAAATGTCAAACAATTAAATACTAATGTTATTTTAAATGGGAGAAACTGAGTCTTGTAGACACCACCATTTTTCTTGGAATCACACTAGACGCGAAGCTTCAATGGAGCCCCCATATATCAAAACTAGCAAGCAGACTTAGTTCTGCAGCATATGCCGAAAAAAAGATTAGCAGTCTAACTAGTGTTGAAACAGCTAGACTAGTTTACTTTAGCTATTTCCAAAGCATAATGTCGTATGGTATTTTGCTATGGGGACACGCAGCTGACACTGAAATTATATTTGTTTTACAGAAGAGGGCCATAAGAGCAATTTATGATTTGAAGCCTGAAGAGTCGCTGTGACAAAAATTTAAGGAAATTAATATATTAACTTTGGCCTCTCAATACATTTATGAAAATGTAATGTACGTACACAAAAATAAAAGTAGTTTTACAAAAATAAGTGATATTCATTCTGTAAATACTAGGAACAGACACAAGCTAGTAGTACCGGTTACTCGACTCCATCGAGTCAGTAATTCATTCTTGGGGCGATGTATACGCTTTTACAACAAAATTCCAGAAAATATACAAAATTTGACCTGCTCAAAGTTCAAAAACTTTATTAAACTAAGTTTGTATAAAAAGGGTTATTATAGTATTAAAGAATTTATAGATGATAATAACCCCTGGAAATGAGGTGATCGCTGCCAAGCTATTTCTAATTTGTTGTGTTGTTAATTTGTGTAACATATTACATGATTGTAAGCTGTTATTTTAAAAAAAAAAGTCCCGCTGGGTTTCTTACTGGTTCTTCCCAGGACAGAGGGTTTTTTTTCGAACCAGTGGTAATTATACAAAAGAGTGACTTTCAATAAGCATTATTTATAATCTATATTGAATAAAAAAGTTTCTGTTTCTGTTTCTAAACATTTATAGAGACAAGAGCACTTCGGATGACATCGTTCAAAGAACTGTGTCGTGAAAACCTATCAGCGCTTTTCTTACATGAAAGTCCGTGGAGCCCAAACCTGTCGACGCTGCTACCACAGGGGCACTCATGGGGTTGACAAAGCGCCGCTCCTAGTCGGATTCCTACGGCAATACGCAAGCTTTCCCCATAAAGTAATGTGCCGAGATTACTTGATGGTAAAGCGTGTAACCAGTGACTAGATTCCTTAGTTGAAACAGCTAGAAGGCGTGCCTTATCTTGGTCACTATGGAAATTATGAAACAAATCTTTCTGCACGCCCCGTACCAACGGAATATCCCACTGTTTTTGTTGGTTAACTTCCAGTGGAACATTTTCACCGGGACAGAGCGTTTGCCATGTCTGCCCTGCCTCCGTAGCAAAGCACAGGTCTACTTTATTATTTAAAATTATGTTACATAAGTCACTGACACTATGCACGGAAGCAAGGAAAACAGGCAATGCAACGCTAGAAAGATTTCTCACACCAATGCCACCAAATAGGTAAAGTAGCTTGAGTCCAGGCTGTTTGTATTTAAAGTTAAATTTATAATTTTTTCTAGTGTCAATCCCTACAAAAATTTGATCAGAAATAACGGGAATTAACGTTTTTGTTATTATTTTTAGTTTAATTCTCACACATTTAGAGCATTATCGTAATAAAATGCGATATTTTTCCCTATCCATATCTATATAAAACATTTGTACTAGTTCTGAAATATTGAATTTAGAGTGCAAAATATTTTAATTGTGCCTACATGAAAAATGTGTAATTTTGTGGATTTTCTTTTCTCGATGAACTGCATTCGGGTACGGCACACGTCACCATATTTAATCAAAAAATAAAATAAATACTTATTAATACTTCAAAATCAAAAATATCGCGAAAATAAGCGGGATTTGTTTCGTTAACCATTGACGTCAGGCTTATACAGGCTGATAGCGTGTACGTGTATTGTCTAGCCATTCTATCTCGTTCTAACGTAAGCATATGCTATGCCCTTTCTCTTTCTTTTTAAGTTATTCTTAGAAAGAGTGTTACATTATTTACATTTTAAATTTTGCCAAACTGTAAGCCAGTTTGTCGGCAACGCAACAGTTTATTGTTTCACACTCCTTAATAACAATATAAGTTTCTTGTAAATACTTAAATTAACACATACATAATTAAAGAAACAATCACTACTAAGGACACAACGACAGGTAATGTTTCCTCAAGATTGTTTTGAGCTGCGACTTAGTTACGCTTTCGTCATAAATACCCGCCACCTCATTTCACAAGGTCAGAGTTATCCATTGCCTTGTACGTCGTCCAAAGTAATTTTCAACCCTAGATATGAGATATTTCCTCCTTTGTCTTACTTGGCGCTTCGGCATTATATATGTCTTAGGTTTCTTAAATGTTACCATACCATGCTGTTCTAATATGATGATGGATTTTAATTTCTTGTCTATGGGAAGAATTTTGCAAATTTTAAATAACATTTCATAATTTTTATCAATAGCATTTTTGG
Source organism: Parnassius glacialis (assembly GCA_033319125.1). Classification (NCBI taxonomy): domain Eukaryota; kingdom Metazoa; phylum Arthropoda; class Insecta; order Lepidoptera; family Papilionidae; genus Parnassius; species Parnassius glacialis. The sequence continues at coordinate 10,705,428 of JAVANC010000006.1, forward strand.
TTTTAGCATCGACTAATATCTTTAAGAATCTTATCTGTATAGACTTTATTTTGTTAAGATAAGTTGGGAAAGTAAGTCCATATGCACTTAAGCCATATCCGATCGTAGCGTCTGCCAGGGCGCAATACAGCATATACATGATTCCTCGGTTCACTACATATTTTATATGATTCAGTTTACCTAAAACTGCCCTAAGCCTGCTACACACTAATTCAATATTCAAGTCCCATGAGAAACGATTATCTATAACCAACTCTAAATATTTATAGTTTCGTTTACACATTGTAGCTTTTCGCAGCGGCAGAGAGAGTAAAACCGATCAGTATGCAGGCAATCGTAAGTGTGACCCATAAGAGCTATATCTACAGTTTTTATAGAACGGTTATATGGTGATGATATTACCATAAATTTGGTTTTTTTTCAAGTTTATGATAATACCATTGTCGTGGGAGCACTTTATTAAATTATTTAAATCCTGTTGCACTTTTAACTGTATCTGGCTACTGTTTTTTCTGCTATACACGAGGCAGGTATCGTCAGCATACATGTATATTCTACAATTCTTAATAACATTTACCATGCTGTTGACGTGCATTATATTTGTTTTTGTTTTTTAAAAAACGTTACCCCCACACTAGTATTTTCTCCTGTATCGTGGAGGCAGTTTACAAACCCAAATTGCACAAGGACAAACATCCAGACTCGGAACAATTATTTGTAGGCCATACAAATACTTGTTCCGTGCGATATTCGAACCCGCGCCCCCCAGCGCAGCAACTCATTGCTAAGCCACTGCGCCACGGAGCCGTCACATCGGGCCAAACACAGGGCCAGTCTGTACACCAAATTTCACTTTTCCTGTCCTCCGTTTACACGAACAACAATATTTCTATTTTTTTAACCAAGTTTTCACTGGACCTCTTATTCCACATTCATCCATGGCCTGCAACAAGCACTCATGGTCCAAAGTATCGATCGCCTTTTTAAAACATATAAATAGAGCTACTACGATATTTCTATTATTTAAAGAGTTATTTACATCTTCTGAAAATGCTGCCAAGGCCGTCGTTGTACTTTTATTTAATGTAAACCCAAATTTAAATTCTATTAAAATTTTATTTTTATCAAAAAAACACCGATTTGGTTATTAATATTTTTTCAAATATTTTATTAGCTTGGTGCTTTTTTTTTTTGGAGTTTATAGTTTTAGGCCAAGTCTTGAGTATTTTTATTCGGTTTATTATAATTTCCCCAAATGCTTTTTTTTCAATTTGCTTTAGGTTTTTTTAATGACCTTAATAAAATGATGCTAACTGAAAAACCGCAAATACGTAAATTGCACGAGAATGTTTGCAACACGTTCCGAAGCTTGTTGGACTGTTATATTGACGCAGCATATCTGACACAAGCCGAGCTCTCGAAAGTCGAAATTGATAATCCTAGACGTTACACACCAATCAAAGCTGTATATCTAGGCGTTAAAGCAATAAATGGTTTATTGAATTTGAATCACAATATCATCCCAAGTGACGTAAACATATTTCGGCTACGCTGCCTTGATTTTTTTATAGAAGGATCCAAACAAATTAAAAGTCGTTATAATTTTAATAATGACATTATAAGAGATTTTTTTTAAATCTATATAAAATGAAGCAACGCACGGAGTGTTGCGCGTTATGTTGCTTCACTTCTGCACATATTACAAAAGTTTCCACAATTAGTATCAGAAAATAAATTGCTGGTATTGGACATGAATGGCGCCCTTGAGATTCATCATCATCATTACAGCGCTTCACAAGTCGACTGCTGAACATAGGCCTCTCCCAAAGAATGCCACAAAGTACGGTCCTGAGCCACCTGCATCCATCGACTTCCTGCATATCTTACCAGGTCGTCACTCCATCTAGTGGGGGGATGCCCTACACTTCGCCTGCCAGTACGAGGCTACCACTCGAGAACCTTTCTTCCCCATCGGTTGTCGGTTCTTCGAGCTATATGGCCGGCCCATTGCCACTTCAGCTTACTAACCCGTTGGACTATGTCGGTCACTCTGGTTCTACTGCGGATATCCTCATTTATAAGTTTATCACGCAGAGAAACTCCGAGCATAGGCCTCTCCATAGCTCGCTGAGCAACATTGAGCTTCCTCATCCGGCCAGCAGTGAAGGACCACGTCTCAGTTCCATAGGTCATCACTGGCAACACACACCGGTTGTACAGTCACGTTTTTAAGTTTTGAGGTATACCTGACGAGAAGATGTGCCGTAATTTCCCGAACGCTGCCCAACCGAGTTGAATCCATCGATTGACCGCTCGGTCGAAGTTGGACTTACCTAGTCGGACTATTTGTCCCAGGTAAACATACTCGTCAACAACTTCGAGCTTAGTGCTCCCAACAACTACCGGCATAGGTGTGACATGGACATTAAACACGATCTTTGTTTTGTCCATGTTTATCTTAAGACCTATCCGTTGGGAAACACTATTGAGGTCATTGAGCATAGTGCTTAGGTCCTCCAGCGATTCTGCCATAAGGGCTATATCGTCGGCAAATCGAAGATGAGTGATATACTCGCCATTGATGTTGATACCGTATCCTTTCCAGTCCAGAAGCTTGAAAACGTCTTCCAATGCAGCGGTGAAGAGTTTCGGAGATATGATTTCACCCTGTCTTACACCTCTCTGCAATTCAATAGGTTTAGTACTCTGGTTCTGTACTCGGATAGCCATCGTAGCCCTACTGTACAAGCACTTCAACACTTCGATATACCGACAATCAACTTGGCACCGCTGAAGGGTCTGCAGCACCGCCCAAATTTCGATGGAATCAAAGGCTTTCTCATAGTCCACATACGCCAGATATAGTGGCAAATTGTACTCCTCGGACTTCTGTACAATTTGCCGAAGGGTATGTATGTGGTCTATAGTGCTAAAACCTTTTCGGAAACCGGCTTGTTCGGGAGGCTGGAAGTCGTCAAATCTGCGCGCGAGGTGATTCGTAATCACTATCTCATCTTTTGTCGAACTGTCGGGGCTCGACCAGGTCCACTTCCTGTGGGGCCGCTTCTGGAAAAAAGAGTTCATAATAAAGAGTCCCTCTTTCTCCATGAAGTTGGCCAGCTGCTGGCCAAACCCAAACCCAAAGTTCCGTTGCCCTATTCCGGATTTCCCTACTTTCAGCTCACCGTTCTCTCTTGTGCCTAGTTTTGCGTTGAAGTCTCCCATTAACACCGTATAGTGGGTTTTGGAGGAATGCATGGCTCTACAGATATCTTCATACATTTCCTCCACCTCCTCATCGGGGTGTGCCGAGGTTGGTGCGTAAACCTGTATGACCTTCAGCGAATACCGTTTGGTGATTCTGAGTATAAGGTACACAACCCTCGTCGACACACTCCCAATATTTACAACGTTGTTAACGAGAGACTTGTGGACGATAAATCCGACACCTCCTTGGGACAGATGGTCGCCCTCTCGGTGATAGGACAAGTTGCCGGATTCGAGGATTACCGTGTCCTCCCCCTCTCTTCGGACCTCGGATAATCCTATGATATTCCAGCGCAACTTGTCTATCTCTTCGTCCTCAGAGTGCGTGCGTTATAAGTTGCCAGGTCGAGTCGTCGTAGGTGGCAACCGAACCTCCACCGGAGATTCTTAGCACCCACTGCCCCGCCGTTACCATGGCCGCCACCGTAGCCAGGAAGAACGGGGCCGCCGGGGACTGGGGGCCTTCTTTTCGTTACTCTCATGGGGGGGTATATTGCCATAGTTGCCACGCTTGGTGAGCGGATTGGCAACCGCAGTTTTTTTATTGCTGTTTTGCTATTATCAGAAAGATGCTGTTGCCCATCCTCTGCTTCAGTTTCCCTCTGTCGCCTCTTACGACACCCACGGGAAGACATGAAGTAGTGAGTATTCTTTCACTACACGGGCTTTGAGATCACGGGCCCTTGAGATTAATTGAACATATTATAAAATTGAACGAAGAAGATCTAGAGAAATTATGGGCTGAAGTTTTTAGCATCGTGGATATAGACGGAAAGCTATACCCCACATTAAAATAATTTATTCAGAACTTTCTATGTTTGCCACACTAAAAAGAATATTTTCATCAATTAATTTAATTAAAACCAAGATAAGAAATAGCTTGAACACTGCTCAGCGTTCAAGCTAGTCTCAAGACTATCGAAGCATTAATTTTAACCAAACAGCTAATTAACAATAAAAATGAATGTTGTTACTCTTTCTCTCCAGACAAAACTATGTTGGATAAAATTAACAAAGAAATATATAAATATAAATAAATATTTCTATAATTTCAATTGTTTTTTATTATCACATCTTCTTCCCTCAACTTAAAAAGATCAAAATGTTTTTCTTTGATTCCTATATGTGTATATATGATATTATCGTAGAGGGAGTATAGATATTATACAGAATTTTTACATTACCAGATCACCAGTACAGATTTGTTAAAATGACATGTGGCAGCACTGATTCGAGGAGAAGTTCCATGCTCACTGCATAGAGTAGAGTAATATATACCGGAAGACCGGAAGCTCACTGGGAGATATTTCAAATATACTAGACCTTGAAACTCCATTCACATTCCACGTCTAAAGACACTTCAGTCTGCACTCTGCAGTTCCTTTCCTGTGTAGGACAGTTACTATACTCTTTGGTCTGCAGGTAAGAATTGTAACTTGTTCGCAAAATCATTGGATGAAGTAAGTAAAAATAAGTAGAAGTCTTGACTTTCTTATTTATAATTTACTAAAAAAAGAAGAATTTTTAAGTTGTGTGTCCGTGTAGCATTGAAGCAGGAAAACAGATGACCTTAAGGTGGAAGTTCCAGGGTGGCCCGCGAAATTAAAATTTTCTTGCGTTTTGTGGAATTAGCAGGTCAGGGTTAGGTTGTATATTTAACAAAATATGATTCGCGACCGTAGCGATTATGTGTTTACAGAATTATTATCATTAAAATCACCAATACAACTCTGTAAGTTCATATTAGCCATAAGTTCATATTTTTCTGGAAAAACTCATTCAAAGGGCTAATATGAACTTACAGGGTTGTATTGGTGATTTTAATGATAATAATTCTGTAAAGACATAATCGCTACGGTCGCGAATCATATTTTGTTAAATATACAACCTAACCCTGACCTGCTAATTCCAAAAAACGCAAGAAAATTTGAATTTCCCGGGCCACCCTGGAGCTTCCACCTTAACTTACATTCACAAAAAAATGCGATTTCCCAATACGGGTAGTTAAATAAAACTAAGTGTAACAATTTTAATAAACTTCCTGCTAAATAAATAGAACAAATAGTTAGAACTGACTAACATTATATATTTAATAACATTATCACAATGTTTGGCAACGAAATAGCTGGTTGCAGTGTAGTTATCAATGTTATCATTAGTACAATATTAATCATCAAAGTAACAGAATACCAGACACAATTTGACCACTGGTGGATACAGTAAAATAGATTTCCTAATGTATTGTACTGTATCCACCAGTGGTCAAATACCATACAGAAGGTTTACATTAAGGTCAACCCATCTTTATATGATTACTTTTTTTTAATATCAAGACTGTAATGTACTACATACCTCTTAGCCTATTTAATATTTAAATAATTATTTTGTATTCATAAATAGCAAACTGTAATTATTCAATTTTTTTTCAGACACATAAAGCTAAAAAACAAATGCAGAGAAAAGTTTATAAACTTGAAAATAGATTAAAAGAATTGAGTGAGAAATACAAAACCCAATGTAAGAAAATTAAACATGCCAAGAATTTGTCAATGTCAAAAAAAATTCTAAAAAATATAGAAAAGCTTCCCGAGTATATACAAGTTGTTACAAAGATGCAAATGAAAATGGAATATATACCCAGGGGAAGAAGGTATACTACTGACGAAAAAGTTATGGCCCTATATATATATATATATATATATATATATATATATATATATATATATATATATATATATATATATATATATATATATATATATATATATATATAAAGGTGTTTACAAAAACAATTAAGCATAATTCCATTGAGGCATGAAATAAATCCTAAAATATTTAAGCATATAAAGAAGACAGTTAAAAGACTAAAAAAAGACTCTTTACCCTCATCTTTGATGAAGTAGCATTGAAACCAGGACTTCATTTTAATAAAGATCAAATTATTGGGTTTAAAGATTTTGGTCACAAAAATACAAAATAAATTTGCCGACCATGCATTAGTTTTTATGTTGAAGAGCATAAAAGGAAAATTTAAACAACCAATATGTTACACATTTTGCAAAAGCTGCACCAAAAAAGACGACTCAAAATATTTAATAAAATCACTTATCAAAGAAGTGCACAAGATTGGTCTGAAAGTTATTCCTACAATATGTGACCAGTCGCAATCAAATGTAAAAGTTGTCGAAAGTTTGAGAGAGAATATTTAAAACAAGGAATTGAACACATGTCCTGTTCTTTTGAAATAGGGAATTGCAAGATATTTCCACTTTTCAACACTCCACACCTATTAAAAGGAGTGCGTAATACCTAATTTATTAAATAAAGATGCAATATTTATAGAAGATGGTGTAGAAAAAATTGCAAAATGGGAACAAATTAAAATGTTATTTAATGAAGATGTCGGAGAATATGAATTACGGCTCATCAATAAATTGACAGAATTTCGTATTTTAAAATACCGAAAATGAAGGTCAAATATGCAGCCCAAGTTTTTAGTCAAAGAGTATCATCTGCGATGAGATTTTTGGCAAGTAAGTATTAATCATTGCTTTTTTCTTTGGTACTGGACTTGTTCAGTTGTATTTTTGCCAGTGACAAGCATATTATGAATTTTCCTTTATACTAATTTGTTTCAAAACATCTTCACAATAAGTTAATGTTTTTAACTTTAAATTTTGAGTCAGCAGCCATGGTCTCAAGGCGCCTAAACAGACATTTTACCTTGAGCCGCCATCACTAATATCACCACCACCACCACCATACCAATATGACCATCACCATACCAATATCACCATCGGAGCATTTGTTTCATCATTTCCATGCACAGTTCACAGTTCACATGTGCAGACATCTAATATATGAAATTTACTTTAAAAAAAAACATATTTATCAAAATCTACTTCAAACAAAAAAAACCTATCTCGGAGATTTGTTAAGCAAAAAATCTGAAATAATTGGGGTTGATAAAAGTTCATGTAAATCTTACAGGAAAAATAATATGATGTCTTTTAGTTGAACGTTTTTAGAAATCAGCAAAAATCCTTTACAAACAAACTTAGTAATTAATGCGCTCCCCACAATGACCTATTTATGAATTGATATTTTTCTGTATACATTATAATATATTTATACAACCAACTTTTACTAACTAGAAGACTAAATAGAATTGTTACAGATAAGTGGCTGAATAAATAGAAGTTAGTATATAGTTATAGGTAAAGTTGAGGAATAATGATTGAATAAAGATATTTGTATCTTTATTTACTTATTATTCCTCAACTCTATTTTGAAATACAATATTTTTGTGTTTATTCACTCACTAATCACTACAATATTAAAATTTTGGTTAGTAAATATTTTATTCTATTCACTTCATCTATTCACGTAATTAACAACTATCTGTTAGAATCCTTGGAACTCGGAAGTTAATACAACTTTTTATTTTTCAGGCCACAAAACACTCCCACCGAGTGTCAAGATACAGCCAGTTTTTTGCTAATGTATGACAAATTATTTGATTCCTTCAATGGATGCACATATTCGGGCACAGAAAAGAAATTTAGAAAGTACCTTAAAAAATATTTCCCCCATGTGAGCTTATGGAAAGAACTTGTTCCAATTATAAATTCAATAATATTTAAAACAATTATTAAAAATAAAGATGGTATTTAGGTACTGAAAAAGTTAAATATGAAAAAGTGTCATCGACTTAAAATTGGGCAGGGAATATTGAAACTTTCCTTGAAATGTGGGAAATGCTCCAAAGAAAACATAATGTAACTAGTTTGTTAGCGAGAAACTTCAATCAGGACCCATTAGAAATCTTTTGTTGTATCCGAAATAATGGTGTTCGGAACACGTATCCTACCTGTGCTCAATTTATAAACGCATATAAATTGCTTTTGGTAAATAATTTAAGTTCACCCCACTCTGTAAACGCGAACTGTGAAGCAGATGATAATAAATGCTTACAGGCATTATCATATCTTTTAAAAAGTACAACAGACAGTGTTCCACAAGAGGAAAATATTAATTTTAATATTGACTTATTAATAGCAAAATGGAAAATAAAGCTTGTGACGAAGATCAACATAATATAATACACAATTAATCGAAACGATATGTCGCAGGGTATATAATTAAAAATGCCAAACAAAAATTTTTAAATCTTGCAAAGTATGCAAAAATATTTTTTAATGATAAAATAGACCCTGCGACATACACCTACTATAGTGACTACAAAAAAATATTTAATATACAGAAAAGAAGATTTTATAGAACTAAGAAGAAAATTTACGAAATGTTCATATTATGTTTGAGATTTGCCACAAGAAAAGAAATTAAAGGAAAAGATCGTGTCTTTCGTAGACATGGACATTAATAATTAATATGATTACTTGTGGGGGACATAAGCCTGTGCTTATAAAATTTATTGTAGGGTAAGAGAGGGTAATGGGAGTCACTTAAGCGAGAATTCAAATAAAAGCTTATCTCACATTAAAAATCTTTATTGAAACTAAGTACATAATAACAAAATTTACTTATTTAGCTATTGATTGAGATCAGTTTTAATTAATTTGGCAATCAGCTTTGGAAATAAATACGATTTAAAAAAATAACAGATTTGACCCCCATTGCACTGAGATGAAGGCAATGGTAGTCACCCTGTAGGTAATCAGAGTCAAACAAAATTTAACACGTATAGCAGACATAACCTATGGCTGAGTCCCACCCACTGCATATCGTTGTTACTTCCAAATTCGCTGCATACTAGACATCTATTTCCTGCGTCTTCTATGTCATCATCCTCATCGTCCTGACTATTACTGTTGACGTCTGATACCGAAGTATCGTTTGATTCCTAGAGAACTTGTCTTTTACCTTTAACCTTACCTTTCCATGTCTTTTTTTCTTTTCCCATTTTCTTATTTGAATAGCAGTACATCCATAAAGATATTGACCATCAATATTGATCACAAGATTTGCTATCTCGTCTTTAACTTCGGAATTGAAGATACTATGTCATCCAAGACGTGGCCTCTAGTTAGATTTTTTTACATTTCTTTTGAAGACTTGTAAATGGTATATCAATAAATATAGCAGCTTTTCATAAGGAATAACCCTATTGATCAATAAGCTGGACAGCTTTTTTCAAACTATCGGTAGACCAGGTAGTCTTTTCGATAATTCTGACCCGTACATTCGGCATCTACAAAACAAAAAAGCAGTATATACCTAACATGTAGTAAATTAAGTCTATAGGTAGAGTACATTCTTTACTTCTAATAATCAATTACGCGCAATGACTGGGCAGTGGGAGTGACTCCCATTGCCCATAACTACAACAACTTTGGCCTCTCAGTATATTTACGAAAATTTAATGTATGTTCACAAAAACAAAGGTAGTTTTAGTAAAAAAAGTGATGTGCATTCTGTAAACACTAGAAACAAACACAAGCTAGTGATACCAGTCTCTCGACTCCACAGAGTCAGTAATTCATTCTTGGGGCAATGTATACGCTATTACAACAAGGTCCCGGAAAGTGTACAGGCTCTCTCTATTAGCAAGTTTAAATGTTTTGTTAAGTTGAAACTGTATAAAAAGGGTTATTATAGTATAAATGAATACATGGTTGATAATAACCCCTGGGAATGAGGTGATCGCTTCCAAGCTGTTTCTAAAATAAATTTTGTACTTATATAGTTAGTACAACCATTATTGTAAAATTTGCGTTAAAAAAAAGTCCCGCTGGGTTTCTTGCTGGTTCTTCCCAGGACAGAGGTTTTTTTTTTCGAACCAGTGGTAAAGTAAAAAATGACTTTCAATAAGTATTACAAATGTGATCTATATTGAATAAAAAATAATTCTATTCTATTCTATTCTATTCTATTCTATTCTATTCTATTCTATTCTATTCTATTCTACACTAATGAGAACAAAGTCAGAAATAAAAAAATAGAAATTATCATGGTAATCATCACTATTATGAATGTTAGACTAATTACACATAAAAATCTCATTTAGATTCATTATGAAATTCGAAACTTACCGTTTGTTTTCTTTCGACAAAAATTTACAGCGGCGGGGTGCAAAAACAAAAAGCAGCTATCATTTCAAAATGCGCGGCGGTTAGTGGTGCGAGTCGTTCGAAATAGTGATGGGAGGCACAGAACTGGGCATAGCTGTCATTTACGCCACTCTGCGATATTATGGAGTGTAAAGTACAAGGAGAACCATCTTATAAGGGGCGAAAGTTGCAAAAGTGTCCTACTATTTACTGAAAATAGAGGTTCCAAAACCTACCACAACAGCGTTGGCGTCTGAAAAACTACGATGTGAATATAGCTGTTGTGAACAGAGTGAAGTCAGCTGAATTAAAATATTTAAAAAATTTCATAGAGTAGTTAGTAAAATGCCAGTATACAAAATCTCAACTGTTTACGTAGTACAAAACCAAGTAGATTGGTTCAAAATTCAAAATTCAAATTCAAAATTCAAAATTCAAATTCAAATTCAAAATTCAAAATTCAAAATAATTTATTTGTAAAACATAGGTAAAAAGTTACAAGCTTGGTGGAAAATGTATGATAAGTATCACTATGTTTCGCCTTAGAAGGCATACAAATATTTGGTTAACATGATCATGCATTACTAATATAAATATTTAATGATATTACAATTTCAATAATAATTTGTATATTTAAGAAAAATTTCATAAATTATTTTTTTTTATTATCTATTATGTACCTAATTCTTAATAACATTATGATAAAAATATAATAAATAAAAATGTAATAAATAAATCGGACATTAATTGTAGGTGCTAAAAACTATTAATTTTGTCATCAAAATATTCGTTAATAGAGTAATATGCTTTTTCTATTAAAAAACCCGAAAGCAATTTCTTAAATTTGTCTATGTCATCTGTCTCTTTAATTTTTTTTGGGAGTTTATTAAAAATTTTAGGAGCCATACCCAGGAAACTGGTCGGTCCTTGTTTATCTCTCCATCTTATTCTAATTACCTTTGGCGCTTTATTAAAAATTTATCCTATGCTACTGCAGCGCCACCCTTATTGGACACGTTTTTAGGGACACTTTTCATATTATATAGAGATGGTCCTCCTTATCTCTATACTCCATAAGCGATATGGAGTATAGAAAGGCACACTGAAATGATCGGGAATAAGAAAAACCACATGCACGGTAAGGCACGGTATAGCTAAATTGTATTTTATTGTTTTTCGAAGTACTCTCCGTTCAACTTAATGCACTTTTCCATTCGTGCAAACCAATCATTAAAACAGTAATTCCAGTGTGGAGTTGATGTTGACAAAATGGCTGATTTGTACGCTTCCACAGCTGCTTCGGGGTCTTCAAACCGTTGACCGCGTAATAAATATTTCATTCTAGGGAATGTAAAGAAATCGTTTGGGCTCAAGTCAGGACTGTACGGAGGATGGCTCATCAGCTCGTTTTCCTGCTTCAAAACATAATTTGTTTTCCGAGCCCTATGGGAGCTCGCATTATCGTGATGTAAGATGATGCGACGTTTCGGGTTATTTTTTCAGTCAGTCAGTCAGGCTATCATTTCTGGCAAACAAATCATGATATACCACTCAGCGGTAATCGTTCTGCGTTACTGTAAAGGAATTGTAGCAACATGCCCCTTTTTCGAGACAAACGTAGCGACTATTTTCTTTGACACGCTGCGGGAGCGTACCACTTTCGTCAGTTTGACCTCATCTTCGAAGACCCAACCTGCTGACTGATGTTTTCTTTCAGGTTCGTATGAATAAATCCACGATTCGTCACCTAAGACGATATTATAAACGGCATTTCACTTCTCTCCGTTGAAGCGTTGCAGAGTATTCTGGCACCAATCAACACGAGCCGCCTTTTACTCTTTGGACAAATTGTGGGGAACCCAGCGGAAAACTAGCTTCCTTACTCACAGCTCATTATGTAATATCGACTGAATTGTAATCATTCCGATACTGATAACAGCCCGAATCTGCTCGTATGTCACACGACGGTCATCTAATATAATAGTTCGCACAGTTCTTGGTCGACCTGCATAAGACACAGTGCTGAGCGACACACGACCGCGTCGGAACTCGGCATACCATCGGTATATTGTCGTTTGACTCGGTGCTTCAAGATCATAAATCGAAACAAGTTCGCTGAGACATTTATCTTGAGATAAGCCGCGACGAAAATGTATGAATTGGTATGAATGTTCACGCGTAAGTTCCATTTTTGTTGACGTGTGTACTTTAAACCAACATAGTTTTTTGTTTTTAAACATTTTTTTTAATTGTTTGAATGTCATTAAGATTCTAAGAGGCCATTATTCAAATTCTAAAAAAGGTTTTATTGTAACTCAATCCGAAATACTCTATTCCCGATGATTTCAGTGTGCCCCTCGTAGTTTTGTAGATAAGTAGGTGATCACCATTACCTGCTGACTCCCACTACCCAATCTTCCCCTAAATGTAGCAATCAATATTGTCGTCCTCAATTATTGATGTAAGAGTGTGAACCAATTACTAAAAGGAATAATTGAAGCATTGGGTCCAACAAGGGCGTATCTCGTAAAAATAAATTTCGAGAAAATTGTAAATAAAGGAGTTGTGTATCGCTAGCAACGCAAAGTCGGGAATTTGCATTTGGAAAAATCCAAAATTAGGGGCTTTTTAGGTGCTAATTAGGTGCCAAGTTTAAAAATTAGGTGCTCTAAAATTTTCACCATAATGAACTGTTGAAATTTGCGTTGCTGGCAAAACGTCTCGCTAGCAACGCAATGAAGTTATTGGATATACGATAAATATTAATAGCAAGGAATTAAGTGCTAATTAGGTGCTGCAAGTATACGCAATAACAAGGCGCCCCTAATAAAAATAAAGTCGTTATTCAGAACATAGCAGATGCAAAATTCAGATTTCCTGAAAATCAAAACAGCTTCAAAATTTCTTTCAGAAAAAGTCCAAATTAGGTGCTTTTTAGGTGCTAATTAAGTACCAAGTTTAAAAATTAGGTGCTCTAAAATTTTCACTGCAACGGTCGATTAAAATTTGCGTTGCTGGCAAAACGTATCGCTAGCAACGCAATGAAGTTATTAGATATACGATAAATATTAATAGCAAGGAATTAAGCGCTAATTAAGTGCTGAACAATTATTGAAACCCGATACAGATTAAGATATTATTCTGGGAATTATGGAGTCCACGACCACCATTACCTTATCATAATGTATTTTTTCTTCTTTATCTATATAAAAATTAAGTTTATTTAGGTGCTGAAAGATTATTGAGGTCGCATGTAGATGACGGTAATATTCTGGAAATTATCGGATTTAAAACCACCAATACCTTACTACAAGGTATGAACGGCATTTTTTGTTTTTCAGATTTAATATGATTATATTTGAAAATGGCTGAAGATTGGTTGAAAGTTATATTAAATAATATTATAGATTTATAATATTATTTAATATAATTTTCAACCAAATAAATGTTACAATTCTTATTTTTTGACATGTGAAGCCTAAACTTTAGTGTAGGTACTAAATCGAAAGGATATTTTCTTTCCAGTAAATTGCTTTGTAATAAATATCGCCATCTACAAAGTTCTATAGTTCTAGTCATTTTATCGAATCAAAATCGATGGACTCTCAAGGTGGTAAGTACGATAGACGCTAGATGGCACAAACACAAAGACCTGATTTTTGCATTTGCTTTGCCGAATAATTTTCTGAATAACGACTTTATTTTTATTTGAGGCGCCTTGTCATTGCCTATACTTGCAGCACCTAATTAGCACTTAATTCCTTGCTATTAATAAGGTAATGGTGGTCGTGGACTCCATAATTCCCAGAATAATATCTTAATCTGTATCGGGTTTCAATAATTGTTCAGCACTTAATTAGCGCTTAATTCCTTGCTATTAATATTTATCGTATATCTAATAACTTCATTGCGTTGCTAGCGATACGTTTTGCCAGCAACGCAAATTTTAATCGACCGTTGCAGTGAAAATTTTAGAGCACCTAATTTTTAAACTTGGTACTTAATTAGCACCTAAAAAGCCCCTAATTTGGGCTTTTCCTAAAAGCATCTTTGATCCTCTTCTGATATTCAGAAAACCTGAATTTTGCACCTGCTTTGTTCTGAATAACGACTTTATTTTTATTAAGGGTGCCTTGTCATTGCGTATATTTGCAGCACCTAATTAGCACTTAATTCCTTGCTATTAATATTTATCGTATATCTAATAACTTCATTGCGTTGCCAGCGATACGTTTTGTCAGCAACGCAAATTTCAACAGTTCGTTGCGTTGAAAATTTTAGAGCAACAAATTTTTAAACTTGGTTCTTAATTAGCACCTAAAAAGCACCTAATTTGGACTTTTTCTGAAAGAAATTTTGAATCCATTTTGATTTTCAGGAAATCTGAATTTTGCATCTGCTATGTTCTGAATTATGAACCTTATTTTTATCAGGGGCGCCTTGTTATTGCGTATACTTGCAGCACCTAATTAGCACTTAATTCCTTGCTATTAATATTTATCGTATATCTAATAACTTCATTGCGTTGCTAGCGAGACGTTTTGCTAGCAACGCAAATTTCAACAGTTCGTTGCGGTGAAAATTTTAGAGCACCTAATTTTTAAACTTGGCACCTAATTAGCACCTAAAAAGCCCCTAATTTTGGATTTTTCCAATTGCAAATTCCCGACTTTGCGTTGCTAGCGATACACAACTAAATAAAGGTTTTAATGTCTTAAAACTTTTTAATGTTTATAGTAAGACGAGTCTTACTATAAACATTAAAAATATACTTTATTAGTCATTTGTGCTGTGATTTAATTTAATGATTCAGATATTACTAGTATTTTAAAATACTTAGAAGCTATTGAAAAAACATTTTTTTTTACATGTGTTATCCGCCCTTGTTGCACCCAACCCGTAAATAATGGGGCGTTTAGTTTATTACTGGTTTTTAAGACTATAAATAACAACTATTTTAGATTCTTATATAAATTAGTTTTATTTGAAATTAATAACAATAATATAGTTAATAGAATCAGGTGTTACTTTGCGGAAATCTATTATATTAAATTTGGTAAAAATTACTTTCCGTACATTCGCTCGATAAAATAAAATGATGTGTCTTACCTAGTTTGAAGAGCACCTCCCGCCCTCCCTCAATTGCGTGCACTATCCCCGTCACTACTAATCCCAGCACCACTACTCCCAACACCACTACACTACCACCACACACTTTATAACGTTGTAGAGCTATGCTGCAGCTATATTAGTAGTATAGTTGTAGCACGAATGGGTTGGCTCGATCGGGGAAGGACCACGCTCTCACAGAATACCAGCGTAAAATAGCAGCTTAACACTGCTGTGTTTTGTATAGTGAGTGTAGAGAACCGGAGACCCTATTTACTGGAAAAGAAGCATTGCATCTTAGTCCTCACGGGTGACAACGCATCTGCATTTTGATTCGCAAACGGGGATACATGTAGATGTCTATGGGCCACAGCAACCACTTACCATCAGGTGGCCTGTGTGCTCGTTTGTCACCCTATCCTATAAAAAATAACTAGGAAAGCCACACCACTTCCGACAAAACGACAAGTGTTTCGCCTCTATACGAGGGATCTTTAGGTGATGTAGACACTGCCACGGCTGACCGCTAAGCTTAGCTTATTATCGATAATCGAGGATATCACAACGCTTTTTGAAACAACACTTGGTGATATCTTTAAAAACCTTTTTAGGTATCTTTTTACCCCGAGCCGATATGTACTCCTCTCCTTTCGCACATTTTATTTCCATGAATATTCATTCTTTAACTTCTTTTTTCCTTTCTTTTTCCGGGGAGCATATTCACTCTGGTCATAATTTGCATCATACTCACTAAAATCACTAATTTTTTTAACTTTAAATAAGTTTTTAAAACCTGCAGGTCGTAAAGTGTTTGAAATTTAAACACACATTTGTAATCTATGCAACAAGACCGCAGCGACACCTTCAACATAAATGATTCCCACGCTGCCTAGAAGCGATAGACCGAAATGAGTTTTTGTCACCAAATACTAGATGACGCATTACATATTTTAATGCAATAACATCAAAACGGGCTTTGGGTACCGAACGCCCTTGTTGCACCCAATGCTTCAATTGTAGATTTCGACCAAAGCGACCCTGTAAAAGGCATATTATTTAAAAAGAAATAAAAAATAAAGTATATTATATATTAGTTTGTTTCATTTTGATAATATCCTTTTATTTTTTTTTCAAATGTACAAAATAATACTGAATACAGTCCCTTATATATAATGTACTCTGTGGAATACAGTGCAAAGACCTACTGACAGCGCCATCTAGTGTAATTTTCGGGAATTTAAAATACCAACGGCATCTATGAAAGTGCTAAAGAAACTTCCCTCATTTCGTCATCTAATAATTAGTCAGAGTGGCTGATGCCCTATATAGTATATTATCTGTGATTCACCCTAAAAAATTCATAATTCATACTCACTAGTGTCTAGTGTGCTCTTACATTGTATAATAAATAAGTACGAATTAAAGGCAATTCACAACTCGATTTTAATTGGAAAACGTCGATATTTAATTAATAGTGTAAGCGTTGAGCCTAAGGTTTATTAATACAGGGTTATTTTTCGCCTTATTCAAGGTTCAGAATAAGTAGTATAGAAAAATGAATCTCAAACATTCTGTTCTTTTTATCTTTTAAATTTAAAATGCGTGGTAATGCATTATTTTAACTGGTTGGCATTCATAAATATCTAACGCCTACTATTTTACTACGTACGCACATATTCGTAAAGGTCGACCGTCGATCGGTATCGGCAAATTGAATCACACAGCAGCGCGCGTACGCGTAATTGTTGCCCATAAATTGTTTTTTGTAAATTGGGATAATTTCAAAAAAGAAGTAAAACCTTATTTACTCGTATTTTCAAAAACTGCAATAACGGTACCTATGTCATTATTTATATATTTGAACTTAAGTTTAAAATTTGGCTACTCTTTGAAAAATAATCCTGTATAGTCAATATTCTTATTGCGTGACGTTTACAGAACACTTTTATTTGTGCACAGTGCACACACTATATAACCCAACGGCGCGGCGGTCGGCGACGGGCGGCGAGTCGCATCCATACTTTATAACGTGGGTCTCAAAACTCAAAATAAGGCACGGTTAGTTCTCAGTCAGTGTTAATAAAACAACAAATTCTCACAAATAACTTTTTATTACACAACGTTTATTTTTAATCACGAAATATCTAATTCACGTAATATAATATTTGTGTACGAATTATATTATATACATTCTTAACTTTAATAAGATATTGATTGATATTGATGAAGCCCAAAAATTGAAGGATATGTTTAAAGTACATACATACAGTACAGTACATATATACTAATGACCTATTCCAATCAGTTTTATCACGAACTTCAACCTTCACCAACTTCAACCGAACTTCAACCAAGTTTGTGCATAGTGATTCTGTGCATTGTAATTATTTCGCTAGGAAAAGCAAAGAAAAATATTCTGCGGTGAAGCTGAACAGTGTACATCATGATTTTTATTGGTCTGTATACTTAATCTATTTAGATGTTAACATGTAGTTACGTGCATAACGTTACACTACACGTGATATTGTAATTTAGGATCAACATGTGTTACGGTATTCGAATTGTAATCGTACTATGCTGAATGTGCAGTGATTTAGGCTGATAATAATTAACTGTGTAAGTAAGAGCGCACATACATATTAATAATACATATTAATGACGGCATATTGTCTCAATACAATCTGTTTATTGACTGACGAAGTTTGTAACATTAATAAACGATAGTATTTAATGTAATATTCATGTCAGCTATCCAATTTAATCAATAAGCTTCAATTTACAATTAGAAAGAATCCATCTGTCATTATTATTAAAATTTAATTTATATACTAATTATATCATTATAATTACATAGAAGGTAACATCACAAACATACACGTTCAATTCTACTCCCATCATCATCCATATATAACAATGATATAACGTTAAGTACTGCTATAAATTATAATTATTTTATAGTCTATAATAAATTCATTCTAGTACTAATTTTAAATTAAGTAATATTAACTTAAATTAACAATCTTCCAAATTGTATGGAAACGTTATTAATTAATTATTTATATAATCGCCGCAAGATGTTCACCCATTTAGGTATAATAGTTTTGTGCGAATTACCACTAACATTATATTCTGAAATATTTTTAGTTTTATTCAATGTGTAGTTGTATTCGCATAAATATAAGAAATAATGAATTTAAAATATACCTACGGACAATTTAGAAGAACGCAAAACAAAGTGTAAATAAAACAAAATATCATGGATGTTTGTGACAATTAAGTTTATTAATTTGGATTTTGCTTATTACTCATTAATTTTAAATTGCAAATGTCGAGAAAACAAACGATCAAATGACAAAAATTTACCAAATTAAGAAAAAGAAACGTTTTTGTACTTAACATTTTATTCATTTTTTTCATAATTGTTTAGAATAGGCTGTAACGTGGGCTATAATCAGTACTTAGTGTTGCCCCCTCTAGCGCTTCGAACTGCTTCCAGTCTCCTTGGCACAGGTACTCCTAATTAAGTTATCTATCTATCTTGCAGTCTTTTATTTACACAACTTTAGACTCAAATTAGCAGTAAGCAATAAATACTAAGAAACTGATAAATTTTGTGTATTTGAATTACTTGTATCTAATCTATTCTATATATCCGTGGTAGCTCAGATGGTTAGCGCTCGCTGTTAATTTCATCACAGTACGCGAGTACCTAACCCGAGTTCTATCCCCGCCGGTAGCAGTGAAATTGTTAATTACTATTTTAATTGCTGATTTACCACGTGCTCGGCGGTGAATGAAAACATCGTGAGGAAACCTGCGTGTCTGAGAAATAAGAAAAAAATTCGAACATGTGAGGTTCGCTAACACGCTCTGGGGCAGCGCGACGGACACTTCCTTGCCCTAAAACCCTCTCAGAAATGAGCGGAGGCCTGTACACAGTAGTGGGACGTATATAGGCTATAATATTAACTTTTTCATCTATTCTGGTATTAATATAGATAAAACGGTAAATGATTACCAACTCTAAACAATCAATATCGATTTCTGTTCATGAATCAATCAACAAGGTTATGTCAACCATCCTAGTCCAATAAATCTAACAGCTGTCAAAAGGTATTTCATAGAATTGATGCAGCATAATGTTTGTGACCAGCACCACCAGTACGTACGATGATTAAAACAGGGAGAAATAAAACTTTTTTTTGCGTTCCGCCAAATTTGTCCCTAGGTGTATATTATAATTTATTTTATTTTCATATTGTCCAAAATTTATTCGATAATTATTATTTCCATTAGCTTTGCGAAATGACTAGAGCTAATGTTACGAAAAATATCCTTTGGCATGTTACAGAGTATTTTACTTATGTTTAAATGTGTGACTAGATAAACAAATTATTGAGATCCTTTCCAACAAAATTTAATAAATAATGTTAAGAGGAAATGCGGGTGATTTTTCTCCATACAAACGCTCTCGCCTGTTTATTTTCTGGTTTATGACCTTATAGCAATGAGTTTTTAGAGTAAAAAAAAATATTAACCTCTATGTCCTTATGTTTTCTTTTTTGATGATACATTATCTTTATAAGCAACCCTTACAAATGCTCAATGTTGCCTATTTAGACAGCTGTCAACAGTAGCCCTCTGTTGACAGCTGTCTAAATAGGCAACATTGAGCATTTGTAAGGGTGCTTGCCGAGGTACGTACGTACCCCGGCAGGCACTAGCCGGGGCGGCCGCGAGCGCCTTAACTGCTCGATATTATTTATTTATTATCATTTATTTTATTACAGCTCACCTTCAACTAGGGGTTACAGAGGGCGTACTTAATGCTCTATGGCATTCTCTACCGTCGTATCGTCAACGTTCCAACGTCAACGTCGTAAAAATTAATGTTTCTTTCAGAACTATTAGCTATATTTTTTAATAATTAGATTAAAAATAAAAAACCCAAAAAAAACCAAACCCACAGATATTTATAAAAGTAGAGAAAATTAAAAAAAAAAGAGTTAAAAATGTGCAAAAAAATTATGTAGCAAACCACTCAGGCATTGTTTTGTGTATTAATTAGAGAGAGATAACACTAGAAACAGAAACTTTTATATAAAACTAACTTCTCAACTAAATTACATTATATAACCAAAATTCTTCACGTCAGTGTCAACTGGCGACATCTGGTGAGCGGAAGATTATTTATTCTCATTCATGCTTATTGATAATTAAGTGTAGTCACACACACACACAAACACACACAAAGTTATAACAAATAGTGACTATGTGACAGATACTTCAATTTCATCAATCATCCAATACTCTGCAAGGAATGTTTGAATTGCAAAAGCTTGCTGAGATTTGTATGCACGAGGTCCGGTGGATTCGATATTATGAAATAAACTAATCCAAGGATCGAGAGGACCGCTCGCCAGATTGAAAAATGCGTCCACGTGTGGTAAAACGTTGGTATAGTTGGCTGAAAAGAAAACGATAATAAGATAAGAAAATATTAAAGCGTTTATAACATTATTCAACTTTTAGCAAATCTAATTAGAAACCCTAGTACCCTAAACCGTAGAGCATGTATGAAGGGAATAATGAGAGTGGACGAAGCGAAACAAGTATGTAAGGATCGTAGCAAGTGGAAAGAAGTGGTCTCTGCCTACCCCTACGGGAAAGAGGCGTGATTATATGTATGTATGTATGTAATTAGAAACCTAAGTTGGAAGCTAGTGAACACATTACATTTAATTGAATTCTAAATCGTGACGAAGCAAATTCGTAAAATAAGTATCGACGGGGTTGCACGTTTGATCGATGGCGCCGTATTTATCAAAACACGAGAAAATAGGATTTGCCTTAGCCGTGTTGGCAACAATGGATATTAAAAAAAGAAAAAAATATAATTATATTATATTACGTATATAATATTTGTAAATATGTAACAACACCTTGAAGCTCTCTTCACGCATTGCTTTGTTTAAATAGTTTTTATCATTTTTATTATACAAATAGGGCATTTCCCTATACAGGTCTATAATTTGTAAATTTTATTGAATTCGCAAACAAGTGTCGCACGCGCAGTCAAGACATACGCTTAGACCAAAGCGCGAGCGCCGACTGGTCGTTCTAAATCGTAACGTTGCGATTACACTGTCTTAAATTGTAGACAATTTAGAAAGTAGAGCGGTCGGGACCTCCAACTTTAACTAAATCGGATCCTATCTGTTCTAACTACGATTACATTTTCCTACTTCCTAATTAGATTTTCTAAAAATTGGATAATGTAATAAGCGCTTTAAGGTCTGGAAAACAAGCATACAATCTATTTGATGGTAAGTGTATGTTGCAGCCCAAAGACGTTTCTTTTTTAAATATCAGCAATGCTATTAATATTACTTATATTCTCTTTAACCACACCTGGTAAGATTAAAAGGCTTGCGCTATGAGCGATTCACGAGAGTAGTCGAATAACGAATTCGAACCCATGACCTTTGGAGTTTGAGATCCACACCCTGCCATTAGCCTACTGTCGCATCAGACATCTACTTTTATCTTCGATTAAGAATAGAATTGCAATTGTATTGTTACCCTTGACGCCTAAGATGGAATGCCTCATTACCAGTAAAATAAGTGTTTGGTACAGCAGCAGTGGAAACAGCAGCATTATGCTACTATATTACGCTGGTTTTCTATGCAAACCTTCTTCTTCCTCGATCGAACCATCCCGTGCTGCATATATCATACCGCAGCAATGTGTGTAATATTTCTCATACATACCAAGAACAAAATGAAACCCATGTTAGGTCATGAGCTAACCCTGATAACATAACTTTACTTAAGATATTACAGACAGCCTTTAGTGCAGAGCCTGCATATGGCACGAGGGAACAGCAGCCCAGATTCTACTTGATTGTCCAGCGGTTGCTCTGTAGAGCTAAGTACCTCGGATCACGGAGCTCGCTTATCAAGGTTATTGGCAATATAAATAATACAATACGTGGTAGAGCCATGCTGCAGCCATATTAGTAGTATATAGTTGTAGCACAAATGGGTCGGCTCGGCCGCGGAAGGTCCACGCTCTCACAGAATATCAGCGTCAAATAGCAGCTTAACACTGCTGTGTTTCGTATGGTGAGTGTAGAGAACCGGAGACCCATTTTACTGAAAAAGAGGCATTCTGTCTTAGTCCTTACGGGTGACAACGCATCTGCATTTAGATTCTTCATTGAGGATAAATGATGTCTATGGGTCACAGCAACCACTTACCATCAGGTGGACTGCGTGCTCGTTTGTCACCCTATCCTATAAAAAAACTTACTAAAATTTCTAGAGGAGCTCGACTAATATTTAATTCCTGCCTACGTGCAAAATACGCGTTTATACGTAGAGTTGCGAACACCAGCCAGGCTCAATGAGGGCATCCACGACTTTTTCTACCACCAGGGCGGCGCCACTTTACAGTGAGGTAAAATATTTGACAGATTTCATAGCGGGGATGATAATTTCTTACGAAAATGTAATTTTTAAGGTTTCTTTCTGTATTATTAGTTATATTTTATATTAATTACATTAGAAATGATTAAACCAAACTATAAAATATAACTAAATGCCGATTTTTTTTAAAAGAGTTATAAAGTGCAAAAAGTTACAAAGCAAGCCACTGACGCATTGTGTTGTGTATTAATATAATATTCTAGATAATGATAAACTATTTTCATAAAACTAATTTCTCAATTTAACTGACATTGTGTAACAAAAAACTTTACCTCAGTCGCAACTAGCGACATCTGGTGAGTGGAAGATTATTAGCCCTCATTAACAATCAAGGAAAGAAGCCTGTTCACAGCAGAGGGTCAAGTACTTATATAGGCTGTAAGTTTAGTTTTGCTTTTCACTTTACATGTATCAATATTTTTTCTTTCAATTCTCAATTTCATAACCCAGTATTATATTTAAACAATTATTGAATCCAGTACCTACCACCTGTAATGTGATTTAGAAAGTAGCCTCGTAAGATACTAACCGTGGTCACGTTGCTAGTGATATTGGCAACTATGGGTGCATACTGATAGACCATGAGTTCATCATACATCCTGGCCGCGGTACAAACCAGCAGACAGGCGGTGTACAGGATCACTAAGACTATCGGCTGGAACCACGGCTGTAGGCCGCGGCTCAAGTCTATACTCGTCACGTCAAGCCTGTAAACAAAATCATGAGGATTTAGCATAATTCCCACGCTTAGTAGACGCCGTTCCTAGATTTGAGGTCAACGATATAACTGCAGCCTTTAAATAAAAACTACTTTAAAATAATATATAGGTAGGAACCTAATAAAATATCTTTGTAGACATGTCATCAACTCTCATAAGGCAGATATAACGACATTAGGTATTGCCAACTTTTACACCATACCCCAAGGGAAAAAAAAGGAAATTACTTTTTAGATGTCATTGGTTTTAACATAAGGGTACCTGGATTTAGAAAAGTACAAAAATAAGTTATTTTTTTATATAAAACTAGTGATTCGCCCCGGCTTTGTACGCGTGATTTCTGAATCTCGGCAACAACACCATCTACCGGATCCAATTGTAAATCTATACCACCCAGGGACCCACTCATACACACACAAAAAAATGTATGACAATACAGTGACAAGCACGTACATAAGAATTATACATATATAAAGATAAAATTGAAGTGACAACTTTTATTTAATTGTGTCGTGGTTGCGTAAACATAGGAAAAGAATTTATGGTTTTATGAATCAGTAAAGACAAGTTATCCATTCATCCATTACAGGCTATTTAAGTCCACTGCTGAAAATAGGTCTCTGTCGCCTTTTAGGACAACCACGGGACGATATGGGGTAGTAAATATTCTATTCAAAATCCATGGCCGTTACAGAAAGAACAATGGAGACTCCTACTCTCCTAACATGCTTGGATTAGTTAATTATAATGTACCCAACGTAACTAGATGAAACATAATTGTCGTTTCATTTGTCTATTTAAATATAACATAGTACAGCATTCAGTGTATTTTTAAAAGTACAGAGTATCTAGTAATTATGCAATATTTGAGCTTATGTGGAATATTAATAACCTGTAACATTTTATAATTAAAGATTTAGTTAAATAATTAACATAAGTTTATACGGTTGCTATTGTCTACAATTTAATTTCGATTCACCAACAAAATCGATTTAGACTTTAGAAAAAGTGAGGACATAAAGTAGTAATTACATCACAGAGTACTATTTATTAGATTATTACTCTTTGGTACATATAGATTTCTCTGGTAAAACCAAGTAAAACATAGTTCTTTAATACTCTTTGTTTAATACTGCATTCTGATAAGCAAAGTTATATTTTGTTAAAGTCGATAAAAGTTTCCCCAGCTTTTAAAATAAACCGATGATATCCATTGATTAAATTGACAATGTTCTACATTTTGGTGATAGTCTCATATCGATAACAATTTATGTTTTGTCCTAGTCCAAAATGGCCATTGTTCTTTGTCAAGTTAATATTAACATAAGATAAAATTTTATATCACACCTGTCCAACACGGAGAGCAGACATAAAACGCAGAAGAAGTAATAGGTGGCCACATATGGCATGGTGACAACCGCATGGAAAGATAAATGGCCACCATCAAGATTGTCCGAATAACTGATCAATAACAGATGCATTAGCGAAAGCCCTCCTAGTACTCCGTGACAGGCGGGCGCACAGCTGCGCCAGGCCTTTTGCACCGTAAGGGCCACATCCAATGGCGTTAAATCGCCTAATCTGAAATATTTTTTTTAATAACTTAATGTTGATATATAAGAGACTGGTACTATTACGTCGAAATAATGATAACATCCGATAGCTCATTTTGGGTCAGTGCGAAAAGGTTTCCTATGGAAGCAAACAATCCACTTGATGATAAGTGGATGCTGTAGTAGATGGACATCTACATCTATTCTCGATTAAGAATCAAAATGCAGATGCGTTGTTAAGTTACGTACTAAAATGCTATTCCTCAATACCAGTAATAAGATATCTTGTGCTCATCACTCACCATATGAAATACAGCAGCATTAATCTGCTATTTTACACTGGTATTTTGTGAGAGCGTGCCGATCCATTCGTTCAGTAGCTATAATGCACTGCAATGAAGCTCTACCACATAAAAAAATAACTTTTTAGTAAGTCCTTAAGACCTTTTATTCCTCAGGTTTCATCACGCTTGCATCACCGACGAGCATGTGGTAAATCACCAATTTAAATTGCAATTAACAATTAATGATAGATTTAAACCTCACACCAGATGCCCACATCAGAGTTTCGTCTGTCAGTTAGTTGGGACACATGTTTGTTTGAATAAATTCGATGATAGAAAAGAGATACAACATAATGCATCCTGGCCTTTGTATAAGACTATTCACCTTTCAATGTACTTTGTACAAGTAACGTTACTGAGCAGTAGTGAGATATTTAGAGGCTGTAATAAGTAAATTAGTTACCTTAAATACTTATTCTCGTCCCTTGACTGCTGTGATTCTAATATCCTGTCTTTTGAAACAGCATGGAATGTTCCACCTCCTTGAAGGTATATTTTATCTGTTCTGCGAGAGGTGAATGGATCCATTCTTTCATCATTCGGTGAAGTTACAGGTGACGGTGAAGAGAAGGGATTATCAATATACTGGTCATGATATGGCACGTTTGATTCAAGACTCTCCAGCATAGTAGTTAAATCAGTTGGCCGAGCTGAAAACACAATAGGTAAGTATTTAGTAATGCTTATAATTTTCACTGCCATGTTTTTTTTATATAGGTTATGGTGGCCTATAGACATCTATATTTATCCTTGTTTGTGAATAAAAATGCAGATGCGTTGTCACCCATTAGGAATAAGATAGAATACCTCTTTTCCAGTAAAAAGGGTCTCCGGTTCTCTACACTCACCATACAAAACACAGCAGTGTTAAGCTGCTATTTTACGCTGGTATTCTGTGAGAGCGTGTTCCTTCCCCGGTCGAGCCGACCCATTTGTGATTCAACTATACTACTAATATAGCTACAGCATGGCTCTACCACATTTACAGTATTTGCAGCTTTAGAGAATTCACTACTCTATATTTTCCTAAAAAATATAATACTAAAATAATATTTCTTTCATGGTAAGATAAGAAAAAGTGCAAGGGAGATGGATATTATTCCATATCCCGTGCACTACATAAAGGCGGTTGTGACGGAAAAATCTAACACTTTTTCTCGCCTAGCTCCCATCTGCCAAATTTGTACAGTGCAATAAGGAACTTCGTTCCAAAAAGAAATAATAATAGTAATAAAGCCTTTTATTCCTTGCATTCTTACATGACTTTCTTATTTCTAGATAGTATGTTATTTGGTTAGTTAGCTCAGATTTATTGTTAGCTTTGTTAGGTTTTTATGCAAGAACCCATTACATGAAAGCTTCCTTTAAAGAGGCCCATTTGTCTCTGTCTTGTGCTATATTTGGCCACGGCTTGGGTCAGCTATTCTTTTGATCTCGTCTTTCCATTGTGTCTGGGGTCTCTCTCTCTCTACCTCTGCTTGTTTTTCCTTGTGGGCTACTCTACAATGTTGCTTTTACTTTCTATCTCTGGTCTGTAAGCCTCGCAATGTGACCTGCATATTTCCACTTTAGTTTTAGTGCATAGCTGAAGCTTTAGCTACATTTGTTAGTTTTTGTCATCTTCCTAAAACTGACTCAAATTAATACAAAATAACAGTAGTTATCAATTTGCTTGCTAAGAGCGGCGACTATAGCAAATATCCACCCTATGGGCAATATATGGACTGCAAGAAAAAAAACAAAAAAAAGCAGGAAACTTTGTTACCATATCGGGATATGAGCCCATCTTTTATTTTATTTGAGCAGAATGGGAAAAATGAAATATCAGGTTCAGCTTTTGGATTATCATTACAGTTCATCACAAGCCTAACCTTAATCATAATCATTACAGCTTATCATTATTATGATAATAATCTATTCCTAACTAGCTGATATCAGTTAGCTTCGCTGGGCGTACAATAATATTATAGCGGATCCTAGATGAAAAAAATCAAGAAAAAAATTTTTGATGGGACTATCGTAAAATCCGTTCTTAGTGAGCATTTACATATACTAAATTTCAAGTCAGTCAGGTGTTTAGTTTTAGAGATATCACGATGAGTCAAGTCAGTGGTATTTCACTTATTAATTTATTTATTAGATATACTCATATTTGCTTAAAATATGGATAGATAAGGATGGTACAATTGGTACGATGGCTTATATATATATTTTTTTTTTCAATCTCAGCTCACGTTTACCCTCCTTTATACCGAATTTTGTGTTACACATCAACACTATGTTGAATTTTAAAGGAATCAATGATGAAGATAAAGTAAAGTAAGATTATTTTATTCTATTCAATAAATACAAAGTAGCCCAGTAGTTAAGATCACCATAACTTTTTAAACTTCAAAGTTTGGAATGATCTGAAATTTAGCACTTATACTACTTAAGGTTAAAACTAAATAAAAAAACTGTAGCATGTAAATTATACAAAGGCTATATTCTGTATAGCTTAGGATAGGTTATAGTTAAATAAATCACTTATTAGCAAGGCAAAACACTCCCATAATGGAAGTTTATTGACCAACTTAGTGATCAATTGAAGAAGGCTAAATTAAAAGTCCCTTAAATTGACAAGCATGTGTAGATTTGATTTTTTTTAAATATAGAATAAGGGAACTAACAAGCACAAAGTCCACCTGATGGTAAGTGGATGCTGTGGCCCATAGACATCTGTTTATCCTGGGTTAAGAATCAAAATGCAGATGTATTGTCACCACTGAGGACTAAGATGGAATGCCTTGTTTCCGGTTAAAAGGGTCTTCAGTTCTTTACACTAACCGTACGACACACAGCAGCATAACGCTGCTATTTTATGCTAGTATTCTATAAAAGGGGTTCCTTCCCCGGTTGAGCCGACCTATTTGTTACACATAAAGAAACAATGTAAATGAAGGGAGAGAAGTGTGTCAGGATTGTGCCAGATGAAAGTTCATAGACTCTGCCTACTCTTTGGGGTGACAGGTGTGAGAGGTAATGTATATGTTCATAACATTTACATGTAGAAAAGCTATGCTGCATCATATTATGACTGCAACAAGAATGGGTCAACTTGACTAAAGAAGGACCACACTGGCACAAAATATCATCATAAAATGTATTTCCTCTTTTTACTCATAGCAAGGTATTCATTTTAGTCACAAAGAGTAATAATGCATCTGCATTGTGATTCTGAATCAAGGATAAAACGTGTCTAGGGGCCAGAGCATTAATTACCAGGTACTTGTTCATTAGTATTACTTCACTAAAAAAGTAATAATTTTACATTTTTAGGTCATTAATAAGGAATATCTTACTTGGTTTTGTTCCTGTTTTACTTTTGCTTCCTGTCTTAAACACCTTAGGGTTAATGTCTTTGCTATTAGGACTGCCATCTTGCCTCTCTTCTCTGATTTTTCGTCTTGTCTTTCTAGGTTTATGTCGGAGTTCTTTAGTAGTACCATTATTATTTTCAATGTCATTGGCTTCAATTTCCAGCTCACCACTAAGTGTTACAATTTCATCTTTGTTGTACTCTTTTAGATAGTCATCTACCTGAAAATTTTAAAATAACTTGTGTAAATTAATTTGATACATACTTCAGCTCATTTTTGCATTAGGAGTATGCCATTAAAAGTATCTATATATGCTAATATTTCCAATATATCTCTTGGAATGTAATTACTTTATAAATTTATTTAATAGATATATTTTAGGTTAAAAAATTATTAATAATAAAATATAAATAAAATATAAAATTTAGAATCAAAATATCAAAACAAAAATATAACACTAGTATAAATTAAAAGAAGAATTAATGTAGTTCTCTTCACAAGTCCATAGCTAAACTTAAGCCTAATTATTAAATAAAATAATTGTAACCTTTTCCAATGCACTGAGACTTGACCCAGGAACTTCAAAATCATGGAGATCTCTATCTCTGTGCCGAGACGAATGCCTTTTCTTCTTCCTATAAGACGGACTTCTCTTTTCTTTATGCCCACTTGATGGTCTTGACAAAGTTTTCATAAACCTCTCCTCTAAGCCATTTGGGTCATGTGAATAAAAAACAAAAGATGGATTCTTATCAGATTTCTTAATTTCCTTCTCCACAAAACCTAATATTCCCATTTTAATTTGATCATGAATAGGAATTTCTACATCAAGGGACCCTTGTTCTGAGTTAATCCAGTTTTCTCTTGTTTTAGTCTTTTCGGACGACTTCAGTTTCTCTTCTACTTCTGCAGGTGGCTCATTAGGCTCAAGTTCTAATGCGTGTCCATTAGAAAGTTTACGCGAGCCCAATCTACTTCTCGGTCTTTCATGTCCTTTACGTTTCGGAGAAGGCGATCGAGCTGCAGTATGAACTTCGGCAATTTCTTCCTTTACTTCCACACTCTTACCTGGCTTCATTTCTATTTACCTAATAATTAATGAACTTTACTATGTACTTGCATGTGAATATTTTATTACACTATTTAAATTTTCTCATTTACTTACTTAATAATATTTTATGACAAAAGTTTAACAAATATAAAGTAATTTTCATAATTAGATTTATTTTTGTGTCCTGGGGATATGCACTAAAAACAAAGGAGAAAGATGCTGAACTGAAAAACTTAAATGTCAAATGTTAAAGCGTAAACGTATGACGTCAATGTGACGTCAGACATAAAATACATTTTGTTTCATTTTACGTGTTAACTTTTTATAATAATCCGCATAAATCTTGTTTAAAATATGCCTGTGGATATTTTAATATCTTGTTCAATACCAGGTATATTATCTATGTTCAATACAGTACTAATTGTGACGAAATTGTAATATAAATTAGGTCTTATGTTTGTTTCCTAATTTTGTTTTTATTTTAAGATTTGGCTTGGATGCTTATTTTTTAAGCCATGTCTTCATTTATCTCAGTATCAAGTGATAATAATTCTTTATTGTACACTGCTTCACAATATGTTGATGCATCATAGTGCGTTAGTTTTGGGAAATTTTGATAGCAACTTGAGGCATCAGACAGTTGGCGATAGTATCTTAATGCGCCTAAGTAGACAGACACCTTATCTTGAGATTCAGATCACCATCGGAGCACTTGATTCACCGTTCCCACTAATAGTTCACATGAGCACATATTTAATACACAAAATCGAACCACTTTTTAGTATCAAAATCTACTTCAAACCATTATCTAAGCACTAATGCATGAGCAGCAATTCGCCGCCGCGCCACTCAAGTTCCCGCCAAAACTCCTTTGTTTTCTAACTTTTATACCTACCATAGAACATAATCTCTAACGAATGACCAAGATTCCAACTCCAACTCATTAATTCCCAAACTATAATAAGAAGCATTAACTTAATGTAGCCTAGCTTGCTACATATTAATTAATCTGTGATGCAGCCCCTGATCAGAAGTATAAAAATCTTATAGCATAATCATATTAAAGTGCAGCCACTAAGTAAAACGTAGCGATTATATTTGCCGCGTGGGTGGTGAGTGATATAAATCGTATTCACACTCATAGACAAATTTAGAGAAACGCAAAAATAGGTTTAATTTCTCCCGTTGTAATTATCGTGCGTACTGGCCACAAACGTAAGTAAATGCTATTATTAAAAGTTATGGAATGTATTTTTTTGAATTTCATTTGTTTTTATGTAATTCTTGCGTAATATTACGTTCTTTCGTACTGCGAATTTTTTTTCCAACTTCTGAATTTGAGTTTTAATGTAGGTTTTGTTTAAATTTTTGCTCAGACTGCCTTGTTTATCGTGTTAAGTGTGAATCGCTACCACAGACTAACTAGTATAGATGAAGCGCATATACTAGAACAGATCTAGGCACTAGGTATTCAACGAAACTAGGTTGCACCTGTTCCAGCTTTTAAAATACTTGATCCACCTAGTCTCACTGTGCCACTGTGCCTACGCGTCGCACGGCACAATGCGGTGGCCGGTGGTCCGCTTGAATCGAAGTTCGAAGAAGTAGAAGTACTGGCGTGGCAAAGCGAAATAGTAATTTGTTGCCATAGTTACTAACTAGTCTGCTTTGCCGCTCACTCGTGTTTGCCTAAATCATTCGTGTGTCAGTCATTTGAATTTGAACTATATTTCAATGTGTATAAAAGTAACACGACACGCACTCGTGTTGTGCACGAATATATTCTGTCCTTTTTTAACTACACTATTCCGCAGTCTTTCTATCTTTGTCAGTCAATACTCGAGACTAGTCGGGACTAGTTCCGGGGACTTCAATCAAATACTAGGCAGATTTTATAGACTAGGTACTAGTCAATACTCGATGCGAATGGAGACCATATGATGCAGTCGAGGGTCTAGTACTAGTACGGACTCATGCGAATGTGATCTCGGCACCGTATTGAATGATTTGGAAGTTTTGTTATGTGGTTAAAGAACTTACACTTTTTTCTATTAGACATTAAAGTGTTTATTGTTTAAAAAAAATGCAGCAGTGTCGCTTGGGGTCATTTTACAGACAAATGCCAACAAATGTCTGAGTGTAATATTTGTAATATATTATTTAGTTTTAGAAACTCTTAAGACTGATTTTTCGCGCGTATGTAAGAAACAATAATTGTAGATAGGTAATAAAAAAAACGAAACAAAATAATAAAAAAAAATACAGAAAAAAGACAAAAATCGGATTAGTCTTAAATAAAAAATGAATTGAAATCTTTTAAATACGCCAACAATCTAGAATGTAGATAAATCTTAACGTTTATGTTTAAAGTAAGAATGGACGATTGAATACTAGTTATTACCTTCATGTATCGGGATCGGCTGTACGTAAAGACTAAACGTACTTTAAAGTATATTCTATTCCAACAATACCAAACTATGCGTACATCATGGACTAGGTGGGACAGGTATTTGGATCAAGTATTTGTACGGAATTGGACTAAGTGCACTTCGTACTTAATTTACCTAGTACGACTCATCTCTACTAACTAGTAGATTCTAACCGAATCAGACGGACATCTCACGAACTAAACATACTGGACCTAGCATCTGCGTCCTGATTGGTAGCAAAATGATATATGACATTTCTTTTTTTTAATTTGAAGCAGCTATACCAGGCAAATGTCATCCCAAATAATAGCCACTTGAAAAATTAATTTTATCACATTGAAAATAAAACGAGGTAAATTACAAATGAAACAATATTGTAATTTACTATTTTTTTATTAGTTATCAATATTTACTTTACAATAATTTTGTTTACAAATTTAATAATTATTAATTAATTAATATATACAATAGTAAAAAACTATAATTAAATAAACGACAACTAATAATTATCATACAGTTTTCATTTTAACTTTACAATATTTTTGTTTACAAATTTAGAATTAATGGATAAGTATCAATATAAGATTTACCAGTTTCACCACTTTCATTACTCACTTCTCTTTCATGTTCTTTAAATAGGCTCATTATTTTTAATAATTATGCACTAACATCATCTTCACAATTAAAAGATGAGCGGTAAAACTTAATGAATCCTGTAATTAATAAAGATTTAAAAGCATTTATGAAATAGTGGCAAGTTGGGTTATGATCCCTAAATTGTATGATCTTATTTGACCGAAAAAGTTTTCGATTGCATCCGAATTTATATAGCGGGGTCTCATAATTTTTATGTATTTTTTGGACAAAAACTGCCACAATTCCATAAAACTTATTATAGTACTTGTTGCGGACGGCGAGGGAACCGCCGCCCCGTCGCCCCTTCATACCCCGTTGCGCCCCGCGCACCCCGCACACTGGCAGCAGATCGACAACCAATGAGCGCGCGGCATCGTCATGCGACGCTACTCACAGGCTAAGACGCTCTCTTGCGGCATATAAGAAGGGCGTTTTGGTCTGTGAGTTGCTCATTTCGAAAGCGGAACTTGAAGAGAAGAAGCCTCAAGAGAAATCAAGACTCCAAAGTGAAGACCCCTCTCTGTACATATAGCATATAGTTTATTAGTGCCGAATTGTAAATACATTGAATACAGTATAGTTCTACAGTACCATCTTTCCTTTGAGCAGTCCCCTAGCGTAATATCAGTAACGTAATCAGTCAATACAGTCCACTAGCTCCAATAAATAAATACAGTCCACTTCCATCCATTATATTCTTGGTCCATCGCCGCCGTATAAGAAACCAGAAGAAAGAAGGTAGTTACAGAAGAAAGAAGGTAATTACAGAAGAAAGAAGGTAATTACAGAAGAAAGAAGGTAATTACAGAAGAAAGAAGGTAATCATAGAAGAAAGAAGATCATTACAGAAGATCTTCAAGGAAGAAAGAAGTTCGTCGACGAAGAGAGAAGGTCGTCGGTATTAACTTCTTCTCTGTTTCTTACGTCGTTTACTACGTCATATACGTCATATTGTCTGTTTCCAGACAATTCTTGTTTCTTAAACCGCGTTTACGCGGCCAGCTGGTTGCTCCCTAACGGTGCCAAACTGTGACCATCTGGTAACGCCCTTGTGGCGGGAACGGCGTCCAATACGTGCGTCTTTTTGAAGACGATCGGAGGTCGCAACGTGGGACGTCATGAGGAAGACACGAAGCCAGAAGACACGGAACGACGACGAAACACCGGTAGGAATGCGGATATTCAAAGAAGCACCAGCGTCCCCGTCCGATTATCTCGCGTTGGCACAAGCGCCCTCCGCCGCGCCCCAGGCCCGCATCTATGCCCGCGCCCGCGCCCCCGTCGCCGCGCTCCGCTATGTCCGTGTCTAGAACCGATCGCTTGGGAGAGGTTAGCACATCCGCGCCGCGTACAGAGACGCTCGCCGCCATTATCTCTCTCTATCTCGAAGATCTTCCGATAACAGAAACTAGTTCGATCGTGCGTACCGTCGCGCCTGTAGCAGACGTTGTACATAGGACCACGCCCCGCGCCCCGTCGGTCCGTTCAGTCCGTTCAGCCCGGTCGACAGCTAGCGCGATAGCAAAGTTAAAACAAATCGAGTATAATACCGCGGAGGAACTAGCTGCAATTAGAAGGAAGCAATTGCAAATCGAAGAAGATCTTATCAAGAAGAAATACGCTAGGGACATCGCTCAACTGCAGGAAGAAACGGATAGGGAAAGTCTAAACGAAAACTATTTAGTAGAAAATAGGGTACGCGTGGTTAAAAAACGTGGAGACTGTGCGGGGGGAGACGCCCTACCGCCCGTCTCAGCCCGCGCCCCGAATCGAGGCTGAAGATGCCTAGGGGAGGTCGGTTGCGAATGATGTTCAACCGCGTCGCGTAGATACGATATAGAGGGACAATGGAGTCGCCGTAGAAATGAACCAGGTGGATCGTCGTGTACGGGTTACGTCGCCGTCACGCGTCCAACGCCGCACTCTATCGCCTATACGTAGATCGCCATTGCTACGCGGATCGTAGATTACCGTCGCCGTGTAAGGATGTAGGTATACATAGATCGCCATCGCCACATCGCCACGCGGATCGTAGATTATCGTCCTCGTGTTATAAGGATGTAGGTGTACATAGGTCGCCAGCGCCACAACGTAAGCTAGAGGGAGATAGGGATAGGGATAGGTCACTCACCCCGCGAGGGAAAGATAGGGGTATAGAACGACTACCGGAAGCTTTAGAAAGCATGATTAGGTTAGGCCGGCCGCCGCGAAGCAGACGCAGGACTTGCCTATTTTTAACGGTTCGGCCGCGGAATGGTTAGCGTTTAAAGCCGCGATGAAAGAATCCACGCGTTTATATGGATTCACAAATACGGAAAATATGGTAAGGTTAAGGAACTGTTTACGCGGTGAGGCTAGGGAGGTAGTATCGGCGCTGCTGTTTACCGCGAAGGATCCAGCAGATATTATGCGAACACTGGAGCATTGGTGATTCTTCTCCTTGTGGAGGTTATGCATGTTTCGAGGAGACCCTCTTTACATGGGCGGCATCTCAGGAGGACACGACCCCCCGGTACTGGGTGCTGCGTTGGCAGCTTACAGGTTGGTGTAGTGCGCACTTAGCGCCATCAAATCAGGTGTCGGGATGCTCACTCATCCCCGGCGTCCCCGTCGCCGGGTGGTGAGCGAAGGAGTTCACGTGGGAGTGGCCGCCCGTCAGGTGGGCGGACGTGTAACGGAGCAAGGTTTTGAAGGTGTATATGTGGCCCGTTATCTGCGCGGTCGAACAACCGTCTCGCAGTACGGGCCACGAATTCTGAGATGGATTCGACCTTAAGGTCGCGTGCAATGGTATCATTCCTGACGTAGCGACCGGCTCCCACGATCACCCGAAGCGCAAGATTTTGCTGTGCCTGCAACCTCTTGCGCTGAGTGGCCGAGGTCAACGCGTACCAGGCTGGTGCTGCGTAGGTCAGCCGCGAGCGGATGTAGGTTTTGTAGATACCGATTTTTGTTCTTGTTGGTAGTTTGGATGCCAGTATTGGATAGAGTTTTGCTCGCGCGGATCTGGCCTGTCTTACGACGTTATTGACCATCGGGGTCATCCGCAGCGAGCGATCTATCTGGCATCCTAGGTAAGTGATGGTACTACTCCAACCCACATTCTGCCCGCGGAGTCGCAGAGTTGGAGGTGTTCTGGCCAGCCTGGTCATGAAGGCGACGGTCTTCCCGACGTTGACCGCCAGCCTCCATTTGTCCAGCCACTCAGGCAAGAGGTCGAGCACCCACTGCAACTTCTTGGCAGCTATGTCCACCCGACGTGATGACGCGAAGTACGCACTATCATCGGCGTACAATGCGAGAACTATATCCTCTTCCCATTCCTTCAGATGACCTTGAAGGGTGGGGATGTCGTTGGTGTAAACCGCGTACAGGTGTGGTGATAGGCAGCTGCCCTGTGGCACTCCGGCCAAGATCGGCCGTGCCGCCGAGACAGCCCCTTCCAGGGTGATATGGAAGCTCCGCCCCTCCAGGTACGACGCTATTAACCGCACAAGCATGGGCGGTAAGGTGGTATGCTGGATGAGTTTGTAGACTAGCCCTGCGTGCCACACCCTGTCGAAGGCCTTCTCCATGTCGAGAAGGACCCCCACACAGATGCGGCCGAAGTTATATTCGGCCGCAAGATAGTGTAGCACGCGGGCCAGCTGAGAGGTGGTGGAATGTCCCCTGCGGAAGCCGAATTGCTCTTCCCGCAGGGTGACATGCGGAAGAATTCTGGTAAGTGTAAGTTTTTCAAAGAGTTTTGCTATGTGCGGCAATAGCGTTATGGGGCGGTAGCTGGCCGGGAACCTCCTGTCTTTTCCCGGTTTCGGCAGCACGATGATCCTGCCCTGCTTCCAGATGTTCGGGAAGTGGCCAGTTCGCAGGATGCCGTTATATAACCTGGCGAGTGCCACTATTACCCTTCTGGGCAGCTGCTTAATGGCTGTGGTGGTAATGCCGTCATATCCCGGCGCTTTACGGGCGGGTAGGCGCATGATGGTGCGCCTTACCTCCGTTGGCGAGATGAAATCGTCGCCCCGCAATGGTGGCGCCGGATTTGTAAGGAATTCCTGTACGCGGTCCACTATACTTTTTGCATGGTCTGCGTACCCCTCTGCTACGGTGTTGGGTTTAAACTGCTGTTCTAGGTGCTGTGCCATCAACTCCGCCCTTGTTTGGGCGTCGTAGATTCTACTCCCCGTGCTGTCCACCAGTGGGCAGACAGGTGGTGGTTTCTTTGTGAGCTGCCGGTTGAGGAGATGCAGAGAGGCGGGTGTCTCCGAAGCTTCGTCGACTCGCCTCTCCCATGCCTCTCCCCTGTACGCTCTCATAGCTACCGACAGCTCTTCCGTCATAGAATTTAGTTTGGTTTTTAGCCGAGGGCATCGTGTCCGTGCCCAGAGCCTCCTCATCTTCCGCTTCTCGGATAGAAGGGTTCGCAGTTTGCGTGGGAGTTCCTCCTTCCCGCGCCTCGTAGAGACAGGGTGAGAGTAAAGTTTGAGTTTGTCTTCTATGCTGTTATGAAGATGTAGGGCCGCTGTCCCCACATCTTCACTGGTGGTGATTGAGGCGCAGAGTTGGAAGTCCTCCAGCGCACTACGGAAGCGCACCCAATTCGTCTTCATTCGGAGACTTCTGGGCACTACGGCATCCGCACTGGTGTCGATGGTAATCAGCACGGGGAGGTGTTGCGTGTCTACATCGTACAACACTTCTAACAGTGTTGGGTACGGCACTAGATGGCACAGCACTATGTCTAGGACATCGGGCTGGTGTTCAGGTTTGGTGGGCATATGGGTGGGCTCATCAGGGCCCAGCACCTCGTACCCCCACTCCTCGGCGTCGTCATACAACTTCCTGCCAGGTGGTGTTATCAGCGCGGAGCCCCATGCAGGATGTTTGGCATTGAGGTCTCCGGCGATAATGGCAGGTGTTGAGGAATCAAAGATGGTTCTGATATCCTGGGGGGCAAACGAGGTGCCGGGAGGCCTGTAGGCGGCGAAGATCCTGGTGTCTTTAGTCCCCACCTTCAACCTGATTCCCTTAGTCCTCGTTGACATATAATTGGTGTTGGTGCCAACTTCTTCGTGCATGACGTCCCTCCTCACAAGGACCGCGGTACCTCTGTACGCGACACCTTCTGGGGAGATCTCGTCATGGCGATACACGAAGAAGTTGGGGAGTTTTAGTTGGGCAGAGGGGCGCAGTTTGGTTTCCCCCAACAGCACAATTTGGATATTGTGCTGCTGGACCAGGGTTCTCAGGTCGGCGACCTTCCCTACGATGCCGCCGGGGTTCCAGTAGCACAATTTAATTTGATGGCCTGCTGACTGAAGAAAGTTGGGCTAGAGCACTTAGAATGGCCGAAAGGGGGTTGGTGCCGGTGGTCATGGCAGTCAGGACCTCTCCTAAGATCCTGATCACCATGCCCACCAGTTGAGCGAGGGCCTCCTCGATGGTGGCTGGTGCCTGGGGCTGTGGTTGTGGTGGGACAGTTATTATTCTTTTACGTGGGTGTGGGGCTCGGGGTTGGGGTGCGGTTTGCTCATCCTGATTTGAAGTAGGGGGGGGAAAAGAATATCGTGGCTGTGGCAGTGGCTGTCGCTGTTGTGTGGTGGCTATGGGTGGAGGAAGCGGAGTCGATGTACCACCCACTTGAGCTGGTTGGGTGGCCGTCTTCCTCTTCTTCTTATTTTTCCTCCCACGTTTCTTTTTGGGGCGGTCTATGCGCTCCGTGGCAGCATTCGCCGGTGGGGCTAAGGTTGCCCCGGTCGTCGCGAATGTCGGTGCTGGTGTTACCGTTACCTGCCGCTGCTGCGGTTGTGGCGCCTGTCGTTGTGGTAGTTGTTGTATAGGCAATTGGGGTGGTGGTGGTCGTTGTGGAGGCGGTGGTGGTTGCCACTGCGGTGGAGGTGGTGGCCGCTGTGGTGGAGGTGGTGGCTGTTGCGGTGCTCGTGTCGCTTGCGGAGGCATGGGAGGCTGCATGTTAATGCCCCTTTTCCTCGCGATTCGCTGCAACACTGGGCATCGCCTGTCATTCGCCGAATGGTCTCTTCCGCAGTTTGCACACTTGGGTGGCGCATCCCGCGGATGTGGGCAGGCTGAGGCCAGGTGGTCACCCGCACAGCGAACACATTTGAAGGGCCGGTAGCAATTGTAAGATGCATGCCCGAACCCTTGACATCTGTGACACTGCGCGGGACCAACTCGACCAGTCCAGGCCTCTATGGTTACTCCGGGCATATAAAGT
Source organism: Parnassius glacialis (assembly GCA_033319125.1). NCBI lineage: Eukaryota > Metazoa > Arthropoda > Insecta > Lepidoptera > Papilionidae > Parnassius > Parnassius glacialis. Next base: position 10,744,688 of record JAVANC010000006.1, read on the forward strand.
AGTTCATCTATTTGGAACAACCTGTTGAGCTCTTCGGGGCTTAGGTGATCCATCTTAACGTGGAAGAGGCAGCCGGGCCTGCCTCTTTTCGGTGGGATCGATCGGACAAAAGTGACCGGAAAACCCCTTTCTTTGAGGGCCTCCTGTATGTCCATAGGGTCCGTGTCTGCAGGGAGACCTCTTAACCCCACCTTCGTGGGTTGCTCCTCCTGCGGGGCGTAACAGTACCACACGAAGGTGGCGTCCTCCTTACTGCGCTCTATCAGGTATTTTTGTACCTTACGGTACTCTTCGTCGGACTGGGGCCGAAAACGGACCCCCTTCCCAAATGGGCGAGCATTCGGGGCGTGGCCCAGAAGCTGGTGAATGATTTTGAAGTGCTTCGCCCAATTTGGGAAGCCCTCCACTATAATGGGAGGGTATTTCGCCGTTTGGCTACCAGTTTGTTGTTGCGGCCTTTGCACAGGTGGTGGTGGTGATGGAGGCGCCGCTCTTGGTGCTGCCGCCATGCGCGCATAAGAGTCCGGCGCTGTGGATGGTCCAGGTGTGGGCTCCTGGTTTTGTGGTTGGGAGTCTTGTATGGGGGCAAAAGTGGCGTAGGACGTATTGTCCCACTCCCTCTCCCCTTCAGGGTCTTCCTCGCCAAAGTCCTGCATATCAGCGGTGCAGGCCGGAGAGGTGGTTGGAGATGGTGAGTTTGGTGGTATGTTGTGCCTCACTACTGGTTGCGGGGCTTGTCTTACAGGTGGAGTTACTGAGGCGGAAGGCGATGCCGAATCAGATAGCGAGTCTGATCCGGTCCTCAGCCTTTTCTCCTCTTGGAGCTGGTCTGTCTCAATTTCGGGTGGAGTTCTCCTCCTCGAGGCTAGGCTCCGGCGTGGTAATGGAGCCGGTTCGACGCTAGGTGGAGACACAGCTTCACCAGCGCCGAGCGCGGCGCCGGGTGCCGGGAGGCCACCTATCCGCCTCGGGAGTTGGCTGTAGGGTGGGAGCACTCTCGACCTCTCAGGAGCGAAGAGGTCTCGCTCCATGAGAGGCCTGTCGAGAACTCCCAATCGCCTCTCTGGTGGTTTACGGCGTGTTGGGGGGGGGTTCCCCCTTGTCCGACATTTTTCTGATCTGTTCTGTTTGTGCTCAGCCCTTAGCTATCACACACATTACTCCCCTCAGCGCGTGCAACCACACCGGGTGAGCCCCTTGAGGGAGGCCCAGCGAGGCGCCCGCGAGCAGGGAGGGGTGTGTGAGGCGCAGATGGAAATGGGCGTTATCTCGGCACAAAGTGCGGCACACTTGTAGTCACTTTTTTAATTATAAAAAAGAGGGTACAATGTAATAAAATAAGACGCAAAGTAGGGCACAGCGTAGGAAGTGACCTTTGCGCTTACCTTAGTTGAAGCTCGACGCAGGAGATGCGCCAGCGACGCCTCGACGCCAGACGGAGCGAACTCGACGTCGGCGGAGTCAAACACTGACACAACACGTACTAAGTCGGGAGCGCTGCTAAACACGTCCGCACTGTAGCACGGCCCGCGACGAACTCCACGGGAGCAGTGTTTCGGCCGCCCGGAAGTAATTATAGATCGTACGTTAGAGGAATTAAAACGCCTTCCGCGCCCGGGTCAAACCGCCCAGGAATTGAATTCGTTCGCTATTAAGTTGCAAAATATAGTGTGTATTATGCAGAACGTCGACGGAAAAGGATATTTACAAAATCCGATACTAACTAGGGAAGTCACTAGCAAGCTTAGCCCTCACTTACGGTCGCGTTGGTGCGATTATGCGGTGCACTACGGAAGTGCGGACGAACCGGACATTGTCACACTATCCCGGTTCATGATGAGAGAGGCTGACCGTGCGTTAAGTCATGCCTATACGTCCGTAGCGCCGACTAAGGAATCGCCCGTAAGACGAGAGGCGCTGCCGTCGAAAAGAGTAGTATTGACACGCCGCGTAGAGGATAGGGCCCGCGACGTAAAGACGTTCACCGCCCAAGAGGACACCGGTATTGCCTCGTGTATGTGTTGCGGGGGTGAACACCCAATCGCCAAATGTAGTAAGCTAGCGCAAATGGGTTTGGACGACCGGTGGGTTAAGGAAGATGGGGTGTGTTTTAGGTGTTTAAACAGCAAACGCCGACGCTTTAGATGTAAAGCTAGGAATTGCGGCGTCGACGGCTGCAACGACCCCCACCACGCCCTCCTTCACGCCCGCAAGTCCCGCGCGCCTGAAACGTCAGTAAAACCAGATGAAACCGTGCTCGTCGCATCGAATATTAGTAGTAGTGCGTCCGTGTTATTAAAAGTGTGTCCCATTACCGTACGCGGACCGCGTGGTAAGGAAGTTGATACGTATGCGCCACTTGACGAAGGCTCTACTATATCATTAATCGACGACGACTTAGCTCGCGAGTTAGGAGCGGAAGGACCGACGAAGCAGCTTAACATTCGAGGCGTGAATAACAGTCAACGCGAGGCCGATAGTAGATTAGTTAACATAGGCATACGTGGCAAGACGCGCAGTGAGATGTATAATATAAGCGTGCGAACGATAGCAGATTTAAAGATAGGCTCGCAGTCTGTGAGTAGGGAGTGCTTGCGGTTAAAGCACTTACGCGGCTTACCGAGTTCGGTTTGTTACGACGACGCGAAGCCGAGATTATTATTAGGCGCCGACAACTGGCATTTAATAATAACCCGTAATTTGAGAATAGGACGTCGAAGGCAGCCTATAGTTGCACGTACGTTGCTAGGGTGGGCAATTCAGGGAACCGTGCCGCGGTTAACGTGTAGAGAAGACGGCGAGACCGTATTACACGTCGCAAGCACAAGCGGACGGTCAGATGAGGACATCCAGGCGCTCGCCAGTCCAGTTAGGAAGATTTCACGACTGCAGAGACGCTTCGCTCCCAAGGAGGGAGTAATAGGGAACCAACCGCGCGACGATAAGGCGTATACGCATCGCGACGGTAGGGACAGGCCTACGTTCATAACGGCCAAGGCGAAAGTCGCCCCGATTAAGGCGCAAAGTATACCGCGATTAGAGTTGCACGCGAATTTGATAGGCGCGCGACTCGCGGAATTCGTGCAAGGTGAGCACATAGTGGTAGCCGATAAGGTAGTAAATTGTACAGATTCCACTACGGCGCTCCACTGGATACAAAATGATACGGCGCGTTACACCTCATACGTGGCTCATAGGTTAGGGGAGATAGCTCAGAAGACGTCACCCGAGCAATGGAGGTGGATACCGACTGCAGAAAACATCGCAGACCAGGCGACGCGCATAAACTACGTAAGCAAGGAGGAAAGTGACAAATGGTTCATAGGACCACCATTCCTTTATGAGGACGAAGACAGATGGCCTCGCCGTCAGGAAGAGAAGGCAGAGGATAATGAAGAACTGGAGGAAATCGTCGCGCACTAGAGCGACACCAAGGACTCTCCACACCTGCCAGACATAGAAAGATTCTCTTCCTACGAGAGATTGATCAGGGCCACTGCACGAGTACTGCAGTTCGTCGACGCCATACGAGGAAGGGTGCACGGACTGACATTGTAGCACATCCAGAGGGCAGAGCGGATGTGGATAGAGCACAGCCAACATGAAAGCGTCGCTGAAGACATCAGTCGACTTCAGTGGGGGAAGAACCTGGTAATAGGCAGCGCGCTAAGGAAGCTCGACCCCATACTGGAAGATGGCGTACTACAAGCCAGGAGAAGAATCGACGCAGCCGACGTGGACAGCCAGATGAAGAGACCCATCATATTGAACGGACGCCACAATTTCGTGAAGCTGCTTGAAGAAAAGGCGCATCAGAAGGCAAGCCACGCCAACAGGGAGAGGGTGGTCAACTACCTACGCACCAGATATCATATCCTCCGATTACGACCAACAGTACGAGAAGTGGAGCGGAGATGTCTGCGATGCAGGGTACGCAAAGCGACACCACGGCCAGCGGTTATAGGAGACCTACCACCTGAACGATTAGGGGCATTCGCGCGACCATTCACCTACACCGGAATCGATTATTTCGGGCCTATAACCGTTACGATAGGACGTCGGCACGAAAAACGGTTATTCACCTGTTTAACGACGCGCGCGGTGCATTTAGAATTAGTATACTCCTTTACGACGGACTCGGTGATATTGGCATTGCGGCGCATGGCGGCTAGGCGTGGGTGGCCACGGGTCATATACTCGGACAATGGTACAAATTTTCATGGCGCAAATACTGAACTGCAACGGGCGATAGAAGAGTGGACACCGCAGCTGAAGGACTACGCGCTGACTCAGCAGACAGATTGGAAATTTATCGCACCGGGCGCGCTGAACCAGGGAGGCGCATGGGAGCGTCTCGTGCGCTCAGTGAAGACCGCACTCGAAGCCACTCTGCATTAGAAGAGCCCACGGGAGGAGACGTTAGCGACGCTCCTTACAGAAGCAGAAAATACGGTAAACTCTCGACCGTTGACGCACGTATCGGTCGATATCAACGACGAAGAGGCGCTGATACTCAACCACTTCCTACTGTTGGGACCATCGGGCCTACCAGTCACGGCGCCGTGTACACCTATTGGTCGTCGAGCGTGGAGAGCGGCGCAAGGGCTCGCCGATGAATACTGGAGGCGCTGGGTTAAAGAGTACCTGCCGACGCTGGTTGCGCGCGGGGACTCCCGAGATGCTCAGCAGCGCCAAATCCAAGAAGAAGACCTCTTCGTGGTTGTAGGTGGCAACCTACCGAGAAACGTGTGGCCGCGGGGGATCGTGACGAAGACCTTTCCTGGACCGAACGGCGTGGTGCGCAACGTCGAGATCAGGATCAGGGGCGGAGTGCTGCGGCGGCCCGTCAGGAAGTTAGCCGTCCTCCCGAGGGAAGCTTAGGCTCGCAGGCTACGCCGGAGGGAGGATGTTGCGGACGGCGAGGGAACCGACGCCTCGTCGCCCCTTCATACCCCGTTGCGCCCCGCGCACCCCGCACATCGGAAGCAGATCGACAACCAATGAGCGCGCGGCATCATCGTGCGACGCTACTCACAGGTTAAGACGCTCTCGTGTGGCATATAAGAAGGGCGTTTTGGTCTGTGAGTTGTTCATTTCGAAAGCGGCACTTGAAGAGAAGAAGCCTCAAGAGAAATCAAGACTCCAAAGTGAAGACCCCTCTCTGTACATATAGCATATAGTTTATTAGTGCCGAATTGTAAATACATTGAATACAGTATAGTTCTACAGTACCATCTTTCCTTTGAGCAGTCCCCTAGCGTAATATCAGTAAAGTAATCAGTCAATATCAAGATCAAATATGACAAGCATATAAAAACCACTTATATATATATATATATATCAGTTCATCTAAAAATATAAAATATATTAATAACAAGGCGATTCTATCAAAAGTAAATCTGAGTGACACAATGAATGAATTGGAATTTGGAACTAATCAGTGTAACAAAACAAAATGAAAACAAATATCAAACAATATGGCTGCGACAGCTTGCAATGGACCATGGAGTATCATCATCATTACTGCCTTTCATAAGTCCACTGCTGAACATAGGCCTCCCCCAAGGAATGCCACAAAGCCTGAGCCACCTGCATCCATCGACTTCCTGCATGCCTTACCAGGTCACTGGGTAGGGCGACCCCCCACATCTCGTGGGGGGTCGCCCTACACTTCGCCTACCGATACGAGGCTGCCACTCGAGAACCTTTCTTCCCCATCGGTTGTCGGTTCTTCGAGCTATATAGCCGGCCCACTGCCACTTCAGCTTACTAATCCGTTGGGCTATGTCGGTTACTCTAGTTCTACTGCGGATATCCTCATTTCTAACTTTATCACTCAGAGAAACTCCGAGCATAGCCCTCTTCATAGCTCGCTGAGCGACCTTGAGCTTCCTCATACGGCCAGCAGTGAAGGATCACGTCTCAGTTCCGTAAGTCATCACTGGCAACACGCACTGGTTGTACAATTTCGTTTTAAGGTTTTGAGGTATGTCTGACGAGAAGATGTGTCGTAGCTTCCCGAACGCTGCCCAGCCGAGTAGAATCCGTCGATTGACCTCTCGGTCGAAGTTGGACTTACCTAGTCGGACTATTTGTCCCAGGTAAACATACTCGTCAACAACTTCGAGCTTAGTGCTCCCAACAACTACCGGCATAGGTGTGACATGGACATTAAACATAATCTTTGTTTTGTCCATGTTCATCTTAAGACCTATCCGTTGGGAGACACTATTAAGGTCATTGAGCATAGTGCTTAGGTCCTCCAGTGATTATACCATAAGGGCTATATCGTCGGCAAATCGAAGGTGAGTGATGTACTCGCCATTGATGTTGATACCGTATCATTTCCAGTCCAGAAGCTTGAAAACGTCTTCTAATGCAGCGGTGAAGAGTTTCGGAGATATGACGTCACCCTGTCTTACACCTCTCTGCAGTTGGATAGGTTTCGTACTCTGGTTCTGTACTCAGATAGCCATCGTAGCTCTACTGTACAAACACTTCAGCACTTCGATATACCGACAGTCAACTTGGCACCGCTGAAGGGACTGCAGCACTGCCCAAATTTTGACGGAATTAAAGGCTTTCTCATAGTCCACATACGCAAGAAATAGTGGCAAATTGTACTCTTTGGACTTCTGTACAATTTTCCGAAGGTTATGTATGTGGTCTATGGTGCTAAAGCCCTTTCGGAAACCGGCTTGTTCGGGAGGCTGAAAGTCGTCAAGTCTGCGCGCGAGACGATTCGTAATGACTCTCGAAAACAGCACGTAGACGCGACTCAGAAGGGAAATCGGTCTGTAGTTCTTCAAGAGAGCGTTGTCACTTTTCTTGAAGAACAAGACCACCGCACTTATGCTCCACGCCTCCGGTGTAATGCCACCATGGAGGACGGAATTAAAGAGCTTCTGAAGGACTTCAAGTACCGGTCTTCCACCCGCTTTCAGAAGCTCCGCTGTAATTCCATCTTCGCCTGGGGCCTTACCGTTTTTAAGATGCTGGAGAGCCATTCTAATCTCGCTCAGACTGACGTCTGGGATAACTTCGGAATAGCGTCGGATGAGACTCGCTCTTGGATAGTTTCTCACACTTGCGTGTGGCTCCAACGATGACGTGTACAGCTGCCCATAGAACCTCTCAATCTCACTCAAAATCTCAGGTGTCCCGGAAACGATGCTGCCACACTCTGTCTTCAGCTTCGACAGTTGGCTCTTTCTGGCAGACAGATCTCTGGCAAAGACTTTGGAGCCTTGGTTCCGCTCGATCGCTTCTTCAATACCAGCTGTATTGAAGTTGCGTAAGTCCCGCTGCATGCATTTGGAGATCTGTCTGTTCAGTTGCCTGTATGCTGTCAAGTCTGTTGAAGAATGTAGCCTCATCTCCCGTCTAACAGACATGAGATTAAGAGTGTGATCGGAGAGTTTTTGTGTTCTTCTGCGGCGGGTCTTGCAAAACTTAGCTCCGACCGCATGGACAGTTTCCACGAGCTTGTCATTCATATCGTCCACTTCATTGCAGTCTTCTAGGCACTGAAAATGGTTTTGTAACTCGAGCTGAAAGGTTTCGGGACTTTGGAGCAGAGCACGAGTATAGAGTAGTCTTACTCTATACTCCATGCTTAGAAGGGATGTCGAGAGGCGAGGGGGGATGTTAGCTGTCATATATCATTTTCTATGACGTTTCCCATGTCCAGTCTTTTCTCTATGAAGATTACTGCCCGTGATCGTTACTGCAAATAAATTGAAAATGCCAGATCTAAACGCCTCTCTAGTTGCTAGGGCTGTTACTTTAATTGAAACTGGGCACACCTACAAACATGCAGGCCCAATCATTACGAGTATCAAAATCTATGGTATCGGCAGACCGAACAGTATTCTAGATCGCAGGTCAGGGACGTTAACAGAAAACTGTGACCATAGATGATCAGTTAATCGTTATGAGCGTGCGTAGATACCAGACCTTAACTTTTTCTGAGGCAAGATTGATACTCCAAGAAGTTCGAGGGGTAACAGTAATTTTTTTTTATAGGAGAGGGGGCAAACGAGCAAGCGGCTCACCTGATGGTACGTGATTACCGCCGCCCATGCACAACTGCAACACCAGGGAGGGAGCACGACAGTAAGCACGAAAATTGGCAGAAAGTCTGAAATCTAAATCCTAAACACACAAACAGTAGAAGTTTTCTTTTTTCCTTAATTGTAGTTTGTTTTGTCAGCGTTCGCAGTTTTAAATTAACGAGTAATAAGCAAAATTCAAATTAATTTAATTTTCACAAATGTGTTTTTTGCGCCCAGAAGCTATGAAAAGGGCTACCCTCCAGGAAGCTGGGGAGGAAGGTGGTGAATGCTCTAAGCATACCACGACAGCCGGCTGTGTGGTTATGTGGGACTCACTACGTAACCCATGTGCCTACCCACTAAACACCACCTGTGAGACTGGCATTGGCTTGTGTGGCCTTTCTGCCGAATCGGAAGCGACTCCCTTTAGGGAAAAGGGGGCGCAGATAAAAGGGGGCGCAGTTCACAAATGTCCATGATATTTTGTTTTAGACACACTTTTTTCCCTCTAAATTTGTCCATGAATATAGATACAATAGTTATCATCGGTCAGGCGCGCCGCGCCGATGGCCTGTGTTGTTCTATGCTATCGGTACAATATTGAATATTTACTTATGAGGCGACAGATTAATTATATGTAAGATACCTATAGACTTAGAATATACTGGCGTATAGACGTAGACAGGGTCTCTGTATACGCGTAAAGACGACCTGACAGCCCGAAAACCCGAAAACGCATGTCTAATTTTGATTTGTCATTGTGTGCGTTAGCTAGTGATGTACATTTTACTTATAAGCACTATTGAAAAATGATTGTTAAGGAAGCGATAAAAAGATTTAAAAAATAGTTTAGTGCACGAAATTGAATAACTTCAAAAATTAACTAAATTTTTACCATGATAGTTCTGAAATAACTAAAAAATATTCATTTAACATGTTTCTGGGAATAAGCTTTTTTTGGATTTTAATCTTTATATATAAAATTACGTGTCACATTGTTTGTCTGCGATGAACTCCTAAACTACTGAACTGATTGCAATTAAATTTTGAACACTGTGTGCAGTTTGGCCCAACTTGAGAGATAGGATAGTTTTAATCTCTATAAGTGACTCAATATTTTTTATTACGAATTTAAGAATTTTTATAGGACACAGGGTCGTCGGAGAAGGCAGAACAACGTCTGCCTGGCCAGCTAGTTCAAATATAAAAAATCCCAAGTGACTCTACCGATAAACTTAATATAATAACGATACACTCTCCAAGAATCAGATCGGAAAGTTATATTTTCGACTTATGATCGTTGAAGAAAAATATTTAATGCCATGGATAGTTTCGCCGGAATTTCTTTTTTAACACATTATATCACCTATTATATTTTGTAGAATGTTTTGATGGGGAAATAAAAAAACGGGGACACGGAGTACATAATGGCTGCTTTATTTTTCATATAAGTATTACTTTTGATAATTACAAATATTTAATATTTAAATACATTATAGAAGTATTTTTTGACATTCGACTTAAATATGAATGTAAACTTAATAATTTAAGTAAGGAAACTTGTATCATTAAGTTTAAATAAAATTGTTCTCTTTAAAGGCCAATATGTTTATAAGACTACATCATGCTTCATGTTTATATTCTTTCGTCTGTTCTTGAAAAGTATAAAGTAAAAATAAACTTATTATCATTTTAGCTGGATGAATTATAAAACCATAATTAACATAGTAAAGTGCAACTAGTGTCTGAGGATACAGATGCACTCTCTATTCTCTCAATCTCGGTATGTTAAATTGATCCTTAAAAAATGAATTTCATTTTCTGAAATAAGACCTAAAATCAAAACAGTTCCACACCTAAATAACAATTAATTTTCATCTATTAAATATTGAATTCAACAAGTGCAGATGAGACAGAAATGTCTTTGAATGAAACAGATAAAGATGCCATTTCATGTGAGCAATGTAGAGCGAGACAGGTAGGTAGAGATGCTTTTAGATTTTCCAAAATGACCAGAAATAAGATGTGAGTGGATTAACGCTGTCACACGTGATAACTAAGACTAGGAGCCCAATAAATATTCAAGGGCCAAAAAATAAAGGACGACGTCGGAGACGACGGCTGGAAGTCGTCGAGTCTGCGTGCGAGACGTTTCGTAGTGACTGCGAAGGGAAATCATTCTGTAATTCTTCAAAAGAGCGTTGTCGACTTTCTTGAACTGAACTATCCCATAGAAAACAAAATCAAAAAGGCTAGTTTAACTTTCTGGTAATGCAGAAACATGATTTGCAGACGATGGGGTCTGACGCCAATAATTATACAAAGCTGTGATTCGGCCCATGATCACATACGGTGCACTGGTATGGTGAACCAAAACGAATGAAGCCACCACTATAAAGAAGCTTCAGCGTTACCAGAGACTGGCATGTATGGCTGCCACAGGCTACATAAGGACTATACCAACAGCAGCCTTATAGGTTATCCTGAAATTAACTCCGCTTCACCTACATAATATACAACAAGAAGCGACTTTTGCTGCCATTAGACTCAAGACCCTAAATCTTTAGAGTAAGTAGAGTCCCTCATACAGGTATAATCGATAGAATTTACACAAACATTTCTATCTTACAAGCCAAGTAGTAAGTAAGTTGTTACGATAGTTGTAAGATCCCCAAACTATTTGTGTTTGATAAAAAAATATAAGATACAATTAAATGAAACTAATCAGTCGGCGGGATTAAACCCAAAAGAGCTTAGAGTTTTCACGCATAGTTGTAAAACAAATAAAGGTTCAAGATCTGGAACTTTCTCGGAAGACCTCAATATCCACACATGTACACCGCTGGATACCCCAAACACAGTCTTTTAGGCAGAATGTACGAGTATCATCCAAGCGACCATAGCAATAGATGATAGGAAGGTAAAAGATCTCTCCATCAGAAAACTGACCGACAGTATGACGATACTACAAGCTCTGAGTTGCAATGTGATAACTGCGGACTAATATATGAATGCCATCAACGACTAAATGAGGTATGTAAACACAACAATGTGACTCTGCAATGGATCAAGGGACACAGGGGATCCAGGGGCAACAACGCAGCAGACGAACTGGCCAAGAGAGGATTAGCTCTGGCCGTTATAAGGCGGGAACCGATCATACCGATCCCTTATGGTAATATTCGTTCACTGGTACGTGAAAACTTATCAACAAGCTAAGCTTTGGAAAAATCTAGTGAACTGTAGGCAAGTTAGGGAAGCCCTGCCAGAAATAAGCAGTCGTTAGTTAACCATAGTCTTAATGAGATTGAACAAGCCACATATCAGTATAGCAACAAGTGCTATTACAGGACATCGCTCCTTTAACAAACTTTTATTTATTATAGGTGTTACAGATAGTCCCCTGTGCGGGCATGTATGGGGGAGGAGGAAACGGCGGCCCACGTGTCGCTAGCATGTTGTCTGGATTTCGCTACATACATTGCACATTTTGGCACGTCGGAATCATTCCTTGAAGTTGCTCGCAACATCAAAGGACTGTTGAACTTCTTCGGGAAGATTTCATGGCTCGAATTATCACATCAGGAATATTGTTGTGAATGATGTGAATGAATATTGTCTGATGAATATTGAATGATGAATATTGTCCCACACGCAAAATACGCGCTTAGACGTGATTATATAATTTTTTTTTATAGGATAAGGGTGACAAACGAGCACACAGTCTACCTGATGGTAAGTGCTTGCTGCGTTCCATAGACATCTACATCTATCCTCTATTACAAATCAAAATGCAGATGCGTTGTCACCCGCGAGGACTAAGATGAAATGCCTCAGTTCCAGTAAAAAGGGCCTCCGGCCACCTGCACTCACCAAGCGAAACGCAGAGGTAAACCTCTACTTCACACTGGTATTCTGTGAGGTCGTGGTACCACCCCGGTTCGAGCCGGCCCACCCGTGCGACAGCAAAAGATGCCGCGTAGCTCTACCACTGTTTTAACTGTGTTATTAATATTAATTTTAAGGTAATCAACGAATATGAGTAAGGCTCTACTATAATAATTATTATTTTAATGTTCTGCTAAAATTTACAAAATGAAAGTAAAGAAAATTATATATAATAACATTTTTCGTCGTGTTCGCTTATAAAGCAGGAACGATGAACGACGAATAATCATTTGTATTGCAATCATGAATGCAGCAGTTACCTTAAAACCTTTTTTGTAGTAAGACAGTCCCTATACTCTATGATTCTAATTGATTGAATCATATCTACTTATAAGTAAAGCTTTAAACATAAAATAATAAAATATATCTAATAAAATCATTCATACATTATTATCAGATAACGTTGACTCAGATTATGATTTAATATTAAATTGAAAATTAAAGAAAACGCGAAACAAAAAGCGCTGATGATCTTCAAACGGCAGAAAAGATTTTTTGAAACATAGCTAAGAACACTCTCGGTCAAGTCAACTTACAAAGAAAAAAAACTTAATGTAAATAGGTTCATCCGTTTGGGAGCTACTATGTCATAGACAGAAACACAGATACACAGGTACACACGTCAAACATATAACACCCCTCTTTTTCGTCGGGGGTTAAAAATAAGGAAGACAAGCTTTACCTTTTCTGCAAATGGTCATTGTCCTTAAGTGTAAGAAATCCTAGGTCAATTCGTTACTCAAATATGATGATTTTTTACAAGGATAATGAAAAAGCACACAATCCATTTCATGGTGAGTGGATGCTGTGGCTCATAGACATCTACATCTATATCTTCGATTAAGAATCAAAATGCGGATGCAGTGCCAACTTTGAGAATTGAAAAGGGTCTTTGGTTCTTTACATTTATCACACGAAACACAGCAGCATTAAGCTTATTTCACGCTGGTGTTCGGTGAGAGCGGAGTTTTTCCCCAGTCGAAACTAACCAATCGATGCTACAGCCATAATGGTTCTACCAAGCAAAATGCCTAACTACCTAGAAATTCAACTACAATATGGAATATAGAACTGAAACAGCATTCTCTAGGTGCTTGTTTAACGCCTGAAAATGCTCTCAGTTTGTTATCGCTTGAAAGGACGTGTTAAGTGGTTTCTAATACGCGGATTAGACTAAACAGAGGTTTAAAACGTTGGAATTCTTTTTTTGAAACATATTTGTGTTTAAAAAGATAATAACGATGTTTGAAAGTAAACACAGAGAATAATAATTTCATTATCTCAAAAATGTTAAATTACAGTTAAAAATTAGCTATAGTTAAATAAAGTTATATTATTAAATAAAATTCATTTGTTTTTAGATAAAAGTTAACATTTATTTGTGAGGTTTCTAAAATTCAGTTGAATGCTGATAGAACTATAATTAAGCTTCTAAGTTAGGTATGGGCGCCGTGCGACCCGTACCAGCTGGCGACTGGACTGGACTCACAATTTTGGAATGTGGCCGACCTTTAGGCAACGCCTTTATGTGGTATAATGTAAAATCTTATAGCGGGCTACGAATTATATTCTTATACAATTCCGACGCTTATAACACTGTAACGATGTATATAATATTACATGGCAAAACCTGCACTATTTAGGGTTCCAAACCCAAAGGGTAACAAACGGGACCCTATTACTAAGCCTCCGCTGTCCGTCGGTTCATTCGTCTGACCGTCCGTCCGTCCGTCTGTACGTCCGTCTGTTTGTCTATCAGCGGGCTGTATCTTATGATCCGTAATAGGTAGACAGTTGAAATTTAAACAGAATGTGTATTACTGTTGCCGCTATAACAACAAATAATAAAAATAAATTAAAAATTAAAAGGGGCTCCCCTACTAGAAACATGTTTTACGATGGCACGGAAGCTTTAATTCGCGGGTCCGACTCGCACTCGTCAGATTTTTAGTAATTATTTTACTACTTTTTTATTACTTTACTACTGATATTAGTCTTACCTAAAATTCGCCGAATAATACTTAATCACTAATTATTTCTAACGAAAAACTTTATTTGTTTTAAGATTGTGATTGCATATTATATATAGGTTGAGGTGAAAAGGAACACAGAGTCCACCTGATGGTAAGTGGTTGTTGAGGCTCATATACATCTACATCTATCCTCGTTTGCGTATCAAAATGCAGATGCGTGGTCAGCCTTGAGGACTAAGATGGAATGCCTCTTTTTCAGCAAAAAGAGTCTTCGCTTCTCTACAATCACCATATGAAACACAGCAACATTAAGCTGCTATTTCACGCTGGTATTCTGTGAAAGCATGGTCTTTCCCCTGTCGAGCCGACCTATTCGTGCTACAACCATAATATAGCTGTAGTGTGGCGCCATTACGTATTGCATGTGTCCAATATGATGTAAGCTTTTATATTCAATAACATAATCCCACTTACTTTCTTGCGGGATCTTTCTAGGACAAAAGTATTTTCCGAACTAGTGATAAAAATGACTTTCAATAAGTATTATGCAATATCCCACAACATATTATACTGAATGAAATATATTCTATTGTATTATAATTCTACTCATTTCGATATTAAAATAATGAAAATATTAATAAGATAAAACTTTTACCTTGCTCTTTTAACTTGGCCCACGCGCTATATTTTGCTCGGTCTAAAAGCAAAATTGAAGAAAATTATTCAAATTTAAACACACTTGGTTACTACTAAAACGAGAACCTCGATTTATAACATGTTTTTCTATTAAATATATAAGTGACAAAAATACATTCAGACGTTTGTAGTTTTGTGAAGTGTTTCACGACGCGTAAAATATAAGTATTAAGTTGTTTTAATAGATATAATTGCTTCATTTTGCATGGCTACGCCATTGCGGATATTGGATCAAATTCCAGATCCAGCGAATTTTAATTTACGGTACAGCCCTTCGAGCTTCTACTGGCCTGCCTCTTTTATTCTTGAAGCATAGTTACAGATACAGACTTACATTAGGAAACATGCTATGTACTCTAATGCAGGGTAACTCAGTCCACATGTCCACGAATTATTTAAAAAAATTGTTCAACATTTTCGAAAAAGTCTTACTAGATTATTATCTGTAATTATCCAAAGTTATTCAAACCCTTATTCGAATACTTTAAGAGCCAACTTATTTTACTATTTTGAGTCTTTATTTTGTCACGTCCGCTACATCTTTATACAGGGTTACTCTCCAACTTCATAGCAGGGCGTAATCTTGGATTATAAATAATCTAAGGACGTAATATGGGACGTCCCTTCCAAAAAAACCTAAAGAAACCGCATCACAGCGCAGATTTTCTTTGAATGTGTGGGTGGGTATTATAAATGACAAACATATTGGTCCTTATTTTATGCCACAAAATTTAAACGGGGACATTTTTTGCGAAATTATTTGGAAAACTTATTAGTAGATGTTATATTTTTAAAGAAGAAATTAAAAGTAATTTGATTTATCAGCATGAGGGCTATCCAGCTAACTTCCGTTTATCTATACGAGAGTAGCTAAATAGCCAATAACTAAACAGATGGATTGAGAGGCGAGGGCCAATTCCGTGGCCTGCACGAATTCCTGATCTGACGCCACTAGAATCCTACGTTTGGGGTCGAATGAAGGACTTAGTCTACGTGACCACAGTGAATTCTCTTGAAGAAGTTCGAAGGTATATCTTAAATGCGGCAGAGCAGATTAGGGCTGCAATATCTTCAAAAATATCGGAAACTGAACTTAGGAAAAGAATCAGGACCTGTATCCGTAACCCAGAGACTCATATTGAGCAAGATGTTTGATCTTTAAAAACTTAGTACAAAAATTGTTTGAGTTTAGAAATGGCCCACATAAGTTTAATTGACTGTACGTTGTGAATAAATGTCTTCACCGTGATATTATTACCTTTTTGGATAGCTGATTCAATCGCATATTTTTTTAAATAATTTTATTGAAGTACGTAACATCTTACGATACATAAAGTGTAAAAAAGGAAACAAATAATTTATTAAGACTCATAATTTTTATTGTGAATAATAATTTGTACCTTTAATGACTGTATTCCCTTGGTTGAAGCTTCAGGAAAATAAATAAACTTAAAAGAAAGCATACAAAAAAAATATATTTTTTTAAATTTAGAATTTAATACGAAATTCTGGGTGATTATTGAAAAATATTTAAAATCCGTATATCTCAAGACCTGTTCATTTTCGGCCATTCATTTTTTTTACTTATTATAAGCCAGCGCTTGACCACAATCCCACCTGGTGGTAAGTGGTGATGCAGCCCTAGATGGTAAATCGCACTGTCTTAGCGTAACAAAAGCCTATTCACTTTTGCCTTGAAGACACCCAGATTGTATTCGGATGGAAAGCTTTGCTATACGCATTACAAAAGACGAAGCAAACCTTTTGGTTCTAATGCGTGGAATATTGACAACAAAGCGGTGAAGACGCACCGACCGCCTGGTTTACCGCACACTCACCGAAATGCATCCTATAGAATATCGAGAGGTTGGCTACTCTGCGCCTGTACTCGAAGCTGACAAGATTGGTTTCAACCAAATCAAGGTCACCAATAAGCCTTTTAGCACGTCTCTCCACTGAGCCCAATGCTGCCAAGTGGCATTTAGCAGCACAAGCCCATATATGACAGCAGTACTCTATGCACGACCGGACTTGCGCTTTATATAAGCAATTTGGTTTATCAGCATGACGGCTATTCAGCTCACTTCCAGTTATCTGTACGAGAGTGGCTAATTAGCTAATACCCAAATAGGTGGATTGGGAGGCGAGGGCCAATTCCGTGGTCTGCACGAAGTCTGATCTGACGCCACTAGACGTTAACGTAAGAAGCTGCCCCGGCGTGAAGTACCGCCGCACCCTTGCAAGGACATCAAGTTTCCTTGCGGGTGCTTTGGCTCTAGACTCAATGAACCGCCCATAGTTGAGGTTCGGAGAAAATTCAACCCCTAACAACTAAAGGCGGTCAGTGCACTCCTAGGATACAAGTAGTAAAGTAGGAGCCAAAGTGAGCGGGCTCCTTTCAGCGGTTAAACACACGCTTGTGTTTTGAAGGCGTTAAATCTCACGAGATTGGCATCGCCCAATTCAGAGACTGCCTGTAGTGTGAGATTCACACGCTCAACCATAGCCTCTCTTTCTGACTGGATTTGATCCCGACTGGCCCGGGCACTTAGTTGGTATCTCTCCACAACTGTGCTGTCGTCTGCATACCTATAGATACCGGGAATGAGCAGATCATTTATATACAGCAGGAAGAGAGTTGCGGAGAGAACGGACCCCTGAAGAGCACCGGCGTTAGTCGCCACAGTATCGGATGAACAGCCATCGACGACGACCCGGAGAGACCGTTCACTCAGAAAGTCCTTATGGGGGGGGGGGGGGGGGGGGTCAAATTTGTTGTATTTTGACTGCCTATCACGCCCTGCCAGGAAGTTGTCGAGTTTTATTAAGATTTTTTAGTATTATTTAACGTTTTTACATTCTTAATCGAGAATAGATACATGTATGTGTTTGTGTGCTAATTACAATCAGATTGAATATGTCCTTGTTTGTCACCCGTATTGTATAAAAAAGAATCTTGGCCGATTTTACGTTAGTTTTGAATTTTACTATTTATGAATATACAAAAAATGATTATTATATATTTTTGACTATTTACTATTTTTGACTATAAAACGATGATGTCATTTTACAATATTATAAACATACAATATTTAAATAAATTTTAGTTTTGTCAGTCCTTAAAACTTCAAATGACCAGAGTTCAATTATAACGTCTTAATTCGACCAGTATTCTTTAGTGTTCTTTTTTCACATTTTCATGAGTCAAAATGCCGCGTTATACAATGTGTTCATAAAAAATATTTTATATTAGTTTTCGTTATAAAATAATGGTGGCAAACGAGCTCTCAGTCTACCTGCTGGTAAGTGGTTGCTGTGGCTCATAGAAACACATCTATCGTCGATTAAGAATCAAAATGCGATGTCACCTCTGAGGACTAAGATATCTCGTTATCAGTAAAAAGGGTCTCCGGTTCTCTACACTGACCACAAAAAACAGCAGCATTGGGCTGCTATTATACGCTGGTAATATGTAAGTGCGTGGTGCTTCTCCATTCATGCTGCAACCATAATACAGCTGCAGCGTGGCTCTACCACATGTGAAAACGTTCTTTATATATTGCAACATTTATATGATGTTTTATATTTTTATTAACTGTCATCAGCTTAGAATCGATACGCCGTTAACCAGATTACTGTAATAAAAATAATTCACACATTACTCATCTAGTGAATGATTCTGAGGCCTTGACACTATTTCTATAATGTGATGTCACGGAGAAATTTTTAAGTGTTTATTCGAAATGAACTTTCTGAAAACGTATTAAGTGTTATATGTATAAAATGTTTTTTATTTCATAAGTCCAAGCCATTTTGAGTTATTAAAATTTTAAACAACTTAAAATATAAGTATAACGTAAAATGGAATTATCACACATAAAAAATAACAGAAAAAAAAGAAATTGCCACCCATGCTACGCCACTGTTTAGATGTCTCACGTTTAACAGTCGTGGTATCTGCCACCAGTTGCATCAGTGGTAGTTGAAATCTTTCAACGTTCATAAGAGCTTTAAATAAGCCTAAACTGTATAAAATATTAATGACTTTTGTCTTGGTTTCACAGCCTATCATAGGCTACTGATGGATAAAAACCTTAGCTTAGGTTTAAAACAGTGGCAACAAGTCTTTTCGCAAGTAACTTAAAATATAAAATCTGTAAAAGTCTTATATAGTCTATTTATATGATTTGAAAATTTAAAAAAAACATCATAATGTATTTTTTATGCTTATTCATACCTAAGCCAAGTTTGCGCGCAGAATTTCCCTATTTTCCAAAATTTCAGGAACATGCGCTTTTAAGGTGAATATTTTATTGCAGTGGTGTAATTAATAATGAAACCGTTAGAGACCCATAGCACATTCATCGGATGGGGCCCTCTCCCGCTCAATTATATTAAGAAGGTCAACCAACGTTAAAGTTTTTTTTGTTATAATAAATCACTACGTAAAGTAGGTTCATAAATCGCTTATATAATTAGTTCATTTTCTAGTAAGTGTAATTTATAGAGCGTACTGGATTGAATTTCATTTAATTAACCTATATATTTAAAAATGGCTGTCTTCATGTCATTGCCAGGTGCAATATTTTATTCACCTTAAATTGTTTCTAACACGAATAATTTGTATCAATTCGTGATTATTAAAAGAACAATGTAGTTTTCTGCCGACTTCCAAAAAGGAGACGGTACTCAATTCGAGTGTATGTTTTTTTTTTTGCTTTTTTTTATGTGTGTTACCTCATAACTTTGTACTGGGCGAACCGATTTCGATGATTCTTTTTTTATATGAAAGCTGATAGTTCTCGTGTGGTTCCATATGAATTTGATCAAGGTCAAACCAATGGCTATTGAGTTATTCTTAAATAACCTGTCTTGAAGTCGCTTATATTGAAGTCGGCTGTACAAAATTTTTAATTTGAAATTATAGTAGTTATAATTGTCAAAACATTGATTGGGTGATTTTAAAATGCTCGATGAGAATCATTACTACTTTATTTTAAATAATAATTGCAATCGCTAATTTTAACCTTTACATTCTATCCTATAAAAAAAACATCATCCTCACTATCATAATTACAGTCTTTGACAAGTCTACTGCTGAACATAGGCCTCCCCTGAGGAATGCCACAAAGCACGGTCCTGAGCCACCTCCATCCATCGACTTCATGCATGTCTTACCAGGTCGTCACTTCATTTAGTGGGGGGGGGGGGGGGGCACCACACTTCGCACAGTGAATGACCACGTCTCAGATCTATAGGTCATTACTGGCAATGGAGGTCATTAAATATATGAAACTAATTTCTATTTTAGTATTTTTATATTTGTAAAGAAGGTACTTAGTTACTTTACATTCAAGGAATTATTTGCACAAGAAAATAATAAGGTTCTAACTATAAAGGAATTTATATATACTATAATATCCAAAAGTCTACAGCGACTTTTTAAAACAGTTAATATTAACCCTGTCCATATCCCATGAATCATATATGAACATTTCCATTGTTTCACTATTGTATCTGTTTCGCGGAAAGGGAAACTGTTAAGATCATATTAAGTAACAATAGTCTGCTTAGTGCTTAGAAAATTATATCTCCTGTGTAACTATATATCATCCCTAAAGTAGACAAAATGTTAGCGCAAATTGCATCACGTTGCGCAAATATGACGTCAGCAACAACCGAACTACCTACAACGGAAATTCTTTAAGTGAAAGTGGCAGTCTTTCGCCTCTTTTGGAGGGGGAAACGACCTCGCTCAAGGAAAGGGGATTGGAGAGGGGAGTGTTGCAGATAGTTGTGTAAGATGTCACTTGTCAATGCAATTTCAATCTTGATTTGGATATCAAAGACCGCAGGGCAGATAAGCACTGTGTCAAACTGTACTGACTGTACTTATTTAATAGTACCTATTTGATATAATTTGGTCAGCAACGAGCGGTACCATAAAATTTATGGCCTAATTAGACTTTATTTATACACTCAATATAATATAAATAACTTCTTTTTATTGTTAGTACCCTGGTACAAAATAAACTGACAAAAGTAACTCACTAAGCTTGTACTTTTTGTTAAGAATAAAGAGACTAAAATGGAAATTTGCCCTTACTCGATCAGACATAAATCTTTAAAATGAAGAGGTTTTGTTATTTCTTTTATTAGACCTTAAGAAATTAAATAAAAGATATTTCAAGGAATTCTATTAAAATGTTATCAAACATTAAGTTGTGGAATTTTACGGGCCGATAATACAGAAGCTATAGCTATAGTAATAATAATAATAATGTCCTCAAGACCGAATTTCGGCCACGGCGGCCAGTCTCAACAGAGATTACCCATCGGCGCAGGAAAGGATTATAGTGCCCAAGTGTATGCGCAAGCACAGGTGCACTCTCTATTCCCTCACTCTCATAGTCCGATGGGACGGTAAACCGACACGACCGGAGAGAGACCAGGCGCAGGACCAACGGCTTTACGTGCTTTCCGAGGCACGGGGCTGAAACACCGCCAACTTCCTGACTCCGGGCAGCTACTGAGAATTTCTTGATGGAAAAACTCAATAACTGATTTTTTGGCCCGACCCGGGAATCGAACCCGGGACTTCATGATCAGCAGTCGCACTACTACAACCACTACACCAACGAGGCAGGCAACAGACTAACAGACGGTCAAATCGTCACGCTAGCTATAATAGTTTTTAATTTACCAAACAGATTGGTATTGTTATACGGCTGATCTATCAATAGAGGAACTTATTGGGAAAGGTATAATCCAGTTGACGGCTCCGTGGCGCAGTAGCTTAGCAATGAGTTGCCGTGCTGAGGGTCCCGCGTTCCTATCCCGTATGGAACAAGTATTAGTATGGCCTACAAATAATTGTTCAAAGGTCTGGATATTTGTCCTTGTGAAGCTGAAGCTGAAGTGTAAGCTGTCTCCACAATACAGGAGAATTTCATATTTAGGGATACCCACACTAAGACTTTCTATGTTCTGAAGCTTTGAAGTCAAAGCCTGTTAGACAAATGAATTCAGGGTGATTTTTTTATAGGATAGGGTGATAAATGAGCACACAGTCCACCTGATGGTAAGTGGTTGTTGTGACCCATAGACATCTACATTTATCCTCAATAAAGTATCAAAATGTAGATGCGTCGTCACCCGTGAGGACTAAGATGGTATGCCTCTTTTCCAGTAAAATGGGTCTCCGGTTATCTACGCTCACCATACGAAACAGCAGTGTTAAGCTGCCATTATACACTGGTATTCTGTGAGAGCGTGGTCCTTCCGACCCATTCTTGCAACTATACTACTAATATAGCTGCAGCATTGCTCTACCACGTATAAAAATTTACTACCCACTTGCTTACAGTGTCTACTAAGTATCGGTTTAACTGGATCGTAGGACTCTATTTCTGTCCAGGAGTATATCCGGTTAGGTACTACCCTCTTACTTATGTCTGCTGCCATACAGAAGTACGTACACCGCTGTGTTCCAGTATGAAGAGAATAGAGAGTCAGTATGATTACAAGCAACGAGGCGTTCCATCTTAGTTCTCAGATGTGATAGTGCATTTGTATCCTTCTTTATTTGAAGTTGGTTGCTGGTGTGCATGGGCTCTAGTGGCCACTTACCATCACGTGGGTTTTAAGTTCGATAGTCACCTCAGTTTTATGAAGAAAAAAACTGTTAGGTTTAACGTTGTGGTTTTATTCTGGATGCAGGAAGTACTACTCCATTTTGTTTCTTAATAGATGATAGATATAGGTGTCTATAGGCCCACAGCATCTACTTACCATCAGGTCAACTCTGTGCTCGTTTGTCACACTTATCCTACAAAAACCAGCGACAAATGTAAAAAAATACTTTTAATAAGTATTATTTACAATCTATATTGAATAAAGATGACAATATTCTATTTTATGTATAAAGAGGAAGGAACGGTAAATAAATGAAAGTTATTATTAAAATGGCCATTTAATTTCATTATGATGATAAATTCATTCACAAATTCTACATTAGTTTGGTCCAATAACTTATTGTTACATCGAACGCTAACTGCGCCTTGACTTAAATAAGAACTTAATTCTATAATCCGAAATGACCCAACACCGTACAGTACTTATTTTACAATTTCCCATATGAGTAGATGAGATGAATTACTCGCTTAAAAAATTTTGTCCCGAATAAATTCGAATTTTTATGTCTATTTGGTACAAAATTTTCGATGACTGATTTGAGAAATTTATCCGACTTTAAAATTAATAAAATAAAATTACGCCTACATTGCAAGTGTCCCATTTTGAGCGCTAACGCTCAAAATACTCAACAAAGTAAAACTTAAATCACAGGTTATGTATATATTGAATTTGAAGACGTGTAAGTCTTCAAACTTACATGTTATCTTATGATTAAAAATATATTAAGCAATGATTTATATAACATAAAATTCCTCTTACACATTGTAAAGTAAATACTAAACAAGAGAGTTAACTTTTAAATAATTAAAAAAATATTTATCTAAACATATTTACACTACACTTACCTAAATGTTCATAGAACGTACTAGAAATATATCATAGATATATGGGATAAACATTACCAGCTTTCGATTGACAACAATTAATATTTTAATTTTCACAGCCGATTAATCAACCGACAATTGCCATCTATTCGCTGGTAAAAAAGAACTTAAACACTAATGCAATCAGGGAATTTTCCCCATCCAATAGAATTCTAGAGAAAATTACCTTTCTCGAATTATATGGAGGGGTAACAATCGGCTCCTTTCATAAGTCCCTAGGCGTACTCGCCCTTACAGGAACCTTTCGAAGCAGTCGACAAACTCTGAAACTGCATTACGTTTTACGTTAACTTCGCAAAACGCAACCAGCTTTCGCATTGTCCGCATTACCGCGGCTCTCACACGCCCTTATTTACAATAAATATTTACATTATAACTTAATTCTAAATTGCAACACTAATGGAGTATTAAAGGCAGTATGGATGACAGAATTGATAAACCAGTCTTTGGCTCCTCTCAGTTTTCTTCATAATGCCTTTCTTGTAATACTGCCGTATGCTTCTTGACAGTTTATCGTAGTTCATCGCAGGCCTGTTCTTTCGCTTGCCCCACAGTCTAGCGACACGCACTGAATCTTCAATTTTAAAGACACCGTTACCTGAAGAACGAGACATACATTAAACATTGTTTGATAGAACTCGAATGCAAATTGAGCTATATTTTTGAATTTGTCGCTTAATTGTGAAAACTTTTATACACTCTGAAGAAATAAACGAAAAGCCGCTTTTTAAGTTGTAAATAACAAAAAAGTACTTTAAACGGTATTTTTTGTACCATAGTTTTTGCGCAGAAAAATATTATTACGGCATTTGACTTTAACACCTTTGAGATACGAAATTGGAAATATAAAAATAAATGACCTTCGCGCTTAAATCTAAATTCATTACGGTTGTTCGGTTCTTAACGCGATCGCCTAAACATCGGTATAGATTTTCCGAGAATTCGTTTCAGAACTTTTAGCGGAACAAATTCGAGTTCAAATTGTCAGACAATTTAAATATAAGAACGTGATCGGTCGAGAAGAAAAAAAAAACGTTTGGAGTTAAATGGTAATGCAATAAAGTAACCTATAAATCGTTACAATGTGGTGCCATTAGTACAGGCGAGTCACGAAGCAGAGAAGTAACCTTTGCTGTTACTAAACCACACAACACTATTAACTACCTAACAGATGGCAAGTAAATGGCTCGTTCACCTTGATTTGAGAATGTCGTTATGAATTTCCCACTAACAATCGACTGCTTATTAATGTAGTATTTTCATTATCTATCCCTTATTACCTATATTCATTTGTTTCACTGTGTACTGGTTTTATCGTATATACCTATAATAAAATTTAAATCATGCGTTGGCGCGAATTAATTAGGATTACGGGTGAACAACTTTAGCTTTACTAGGTGTAAGGACTCCCTTTTTGCCTAGGGCTCCGCCTGGGTATGAGTACGTCTCTTACCTATTTCAGCCACGAATTAGCAGCGCCATTATCGCTGTGTTACGATGTAAAGGGCATGCATTTATACGTGGTAGAGCCATGCTGCAGCTATATTAGTAGTATAGTTGTAACACGAATGGGTCGGCTCGACAGGGGAAGGTAAAATAGCAGTTTAACACTGCTGTGTTTCGTATGGTGAGTGTAGAGAACTGGAGACCCTTTTTACTGGAAAAGAGGCATTCTATCTTAGTCCTCACGGGTGACAATGCATCTGCGTTTTGATTCGCAAACGACGATAGATGTAGATGTCTATGGGCCACAACAACCAGTTACCGTCAGGTGGACTAAGTGCTCGTTTGTCACCCTATCCTATAAAAAAAAATAGTGTGTTTACTGCCCTAACCTAATAAAGGCCGTGAGGCATTTCATCTTGGTTCTCAGAAGTGATAACGCATCTGTAGTTTTCATTATTCGAAGTTGATGTTGTGCATGGACTTCAGTAGCTGGACTTTATGTTCGCTAGTCACCTCAGTTTTATAAAAAAAGATACTTAAAAACCATTTTCTTATAGATTTATATACCGAGCCGTGAAGCTCAGATGGTTAGCACTCGCTGTAAATTTCACAGTACGCGAGCAACCCAGGTTCGTACCCCGCCGGCACCAATGAAATTGTTATTTGCGTTTTTAAATGTTGATTTGCCACGTGCCGGGCTGTGAAGGAAAACATCGTGAGGAAACCTGCATGTCTGAGAAATAAGAAAAAAAATTCGTAGGCATGTGTAGTTCGCCAACACGCATTGGGGCAGCGCGGCGGACATTTCCTTGCCCTAAAAACCTAGAAATTAGGGGAAGTCTGTGCCCAGCAGTGGGATGTATATACGCTGTAAGTTTACTTTTAACTTTACCATAGGTTTATATAAATAAACCTACGAGCATTCTATAACTTTTCTTTCTCTATTTGTATTGTAATTATGTAAAATTTGGTTACGTTTTGTTATAATCTAAAAAAGATATTTAATTTGACTTTTGGAAGATCGATTTAGGTATTTAAAAAATTCTTTATTATTTTAACAGATATTTTAATTTTGTATCTACTTATTCTCAATTGTAACAATAAGATATGCTACTTATGTTACACAAATAACAAAAACGTGGACTAATCGGAAAAACTATGCGGAGGCCTTAATAGTCGTTGCGAGCAGGGTTACCCGCGGTCCACAGTGCGGCAATCAACCACGTATCACTATCCCGTCGAATATCACACTGAATGCCTAATTCAGCACTCAAATACAACTCGATAACGATTAATGGCGTATGTAATATTTTAGTTATTTATCCCATAGATAAAATTACAATTAACAATTTCATTGGCGCCGGCGTATTAATATAATAAAAAATAAACAGTTACGGAGTGCTTCCCAGCGGCGAGCGATTCCCACCAGAGTTGCACAATCGTGCCATCCACTTAAGTTTTAATAAATTTTCTCAACTATGCTATGTAATGAAATACAATCTTATTATTAGGATATTTTAAGTTACATATCGCGGTATAGAGATGACGCATAAAAGAATCCACTGTCCCATATAATTCCGTGGATGTCGTAAGTTGCGACAGCGATAAATTTTACAGAAGACGGGCAGCGGCTTTTTCTACTTCATATCAAAAAATAATAAAAATCAAAAATTAATTTTATTATTTTGGTTAAAAATCTTAAGTTAAGCAGTAAGCATTTGATAGGCTGTTATGGATAAATGAATGAATGAATGAATTACTATATCGTATCTACTCATCTGCATGAATAAGTTACAATGCACGGATAAAACTTCTTATATATTAACTATTTTAGTTAATATATCTGAATAAGCGTTTTATCAAAGATGATTTTTAATTATATTATATCACGACTCGCGTATTCTGTTGCCAAGTTAGATAAATACTCAAGACAAACGACTGCAGTGCCTCATTTGAATAAGGCGTGGAATAATTATGGATTATTTAATGAATTATAAATAATCTTGCGGCTAAAATTGTATTATTCCGATAAACTTTATAAAACGCTTGTTATAAATCAGATAAGGTTATAAAAATATCCATGAAATTATTATGTTCTATGTGATGACGAATCTTTACCGAAATATAAAAAATCTAAGCCGTTTCAATTTCATATGTACCCTGTAGCCTTCTCTGAATGAAGCTGGCTGTAGGTGGCCATAGATAGAAGTAGCGACTAACCTTTAGGTAGACTGTAACTTTTTTTTTAATATATGAGAGGGGGCAAACGAGCATGCGGCTCACCTGATGGTAAGTGACTACCGCCGCCCATAAACAACTGCAACACCAAGAGAATTGTAGATGTGTTGCCGGCCTTTTAAAAAAGAGTAGGCCCTTTTCTTGAAGGTCCCTAAGTAAGTATCGGTCTGGAAAGATTGCTGGTGGTATTCGAAGTGTGTTTGCCAATACAGTTTAAAAATTACACTGAACATAACATAAATTATGTTATTAGCTTTATTACATGTACTTTTTAAGTTATTATGGCAACAGTTAAAACTCTTGCTTCATAATTTTAATTTGTTGCTAGTGTTTCTTATTATTTTGTATGTTATTATTTGATAAATAAATAAATAATTTCAAATCTTAATCAAATATAATAAAATAAATATCTTCCAAAGTGATTTTTAAACCAACCGTAATTAATTTTGTTTCGTAAACTTTATAATTGTTTTATAATTTTTTATCGTTTAGATATAACATACCATTATAAATTCTCTTTAGATAAATAGAGATAACTTTACTTAAAATAAATAATTTTATATCAAATATATTATTCGTAGCAACGCACTATATGTTCATTTAAAATTTATCTCGATCATAGCTTTACGTTATTTGTGAGCCAGCTTGCTCTTTAAACATAACATTTCGTGGTTGTGTTTTGCTGGAAAATTGATGGCGTTATAGCAATAATTATTTTGTAATTTACCAAGATTGTTAAATTACCGGTAAATTTCAAAATAAATGTTTAAGTCTTGGCATTTAGATGGTAATTCGTTTAATTTTGTTTTAACATTTATAAAAATAATAAAAAACAGTTTTTATTGTTTCGTTTAAAATAAAAATGATTGTTAACTATATGCAATAATTTAAATTATTATTATACAAATAAATAAAATTGGAGTGTCTTTTTGTAATGTCAAAATAACAGCTTTTCACTAAATGTGTATGAAATAGTATACGGTACTTATAACAAAAACACAATTTTTTAAATTTTTATCTATCTCTCTATTTGTTCCGGCTAATCTCCGAAACGGCTGGACCGATTGGGATGGGAATTCCGAGTGATTTTTTTAAAGCATAGGGTGAAAAACGAGCACACAGTCCGCCTGATGGTAAGTGGTTGCTGTGACCCATAGACATCCACATATATCCTCAATAAAGAATCAAAATGCGAATGCATTGTCACCCGTGAGGACTGAGATAAAATGCCTCGTTTCCAGTACAAAGGGTTTCCTGTTCTCTACACTCACCATACGAAACATAGCCGTGTTAAGCTGCTATTTTACGCTGGTATTCTGTGAGGGCGTGGTCCTTCCCCGGTCGAGCCGACCCATTCGTGCTACAACTATACTACTAATATAGCTGCAGCATGGCTCTACCACGTAAAATATTAATATATTAGAAAAAATTATATTTAAGAAAAAGAATTAGGGTTCCGTGCAAATAAATTAAAAATCTAAATTATACACGGGCGAAGTCGCCGGGAACAGCTAGTTTAAAATAAAAATGATTGTTAACTATTTGCAATAATTTAAAAATAATGTCAATAGCGTTACTTACTTCGATCTAACCATCGAATTGCGGATCCATGCAATTGTGGTGAGGCTAGAAGCTCCTTTAAGAATTGCCATAGATGAATATGCGTGCTGCCCGACTTCGTCTTGCCTGCTGCAGACACTGCGCTCGCGGCTGCAGTTTCTGAATCTTCATCTATACAGTGAAAAAAAAATACATTTATTGGGGTAGAAAGAAATACACTATTTATACGTCTCACTGCTGGGCGCAGGGCTCTTCTTTTTGGAAGAGTTCAAGAGCAATGTTTCACAAATTTTTGTAATATTTTATTTCTTAGGCATGCAGGTTGCCTCACGATATTTTCACTCACCGCAGAGATAGGATAACTTTACGGATCATTTAAACGTTTTTTTGTGTATTTAATGGATGCTAAACGTTAAAAGTAAACAGTTCTATTTATAGAAGCTCTTATATTGTGTTTTAAACTCCTTTTGACCGTAAGTGCAGTATGAGTATGTCCGATACCCCATATCATCCCAAGGATGTCGTAAAAGATGACGACAGATGGAGACAAACCACGAGATGGACAGCAGCGTCTCGCAGTAACAACTAAAAACTAAATAATTAAAAATTAAAAATTTTGTATAGCCCACTTCAATATAAGTTATTAAGAATAACTCAAAAACTATTGGTTTGACCTTCATCATATGAGACCACACGAGAAGTACCAGCTTTCAAACAAAAAAGATCATCGAAATCGGTTCACCCAGTAAAAAGTTATGAGGTAACACACATAAAAAACATACAGTCGAATTTAGTACCATCTCCGTTTTGGAAGTCGGCAGAAAATAAAGTACGTTTTCTAAACTGCCTGCTAAGCGTGGCAACTATGGCAAATATTCACACTATGAGTCAATTTATAGGGGAGGACTATGATCAGCAGTGGACTTTTAATAGGCTGTAACGCCAACTGCAACGATAACAACTTTTGAAGTATGTTATCAAACAAATGGAAATAGTTTTCGTTTGTTACCTTTACTTCTGTATAAAAAATATTAAATGGTTTGAAAAGATGATAAATATTTTATCATTCCATTAAATTAGTAAAATTTATCATACGTTTATCGAGAAGACTTAATAATACCTTCCATTTTTGAATTCAGAACGTTAAATGTGTGCAATTTTTTTAGAAAATACAATACCGATCTATATGATTCTTGTACTGGGTGATCTATATGTGTAAAGGAAGGTTTTAGTATATAAAGTTTCGAGAAATTCAACTTTTTACACTTATATTTTACAATATAAGTATGAAGAATTTAATAAAAAGATAAATTAACATTAAAGTCAATGAACTCTCGTCAACAATTTCTAGCACAACCGATGATGTTTATGGATGTGCGGATAGTGTCATTGATTTCTTTTAAGCGACAAGAGAGTGCGACAAATCTATCTTGATCAACACACAAGCGACCTTGCGAGTCCGCTGGTACAAGTTTCCAGTATCTCGGTCGCCGGGAAACGATGCAAAAACTAAACTTATATTGGGTTCAAGCTACTGTCGTGAATGGAACTACAGAACGTCTATAGGGCAGGGGTTTGATAGATGGAGTAACTGTAAAAGTGATTGGCATTTTACAAGTACAAGTCAATGTACAGTAGATTACTTTTAGCCGACTTCTAAAAAGAAGGATTTCTTGATTCGACTGTGTCCTTTTTTTGAAGTTTCGCAATCTTCGCCGATTTTGAAGCGATTTAACAGGTTCCCTGTCGTCGAAATAAACACAATAGCAACAATAGTTAGACAATTGAAATGTTCATCTAAGACTCATGGAACAGGGAAAGGGTTAATATTACTTTGTTTATATATGCTATACCTGAAGGGTGGCAAAATTTAAATTTAGTGTAAAATAGTCTACCATTGAATGTGGCAATATAAGGAATGAGGATTTTAATATAACTGTTTAGACGACATCATTACCTTGAGATTGTAATATTTCTTAGTGCACTCAAAAGGGTTAAGAAATTAATATATTTATGTGAAACTTATTCTATAAGTTTTTACTTTTTTAATATATACTGCCTGTATTTAAAATTTTAACTTTTGTCAGTCCTGATCTTATCTTTACGACCTTTCCACTTTATCAACTCATTACATATTAGAATAAGTGCTTTATACAAATATATTATTGAATAGCCAGTATGGTGTGCAATTATATAATAATTTATGCCAACTTAAGCACGCACGCACGCACGCACGCACGCACTTACACGCGTGCCTAGTGCCCCAGCATTCACTTACCATCAAGTGCTCGTTTGTCACCCTTATTCTATGTAAAAAGGAACTGACTCTTTATAATTTGAAAATTAGGTATAACGTTATTTTAGATTGAATGTCATGTCATGACACGCATTTGATTATCGCAGTAGGTATAGAAAATTCAAGCAAACACACTGAACGTAAGTTTCAGCGAATTATGTTGGGTAACAGAACTATAGAAGAGCAATATTCGTTGGTCAGGTTTGCGCTAAGCATTAACCTACCCATATCTAGCGTTGAGATCGATGAAAAGTAGATCTTAAATTGTGGTTGAAATGTTTTGTCCCTGGTATTAATCGATTATACCAACAAAATGAACGTTCATTCATTATAATGATCGGTTTTCTTTATATTTAATTGAGTGATTTAGTAGAGTGCATTAGTAAACGTGTAAACGGTAGCTTTTAGCGATTAATACTAAACGCTTTATTGTATGTCTTACTTTTTAAATCAAATAGAGTCGTTATATTTGTTCAGAGTGACACTAAATCACTCGAATTCAAGTGCCACTAACTTTATCTCCTAGGATACTACTATACTAGGATAAACTGGTGGATGTCATCGAAACTTAATCCAAGTTCTTCTATATAATAGATTAAAAATTAAACTAGTTTACTTTTAACAGTTCTGTTTTTGTAAAATTATTTTTACTGCTTTGCGCATTCTATAAAGAATCTCACTTGTCAAGTTCTATCTCGTTACCCTCTAGTTACATGTCGGTATAAATCTCTCCACGGCATACGCAATACGCGTGGAATGCTAGCAACTCCGAGCGATAATTGCCGATTGCCGTTTCCTGTGCTACAATTCAACACTTTTTAAACCTGGCAGTGTTGGATCTAAACATGGAATGGATTTCTGTTCCTTTAGAGTACAATTGTGTTTTCACATATACAGGGTTATTTTTCAAAGAGTAGTCAAATTTTAAACTTAAGTTCAAATATTCTTTTATTTGAAATTATCTCAATTGAATGTGATTTATGGGCAACAACGTGTTTGCTTACCGATCGACCCTTACGAATGTGTGCGTGTGCAGTAAAATAAGTTAAAATAATGCATTATATATTTTATTATATATTTATATTATTACATTATATATTTATATTATTTAAAAGATGAAGGACAGAATGTATGAGATTTTTTTATTAATTTTTCTTCACCATTCAAGGTTCATAATCATTCAAAAGTAATATAAGCAATATTACTTATTCTGAACATTTTCCGTGAATTTGGGCGGTTATTGCAAAATAACCCTGCATTTTAGATCCTTAATTTTATTTCATTAGACATCTATGTTACTGTAGTATTATTTTAAATTGAAGCTATATGAAGAGTAATTTAAGCCTAGTATTTTTTAAATATATATAAGGTAAAGACTTGTGGAGCAATTAGACCATCGCACTGCTCCGATGGATATTGGCGGAAATATATAACGATGTTTTTATTAACTGCCGAGAACATGGTACATTTTGTAATTATCAACTTCATTGGTGCCAGCGAGGATCGAACCTGGGTTGTTCTCGTATAGTTAAATTTGCAGTTCTATATAGTTATAATATTGATAGAATTAATATTTATTAGCACTTGCTTCTCTTCAATAGTTCGGATTAGTACCCAGTAGAACGGTTGACCCCATTTTGGCTGCATTTTCAATTCCCTCATAAAGCATGTTTACAATTCTAACCTGTACCACACTCGGACATACATCATTAGCTTGTTTGTCTCTAACGTCGTCTGTATGTGGGCCCGTAGCGTCGGTTAACGGTTGATCACAAAATGCATGAGACTGATGCATCGATGTGCCACATTGCTCGGCCGCAGTGCAGACCGTTGGTCGACAAGTTTTTGTGGTTTTCATTTTATTAATAAGGCAACTTTTATCTTAAGCTATAGATTACATTTAGATTACTGTAACGTTGTTTTTATTTACGTTCTTCAATTATAACGTATCGTTTTTATATGAAAAAATAAATAGTTTTAATTTGGACAGTACAAAGATCATAAGTGATTGTACTAGTTACAAGTATATAGAACTAAATGAAATTGAAATGTCTGTCTGTAATATCGAAATAACAGCCTTGTATCGAGTTCGTGGGTTTATTTGCATGTCATTAAGTCATAAATAGCAATTTGTAAAATTTTTGTTTGTCGGTATGTTTTTCCGGGCTAATCTTCGGAACTGAACCGAATGTGATGGAACTCGACGAACAGATAAATATCAACAACAGGAGTGATCTAGGCTTACATCTGAGTCTTTTTTGTGACATCAAAAAATTGTAGACTATTTAAAATAAAAACTAAATGACTGCATATTTTTAAATTATTTCAGACTAGAGATCTGCCCTGGCAAAGCCCGAAAACTATTTTTATGGTTAGTAAATCATCCTCCAATTTTTATATAATTTTTATTCAATAAGTAAATTTTGAGGTAAACGAGTAAACGTTTTAGTTTTATATTCTACTAAGCCAGCGCTTATCTACGATCATACCTGATGATAAGTGGTAATGTAGCCTAAGATGGTGAAGCGCACTAACACTATTTTTTTATAGGATAGGGGTGACAAACGAGAACACAGTCCACTTGATGGTAAGTGGTTGCTGTGGCCCATTGACATCTACATCTATCTTCGATTACGAATCAAAATGCAGATGCGTTGTCACCCGTAAGGACTAAGATGGAATGCCTCGTTTCCAGTAAAAAGGGTCTCCGGTTCTCTACACTCACCATACGAAACACAGCAGCGTTAAGCTGCTATTTTATGCTGGTATTCTGTGGGAGCGTGGTCCTTCCCCGGTCGAGCCGACCCATTCGTACTACAAACATAATATAGCTGCAGCATGGCTCTACCACTCTAATCGGATGAAATGAAATGAAAAATTAAACTTTTTCCATTTTTGTGGTATAAGCTAAAACCATATCAATAATTTTAGTATAAAGTTCGTAGCATTAATAATTTGATATAAAATGATAAAATTAAAAAATCATATTAATAAGTTAAACTTACTGGTGTTCTTATCTCAAGGATGTAGTTTAAAGTGGTAAAGTCAAATAAACAACTTAATAGTATGTGGTAGATCAACTAAACGTTGTTCCTAAAGATATTATGAAATACGTGGTGCAATAATTTTAATAAAAAAAAATAAAAGTTGGAAATAACATGCTTTTGTGAATACATTTCAGACAAATTAACCACTTCAATTCTATTTTTGAATTTATACGAACAAAATCAACGAGTATTTTATCTCAGAAACATTCACCACTTCAATTCTATTTTTGAATTTTTAAAAACAAAATTGACGAGTATTTTTATCTTTCTTCTTTTATGGCGGTTACGCTGAATTGACTACTAACATCTTAGAAGTGACTCTAAATGAAAAAGGAAAATGCACAGAAATCTAAATAATACCATTATTATTCAACTACGTAACGTGGGTATAATTCCTAATACATACAAGTTTACGCCATGCCTAAGTTGTTGTGATTTACAACCTTTTCGGGCGTATGACGCGTGTAGCGGCTATCGTTCATAAATTAAACATTTATTAATATGTTCTTCAACCGCTTCCCAATCTTTCCGTACCATATTTTCTTTGTTGATTGTTATGAAACATACTTCATGACTGTTAACTGCTGACTGTCATTTTTAATTCCACAGGGCTGCACTTTTAAGGCTGTTCCCGTCACCAGTCTTTTTATTTTAATTATTACGTATATACTTTATAACGATGAGTTCAAGATATCCTATGACCAGCTCGATCTCAATCTAAATATAAATTGGTATGGGATGTTATGTGATAATTTTTTTGCGTTGTAAATATGGCCAAATATTTCAAGAAATGCATACCCACTGGTACATTCTTCTGGGAAAGGCCATCAGTACAAAATGTACTTTTAAAAAGTAAAAGTGGATTACAATGAACGAAAAAGAATAAAATTATTTCACATTCTGAGGTCTGTGCTAAAACATAGTGTATAAAAGAAATAAAGTTCCGACTTCGGAATGTGAAATAAATTTACTCTTTTGTTTTCTTTAAAGTCGATTTCTACTTACGAATACGATATATCACAATTTGAATGTCGTCTAAATAGTTATATTAAAAATTTCATCCCCCATTTTGCCACCCCTAGGAGTGGAATTGTTCCTCCAATATATAGGATAATCTCTAAACCATAACCGAAAGTATCCCTAAAATTCACACAAAAACATATACTCGAAGTGAGAATCTTCCTTCCTTTTTAAAGTCGGCTAAAAGGTTAAAGATTCAGAAGAAGAACAATCCGATTGAAAAAAATGGTACTCACCATCACTCATGTCATCAGCTGAAGGTAAGACAGCTGGCGTGGGTTTCGGCGAAGCCTGCTCGTGCTCTGGCCAAGGAGTAGGTCTCCAGCCTTCGTGTCTTGCCGCCTTCCAGATCTCCAATTGAGCATACAGTGTGCTTCCAGCCTATGACAATAATAATGTTATGTAAAAAATGTTTTCTTTTTTGTAAAAAATTAAGCATAACAGCTGTAAAAGTACTCTCTACTACCCACTGAATGCCCACACCCTTTCTCCAATCCCCCCCCACATTTTCTTCATGTACCGGGTTTATTATGAAAAAAATATCTTAATTAAATTGAAGGGGTGCACAGCGTAAATTGCTAGCAATATTGAGTTTGTTACTGTATTTCGATTCTATTGCTGGAACTACTGGAAATGCTTTGTTTTGCTTAGTTATATGCTTAAAAAAGATAGATAACGTTGCAATATTACTACTAAAGTGAATAAGAGTGCGGAAGCTTCACAAGCAGCACTCAAGCGCGGGGATTACTTACACTAACAGAGAGAAAAAAACGCGATATTTAGTACTGCCGACGCGGGCATCGACATTGCACTCTGATAATACTCCGCTGCGGATACATTGATTTCGCCGCCACATGTTAACCAATATTTGTATAAAAATAAAATATTTATTCAATAAACATTAAATAAAATACAGATAAATATTTTCGCAAATGTACTATGAATGTGTAACACTTTGTCGAAGCATACTTCGGATCTTATTGTTTAAGCATTGAATATTTTTCGCTTTGTTCTTGAATCTAGAATTAAAATCTAGAATTGAAATATTATCTCATGGTTATCATTCTGCTTTGGTTTTTCTTTATATTCTCAGAAAAAAAAATGTTATTTTGGATTTATTACTTTAATACTTAGTTTTGTATGCAAACAACTGCTGTGAGCTTGTGTTGCGAGACTTTCATCGCTTGGTGAAAGTCGCAAAGCAGCGGCGCGTGCGATGACAACGATTGCTTGTTCATTTGACCGATTAGGCCAGTATTACATTGCTTTGACGACGGATAAATAAACTAATAAGACAAAATTGCATCGAGTTATCTGCAAAATTAGTTTATAGCTTTTTACTTTTTACTCTATCTACTACGTCCTTCATATTTTTCTTGAGTTTTATTTCTAGAAATTAATACCAAATTATTTATTTTCGTTAGCCACTTAAATGAATCATTTTTTTAATGACATAAAACATAAGAATTTCATTAAACTGTTGTGGCAATAGCACGCGCCTTAAAATTAATAGAATGCGAGTGAACCGAATCAAATAATTATTGTGAGATAATGAGTTTAAAAATTGATTTTGACTTTGAAAACGTAGGCAGACAAACAAATTAAACCAGGATAATTTAAATATGTACTTATTTCATTTCATAATTATGTTAAACTTATCATAATGGATTTCCTTTGCGAACCAAACGATGTTAGTTACATAATGTAAGTACTTTAACTGTTATGTTATAGAACGGTTGTGAAAATAAAGAAACGGTAACGGCAAAAACAGAAAAATAAAATCATTTCAAATTAAAATAGAATAAATATATGCCTCATGCCATGGCAGTGTTGATTGCACAGGACACTATGGCCAGTCAACACCGGCAATCATAAGCTTAAACTCACACTTCACAACGTCAAATTTTGTGTAACATAATATGGACTAGACACTAGACTCAAATTTTGGCAACGTAGAGTTTGAATTTAAGCTCCACATTGAACACCTGCCTATTACTCCTAGCTGAGTGGAAATATTTGTCGTCATCATCATTGTAGCCCTTTATAAGTCCACTGCTGAACAAAGGCCTAGAAGGAATGCCAAAAAGGACGGTCCTGATCTACCTGCATCCATATACTTCCTGCATATGCTTACCAGGTCGTCAGTCCTTCTAGAGAGCGGCGGCATTACTCTTCGCTTACAAGTACGAGGTTGTCACTCGAGAATATTTCTTTCTCATCGGTTGTCCGTTCTTTGCCACTTAAGCTTAATAATCCATATCTATACATATAAATAATATTGAATTAACTGTCTGTAATAACTTTTCTTTTATATTTTTTTTTTAATTGGATTATTTGCACGCCATTAAGAGATAAATAACCATCTTCAAATTTTATCTATCTTTCTGTCTGAGCGAATCTTCGGAATAGCTGAACCGATTGTAACGAAAATTGACGAACCGATAGAGAGCAATCACAATCATAAGCTTAAACTCTCTTTTCTACCGACTTAAAAAAGGAGCCGGTACTCAATTCGACTGAATGTTTTTTTATGTGTGTTACCTCATAACTTCTTACTGGTTGAACCGATTTCGATGATTCTTTTTTTATTTGAAAGCTGGTGCTTCGTATGTGGTACCATATGAATTTGATTAAGGTTTGACAAATAGTTTTTGAGTTATTATTAATAATTTATATTGGAGTCGGTTGTACAAAATTTTAAATTTTAAATTATTAAACTTTTTTTTTTTGACAAAATGTAATATTGATAAAATTATTAGTTTTTGATTATTACCTTAAATCCAGATAAAACCACATTAATAGATCTTATCCAGGCAAGGCCGATACGGGTTGTTAGTTGTACGAGTAAATAAATGTATTACGATAACACTAGAATTGCAAGACTATTCAAAGTAACCAAAGAGTAGATAATCATTGCTTTTAAATTGGGTGCTAATGAGAAGTTATTTAAATTTGGAATATAAACTTCTTCACCACCTGACGAGATAAACTGAATTATCTCATTGTGTTTAGTGTTTAGTAGTGGGAGTTTTTGCGGGAATTCGACCGACGGCGGATGGTTCATGTATTAATGATATAATGTTTTGTGATATTTCCAAAAGTGATAGTGATGCAATATGTTGCATTGAATTTCAGCGTATGTAATCCATTAGTGGAACCAATAAAACGAGCGCTTCGTGCTATAAACCTAAAGTTGTTGTGTACGTTTTATAACCTTGATATACCATCGTCATCCAGGTTGAGCTGACGTCAAAATTTCCAAAAACTTTCGCAATACGACGCATTGACATATTGTTAAGAATTTTGTTAACAAAATACACGTTAGACTAGGCTGTGTAGACATAGGTCCCTTTCACTTTGAACAATTAAAAATATTATCGCCAGAAAATTTTGCTTCACGATCATGATTTACTTAATAGGCTGTAATACATATTATGTTTACCGTATTACGACTATTGTTAAGGTAAGGTACATTTAAACTATGTTAGTTATGTTTAAGTTATATATACTTGAGTTATATTTCACGACAAAGTTTCATGCTAAGGGACTGGTTACAACTGTTTTCAAATTATTTTCTTCAATGAGTTTAAGCATGGTTGCAGCAAACTAACATTAGCTCTGTATGAGTGACGTCCTTGCACGTTTATTATATAAGGATACTAGCACCGGCGTGCAACGGTTGATTTCTTGATCTCGACAACAACGCCACCTACCGGGTCCAATTGTGAATCTAAAGCATTATCTAATTAACTTAATCACACACAAAAATTTATTAAATTCGGTCCAGCTAGGAGGAGTTCAGCCACATACACACGGACAGAAGAATTCATAAACATATAAATATGCATGTTTTATACATATAAACGTTTTTATTAAATCATTCTGTCTATTGATGAAAATTGTATCAAAATTTGTGGCGTAGTTTATAAAATCTAAGCGTACAGACGGCGGGAAGTGACTTAATTTTATACTATTTGTAGATAAGATATAATATATATAATCAACAAAAATCTGATCATTATCAGCTAGTTTAGGTGCGTTGAAATAGCTTTTAGATCGTACATTATGTGATCTAAACTTTTACTTTTTCTCTATTGTTGATTTCCTTTGCGTTGTATAATTTAAATGTGCCTCATACTGTCTTTTTGTTTCATCTTTTGTGTTGTAATATTAGCATTTTAAGTTGGTCAAATGATGCAAGCAAAACGTGGGTACAAAAAATTTGTAACACAATACTCTAGACTTGTTAGTGAGGCCAGTGACGTATTTGTTAGGAATTAGGCTCAGCGTCTTAAAATTTATTTTAGGACAACTTATATTATAGACCCAGATAAGATTAAAATAAACTAAACGGTATCCCTGTATTTTTCTACTTATATGAAAATTAATCGTTTTTCATACGTTTACTATACGTATTTCTTGTATAGAAGAGAGGGCAAACAAGCACGCGGTTCACCTGATAGTAAATGACTATCGCCGCGCCGCCCATTAGCAACTGCAACACCAGGAGAATAGGTATTGTGGTAGAGCCTACTTGCAGCGTGACTCTATCGTGTTTGCAGCATGAATGGCAACCCAACCCGAGGCAACCCTCGACTGAGGAAAAACCGGGCTCTTACACAATACCACTGTTTCGTATGGTGAATGTAGAGACCAGAAACATTTTTACTGGTAACGAAGCATTCTATCTTAGATCGCAAGGTTCAACGAATCTATATTTTGATTCTTAATCGAGGATAGAC
This sequence comes from Parnassius glacialis, assembly GCA_033319125.1. Lineage (NCBI taxonomy): Eukaryota > Metazoa > Arthropoda > Insecta > Lepidoptera > Papilionidae > Parnassius > Parnassius glacialis. The sequence continues at coordinate 10,784,287 of JAVANC010000006.1, forward strand.
GTAGGTGTTTAATGGTGACAGCATCACATTATACACTTACTATCAGGTGTGCTCGTGTATGATTAACTTATTCTAAAAAAAAGCTTTTCATTGGATTCAAATGTAGAAATCGTTAAAATTTTTGTATGTATAATGTAGTATAAAATAAGTTAAAACGCGTTATTGCGATGTGACTGAAAGAAGATTAAATTGCAATACCAAAGTTATTTTTATACAAATGTTAAATCCGGACGGAATTAAACATAGGACCTACATACTACCAAATACTCTGACTACTTGGCTACTCAAACGTCTAAATTTGTGTGACAATACGATGCAAAATTTTGTTCCAATATGCTTATTCTTATTTGTGTTTAAGTTAAAACGCGTTATTGCGATGTGACTGAAAGAAGATTAAATTGCAATACCAAAGTTATTTTTATACAAATGTTAAATCCGGACGGAATTAAACATAGGACCTACATACTACCAAATACTCTGACTACTTGGCTACTCAAACGTCTAAATTTGTGTGACAAATACGATGTAAAATTTTGTTCCAATATGCTTATTCTTATTTGTGTTTCAGATTTAAAATATTTGTTATTCGCTACTTTGCCAGCAATTGAACTTTGCACTTTTTAGTTCTGAATAAAATACGATATTTTTCAAAGTAGTAACTGATTTCTCTATGTTGTTATTATTCATATAAACAATGTTTGTGTCCTCTTATCAGTAACGCAAGAGTCAACTGCGTATCGAAATTGGTTGCCCCCAATCGGCCTCAGGGTCGGCCGATTAGAACAATAAATTCATCGTTTATATTGACTATTTAATAATTACTTTAATGCTACCAATAATTAGTTAATTGTTTACCACGTTACTATATTTCTTTAACACTTACTATACAGATATAAACAAAAACAACAAATGATGATATCAGAGGAGTGTCCATTCATTGGTCAACGTGTATAAGGTGCAAAGTACGTGGTGATGCAATATGTTCTTTACAGTTATTCGTAACTCTTTATAGTAACAAAACACTATCACACTTTTTTTTTAAATATAAAGTATCTATTGAAATTTTTCCTATATTGTAGCGGCGAAAACATATTGTATATTCATTGCGGCCCTTCACAAGTCCACTGTTGAACAAAGGCCTCGCCCAAGGAATGCCACAAAGCACGATCCTGAGCCACCTACATCTATCGACTTCCTGCATATCTTACCGGGCATTGGTAAAACATCCAGGAAGTCTTACCAATAGTGGGAGGCCCCCTTCACTTCGCTAACCAGTACCAGGTTGCTACTCGAGAACCTTTCTTCTCCATCGGTTGTCGGTTCTTCCAGCTATATGGTCGACCCATTGCCACTTCAGCTTACTAACCCGTTGGGCTATGTTGGTTACTCTGGTTCTACTGCTGATATCCAATTTTTTAACTCTATCACGCAGAGACACTTAAAGCATAGCCCTCTCCTGCTGCCCTCTCGCTGAGCGATCTAGAGCTTTCTCGTACGGCCAACAGTGAAGGACCACGTCTCAGATCCATAGGTCATCACTGGCAGCACGCATTTGTTGTACACAATTGTTTTGAAGTTTTAAGGTATGCTTGCCGAAAAGATGTTTCTTAATCTTCCGAACGCTGCCCAGCCGAGTTGAATCCGTCGATTGACCTCTCGGTTGAAGTTGGACTTACCGAGTCGAACTATTTGTTCTAGGTAAACATACTCGTCGACACTACAGCGTAGTGATCCCATCAACTACCGGCATAGGTGTGATATGGACGTTGCACATGACCTTTCTTTTGTCCATATTCATCTTAAGACCTATCCGTTGAGAGACACTATTGAGGTCATCAAGCATAGTGCTTTGGATTCTGACATAAAGACTATATAGTCAGCAAATAAAATATAAAATTACACACGGTCCCGTTATATTTATATATAGGTTCGCCAAAAGCATCTTAAGCATAGTAATTGGTTCAATGGCATGTTGAAGGGAATGCATGGTAAAGCCATGCTGCAGCTATATTATGGTTATAGGACGAGTGGGTCAACTTAACCGGGGAAGAACCTCTACAAAATACCAGAGTGAAAGCTTAATGCTTCTGTGTTTTGTACTCAACAGAGTGCAGAGAACCGGAGACCCGGTTATAGTGATAACGAGGCATAGCCAGGCAGTACCATTCTTTGGGGGTGACTGCGAATCTGCATTTTGATTCTTAATCGAAGAAAAATGTAAATGTATATGGGTCAAAACATCTACTTACTATCAAGTGGTCTGTGTGCTCGTTTCTCATCATTATTCTATAAAAAACGTCACCGAGTTACTACTGTTTTTAAAAGCATAATAAATCAAAAATGTGTTTAACTTACTTGTGGTGCTATCTGATTGAGTTCTTCTTCACTGAGAGCAACGAGGGCAGCTCCGTCCATGGCGAAGTACTCACTAGGCACCATAGGCAGGTTGAAGTGTTGCAATGTGAACATAACCCAGGCTTTCACATCACTGGTGCTCCATTGCAATGGGTCTAGTAGATAAAAATAATATAAGCATTTTTTTACATTGGTTCTTAATATTTGGTAAATTTCAGCTATTAGTATTTTTTACCGACTTTAAAAAGGAGAAGGTACTCAATTCGACTATGTGTCCTTTATTCTTTTTTTATGTGTGAGCTCAGTTTCCCTCTGTCGCCTCTTACAACACCCACGGGAAGATATGGAGTAGTGGGTATTCTTACCCGCCACTACACGGGGTTCAGTTTATTTTACGAATTTATATTTATTTATGTGCAATATTTTTTGCATTATTTTTATTATTACTAAACTTTTTTCATTCATCTATCGACTTCAAAAAGGAGGATGTACTCAATTCGACTGTATGATTTTTTATGTGTGTTACCTCATAACTTTCTTCTAGGTGAACCGATTTCGACGATTCTTTTTTTATTGAAAGCTGGCGCTTTTCATGTGGTGGAACCACTGGGAGTTCTCGTGTGGTCCCATATAAATTTGATCAAGGTCTTACCAATAGTTTTGAGGTATCCTTAACAATTTATATTGAAGTCGGTTATACAAAATTTTAAATTTTAAATTATGTTTCTTGCCAAAGCATTTTTAAATTCTTAATCGTTATTAGGAAGACGTTATTGGGCCGCAGTGACTATCTCCCGCCTGTTTTCTCTGTTGCCTCATACGACACCCACGAGATGTTATGGGGTAGGTGGATCTTCTTACACCGCCATTAAACAGTACACTAACAAATAAAACTCGTGGGTAATAACTTTTGAAGTAATAAATTCCACTAAATAGCTGTCCACTAAAAGTCGATGATAAGACACAGTGAAAAGAAGAATTCAAGTTCCACATTCAAAAGGTAAAATGTGCTAATTATTTTACTAATATTTTAGTTCATTGAAGCCTGCTTTTAATTTTCATTATTATTATTTTTGGTCCTTTTAGTGAACTAGCGAATATCATAAGTCCTAGGTAACAATTAGAATGTTGTATAAATAGTTACATTAAAAACTTTATCCTATATTTTCCACTCTTAGGATTGGAATTTTTTCTCGGAAGTTTATGTAATAAAAAATTATAATCGGTTAACTAATAATGAAATCCCATAACGAAAAATAGCACAAAAATCAAGGCTGTAATGATGATGCAAATAATTATAGATTTGAATTTAGAACTTCCTTTTTTGAAGTCTGCCAAACTTTGCTTATCATTTCTTGAGATAATGTAAAGTTAACAATACCTTCACTTTACAAATTTAAAATCAACAAATATACTACAGTGTGAAGTAATTAATACGTCATTTCGTTTGGCGCCAGAGACGATCTTAATAGGTAGATGCCCAAAATCTTACGTAATCAACTACTTGAATGAGACATAGAATCATTCTTAGAAGAGTTTTTAAAATGATGTACCTCTGTACTCACGCAAACGCAATAGGTACTTGGAAATATTTTTTGCGTATTTACATGACGTTATTTAATGATTACCTTTACAATACGCAAAGCCAATACAACGTTTTTTACAAGCGTTCTTAGATTGATTATTATGCAATCTTTATCATCATCCTTATTACAGCTATTCACGAATCCACTGTTGATAAAAGGGCCTTCGCCAAGGACTGTCACAAAACACGGTCCTGAGCAGCCTGCCTCCATCGACATCCTGCGTGTCTTTCCAGATGCAAATATAATAATATAATATTCATGACTAGCTACCCGCCTCGCCTAAATGAGATCCATTAATGTGGAATTATTTAAGAGAAAGATTTAAGATAATCAGAGCCCATTTATTTTATAAATTTTGCGTTTTATCAACAAAAAAAATTCAATTTTTATGAAAATATATAGCCTAAATCCCGCCTGGCATTGCTCTGTCTGTTCGTAACGTTTCATCACGAACGGTTCAGTCATTTCAAAGATTAGCTCGGACAGACAGAGAGACAGACACAGACAAATTAAACAAAGCGGTCAAGTGCGAGTCGGACTCGCCCATGAAGGGTTCCGTAGCAGCAAGTAACATAATTTAAGATTTATGACGTATTAGAAAAAACTACTTACTAGATCTCCTTCAAACCAATTTTCGGTGGAAGTTTATATGGTAATGTACATCATATATTTTTTTTAGTTTTATCTTATTTTAGAAGTTACATGGGGGGGGGGGGAAGACACACAGTTTAAAAAAAATTATATAAGAAGACTCAATATCATTTTTGAGGACTTATTCATAGATATCCCACACGTATGGGTTTGATGAAAGAAAATTATGAGTTTTAGTTCTAAGTATGAGGAACCCCCAAAATTTATTGTTTTTTTTTCTATTTTTGTGTGAAAATCTTAATGCGGTTCACAGAATACATCTACTTACCAAGTTTCAACAGCATAGTTCTTTACATAGTTTCGGAAAAAAATGGCTGTGACATACAGAAGGACAGACAGACAGACAGACATGACGAATCTATAAGGGTTCCGTTTTTTGCCATTTGGCTACGGAACCCTAAAAATGGTAATTCCTGTCTTATTGGCGTGCGAATATTTTATTGTGTAAAGATGTGACACTTTTTGAATTTAGAACGTGTATTTTATAATGTGAAACGGTGTCCAAATTAATACAATTGCATACGAGTACATATCATCGGTGACTCACCTGGCGATATTCCCAGCACTGTACAGGTATTGTCTACGTCTCGTTTTGACTGTTCAATTGCCATTGACAGCACGCGGTCTATATCTGGAGCTACTAAAGCGTCATCGCCCGTTCCATTCGCACCACCGCTGCTATCTTCCATCTTGACACTGCCCAATTCCAAAGGAATAGGTCTAAGGTTAAGTCGTTTCTGGAATGATGTGTCTTCTAAGGCAGACCTCAAAAGAATGTGATCCCTAGGCTCTTCAACTTCAATTTTAGGTGTGATATAGCTTTGTTGTACGCTTTCTTGTAATATTTGGTTCTCTTTCAATAACTCCTCAATGTCTATGTATTCCTCGTGGTGAGACACTGGTGACGAGTGGTGATTATGACTGCCGTAAGAAACACACGATCCGGAAGGTGATAAAGGGTAGGGTGAAGCAAATTCAGGTACAGACAATCTGTTCGGCTCTTCTTTGACGTAAAGGTTTGAGTATTGAAAGGAGTTGAAAGGGGAAGATGGTTGTAATGCCACTGTGGGAATTGATCCTTCGTCAGATGAAGGAGACGGGGTGGGGTAACCATCGAAATCGTACAGACGGTCTAAGAAGCTATTATTGTCCTCGGGGTAAGGAGGTGGGGGCTTCGCGTGTGGATTGGGAGGGGAGTGCAACATCGGTTCAGGAGGAGAGGCGGCGCCTAAAATGCGCAGGAGGTGATGAAGATCCGCTGGTGAAGTGGGGACTGTTCTCTCGTCCTGAGACGCCGACGGCGGGCTGCACCCGGACCGTGGTACTGTCTGTGGCATCTGTGGACAAACGATTATTTCATTATTCACCAATGCTTTAAGTAAATTTTGATGTAGGGAAACAAACAATTCAACCAGTTCTTAAAATTGTGCAACTAGCAATAGAAGTCCCGCCAAAATATTTTCACTAGACCCGTTTACATGTTGCCGCTAACTTACGTCATGGTGAACCATTTGACGTGCAGCCAGATGTCTCAAACATAACATTCTCTTCAGTTTCAAGAGTTGTTTATTTATGTAAGCGTCAAAGAATTCTAAATTAAGGCGTGACTAATGACTCCGACTAGAGTTCTAATATTAAATCTTTTAAAAGCTCAGCACGGCAAGAAGTATGTAGTAAGAAATATTTTTTAGGAGACTATATATTATACTATCTAAAGATAAATTTTCAAGTTTTCTTTTCGATATCATGTAACATACACTAAGCAAACAGATACTCTTTTAGCAAATTCAGCAACCTTACTGAATAAAAACTATTGCGTTTCCCGACGCGAAAAATCTAATGAGTTCAGGTCCGACCGGTCGGTTTAGATAATCAAGTATGGACAAGTGTGTTTCTTGTGTGGTTAATCATTTTTTGTACTAAAGAACAATGACTTTACTTCCCACATAATGTGTAATTGTTAGTTGCAATTAAATTGACGCTTCTGGCTTTGCTTGTGGGAGCATTAACGATAGAAGTATCGCATTGAACCGTTATAGGAAACCATTTAATAATGAACTCATAATAGATCTTATACATATACTACCGGCGTAAGAGAATTCACAACAATATTTCTTCCCATGGGTGTCGTAAGAGCCGTCTATGGGATATGCCAAAAAGATCATGTCGCTTCCGAAACACTGCGACATAACCACCTCGTTAACACTTTAGTTTTTTTGTAGTAAATATTGTTTTGTTCATAAATGTGATAAATTTAAAAAAAAATATGGTTATTCTTTTTTTTAATATTTAAGCACTCCATGGCAGTAATCCTTTTCAACGAGAAACTACCTTCTTACCTATTTTTGCCGCCAAAATACCGCTGTGTTCCGGCTATAGAGAGCCAGTACAATTATAGGCTATGAGGTATTCCATCTTAGCTACAAATGCATTGTCACCCCTGAGGACTAAGATAAATCATAAGGCGAGTCTTTGTCCGAAGTTGACTCCAGGTATCCATAGACAATAGTAGCTAATTACTATCGGGTCAGTTCATTTCATAAAAAAAAAACAATGAGCGTCCGATCACGTTAAATTGCACTAGAAGGTTATAATTTTTTTCAACTAAGACTATTTGATATAAGTTACGTGCACATGAATAAATGAATAAATCAATTTGGATATTCCAAAATATGCGTGAAGTATGCGGATATGATTGGTAGAATATTACGAATGGAATAAATTTTAATAACAGTTTTACACGATTGAAACATTATGTCACAATTGATAATATTTGTATCTTGGATTACTATTAATCAATTGGATCGTATTCTCATGTTAAATATTTCAATAATTATTAAGACAAAATAGAATATAAAATGAGTATAGAATCTGCTACGCGCCATTGCGAATTGACAGGCTTCGGGGACCATTGCTACTCTGTAACACCAGAGGAATTGCAGGTGCATTGTCGACCTTCTAGAAAGGAATTTCGAAAGAAAAGATTAGATTAAAGAATGGTTTAGGAGTCATATCACATCTATGTCATCGAAATATTAGAAAAAAACAGGCACTTGTCTGAGGAAATAAATCTCGGGCCTGCTGGTTCCTTTGCGGTCATTTTTCTGCTGCTCTGAGAGTATTTTCCTTCATCGTCATGCACACCGGTGATAAAATAAATGCAAAGCCGGATTCATTTCTCAATTTGAAGACTTGCAGTGTATTGAATTGATTCCATTTAAATAAGAGCTATGTCTACTTAATCATGTTAACGCATTAATTCTTTAACGTCTAAGTAACGGTAACGTTTTGCTATCGCGTTATTCTGTCACGGATAACAATAAGAATCTATATTTCGTTTCGATATAATCTGTTGTAAACCAAAGGCCACTGCGTGACCAGCCGAAGCCTGCTGTTATAATTTCAACGAAGCCTTGGTTTTTTTCGTGAACCAACTGCGCCTCAAAGTACATTCACACGAAACCTAAAATCTATCAGTTAGAATTTTTAAATTACTTAATTTTTCAGTATAACAGTGTCCTATTTTTTCATGCTTTGCTTATTAATCTTATAATATATCAAAATTAATGTTTGTTTGTTCGTGTTTTATGCGCTGCTATATCGTTCATCAGCCTGCAATAAAACTTTGTCAACTTACTGCTTGCACTTGCGCGAAAGTTATAAGCAAGTCTAATAGGTGGCGTGTGTATAGAGTACCGACAAATTTATTTGAAAAATATATATCACTCAATTTCAATGAATGTATTATCATTCCTAATTAAACAATATAACTCTTCCAAATTTAAAACGATATTTACACAATTATTTCTTTTGCGGCAGCAACAGTCCGCCTTTATACCATAAATATTTATTAGTCATCAACTATCAAATTCATTGAACATCTTTATTGTATTGAAAAAAATATTATTCCATATTCGTAAACAAAGCATATGTAATGTGGAAGACCCTAAGGCGATTTTTTTGCATACTTCAACAATAACTACATGAGTCTTGTTACAAACTAGATGTCGCGAACAGATTAACTTAAATTGCCCATTAGTCTGGGTATGCCGTACCTCGAAGTAATTTATGTCGTCCATTAGACCGGTGCAGGGTAATAAAAACTCTATTGAGTTAACGCAAAGACTGTATTCATATGCAGTATTGAAGGGGTATAGATACAATTCGTTTGGTACTGTATCCTTCTTACTCTCTATATAAGGGCCTTAGACCGACTGGTTGGCCTGTGCCCCCTTTTCCCTAAGGGGGGTCGCTTCTAATACGGCAAAAAGGCTATACGGGCCATAGCGAGTCCCACAGGTGGTGTTTAGTGGGTAAGCACTTCATAGTCAGTCCCATAAAACCACGCAGCCGGCTGCGTGGTATGCTACGAGCATTTACCACCTCCCTCCCACGCTTCCCGGAGGGTAGCTCCTTGCTTTGGGCGCAAAAAAAAACTTTAGTAGGCACAAAAAACGTGTTCAGTATTCATGTGTGTTAACAGATTAGACAATAAAAATCTCGAAACACTAGTTTTAAATGAACAAAAATAATTAAAAGATATTATATATTGTTATTAAAAGATATATATATATATATATATAACGAAAATATTTAACGCAGTAAATGCATCATCTTCTGAAAAAAAAATTAGAATATACGTAAAAAAGAAGAAAATAATGTTTTGATAATACTGCCAACATAAAAGGTAGTTTGTCATTGTATTATCTTAAATTAATGTATACACTTACTGTGTATTACCTAACTTCAGCGATTCAACTCACATGCAAAGGCCAAACTGTATCCATTTCGAATGTCACAATAACAAATAAAATCCGCACTCACACGTTGGATAAAACGTCAGCTGGGACGTAGTTGATGCACCTTTGACGTCGTGTCCATACTCTATGTTTGAGGTTAGAATTTTACCGGCGCCGCAAAAATTACGTTTTATAGCGCGAGGGATAGGTTCTTTGGTCCATGATAGCGCGTGTGCGCCGTGAGTAGATTACACTGCCACTGAGCTGTGTGGTCGCTGGTCGTGTATCGTGGCTTTGACTCAATGAAGGCCTGCGTCACTTCGGGAAGTACGTTGCCACGAAACTAATTTCAAAACTTAATAGAGCCTTTATCAACTATAATATGGTGCGCTAGTACGTCAAGTGATTAATTATATTTCGCTGACGTCTGTGTAAATAGAAACTAGTATCTAATTTGTTATATTTTTCATTTAGCGACACCTTGGAATTTTTTCACCGTCCCACAGTTTAATTCGAGATAATTTTAATTGATGTTTGGTATATTTCATTAAAAAATACAGTTCACACATTCACACACGCACAGGCGGGTTGGGGTTTTTTATTATTTTAAGTAGTTATCAGAAAGAGACTGCTGACCGTCTCTTGTTCCAGTTTACCCCTGTTGACACCCACGGGACAGTATAGCGTAGTGAATATTCTTACATCGACATTACATGGTAAAATAATCCATATTAAAATAATCTAATTATATTCACGCATTGGAATTTATTAAATTTTACTGATTTAATATATTTACGACATTCGTGGCACAAAAATATACATCGGTTCTCTTACGCTGACATTAAAATTTCAAGCTATTTTGTTATCTACAAGAATTTGTGCTTTGGAAATTATTAAAAATATAATAAACTAAACCAAATTTTATTAAAATGTAATTTTTTCAAGCTCACGATGACGTCAGACTGCTAGTGCGACTTCCTTACTTCATTCATGGTCTAATTATAACGTTAGGTACAAGCACACACACAACACGTTATATACATAAAGACAGACAGCCATGAATTAGTGACGCTTAAGCACGTGGGAAAAAACTTGAGGTCGTGATATAATTGTTTATATAATATGCACAGTCGGCAACAAGATATGACATACGACCAACAATCGACAAACCATAATAGATTTAATCACAATGGAATAAAGTCTAAACACGTTGCAATTTTATATTCAACTTTAATGACATGTGTATATCAAAAAGTACATTCCAAGAAATAGCTATGAGCGTAATGTTGTAGCATCACAAAATATATGCAGATTATTTACCGCCTATTATCACTTAATGTAAGGAATATTGGCTTTAATATGTGTGACAAACTTTTTAGTAATCAAAAGTGGTTTAATAGCAAAATATCACGTGGCATAAAGTGCGTCAATACAAAACAAATATTGCTTTAAAGGAAGAATGCTATTAAAATGATTTAAAAGGACGCAATATTATATTACATAATTGGTATAGCTGAGATGTGATAGGTCATGAGTAATACTTTTGTATTAAATTAAAAATCTTCATCATCATTAGAGCCTATCCAAAGTTGATTGCTTAATGAAAATGCGCATAGGTTACCTTGTAAGGGGAATATTTTCTATAGTTACCACGCACTACAGTGGTAGAGCCACGCGGCAGCTTTTGCTGTCGCACGGATGGCCCGGCTCGAACTGGGGAGGTACCACGACCTCACAGAATACCAGCGTGAAGTAGAGGTTTACCTCTGCGTTTCGCTTGGTGAGTGCAGGTGGCCGGAGGCCCTTTTTACTGGAAATGAGGCATTCCATCTTAGTCCTCACGGGTGACAACGCATCTACATTTTGATTTGTAATAGAGGATAGATGTAGAAGTCTATGAGCCGCAGCAACCACTTACCATCAGGCGGACTGTGTGCTCGTTTGTCACCCTTATCCTATAAAAAAAACGCATGGCTGGCGGGTTGGCAACTGCAGTTTTTTTATTGCTTTGAGTTATTAGAAAGATGCACAGCAGTCCATTTTCTGCTTCGTTTCCCTTGTTGCTTACTACTCTTACATTGCCGCTACGCTGTCAAATTAACAGTAGGAGAATAACTTGAATTTGATCCCAAGCACCGACACCACTGACATTGCAATTTTAAATGCTAATGTTACCGTAAAGAAGCTGGCGTATTTGAGATGATATGTATGTGAAATCTGCGTTAGTTGACGGATTCTTCTATTCTCAAAAATGTTCCCAGCATTGTATTAATAATTAAATAGGTTACTGTCTTTTTTAATAATAGGATAATATGTAGTTATTATACCTTTGTGTTTTATTTTTTATTTATAATAATAAATAAGATAATTTAATTTTCAATTAAATTACCTGAATTTCGCCTTTAAAAGTTAATTTAATCAAAATCGGCTCAGTGAAACTATTTTATCGCTAAATTATTTCAAAGAAACAATGTAAAAACAGTTTAAAAAGGTAGAGCCGCGCTGCAGTTATGTATAACTATAATGTATATATAATTATGGCAGTACGAATAAATCGGCTTGACTGGGGTAGGAGCAAGCTCTCACAGTATCCGCAAGTGAAACAAAAGAATAATGCGGCTGTGTTTCGGTGAATGACGGTGAGCCGATGAACCTTTTTACCGGTGACGAGGTATTCTATCTTTTACTTAGGGATGAAGACGCATCTGCATTTTGATTCTTAATTGATAATAGCTACGAATGTCAGGTGGACCTAATTTTATCCTTATTCTTTATGAAAAAGTTATCGAACTTTTTATTATGCGTTGTACTGCGCGTCACTGCGGTTGTCTCATACATTAGACATCGACGAGTTGCGTCACTAAGTGTTTTGTTTATTGTATTATAATAAAGTTAATAAATTGTGTAAGACATTACACTATTTATTAAGTTTTATATATGCAAAATGTCATACAATATGAGAGCAAATTACAATGTGTTTTTTAAAGAAAGATACCAATCAGCAGTAATCTGTATTTAATATGAAATTTTAAGAGAGGTTCCTAGCGAAGCGAACCCATTTCCCAGGGTCACAGTAGACGTCCGCCTTGAACTCCTTCTTTCCGCCTTGAGTCCTACGAAAGCCTTGCAATGTGTAGGGCTATAAAGATAATAAGGCTAAAATTGATGCGATGGGCTGTTAACTCCTTTAAACCGTATAAATCAAGCGGTGAGGATGGAATAATTCCAATCCAACTACAGAGGGGTATCGATATCCTTCTTCCTGATCTAGTGAAGATTTTCAGAGCAAGTTTTGCATGATATATGTGGAATATATACCATATTTTAGAACGATGGACAATAATTGTCAAAGTTCTATATATACCTAAGGCTGGTAGAAAGGACTACGCCTAACCAAAGTCCTTCAGACCTATAAGCCTATCTTTCTCTCTTCTCAAAATATTGGGAAAGGTTTTGTTAGATATATTAGGGATTTATCTCTAGATATGATACCCATACATTACAAACATCATGCTTAACGCAGAGACAATTCTACTTTCGTATCGACACTTGAATTTTGAACACTGGGTTATGCACTTCCATGCCTAACGCCCCTTGATCTTTATGTAGACAAGGAAGCGAGGGCTAGTTTGTATAGGATCAACGCGCAGGGCGGTCTGAGCTTGCTTTCCTGTCGATTTAGATCCCTGTTTAACTCAGTAAAAGGAAACACCGACTTTATGCACGATCTCGGATACCATGCGTCTACTATACACTTTTGATAAAATGTATATAGTGGAATTATCCTCCAGAAGGCTGGCTGAATGGACAGGTCATCCACAGTTTGAAGACCTTACAGTTGGGAAGTGAATGTACCTGTGCAGAGCAACGGTGGGGGCCTGCGGGGCAGGGGGCGGGCCGACCTTGTGCTAGCGCACTTCACTGTGTCTGCTATACAATACATGCGGTTGGCGCGAGCGTTTTAGAAAAATGTTAAATTATAATGGTGAATTATTGTTATAGTTATATGAGGCACTAAGTAAAATTGAGTTGAAATGACGGCCATACTTATGTTTCCCATCATTTTTTATTGATAACATTATTTATCCGAATACCAATGCACTGTATGATTAAATTTAACAATCGAAAACTGAAAATATCTATAAAAAGAAAATGTCACTAAAATATTTGTGCACTGCCAACTTAAAAATGTTAATAAATGATAATAAGTATTATAATATCCAAAATAATTTTATTTCCTTATTATTTATAGTTTTATTCATATTAATTTGGGGATAATCACATAATTTGTTGTGCGTAATTCAATCTAAAAAACACTAAGTCTATTAAATGTATAAACTCTGATAGATAGTTGATAGTAAATTGTAGTTTTAAATGTGGTATAGTCATGCTGCAGCTATATTCGTAGTATAGTAACAGTTGTAGCACGAATAAGTCGGATCGACCAGGGAAGGATCACGCTTTTGCAGAATACCAACGTAAAATAGCAGCTTAACGCTGCTGTGTTTCGTATGCTAAGTGTAGATAGCCGGTGACCCTTTTTACTGGAAACGAATCATTCCATCTTAGTCCTCACAGGTGAAAACGCATCTTCGTTTTGATTCGTAATCGATGGTAGATGTAGATGTCTATGGGCCACAGCAAACGCATACCATCCGGTGTACTGTGTGTTCGTTTGTTACCCTTATCCTACAAAAAAGTCAAGCAGTACTGCTAGCAATTAGTTCAAACTTAGTGACCTCAAAGTTATTTGGAGACTGCGTGACCCGTTTAAGCGTTATGGGGTGTAACAACAAGGTCGTTTTGTCACACCCCAGATGGGTTCCGGTTCATGCGGGTATTGTAAGCAATGAAAAGCCGACAAGTTTGCACGGTAAGGTTCAGAGAGTACGCAATTTGGATCTGAGCCATTTGTGGGTCCTTGAAACTCTTTATTACAATAAATCACTTAACATTTGGGCTGATACACCTAACCTTTGCAATTTTTCAACCTTAGTCCGGCCTTATGGTCGTAAATAATTACCACTTCACACCATAATTTGGACTGTGAGTTCGTTTTCCACTTAATACTACACAGCCGCCATAATTGTACGGACTTACACCTAGATATTGACACGCCCTATATAATATAAGTGCGTGTATAAACATTTATGCTGCAACAGTTAGTTCTGATGCTGTACCAGTTAAGGTGGATTGTGAGTCCAACATATCCCGCCTTTGGCCCTCGTGAGGCGTAGGCATTTTTATTATTGTTAGGTATTCACAATGTAACTATTAAAAGGTACGCTAGGCTTCGTACTTGGCATATGCACAGCAGTAGTTTAAATTCATATAGCTTTATACAATAGAATTAATAATGCATCAATTATATCCAATAAACGTGAGCTGAATGTTAAGAAATTTATTACGTTATTAAACGTTGCTGATGCACACTTATGTAATCGGGAATGCCCGGACTGACTAACTATTTGTCTGTATCGTTACAATATTCATTCATAACTAACACCTACGTACAATACTCCGAAGTACCAGCAAAAAATACCTGAAGCCTTGGGGTTTAACAAGCGGCTATTTAGTGTTCTATTTATAAACTCTTGGTAAGTAATTCTCTGGCCATAGTTTTTCGGAAGCGATTTTTGGATCAGATAAAGAATATTTCACTTATTGTCTACTTTAAAACTTTTAAGTATATTAAGGGAAATAATTCAGTTCTAGGAGTTCATAACTAGAAAAGTTGGGTTAGAAAAATATTTTGATGAAGTAATAGGTTTAAAAATAATTGTTATAAATGGGCTTAAAATGGATGCCATCAGTTATTTACCATTTATTCACGTAGAAAAATAATTTATTAATATTTTGAGGCTGAGAAGATTGTAGTTTTTCTTACAAATTTTACTTCTAGCACACTACCACGATTGCTTAACAAAAGTTATTTGTGTGAACCAAAGTTCACGAGGTATCAATAACATAAAAGAAAACTCACCATTAATTAGCGCTGCAGCGCATCAACTTCTTTACCATTCAACCGATCACAATGAAAGTTGGTATACACAGGCAGGACAACGGGTTTTACTAGTATCATATATTTATTTCCTACTTGCTATTAGATATTCACGACTTATATTAATACTTCATGGCCCCAAAACTATGCCATTTGTATTTGATGTTCTTATAAATAATTTAATGAGATTTGATGCACCGTCTCTAATCGACTAATTTTCAATATAAGTTTTTCTTTCATATTTCGCTTTTATCACACTGCTACAATTGCTTATCAGTAGTCAAGTTATCTGTGTGAACCAAAGTTCAAGAGATATCAATTAGATAACACGTATTTTAAAAATATTATCAATTATGTTTTTAGAGAGCGGACGTTTAAAAATCCATTTTTTACGTCAGTCCTTTATCAGGAGATTCAGCAGTACACATGTTTCGAGTCATACATTATATAATAATAATAGAATAATGTCCTATAGGGCAAATTTCGTTCACGGCTACTTGCCTCAATATAGACCAGCCATCAACGCAGAACAGGATTATAGTGCCCGAGTATATGCGCAAACACAGGAACACTATTCCCTCACTCTCAAATTCGGTAATCCGCCACGACCGATCGATCGGGAGATATCAGGCGCAGGGCCTACTAGGCTTTACCTTTTCGGGGTACGGAGGTGAAACACCGCTAACATCCACACTCCGGGCTACAACTGAGAATTTCTTTACAGAAAAGACTCAATAACTGGTTTTGGCTGGACCTGGATTGCAAACCCAGGACCTTACGATCAGCACTAGCGGTTACGACCACTATATCAACGGAGCAGTCACACATTTTTATAATAGAGTAATGGTAACAAACGAACACACAGTCCACCTGATGGTAAGTAATTTATGCGTGGTAGAGCCATGCTGCAGTATTAATAGTATAGTTGTAGCACGAATGGGTCGGCTCGACCGGGGAAGGACCACGCTCGCACAGAATACCAGCGTAAAATAGCAGCTTAATGCTGCTGTGTTTCGTGTGGTGAGTGTAGAGAACCGGAGACCCTTTTTACTGGAAAAGAGGCATCCTCACGGCTGACAACGCATCTGCATTTTAATACACAAACGAAGATAGATGTAGATGTCTATGGGCCACAGCTTCCACTTACCTTCAGGTAGACTGTGTGTTCGTTTGTCACCCTTATTAAATAAAAAAGTAAAGCTCTGGTCCACAGACATCTACTTCTATCCCCAATTAAGAATTGAAGTGCAGATGTGTTGTTACCCCGGGTTTCCGGTTCACTACTCTCACAATACGAAAGACCTTACATCATTAAGCTGCCATAGTTGCCACAGTTCCCAGGCTTGGCCACTGCAGTTTGCGACACCCACGGGACGTTATAAGGTAGTGGATATTCTTACACTGCTACTACTTGGGTGAATTCTAATTATTTGTATGATAATGTATTTTTTCCTTTGGTCTAGTTTTCTCTTTGCCCTCAACCCTCGGGCGTTTGTTTTCCTTGGCCTCTATGATTTCCAGCTATATGTGACTCCGAAAATATCGCACATTATAATTTTAAAACTGGCCTTACTTAATTTAAAAAAATCATAAAAAGAAAGTTTATTTCAAATTGATCAAATGTAATAAATTTGACATTACACAATTTTTTATCTATTTAAATCATTAAAAATAATGTTCTCTCTTGTCAATTAATCACATTAAGATATAACAAGAAGAAATAAATAAATGAGTAGAATTCCCGCAAACTAAGGTCGTTTTAAAGTTATTCTAATGCAATTATTTATAGTTTAGCAAGTTTACTAGAAGCCTTTTGTAAGTCTGGCGTCGAGTCGCGCTCAAAGTTCGAAACCGGTCGCCAAGGACTTTGGTTTTCCCGCTTGATCGTTGCTGTCAAACAAGATTGTTGATAATGTGCACACATGCACGTTTACCTTTTGTAAAATGGCGCAAGCAATTATGTGTTGTTTAACAACGGAATAAAGGTGGATATTATAGAAAAAATATTTTTACTTTATATAACATAATCGTTCTGTCGTGTATTTACGAAAACTTTTTGCGTAAAATTGTTCCTACTTAAACAATATTTATCAGTTTTTACCATGAAAACATTTAAAACATATATTACATTTTGAGTTAACGCACTAATTGTCGAGCAATTAAGCGGTAAACGAAGACTTTTCCTATGTTTTTATTTTAAACATAATTAACAGTTTATAGAATATTTTTCTATTATTATTCTATTATTATATATTGACTGTAAAGGCGAAGCAGCAAAATAATGATATCATATGACCTGTATCACTTGATGTAAACATTTTTTTTAAATGAATATTCGAGTTAAATGATATTTGGGTATTTCTCGATATTTGTTCAACTATTCTAAAGATATTTTGTATTAACTGAATTTATCTAACCTAGCTTCAAACCTTTTCATGGTAATGGAATAATTCTACGTCACTGTTACAAGTTAAGGTTTTATATTTTTAATACTATTTAAAATAACTGGAAATGCAATACTTAAAACTAAATACTACCTTAAAATTAAATAACAATGCAAGATGTTTTAGCTGTTAAGATGGACAAAATAGTCATAATCTTTAACATCTATATTATGTATATCTTCAAAATATTTCGTCTAAAGAATTATGCAAAAAAGAACTTAGATATAAATATGCACAACGTGACGAATTAAAAAAAAAACAGTCATACGGTACCTTCAACAAATTTCAATTAAAGCCTTCTTAAGATCAGACCAGGTTTAACGTTGAATAAAGCAATAGGTTAATAATATTATAACATGAAATTTATATTGCAATTTAAAAAAGTGCCCGATTAGCATGAGTGCACGTTATCAGTATTCTGATATCTTTCATTTGATTTATATCAGTAATATCCATTCCTTCATTCATTACAGCCTATCGAAAGTCCACTGATGATTGTAAGCCTCCCCCATCGCCTCAAAGGGGGATGCTATAGTTGCTACGCTTGGTGGGCTGATTGAAAAATTTATTTTATTATTTTGGGTTAGGTATCATTTGGATGCTGCTGCCCATCTTATGTTTCGTTTAATTTCTGTCGCCTATTACGACACCCACGGGATTATATTTTTTATAGGATAAGGGTGACAAACGAGCACACAGTCCACCTGATGGTAAGTGGTTGCTGCGGCCCATAGACATCCACATCTATCCTCTATTACGAATCAAAATGTAGATGCGTTGTCACCCGTGAGGACTAAGATGGAATGACTCATTTCCAGTAAAAAGGGCCTCCGGCCACCTGCACTCACCAAGCGAAACACAAAGGTAAACCTCTACTTCACGCTGGTTTTCTGTGAGGTCGTGGTACCACCCCGGTTCGAGCCGGCCCATCCGTGCGACAGCAAAAGCTGCCGCGTGGCTCTACCACTGTTATATATTATAGGGTTATAGATTCCCTTAAGCCGCCACTACACTGTACAGCCTATCAATAATATATTTTTATTGCTTATTTGCATACTGTAATAGTCTCATGTCTAACTTTTAACAACAACCTAATTGGCTACATTTTGTCACTTTAACATCTTTTTATTTATGTTTTGGGAATTCCGAATAACAGCGCACCTCCTCTTGTTAATCTTCGTAGTCATTTATTAAAACGAAAAAATCATACATAGATAATAAAAAAATATTTAAACATATTACAACATTCGATAAATCTATGTCAATAGGAAAAACTTATTAGTTACATGTATATTTAAATTACCTCTCTGGATCGAGTAAAGCATTAATATTATTTATATTTTAAAATTTTATTTGGCGTCATCCCACTTCGCCCAGCGGGAGACGTAAGAGGCGACTATGAGAAATACCAAAACATCAAACAACTTCCGATGTATGACAGTATAACTATGTCATTTAGACGTCTAGTAATGTGATCGTCAATCTACGTACCAAGCGTGAAAATGAAGGCAAATACTTGGTACAACGAGAATTTGTTCAGTGGACTTTACGCGAAAATTAACAGAATAAAATTGCCTTTTAGAGAAAAATTAAAAATATTCTGTGCGGCCACTGTTGTCTGTCACTTATGTGCTAAGGGGAAAATGAAATAAAGTTGGGAATTCATCAAAATATCGCAACTGATAGTTACGCTCCATATAGTATATACTACAAAAATACATGAGCCTTTCTTTGTTCATGGGAAACTTAACAGACGTATTACAACCGTAAGGACCATTCGGATCATTTATTACAACAAAAGTTGTAGAGCTTGCCCTATACATAAACCAAAACAATAAATAAACTTAATGTATTCAAATGAATGACATTTAACTACAGCAAGGCCGTATATAACTATTGGTAACATAATCACTTCATGACGCAAGTACCTACCTCGTTTCCCTTTCACCGAAGCGATTGGACTGCGCTGGTATTATTAAATATAATCGGAACGTAGCCAGTAATGTATACCTACATCTGCACTGGTTTAAGTTCTAATTAATTTATTCGAAACATTACGCGGATACTGGGTTTTCCTTCGTTCATTATTATATCAATCCAATTGTAATGTGACCTAAATATCGATTATTATCAAATGGATGTAAAGGTTGACGAAATTTTAAGTCAATTTTTCACTTGAACCTGTAAAATAATATCAACTCAAATCATCGTTTTAAATTATTAATTCATACTATATTAAAATTTGTTTAGATTATAACGCGTACTGAATCCAAAGTTAAATTATAGTATTTAAAACTATTAAAATTAAAATAACGTTAAATAATTGTAATCGTTACTATTATTATAAAAAATAATGTATTTAGTTATATCATTGGAAAATCATTTAATAGATATTCAACGCATTAAGGTTAATAAAGCTTTAAGCTTATGTTAACCTTTTTTGTCACGTGACAAAAATCACATGTCTACCTCTTGTGTCTTTCATGGAATGAGCTTTTGTTCGTAATTTCTGCTGAGCAACTTGGAACTTTATAATATATTCTTAGAATTTATTTCACCATTTCCTGTCTTTGTTCCCTTCTACTTTTGAGAATCTGTCAACTCTTTGAATTGTAAATTGATTTAATTTCATACTTGTATATAATACATCTTGTCTTCTATTTTGGTTATTGTTCAAATAAAAAACAAGTAGACGTGGCAATGGCTCAGCAATATAGATCGAAGAACCAACATCTGAGGAGAAAGAAAGATCCCCTAGTTAGTAGAAGCCCCGTATCGGCAAAAGTAGTGTAGCGGTTTCCAGCAGTTTTTGAATATACATGTTTGTCAAATAAAAAAAAATTATGGGCATTAAAAGTGACAACACTTTTGCTACTCTAGGCTAAACTTTTTCAGAAAGTACTTTCGTATCTGGTAAATGTTACAATTATTCGAAAGAACGAATAATTATAACATTTACTATAGAGAAAAACAAAATTGATTATTTCTAAAGACCTTGCTAGGAGGTCTTATTTTACTATGGTAGGGTAATAAGGCCTATTGCTTTAACGAACTCAAATAATAAACTATACGTAATATATTTAATATTTCTGATCAATAATCACATAAATGCGGCAATTAAGACTTGAAATTCAAAAACTATATAAAATACCTCGCCTAACAGTACTCAAAGTTATATAGTTACGTAGTATAATAATGAATAAACTGACAAAAAACTCACTCCTCGTGATTATCATCAGTGCATCGGTTCTGTCTCGAGTTGAATTGAGCGTTAAGTTTTAAATTGGGTTTATTGTAGAGTTGAGTGTCCTCCCAACCAAATTTCTGTCACAGTGGCCAGTCTCAACGGAGACTAGCCCATCAGCGCAATACAGAATTCTAGTCAAGCACAGGTGCACTTTCTATTCCCTCACAATCATCAAATCGCAATCCGATCGCGGTCCGAGAGAGCTTTTTTTATAGGGTAGGGTGACAAACGAGCACACAGTCCATCTGATGGTAAGTGGTAGCTGTGGTCCATAGACATCTACATCTATCCTCGTTTGCGAATCAAAATGCAGATGCGTTGTCACCCGTGAGGACTAAGGTGGAATGCCTCTTTTCCAGTAAAAAGGGCCTCCGGCCACCTGCACTCATCGAGCGAAACGTAGAGGTAAACATCTACATCACGCTGGTATTCTGTGAGTTCGTGGTACCACCCCGGTTTGAGCCGGCCCATTCGTGCGACAGCAAAAGCTGCTGCGTGGCTCTACCACTGTTACAAGTTACTGTTACTGTTACAAGCTTAGACGCAGGACCAATCATTTACACATATCTTAATAGCTTCATTAGAAGAATTAAGGTTTTGACATTAGTCAAAACCTTAATTCTTCGACACACTTTGTCTTTGCACTGTTTGGACAGCTGAAACCAAGCCTTTTTCTGACTACGACATTAGTTTAATAATAAAAGCGTACGAGTTATTTGCATTTACATCATTTTAAAAGTGATATAAAATTCGTGATAAATATATATTCATGATAAAACAAAAAAAAAACTATACAAGAAAAAGGAGTATAATAAGTATAAATATTACGATTTTAGATAGCTAAGTGTATTATTAGGAAACATACCGACGATTTATTTGGACTGATTTTTATTATTGGTGCAGTGCAGTGCGAATCTTATGATAGATAATGCAACTCTTGTGGCAGGACGCGGGGAGCGCGCCTCTGCAAACTTGTAGAGACATTATCGTACAATAGGAGTCTGTTTTTTTTTATAGGATGAGGGTGACAAACGAGCACACAGTCCACCTGATGTAAGTGGTTGCTGCGGCCCATAGACATCTACATCTATCCTCGTTTGCGAATCAAAATGCAGATGCGTTGTCACCCGTGAGGACTAAGATGGAATGCCTCATTTCCAGTAAAAAAGGGCCTCCGGCCACCTGCACTCACCAAGCGAAACGCAGAGGTAAGCCTCCACTTCACGCTGGTATTCTGTGAGGTCGTGGTACCACCCCGGTTCGAGCCGGCCCATCCGTGCGACAGCAAAAGCTGCCGCGTGGCTCTACCACTGTTAGAATTTTATTATTAGTTATTATCTCCTTAAGCGATTGCGGTTATTATAAACACGATTTTTATTACTTAGGCCTTATTAGCCGCCAGGTCTTATTACCCGCATGCACCTTAAATTCTTTTCCACCGCAAAGTCAACTTTGTTCGACATATCATTTCAAGTATTGTTAAAAATCTCACATGTGATGTTTAGCAATTTCATAAGATGGGAGCGACTGGAGGCGAATAACTTGAGGTCATCCATATAGAAAAGGTGGGTCACTTTTTTCCTACGATCCAAAGCTGAAATCCCCTCCCGGATCCCACCAATAAGGTACTGAGAGGGTTTAGAGAGAGTCATAACAAGACTGGACTTAAGCAATCGCCCTAGAAGATACCCTTTCTTATTTTTATGCGGCTATCCGCAGCCTGATGGCTTATTATTATTATTAGTATCCACCAAAAAAAAAAATTCCAAATAATATTGTGTTTTTCATTTTATAGCACACTATGTATTCTATCTACGCATAGTGTGAGTTTTAAATTTGTCTTTAATCGCAATGAACACCATTACTTTTAAAAGTTGTAATACAAATCGCGTAAACTATTTAAAACAATAAAAATATTCTCAAATAACAAGTAACAAAATTTATTAAATATTCCGCCACCTCAGAGCTGTTATTGCAAGGTAACGAACATAAATTGCACTTTAATTTATTTGTAAAACAAATCAAGATAATCTGTATAAAATACTCACCACGCGAATCTTTAATGCTGAATCATGCTGTTATGAAATTGGTCAGTCCGTAAGAGGAAAATTCTAAAGAAACGTTCTGTTGCAAAGCTTTGGGCAGCCCCAGTTGTGAAACGGCAAATCTGACTCAAAAGCATTAAGCATGTGGCAACAAATTCTAATTTTCTGCTACACCAATTTATGTTGATATGTTGATTAACGCTAGAAATACTAATAAAACGAATTAGCTAGTTATTTAAACTGAAAAGAGCGGAGCAAAATTTGATATTGTATGTCATTTCAAAACTCATTATTAATCCGTAAAATTGTTTCATACTTATGAGTAATTCAAATTAAAAAATAGTAGCAGCATTTAATATCTCTAGAGGACCTCAAAAATTAATCACTTGTTTTAAACTACATAACTAAAGTTATTCAATAATTATTGTAATACAAAACATATCGTTTTTGCTACTGCTGGAACGTAGGTGTGGCTTTTGTTAACCATGTTAATACAGTAGCACACGTGCGCGCGAGTGTTGAATCACGTAACGAGACAAAATTCGTCCTCGACCTAGATGTACCTAAGTGAAAATCAGACCATGACTTATTCCAACTTATTCTCACTCACTGGTCTTAGAATAAAGTTACGAAATTTTTCGTCAAAGTATCTTATGAAAACAATGTTATCGTAAAAATTTCTTATGTATGTTGCCTCAACTATTTATTCAAAATTGTGGGGAACTTTTGTAGAAAAAAATTATAATAGGTTTATATATTAAATCTGTATACATAAATTTAGATTTTAAATCGCAAGATTAATTTTGAATTATGTAGTTATGAAGGAGTATGACTATGAGTCGTTTATTTAATTAATGTTAAGCTAGCTACTTTACTGTGTATTTTCTGAGCTTTTTTTCTCTGCACTGTTGTGTTTGGGTCTGATGGGTAAAGAGATCCGGTATAATGACAGACGGCGAAACACAGAGGTGTACTGCAGTAGGTGTACTGCAGTAGGTGTACCTTAGTAGTCACCTAACATCAGGTGTACTATAATTTAGGTTTTCACTTCGGTTTTATAAAAAAAAATATTTCGAACATAACTAACCAGCAATAAACCAGTCTTTAAGGAAATATGTTTTAATGTTTTAAATTATTAGACACCAATAAAACTGGAATATGGCATAATGAAAAACAAGCTCATAAAATACTATAAATTAGTCTTTGTCTATTGAGCATTATAGTTGCAAGAAAATTTGCAATGTCGAAAGCAAAAAGGGGGCTTTGGAAGTGGGATGTCCACATTAGGTTAGTAAGGAGACGCGCGAAAAATGACGTTAGGTTGAGTGGAACAAATAGAACCAGAGCCAAGACACATTCTCATTCTGAGCAAAAATCTACTTATGAACAGCAATTAACGTGTAAACGGTTAACGTGCAAAACGTGCAACTCTCTTAATGAGCAGAAATAATTCTAACACGATAACTACCGAGACAGCTGTGAGAAATCGTGTAATGTTACAGTGGAAAAAATTCTAACGCTACTAAGTGATAGAACTCTGTTTGTGCATTGGCGTCCATCAGGGTAGATACCTACATATTTTTGCCACCAAGAAGCAGTGCCTGCACTGCTTTGTTCCATTCTGAAGGCTACAGAGCACTATTATAATTACATAATATAAACAAAGATATGTATAGGCAAAGAATACAAATAAAGATTTTACCAATAAAGATAACTACACCCCACATGTCAGTCACTTCGTGAGCTAGGTCCAGATATTTTGTTCGCTTATCTGTTTCGGCTTTCACGAGGCTCTCGTCATACGGAATGGTAATTTTGACCAAAAATATCCATTATTGTGCCCAGTCGATCAGCATAATATGAGGCTTATTCGCAAGAATAGTCCTATCTGTGATAATGGCTCGGTCCCCGTAGAACCTGACGCGGTCATTTTCGAGTACAGTTTCCAACAAGTATAATAATGCAGTTTCCGATTCAAGAGACCGTATTTAAAGGCAAGCTCTGTCCTGTAGAAGTTCTCAGAGTTAGAAAGAGCCGAACAACCGGAGATGACATACCTATGCGATTCACCGGGATGGCGACAAGCTCGACAAATGCCGACGATGCCATCCCTTAGGATGTGTCTCTGATAGTTGTTGGTCTTACAACGTTGGTCTTAAAACGCTAGTGGATTATTATTATTATTATACGGTTTTTTAGTCTTCAGAGGCATTCCAACTTAGTCCTCACAGGTGACAACATATCTATAGTCTTCTTTGTTTGAAGTTGGTTGCAGGTGTACGTGAACGCAATAACTGCTTGAACTGCAATAGATGGACGTCTATTCGGCCTTTCAATTAAAAATTAAAAATTTTGTACAGCCGACTTCAATGTGAGTTAATAAGAATAACTCAAAAACTATTGGTCTGACCTAGATTAAATTCTATATCTAATACCTATATATATTATTTCTCTTCTCGTGAGAAGTACTAGTTTTCAAATAAAAAAAGAGTCATTGAAATCGGCTCACCCAGTAAAAAGTTATGAGGTAACACACATAAAAAAACATACAGTCTAATTGAGTACCGTCTCCTTTTTGGAAGTCGGCAGAAAAAGGAACTTATTTTGCACAACAGCTTGAACACATCATTGTGGATTATTTTTAATGTAGTATAGTTAAAGAAATAATGCTAGCTCAGGTGCTAAGTAGGTACTCGTTTTATCTTAATGTTTCCTAAAGCTTAATTGCTACAGTATTCGCTATAACTCTAACCTGAAATGTTTAGTAAGACTTATTTTTCTGTTTTCAATTTTTATTTGCGATTTTTGTTTCAAATATTAAAAAAGTTGACTAGTATAAATGAAAGTTAAAGATAGTAGTTATGATGCTGTGACAAATTAGGACAGACTGACAGAAAGAAATCACAAATGTACTTTGTATATTTTCTGTAATTATATTGAAACCGCAATCGGTTGCATCTGATTGTAGGCGGCTAAACCTGATTTAAAAAAAAAACATAATACGAATAGCCAGATAGATAAAAACTGTCCGTCAGCTGGATAATTAGATTCTACTTTTAAATATCGTGCCGATTTTAGTGAGTCGCATCCAAAAATTTCTATTATTATCGCAATAAAAAACTTGAAACATGAAAATTAATAAAAGACAAAACTGAAAATAGTGTGCTTGGACGTGCGTACATTATTTTGTAAGTTGTAATGGTGAAACATGAAGGTGCGAGCTTCATAAAAAACTTGGGCTATTTATATTGAATGATGATTACATTTAGTGGTTGAAAATAAGGTATAATGTATATATTGGTGAAGTTAATTTCCTCGAACAGCTTGGAGGCACGTTTTTTTTCTATTTAATATATTTATCTCGTACGGAAGACCTTCAAAGTTATAGCCACTGACTTGTTTTAGCCTTAAAAAGGTGTATACCCGTTGCGATCTTGATAACTATTTTTGTTTTATATTCGTACATTGTTATAGACCATTGACTTTTTGGTGTTTTTCTCTCGACAGATTACCATAAGTTTTTGAAGTAACACCTAATTGTTTGAACTTTCTTCTAACCAAAATGTATATTACATTTTATATAAAAGTAAATACGCGCGTAATCATACGCCATAGAACATAAACTGATAAGGATGAAATCTCTAATCCGAATGGGTGAAGTTTTGAGTTTTATTCTTATTATTTATCTTTTTCTACTCGTAAAGTCTACTGCTAGATATGGGCCGCTTCAGTTGTAAAAAGAAGTCGCCTTAACATCACGATTGAAAAGTGGATTGTCGATCGTAGTACTGACGTCTCATAAAAGGTGTGTGCAACATAGCAAAATGTAGACGTGCATTATTTAATCGTTTTTCAAATCAAAGTAACGATACCAAATTTTATTTATTATAAATTACAATTCAAACGTTTTAGAGGCAATATGTTTCGAAATCATTTGAAACAAGCCAAGTGTGAACGTCGCAAAACTGGTTTATTGGTCTAATCAGTAATGTTCTTTGTGATTGGTCTGCTATCCGTTGGCAACTGGTATTATTGCTCAGGTGTGGAGCGCATATTAAACGCCTTCGACATTATCTTCAAAAAAAAAAGCAATAAAATGTTTCTTATTTAATAAAATCCTTGCCTTCTCTAAAATTCTCGAATTTATTCTTAAATAATATAAGAATTAAAATAACATTACTCGTTTTAGAAATTGAAGTGTTTTTTTATCTGTGTCTATATTATTTTATATAGTTTGAAGACAAATGCTTACGCGAATACTATACATTTAATGAAACTATTTACCTATTTTATTTATTTTAGCCGGGTAGTGACTCGTCCAGTCGGTATAGTAAGAGACGACAGAGGGAAAATTAAAGAGGAGATGGACCACAGCATCTCCATAATAACTCATAGTAATAAATAACTGCGGTTGCCAACCCGCCTGCACAGCGTAGCCACTACGAAAAATATTACTCCTATGAAACATCTATGGGAGAGACCTATGTTCAACAGAAGACTGATATATTTTTAAGTCATTTTGAAGTCCGAACATCTCGAGTTTATTACTATTGAAACCATAGGTGTTACAAAACATTGGAACTTGGAGAGATCAAAATAATTTAAAATTAATCGTTGTAAAATTTTGTAGTTATATTAAACATCTCAAGATAACTTACTATTTCAATTCTGTTTTTACAAAACAACCTCTAATGGATTAAGCTGT
This sequence comes from Parnassius glacialis, assembly GCA_033319125.1. Lineage (NCBI taxonomy): Eukaryota > Metazoa > Arthropoda > Insecta > Lepidoptera > Papilionidae > Parnassius > Parnassius glacialis. Next base: position 10,812,060 of record JAVANC010000006.1, read on the forward strand.
CTTTACCACAGAGTACCTAAAGATAGAGCTATAATGCTACGATTATTAGATGAGAAAGCGTTATTTACAAGCATGCTTCATTGTAAGGGTGTAAATACACACATTAACTAATTTAAGTGTCAGATAATCTGATTAAATTGGATGTATATTTTGGTAAAAACTTGGTAGCAAAATTAATTAACGTATGTGTAAAAAGAAATAAATATTAATCGTAATATCATATGTATAGAAATATGTAAATTAAAAAATATCTTAATTATAATATAGATAAAGATCTCAAGAATTAATTTGTTTCACTGTTTATTAACCCAATCGAAATTTGAATATAGGTGTAGTTGTACACATGGCCAGATTCAGTTAAAGGCAAAACAGACAAACTGCCTATGAGCTCCATGGTCTTAGCGATAAATCATTTTTTCATAAAAAGTTGAACAAAGGGAGAGAAGCCCGACATTCGCATTGCCTTTGGAACTCTACATAGCTTAATCCGGCCCTGGGTTCTTATCATACAATCTAGAAATATATTTCTAAATTGTAGAGTTGTTAAGATTTTCTAATATATGGAAATGACAAAGGAGCTCATAATTCTTTAAAGTAAGAGTATACTGTAGCCCATAGATACCTACATTTATTCTCATATAAGTTTGATACTTAAAATGTTTAAGGTTGAGTATCAAAAAGATGTAAATAAATCTAAAAGTACTGGTGATTGCCAATTTACCTGCCAAGCTTGATATCTACAGAAAATATCCACTTATGAGGAAATATATGGGGAGGCCGTTGATAGGCTATAATAGATGGATCTAAAATGGAAGTGGCTTTATCACGAATTCGTGTTAATTTAATTTTTTATAGAATATGGTGACAAACAAGCACACAGTCCAACTGATGGTAAGTTGCTGTGACTCATAGACATCTACATCTATCCTCGATAAAGTATCAAATGCCGATGCCTTGTCACCCGTGAAGACTAAGATGGAATGCCTCTTTTCCAGTAAAAAAGAGTCTCCGGTTCTCTACACTCACCATATGAAACACAGCAGTGTTAAGCTGCTATTTTACGCTGGTATTCTGTGAAAGCGTGGTCCTATGGAACAACTATACTACTAATTTAGTTGCAGCATGGCTCTACCACGTAAAGTACTAAACTAAATTTTATATAGATAGTTATTTTTTATTTATAATATGACGTAGGTACATAAAACAGCGCCGATACAAACAATAGCACAAATATTTTGTAAAATATGACATAAATACATATAAATAAACCAATATTATTTATATGTATAGTACTGTTGACTTGCTTAGTATAATATTTTTATTTATTTTGATATTGATTATGGTGTCTTATTTAAATATAAGTTTTGTAGGTGTTATTGCAACGCTGTAGCGGATTATGACTGCAGCATGAATGGGTTAGCTCTACTCTACGCTCGCATAGAATACCACCTTGAAATAGCATCGTAATTCTGCTATGTTTCGTATAATGAGTGAAGATTACCGGATAACCTTTTTATTGGCAAAGAGGTATTTTATCTTCATACTCAGGGGCTAAAACGCATCTTGGTGTCTATGGGTCACAGTATTCATTTAACATCAGCTAGACTGTGTGCTTTTTCATCGCCCTCATTTCTAATTAAAAAACGTAAGTTTCATCGTCAGTATCATGATCATGTTAACAGTATGTTGCTGGCATTGTTGTCTCCCAAATTAGGAAGTTCCAAATCTTAGTAAGTCTCGCATTGGTATTTTTAGGCCCGACTACTTTCATAATGATAGTATATAAAAACACAAATATTTTGACAGGAAGACAGAGGGTATCAAAGAAATCTTTTACATTATTTTGTACCGAGAATCCTTTATCGAATGTTATTTATAGATATCGACAAATAATCTTCACAGAAAAACTCTATAATATATCTCTTTCATTTATAATACAACGTAAATTAGCTATCTCGTTCTTCTTAGTTTCAGATAACTTATCAATATTTATACCAACACGGCTCAAGCAGTAAATAGGGTCTGGCCATCATGGCTATTAATAACATCCAACAAAAAATGTTACCAGTGTAACTTTAAATTAAACTTAATAAAAAAAAACTTTTATACATATTATATGTGCATGCTAGAAAAATAGACATAATATTTTCTCTTATTTAAGTGACATATAGGTAACCTTTTCATAATTTTAATATCTACTTAGTCCGCGTACAATATAAACAACAAAATGTGTCCTTATTTACAACTGAGTAGATTTCATTTTCCTACGTCAGTAATAAAACTGTCAGTTGAAAAATAACTCTATCAATTTTGTTTATTTGTTACTAATGGAATATAACTTAGAGTTTCGTAATGGGTGCGATATATTATTTACAATAACGTTATTTTCCTTTGTCTTCCTAAAGTTCTGGAAGATCCGAAAATAGTTGGTTGTGATTTTGTATTTAGCTCCCGTGCTGTGCGCACGCGTGATGTCCCGATGTCAAAATCCACATTTATTTACATTAAATAAAGTCATTACCAACATTGTCACATAGTAAGCGATGCGTCTTGAATATTTACAATACTAAAGATGCTTTAAGTGTCCCCATGTGGTTTGTATTATGAAAAACTATTCACGTTTTATGCAAATACTGGCAGCTCCGAGCGAAAACTAGAAAGTTTACTCACACATGCGCAACGCACCCACTCATACATCTCTCATTCCAGTGTTGGTAGTGGCTGCATTTTAAAAATTACAAATAACACTCGTTTAAAAAAATCAACAAAAAATAAATCCTTACCGTGTCTGATTCCTCGATAAGACCGGACTCCCACAACATTTTTTTTGCAGTGCAAACAGTTCAAAGAGTCACTTTAAAAATAAAACTTTTAATTATTAATGAAATATATTTGTGTAAACAAATATGTCCATTTCCGCGAGTTATTTATTTAAAAAGAAATTTCGCATCCCGTGAAATTTTTTTGTTACATTAATTGGCAGTGATTGCTGTGATCGGACGCGACTGCTGCCGTGGCGATATCTAATAGCTGTGAACGCGGGCGCAGGTCCCCGAACGTTGACGAAGCCGTCCGAATATTTACGAAGTCAGCCGACCGAACCGACCCACTTTGCTCTACTTCGAAATGCTCGCAGTGGCCGAGCGTTTTTTCCATTTTCCTATGAAACGCTACCTGTCTTAGCAAACAGGCGTGACAAAAACAATCAGTTTTCCTAGCCCCGAATGACTTACATGTTCTTTTTCTCAACTTGCGTTAATTATTATAATACAAACAGTTTAAATAGTTTTTTTTTAGTTTTATGTATATTTTACAATTAATTATTATTAAAAAAACGTGCTTTGTGGCATTCCTTAGAGGATGTCTATGTTCAACAGTGGACTTGTAAGGGCTATAATGATGATGATGATGATATAATGAACTTCAAAAATGTAGAACATTCATCACACCTCTGATGAACAGACAACACAACGTCGCACCAACATCCATTAATTCAATTGTTAGATTTGGAGCTAGCAAGCATTTGTGTTGTGCAGTTTGTGTGCACAGGATCGATAATTAGGTAGAAAAAATTTGGTTCCAGTATTTTTGATGGATTTTTCGTTATAAAACTGATAAAACTGGTGGTAGATCAGGAGCCAAGCGCTCGCTGTAAATTTCACAGTACGCGAGCAACCCGGGTTCGATATCCGCCGTCATCAATAATATTGTTAATTGCAATTTCAAGCGATCATTTACCACGCACTCGGCGGCGAAAGAAAACATCGTGAGGAAACCTGCATGTTTGATATTCCACGGGTCCACATACAAGGGATTTCAGTGATTAATAACAGACTGAAAGTTTATACATTATCATACAAAAGCTGGCGAAAATTATGTACAGGACTTCAACATATTATGTTTTCAAGATTTAATTTGTTATAAAATTTCGAAAAGTTCATTTGTAATTAATCGCTTCCATTTTTTTGTATGCCAATAGTTTCATGGTGATCTACGTTTGATACTTAACAGAAAAAATTAAAAAAGAAATTGTTATTAATAAAAAAAACATTAACATAATCTTGACAACTTTCGAGTGTAGGTCTCAAAAAATTACTAACAAATTTGTATGCCGATGCATTTTTTATAAAAAATATATATTTTGTAAGCCCCAAAGTAAGTAAGTCTCCGGTTTTCTACACTCATCATACGAAACACTGCAGTATTAAGCTACTATTTCACGCTGCTATTTTGAATGAGTGTGTTCCTTTCCCAGTCGAGCCGATCCATCCATGCTACAACCATATTAATATAATAATAATAATGTCCTCCAGACCGAATTTCGGCCGCGGCGGCCAGTCTCAACGGAGACTAGCCATGCGCAGGACAGGATTATAGTGCCCAAGTGTATGCGCAAGCACAGGTGCACTCTCTATTCCCTCACTCTCATAGTCCGATGGGACGGTAGACCGACACGACCGGAGAGAGATCAGGCGCAGGACCAACGGCTTTACGTGTTTTCCGAGGCACGGGTGTGAAACACCGCCAACTTCCTGACTCCGGGCAGCTACTGAGAATTTCGTGATGGAAAAACTCAATAACGGATTTTTTGGTCCGACCCGGGATTCAAACCTGGGACCTCATGATCAGCAGTCGCACTACTACAACCACTAGACCAACGAGGCAGTCATATAATAGTCATATTAATATAATATAGTTTCTAGCATGGCACCATATCTAACAGTGGTAGAGCCAAGGGGCAGCTATTATTGTCGCACGGATGGGCCGGCTCGAACCGGGGCGGTACCACGACCTCACGGAATACCAGCGTGAAGTAGTTAACCTCTGCGTTACGCTTGGTGAGTGCAGGTGGCCGGAAGCCCAATTCCCCCCCCCCCCCATCAATATGGTAGTGGAATTAAATAAAAAACTACCCCAGGCGGGTACCAGCAACACTGGGGAATCCCTCGCTGAGCATCCACGACCAAATTACTCCACTCATGAGCGTGGGTGCTCAGGCTGCCCCGTGTATTCTGGGGGTGAATTTCGCTCGCGACTAATGCTGCTCGGGGCAATTGGAGCAATACAACTAAGGCGATCCCTGTCACGCTATCCGTGAATTTTTGCAACATCAGGGGACATCATTCCAACCTTAACGCTGTCAACCATCTAGAGACGGCGAAGCCGGCCTTGCTCTTTTTAACCGAGACTCTCCTACCCGGGGTACAAATTAGAACACTCCTTTGTGCCCCGGGCTGGAGTTTGCGTATACGTCAGAGAGGACATCTGTTTTCGACGCCTCGGCAGTCTTGAAGGTACGGACCTGTCCATCCTATGCTTGCACGTAGACAGCGACAACAATCCCCGCGTCTACAGGTGCCTCTATAGGTCCCATAGCGGTAATGCCGACACAGACCGACTCATCGACCACGTCCAAATAGCTGCAGACTCCGTGCTAGAACAGGTCCCATTGGCAGACATCGTGATACTCGGTGACTTTAACGCCCACCACGCTGAATGGATCACCTCGTTTAATCGATCATGCCTAACACAACACATGTCTAACACAACTGGTTACTTTGCCTACGCGGATTCCAGATATGGAAGACCATGTACCTTCCCTGTTGGACCTCCTGCCGACCTCTCATCTGGACGGATATCAGGTCTCCGTCGATGCCCCTCTGGGCTCTTCGGACCATTGTCTGATCCGGAATACGGTGCCACTCACGCTCCAATCGCAGTTGCGTGTTTGCGTGTTTGGCATTATAGATCAGCCGATTGGGACGGGATGCGGTCTTTTTTGCCACACAGCACTGGTGATGCCTTATATACCGGCCGTGCCAATATTTCTCGGGCAAATGTCGCCGAGGACCAGGACAAACTTGTGTCTGAAGTCGAGTCTTTGCTTAACAAAGTCTCGGATTGGGGGCGAATAAATCTAGTCCAGTTCAATCCCCAGAAGACACAATTTTTCGCGTTTACCACTAAAAAGAACCCCTTTGTCGTATCTCCTCAGTTTCAAGGCACTCCCCTTGCTGCCTCAGCTAGCATCGGAATCCTTGGCGTCGACATATCGAGTAGTGTGCAGTTTCTTGGTCACATGGAAGGGAAGGCCAAATTGGCCTCTAAAAAACTTGGCGTGCTCAGCAGAGCGAGACAGTATTTCATGTCGGCACATCGCTTACAACTTTACAAAGCGCCAGTTTGGCCTCACATGGAATACTTTTTTCATTTCTGGGCCGGGGCACCCCAGTGCCAGCTCCTTCCACTTGACCGCATCCAGCTCAGAGCTGTTCGAATCGTTGACGACCGAGTTCTTTCTGATCGGTCCGATACACTGGCACTGCGTAGAGATGTTGCATCTTTTTGCGTATTTTATCGCATCTATCACTTGGAGTGCTCTGAGGAATTGTTCGGATCAATTCCAGCCGCTCAATTTCACCATCGCACATCGCGACAAAACTCGCGTTACATACCATCTGGATGATTGGCGGTCCACTACTGTGCGATTTAGAAGAAGTTTTCTCCCTCGCACAACTTCCTTGTGGAATCGATTACCACCAGCGATTTTTCCGAACCGATACGACTTAGGAATCTTCAAGAAAAGAGCTTGTACACCTTTCTAAAAGGCCGGCAACGCATCTATAATTCACGTGGTGTTGCGGATGTTCATGGGCGGCGGTAGTCACTTAACATCAGGTGAGCCGCATGCTCGTTTGCCCCTATTCTATAAAAAAAAGACATAAAATAATTTCGAAAAACTTATTACTTATGTTTTTTTTTAATTCTATTGAAAAGATTTACATTATGGCTGGATTCTCTTTATTTTTATTTATTGTTGCCTATGGTATCTTCTTGATATATCAATAAATAGTTGACCTCGTCTGCGTAACATAAAAGTGAGAGAGAGATAGAGAGAGGGTTAGAGATAGTGGGTCGTAGGCACATATAATACAATTTTAAAGGAGCTAAAGCTTTCTTTGTTTTATCCACGAACCACTAAAGAAATATTGAACAAAATTTGACAGTTTTTTTTTTACTTACAGTCATAGATTAATGATAGGTCATTGCGCAGAGCGCGCGATGACCTATCATTAATCTATGCCTACAGTGCTAATTTAAAATCACGCGAACCAAACCAGGAGAAAAATTGTTTTTATGTTTGTAATAGGTAATATTTATTCGTTAATTTGATTTATATTTTTTTTAAACCAACATTCGAAAAGATCAAATTTTAAAATAGGTATTTGCAATTTATACCAATGTCACAATCGAACTACTTTACTAAGGTAACAAACTTTAATAAAAAAAAGCCCAGCGTGTGATTAAAATGGCTCGCTGTACCCGACAGGCCGGAAAAACAGTAATGCTAGCAGATAATTGGCGGCGGAAAAAGGTAAGAGTAAAGTAAAGACGAACTCCTAGACAGGAAAAGATGTAGTCTAAGGGGGGGGGGGGGGAGGATCTACCACCTAGTAGACTGTTACTAAATATTTTCACGAGTAAAAACCATTCATCACTCACATTTATTTGAAAGGACCATCGCTATATCATTTAGAATGTATTGTTAACCAAACATTTCTGTTTACAGATGTTGCATCTGATGGTAAGTAAATGTTTTGGCTCATATATATTTAAAATTATCAAGGTATCTTGTCATCTTGATTTTTTACTTTGAGATTAAATGCATCGTATGCAGTAAAAAGTTTCTCCATTTCTCGTCACTTTTTGTGTTCTATTAGATACTGGTCCCTTTCCGTTCGAAATATATTAGTGTAAACTGAGCTGTTAGGTAATTACTTATGAAATGAGCGTTTTATATGGAAAATTCAAAACGAAAAAAATTGTGAAATTATATATTTAATCAATCAAAGTATGTAGCATTGTTAGCTATGCACTTTCGCCATTTTATAGGTCGTTCATTGATCCTTTGCTAAAAAAAAATGTGGGAACTAGAATCAATAACATCTTTGATGGCGGTTTTGACTGCCTCGTCAGATTCAAGGTTTTCTCGACTTATAAGAAAAGTTCCACTCCACTTTATCTACTGGAGCAAGGGAAGTATGGCGGGTATCAAGAACGTTACAATCACAGCTCTTCTAATTTGTCGACCGTCTGCTGTGAAATGTTTGGGCAGCACTAGGTCTTGAAGCAACAGTTGGCTAGAGTTATTGACTAATTTCGGTTGTTTAACAGCTAGCTTTTCTATTATGGTTCTCATTTGTTGACAAAACAGATCTGCCGTCATCGTCTGTTCAGATTTTAGGAAGCTGTAGTGAACAACACCAGCACTGGTGCACCAAACACTCACCAGTACTTTTTAAAGTCAATTTTCGCTTGGGTCAGGTTCTCTTGGATTCAACCATTGTGATGAGTATTTTCGATTAACGTACAGGATCCATTTTTCATCACAAGTAAAGATACGATTCAAAATCCCCTTGTTATTTGTTGAGAAATTTTAACACAAAACACGCATCGATGTTTGTTGTGCTTTACTCAAGCCATGCGGTACAATCTTTCGAGCTTTTTCGTTTTTCTAATTTGTTTCAAGTGAATAAAACTGTTTCATCACTCACGCCGAAGCCTGCCACGATCTCGAACGTAGTTTTCAATGTATCCGCTTCCACGTTCATTTTTAATTCTTAATTGCCAACTAGGGCCGCCCGCCTCCACGTGGTATGTTCTGTAGCTCAAAATTTCCAGAATAAAATCGTGTGGAACCATAAACGTACCGTATTTTTTTTACAAGTTACAAATAACGTGATATTATAAGTTTTCCATATTGTGAACAGAACGACAACAAAGAAAAATCAAATGGCGCGAAAACAAATGTATTACTTAATTCGAAACACAAATACACAACCCTAAATCTCTATATATGTGCGTGAAAGGTGTAGAATGGAAGCGGACGAAAGGTTGTCGCACAACTTTAAGGAGAACTCCAAACTCTTCTGGAAAGAGGTTGGAAGGACCCGAAGTGGTGCAACGACCTTAAGAATGAACAAAGTGCTTTCGAGAACTAATGACGTCCTCTCAGACAAATCGGACGTCATGCAGCGATGGAGCGAATTTTATAGAGAAATGTATGCGTGTGATGATCTTAGTGAGGGATCCGGGGATGACGCCGAGTCTGGTACGCCAGACCCGGACCTCGATGACACTGAGGTCATCAGTATGAAAGAGATTGAATGTGCGATTCGAAGTTTGAAATGTGGTAAGGCTGCGGGACTAGACAGAGTTACTGCTGAAATGGTCAAGTATGGTGGGCCTCGCGTCTGGGACAGCTTTCATCTGCTGTGCAATTTGTGCTGGCGGACGGGGGATGTCCCGGATGATTGGCGATCCACAGTCATTGTGCCTTTATATAAAGGTAAAGGTTCACATTTTGACTGCGGGTGCTATCGGGCGATCAGCTTGACCAGTTTAGCAAGTAAAGTTTACTCGAAGGTTTAGACACGTAGGATGCAAGAGAAATCGGAAAGATTTCTATGGGAGGCACAATGCGGATTTAGACCTGGAAGAGGATGCACGGATCAAATGTTTTCTCTCCGCATGATTACGGAAAAGCTTCCGGCTGCTAACCAGAGGATTTTCTGTGCTTTTGTGGATCTTGAGAAAGCATTTGATAAGGTTGTAAGGAAGAAAATGTGGGAACTGTTGCCGGGGTATGGTGTGGATGATCGATTGCTAAGGGCTGTGCAGTCACTTTACTGTGACTGTAAAGCCTGTGTGCGGGTAGGGCATGACCTGTCACCCATGTTTAGCGTCCAAACGGGCGTAAAACAGGGTTGTGTCATGTCTTCCTGGCTGTTCATACTGTATCTCGACAGCTGTTTACAGAAGCTGAAAGATAGCTGTTTGGGTGTGAAATTGGGTGACATTAAAGTAAATTGTCTGCTGTATGCTGATGATGCAGTGCTTATTGCACCATCAGAGGCAGAACTGCAGGCATTAGTCACGTGTATGAAAGAGGAATGTGAAATTAAAGGTCTCCGTTTGAATGCTAATAAAACTAAGGTTCTGGTATCTGAAAGGGACGAAGAGAGAACGAAGTGTGAAATATGGGTAAATCAGGAATGTCTAGAACAGGTAAATGAAATTGTATACTTGGGGAGTGCTTTTAGCCGGGATGGAAGATGTGATTTAGATGTGGACAGGCGTGTCGCTGCCGGGAACAAAGTCAATGGTGCCCTGACTGCGTTAGTCAAAAGGCAAGGCGTAGTGAAGAGTGCACGCCTTGCAATACATAACGCAGTGTTGGTACCGACTTTGTTATATGGCAGCGAAACCTGGGTATGCCAGAAGAAGCATAAAAGCAAGTTGAATGCAGTGGAGATGCGATCTCTTCGTAAAATGTGCGGCGTTACCATGGCCGACCGGAAGCGAAACGAAGAGATTCGCAATATGGCAGGTTTGAAAGATGACCTTATCACAAAAATTGATAAGGGCGTGCTTCGATGGTTTGGGCACGTTGAGAGAATGAGTGAAGACCGAATGGTGAAGAAAATATATAGCGCGAAAGTTAATATTAAAAGGTGTCGAGGTAGACCGAGACTAACTTTCGAAGACCATGTGAGCAAACTGCTCGAAGAGGGGAGGGTCAAGAGTACTCGGATACCTAGACGTGCATGTATGAAGAAGATAATGAATCTGAAAGAAGCGAAAGAGGTATGTAAGGATCGTGACCCTTGGCGATCTGTTCTCTCTGGCTACCCCGTCAGGGATTGTGCGTGACGATAAGTAAGTAAGTAAGTAAGTAAATCTCTATATATAAAGATCAATTGTTGTCCGTTAATCTCTCATATAATGTAACACTTCAGTGATAAGATCGAAAATTGTTCATATAAAAAATACAAGTGGTGTTCGAAACCGCAACAAATACAAAAAAACTATCACCGTTTTTCAGATAGTAAGTAATAAATATATATAAAGAATTGAAATTTTGAAATCGCATTATCTCTTACGTGATAGAACATCGCTGCAACTATATATTATGGTATGTGTTATATATACAATAACCAATATTTATCAACTAAAAAAGTCGACGTTGGAAATACTGCTGTCATAAACGGCAAATTTCAGTGCACGTTGACGACTATTTTGCAAGAAGTCTTAAATTGATTGTCAATTTATTTTTTCCTAAAAGACAAACGGGAGAAACCTGATCGTAAGTGGCCACAGCATTTCATATGCACCTGCAAAAACAGACGTTGTATTTTCACCTCGGAGGACTAAGATAAAATGTTTGCTAGTCCGGCTGAACGGAAAAGGTGTATGAATTTAAGATGAGAGATTGTTTGTTTTTGTTTGTTTGTAATGTGCAAACGAATGTTCCCATTTATCTCTGAAATGGTTTGACCGATTTATATACGGTTTTCAGTAAATATTTATGATTCATCGGCTATATGGTTCTTAGATAGGTGTTATAGTGTTAGCTTACCAGGGTGCGCTGCAATAATCATTTTTCACTCGTTATAGCGAACTTTTCTCTGAGACGATTTACCGAATCAGATGCGGTTATCGATATCACATAGCATATTTTGGTACTTAGAGTGATCACTATGTTAATTCCATAATAACAGATCTAGATAAAAAAACAGCTTTGTTTCCTTTCCTCGCCTTCCTGGATTTGTGACCTGTGCAACATGCTTCGTGACATTTTTTTTATGGTAATTTCTGCCGATAAAGCGGTCACCAAATTGGATTAGAACTTTTTGGGCAGCTCTACATCTTCCAACTGGTTTCTTCTTATCCCTTTCCACTGAAAACCCCGAACTACTCCCATGCTATCATTAACTAATCTTTCGATGATCTTGATGTTCATTCTTAATATCACCCGTGTACTCACACCCAATTTTATGTGTGATACATGGCCTTTTGTGTTATTCGGCTCCACTGAAGTAGCAGCAGGAGGAGGTTTCTCTCCATAGTTTTTGGGTTTCCTGGACTCATCTCTTGCATTTATCGCATAGAGTTTCGTTAATAGTTTGGTTAACATTGTAGGATTGGATACGTTGGGAAGTTAAAAGAATATATATATATATATATATATATATATATATATATATGAACAGCTTCCCCATTGGCAGTTTCCCTCTAGATGAACACGATTCCTCTCCAGAAGTAGCTGATATTGTTCCATGTTCAGTTCTTCCACTCGTAAAACGTTGAGTAGATATAGATATATACGGATATAGATATTTCGGAGAGTGTGCGCAGGAACTGCATAATTTAATTCCTCCCTCTCCCTTCCACTATCGAACAACCAGACGTTCGGCTAGTCTCCATCCCTTCGTTGTTGACTTACCGCGCACTCGAACTACGCCACGTCGTTCATCATGCGTACAGCAAAGGAGTGGAATAACTTGCCAGCATGTGTCTTTCCATTCGATTACAATGTGGGTGTCTTCAAGGCAAGAGTGAATAGGCTTTTGTTAAGTCAGTGCGCTTCACCATCTTAGGCTACATCACCACTTACCATCAGGTGGAATCGTAGATAAGCGCTGGTTTAGTAGAATCTACTACACATATTCACCTACCTACTAGAGAGTATAATTACAAACCCAAGTAAATCCGTCGGGGCTCCCATTTCCATGTTGCCAATTTCGATATAGAAAAGCAAAGAAACGTAGGAATTTATATCAAATATAAACTACATTCCTCATACGCCCAGCAGCTGCTGGGCATATGAGGAAGCTTAAGGTTGCTCAGCGAGCTATGGAGAGAGCTATGCTCGGGGTTTCTCTGCGTGATAAACTTAGAAATGAGGATATCCGCAATAGAACCAGAGTAACCGACATAGCCCAACGGATTAGTAAGCTGAAGTGGCAGTTGGCCGGTCATATTGCTCGAAGATCTGACAACCGATGGGGAAGAAAGGTTCTCGAGTGGCAGCCTCGTACCGGTAGGCAAAGTGTAGGGCATCCCCCACTAGATGGAGTGACGACTGGTAAGACATGCAGGAAGTCGATGGATGCGGGTGGCTTATGACCGTGCTTTGTGGCATTCCTTGGGGGAGGCCTATGTTCAGCAGTGGACTTATGAAGGGCTGTAATGGTGATAAACTACATTTTTTGCGTTTGGGCAAAAAAATGTAGTAAATGAAAAAAATGTAGTCTAATTTAAATTAGTCACTTATATAATACTAAAATTCAGTTCATTTCAGGGCAGGGTAATTTCATGACAGACCTCACGACAAATCAAGCCTTTTTAAAACACTTTTTGTTTTTATCTTTTATGAATACCCTTATATTCGGGGGGTTTTTAAAAAAAATATTTAATCCTTTTTAGATCACAACTTTTACATCCATGGTGGGTTAATTTTTGTTACTTATTTATATTATCATTGGCTCTCTTGACTTTACGAGCAGAATGGTGCATTGCGTAGAAATGGATAAAAATTGTTGTGTTTGCTAAATAATATAACATAACCCAGACAGGTCAGAGGTCAGAAAAGAAGTTTTAACAGTGGTAGAGCCACGTGGCAGCTTTTGCTGTCGCACGGATGGGCCGGCTCGAACCGGGGTGGTACCACGACCTCACAGAAAACCGGCGTGAAGTAGAGGTTTACCTCTGCGTTTCGCTTGGTGAGTGCAGGTGGCCGGAGGCCCTATTTACTGGAAATGAGGCATTCCATCTTAGTCCTCACGGGTGACTACACATCTACATTTTGATTTGTAATAGAGGATAGATGTAGATGTCTATGGGCCGCAGCAACCACTTACCATCAGGTGGACTGTGTGCTCGTTTGTCACCCTTATCCTATATATAAAAAAAAAGACAATCTACTTAAAAATGTTAATTATTTAAACGATGATAATTTGATTTTGTGTTACATACAAAATAGTTTTCAATAATAGTGTGTAAAAGTTACGCAATGCAGTCTTGTTTAATAAAAAGTTAAGGAGTATATTTCGTGACCATTTCAACAAATTAAATGATGCTTTAGGTGTATCAACAATTTGTTATATGTTTGTTGTAACTAGATCCACATAATTTTGAATGTTCACAAATACAAAATTCATATTTCATATTGATTATAATGTACATTTCATTTGAAGAAACACGAACAGAGAACAGGAAAATGTAAAATTGATATCCTCTCTCAACAAGATTCGCAGAAGCGGACTCATGACCAACGAATGTCCATTCGTGATGACAATCGTTCAAGTTATGTATCATGAAAGATTATTGATCTGTATCAAATTATATTGGGGTAATTCACGGTACAATTGCTTGAATAGTAAAAAATAACAAATTTGAACAAGACATATCGAACGGTAGGTAAGTACTTAATTACTCTGATCATAATTGAAATCTAAATAACTGACTTGTTATTGTTGTTGTTACACTTCGCCAATTAAGACGGACAAAGGTCTTATTAGTAATAAACCTTGTCCAATGTTTATTTTGTTCAAATTGAAATATCTATAACTACTGAAATCCTGCAGTAGTATGACGTATGACTGAAGACATAATTGTTAGGGAATTAAAACTCTATACTTTTACATATGTTTATAGACACATAGACATTCCTGATTTACCCATATTTCACACTTCGTTCTCTCTTCGTCCCTTTCAGATACCAGAACCTTAGTTTTATTAGCAATCAAACGGAGGCCTTTAATTTCACATTCCTCTTTCATACACGTGACTAATGCCTGCAGTTCTGCCTCTGATGGTACAATAAGCACTGCATCATCAGCATACAGCAGACAATTTACTTTAATGTCACCCATTTTCACACCCAAACAGGTATCTTTCAGCTTCTGTAAACAGCTGTCGAATTACAGTATGAACAGCCAGGAAGACATGACACAACCCTGTTTTACGCCCGTTTGGATGCCAAACATGGGTAACAGGTCATGCCCTACCCGCACACAGGCTTTACAGTCACAGTAAAGTGACTGCACAGCCCTTAACAATCGACCATCCACACCATACCCCGGCAACAGTTCCCACATTTTCTTCCTTACAACCTTATCAAATGCTTTCTCAAGATCCACAAAAGCACAGAAAAACTTCTGGTTAGCAGCCAGAAGCTTTTCCGTGGTTATGCGGAGAGAAAACATTTGATCCGTGCATCCTCTTCCAGGTCTCAATCCGCATTGTGCCTCCCATAGAAATCTTTCCGATTTCTCTTGCAACCTACGTGTCAAAACCTTCGAGTAAACTTTACTTGCTAAACTGGTCAAGCTGATCGCCCGATAGCACCCGCAGTCAAAATGTGAACCTTTACCTTTATATAAAGGCTCGAACCGGGGTGGTACCACGACCTCACAGAATACCAGCGTGAAGTAGAGGTTTACCTCTGCGTTTCGCTTGGTGAGTGCAGGTGGCCGGAGGCCCTTTTTACTGGAAATGAGGCATACCATCTTAGTCCTCACGGGTGACAACGCATCTGCATTTTGATTCGCAAACGAGGTTAGATGTAGATGTCTATGGGCCGCAGCAACTACTTACCATCAGGTGGACTGTGTGCTCGTTTGTCACCCTTATCCTATAAAAAAAAATCATCCGGGACATCCCCCGTCCGCCAGCACAAATTGCACAGCAGATGAAAGCTGTCCCAGACGCGAGGCCCACCATACTTGACCATTTCAGCAGTAACTCTGTCTAGTCGCGCAGCCTTATCACATTTCAAACTTCGAATCGCATGTTCAATCTCACGGCGTCACCCCCGAATCCCTCACCAAGATCATCACACGCATACATTTCTCTATAAAACTCGCTCCATCGCTGTATGACGTCCGATTTTTATGAGAGGACGTCATTGGTTCTCGAAAGCACTTTGTTCATTCTTAAGGCCGCCGCACCACTTTGGGTCCTTTCAAACTCTTTCCAGAAGAGTTTGGAGTTCTCCTTAAAGTTGTGTGACAACCGCTTCCATTCTACACCTTTCACGCACTTCCTCAATCAATGCTTTCGTGTGAACTTTCTGCAGCTTATATCTTTCTATCATCTTCGCTCTCATATCCTTATCATTACTAGAGGCCAAGTAAGTAAGTAAGGTTCTGCCATGTTCTTTCCACATATTCTTTTCTGCCATCGATGGTGTCAAGCTTTTCGGCTACCCTCGCATGATATTTGTCCCTAATATCCGCATACTGAAACTTCCAGCTTCGGATGCGACTGACCGACTGTGTCTGTCGCATCCGAAGTTCTGTTACTGCCGTCCGGTAGCGCCAACCCGCGAACAGACCCCTAAATCTAGTAATTACTAGATAGTGATCCGTTCCCAGGTCAGCACCCCTGAACATTCGCGTATCCATCACCTGTTTTCACAGTCGGTCATCCACCAGGAACAAATCGATCATACTTTTTTTTTATAGTATAGGGTGACAAACGAGCACACAGTCCACCTGATGTTATGTGGTTGCTGTGGCCCATAGACATCTACATTTATCCTCGTTTACGAATCAAAATGCAGATGCGCTGTCACCCGTGAGGACTAAGATGGAATGCCTCCCTTCCAGTAAAAAGGGTCTCCGGTTCTCTACACTCACCATACGAAACACAGCAGTGTCAAGCTGCTATTTGACGCTGGTATTCTGTGAGAGCGTGGTCCTTCCCCGGTCGAGCTGATCCATTCGTGCCACAACTATACTACCAATATAGCTGCAGCATGGCTCTACCAAGTTGAATCTCTTCTTCTCTCATTCTTTCTTTCTCTAGTATACATATGGATTTTCTTGTGATTAAACATAGTGTTTGTCACAAGAAGACCCTTTTCCTTGCATACAGCTAGTATAAACTTGCCAGCATCATTAACCCTTTTATCGCCAAACTTTCCAAGCACCGACTCGTACCCTGGTCGAGCGGTACCAACCCATCCATTCAAATCACCACATACAACAATTCTTTCGTTTCCCTTAACCAAATCTAGAACTTCTCTTACATTCTCCCAAAACTCCTCCAGCTCAACCCTGGCCGACGAAGCTACCGGCGCATAAACAGCCAAGAGGAATAACTTCAAAAGTCCCAATTTAAAGCGAACCCAGAGAAGTCTTGAGTTCACAACCTTATATTCAGTCATAACATCGACCAACCAAGACGACAACAGCAACCCAACTCCCTGGCAGGCGCTCTCGCTCTCCGGGACTCCGGACCATAGAGCTAACGCCCCTCCAGGGAGCTCTTCAGTACCACTGCCCTTCAGTTTGGTCTCCGACATACACACGACATCTAATTCTCTTTCTTTCATTATTTCGATCAACTCATTCGTCTTATCTCTCATGCCTCCTCTAACATTCCACGTGCCATCTCTGCACTCTGTCCTCCACCTTCCGCCGTGTCGGGCTGTACGTGACGGGTGGCGGTCCCCATCGCCGCTTTGCGCGCTGCATTCCACACCAACGGGGACGAGCTGGTGTGCGTCGCTTGGGGGGACGCCCAACCCTCGTTGGCATGGGTACGCAACTGTGTAGAATTGCAGCCCTGAAAAGGGCTGGCAAGGGTCGCGACGAGCACGATTCTACAATGACCAGGGGGTCATTGTAGAATCGTGCTCGTGCATGTGATCCCATATAAATAAAAACTAAACAACTATTGGTATTTAATATAAATTGATTAAGGTCAGGCCAATAGTTTTTGAGTTATTCTTAATAAATTCGGTTGTACAATATTATTAATTATTACTTGAAAATAATCGTATTTTCAAAATAAATAATTACTGGTTAGTGTCTCGGAAAGACGTATTTCGTATTTGTTTTTTTACAATAACAGCGTCAAAAATCAGGAATTAAAATCCCAACTTCTGAAGCTGATACGTAAAACTTCTTTTTTTTTCTTATTTGAAGTATTCTTTCACTTTTAGACCCTTTTGAGTGGACTAAAGAATATCACAAGCTCAAAGTCTCCTTGACTTTCTTGTTGAGTCTCCTTGGAACTTCCTTAGGGATGGAAGTCTTTTCCCCAATTTTATGATCAATATATTTTTACGTATTTAATGATAAATTAATCATTTAGGTATATCGGTTCACAATTTACAAAGAATTCGAGTAACATACACTCAAAAAAAGACATGACGGAGTCACCCACCGATATGTAGTAGTGGATATTCATACAGCACCACTACGCGCTTACTATACACGGGTATTTCTCATACAAATCCTAAAATCTATATAGTACGTGAGGGTAGTATGGTCATCCGGTTAATATGGTCACTTTCTTATATCTTTATCTTATATCAAAGACTACAACAGCCTTGCATGCATGTATGGCTCTGTAATACGACAGCTCTTCATCAATCAGCCAAATAATAAAGGGTCAAAAGGGCGCTGCTTTATCGACGCCATTTTGACGGTTGATATTAAAGTAAATATTTTAGTCGATTTTAGTATTGTATAGTGTAGTTAGTTTTTTAAGTTAGTTTTACGAAGTGTTCCTAATCATTGCTAAAGCTTGATTGCTATTTTGTGTTTTTGTCTCTATCTTCCTCCTAGTTTTGTATGGCGGCAAAGTCAAAATATGACCATATTGCCCTCACGTACCTTAGTAGTAAAAAAATAGCTATCCCAACACAGTATCGTGTTTCAAACGTTTCATAGCGCTTTTTACTGAGACCAACATTAGGAAGTTATGTTGGTTTTAATATAGAACGGATTAATTATTACTACATTAGATTATTACATCAGACTATTTATCAGATCAGTGACATAGACCAGTTAAGCCACAAGCGAAAGTACGTAATAAACAGGTACAAATCCGTAAGAAAGCAGTTATTCCATATTTCTTACAGCCAGTTTAATATATGGTTCATATAATTAACTTTGGAACAAATTCTATTGCATTACAATATGTTTCCTAAACGTGATTGGTTCTGTCCCACAAGGTGCCTTTTGCTTTGAGATATGATAAGAGATTTGCAGTGGGATTGGCATAGTAAACCTTCTTGAAGTGCGGTACTCTAACTACTAAACGGAATAAAATAATTTTATGTTCTAAAATCAGGTCTCTAATTCTCCTATATATTATGTCTGAGCACTGATTTCAGAATGTGAGGATATTTTATTATATTTAGTTGCTTGTAGTCGACTTTAATTAACATTGAAAGTTATTTTTTGTTTGCACTCGAGCCTTCCCCGTTAGTATAGTAGCAGATGGATGCAGTGAGAACATTTACTTCACTACAGAACGAATTCTAGAAATTGCTTTCCGAGCTCTTACAGAGAAAGAAGGAGCGGAATTTATAGATAAGAGTTATAGGATGCCCTTTTTTACAAGCATATTATAATTAATATATACATTTCTGTACTCCTTCTCCACAAACTTAAGCAATGCCAAATCACACTCCTCCGTGTGCGCAGTATGCTTAATAAAAACCGGCCAAGTGCGAGTCGAATCGTAAAACAAGTTTCTAGTAGCCGCCTTTAATTTTTTTTTTATTTTTTTGTTGTTATAACGGCAACAGGAATAGATATTCTGTGAAAATTTCAACCTCAAAATTTTCCCTTCACATATTAATATATATGTGAATGTATTATCATAGATATATGATTTATTAAAATACTAGCTGACCAGGCAGACGTCGTTCTGTCCTTTCCTGAGATGACCCTTTCTCCAATAAAAAATCCTTAAATTCGCAATAAAACAATTTGAGGGTCATTTATCGAGATAAAAACTGTGCTATCTCTCAAGTTGGCCCAAAATGCACACAGTGTGCAAGATTTCATTGAAATCAGTTCAGTAGTTTAGGGGTCCATCGCGGACAAACAACGTGACACGTAATTTTTATATATAAAGATTAGAAAACTATGACAGTTTAGTATGTACATTTGACTCATGTGTACAAACTAAACTGTCATAGTTTTCATATATGGCTATGAATCATAAGTACATATTTATAATCTTAAACATATGAAAATGTAATATCAGCGTAAGAGAATTTATTGCTTGAACGCAATACGGCATGTAAAAATCGAGACATAACTATATACTCATAAATAGGTGCCAAGTTTTCGACATTCAAGAGAATTTAACTTTTTGCTCTCGTTGGTCTAGTAGTACGACTGATAATGTGGTCCCGGTTTCAAATCCTGGGTCGGCCAAAAACGGTTATTGATTTTTTCCGTCAAGAAATTCTTAGTAAGGTGTTGTAATACTCCCATGCATCGGAAATCTCTTAAAGCCGTTGATCCTGCGCATAATCTCCCTCCGGTAGTGTCGGATTGCCGTTATATCGAAATAAGACAGTTAAGAAATAGAAAATGCACCGGTGCCAGTGCAAACATTAGTGCACTATATATACTCGTAATATAGTTATTTATAATCTGTGTTAAAAAATAAACTTGGTAATAGAGGTACTTGGATAATTTTTTCAGGGATTTTATTGTAACAGTATTTACATTGCCCCATGAATGAATTAATGACTTTGTGGAGTTGAGTAACACTAGCTTGTGTGTGTTCCTGGTGTTGACAGAATGTATATCACTTTTTTCATTGAAACTACTTTTATTTTTATATAGTATTGTTCGGCCTGGAGAATATTATACATACATACATATAATCACGACTCTTTCCCGTAGGGCTAGGCAGAGACCACTTCTTTCCACTTGCTACGATCCTTACATACTTGTTCCGCTTCGTCCACTTTCATTATTCCCTTCATACATGCTCTTCGGTTTTGGGTACTCTTGACCTGGCCTTTTTTCAAGACGTCCCTGATTTGATCTAGAAACGTTCGCCTAGGTCTACCCCTTCCAACACTTTCATTCGCACTCGCCTTTTACACCTTTTAGTCAATCGTTCTTCATTCATTCTCTCGACATGGCCAAACCATCTCAGCATACCTTTCTCAATTTTTGTCACTAAATCTTCTTTCAGACCACAACGTTTTCTTATCTCACTATTTCTTATCCTGTCACTCAGTTTAATATTAGAAGAAGAAAAAGAAGATAATATTATAACTATTTTTTACGTGGTAGAGCCATGCTGCAGCTATATTAGTAGTATAGTTGTAGCATGACTGGATCGGCTCGACCGGGGAAGGACCACGCTCTCACAGAATACCAACGTAAAATAGCAGCTTTATGCTGCTGTGTTCCGTATGGTGAGAGAACTGGAGATTCTTTTTACTGGAAATGAGGCATTCCATCTAAGTCCTCACGGGTGACAACGCATCTGCATTTTGATTTTTAATGGAGGATAGATGTAGATGTCTATGGGCCGCAGCAACCACTTACCATCAGGTGAACTGTGTGCTCATTTGTCACCCTTATCCTATAAAAAAAATATTAATCAAGGGTGACGCGAGGAGTACATTAAGTTAATTTAACTGTTTTCACATTTCGTTAATAAATGAATGGGAAATATATCTTACGTCGTATATATTGCTGAGATACAAGCCACAAAATCAATACGAAATGAAACTGAAGAAACGAAATGAAGTGATTATATGGCCTACAAATGATTGTTCCGGGCCTGGATATTCGTTCATGTACAATTTATGCATGTAAAACGCCTTTAAGATACATGAGAAAATTTTAGTGGGAGATAACGTTTTATTTAAACGAATGGAAAGATGGAAGAAAAGAATACCATCTCATTAGCTATTCGTTAAACAACGCGGTAGTCTTACAGCTCAAAATAATTAAATCTCAAGGCGATCTACTTTTTGTTTTCCACGTATATTCCCCATTGAGTATCACAACGTAAGACCCTGTGGCGTCACGATTGATATAACAGATAAAATTGACAAGTAACTTGTACCAATTCAAATATTTTCAAAGTGATATGGTTTTTTATGAAAAATAGGAACACTTTATCACCGTATCATAGCTGCTTGGTTTAGTAGTAATAACTAAGCGCGACTGTCGAGCCTAAATTAGGTTTTTATTTTCAAGAATTCTAGACTATGAGAATAAGAGCATAGTGCACTCTGCACATGTTTCCGCTCAGTAGTCTCCATTTAGTCGCCGTGACATTCTGTGTGGGGGGGGGGGGGGGTTGTATGATAAACAGACAAACATAACCTATGTCACGAGTAGCGGCCGCTGAAACTGAATGCCGCACCACTACGTCGTACGCTTTGGTGGCATGAGAATGCCACTGGAGAACCTCTGTTCCCCATCAATTGGCGAGTAATATTTAAAATATATATAATCTATACTTTATAGATTATATTTTTTCACTAGCAATTCTATGGATTTATTTATTTTAAAATAAACAAATTTCATATTATTTATTTATTCATTAATCCCTTAAGAAATTGTTATTGCCTGTTGTAACAATGACTAGAATAAATTCTTTCCGTCATTTTCCGTTTAGCGTTTCATTCTATGGAAAGTCCAATGCAGAACGTAAACCTCCCACATATACTGCCTCATAGGGGGATATTTGCCGTAGTTACCACGATTGGCAAACGGGTTGGCAACCGCATTTTTTATTTATATTTTCATCTCCTGGTTTGCCTCCGTTGTGCCTTACGTCACCTTGCGACACCCAAGGGACGATATCTGCCATTCCGCCATTAATAATACTTTAATTTTAAATATAATTACCTTTACCATTATATATTTATATACGTGGTAGAGCCATGCTGCAGTTATATTAGTAGTATAATTTTAGCACGAATGGTTCGGCACGACCGGGGAAGGACCACGCTCTCACAGAATACCAGCGTTAAATAGCAGCTTAACACTGCTGTATTTCGTATGGTGAGTGTAGAGAACTGGAGACCCTTTTCACTGGAAAAGAGGCATTCCATGTTAGTACTCACGGGTGACAACGCATCTGCATTTTGATTCGAAAACGAGGATAAATGTAGATGTCTATGGGCCACAGCAACCACTTACTATCAGGTGGACTGTGTGCTCGTTTGTCACCCTATTCTATAAATAAATATTATTTAAAATATTAGTACTAAAATATAATATTATTAATTAATACAAAACAAAACACTTTTTGGGTTCATTATTTACTATTAGTTTAAATTTAGAAATGCTAGATGCTATTTTACGAAATTCTTATATATTATCGTTGTCACAAAAGTGTAATAATATTCAATGAAATCTATAGCATCCGCCAGACATATTATTAAAAACCAGAAAAAAAAATGCATTCGAGGAAAAGTCCACATAGTATTTAACTGACGTCGTTAGTTGTCATAACTTTCCGCACCAATATAAAAATGACAAGACTCCTTTAAATATTAATTATTAATAGTTTCTAGTAACTATCGTAGTGATTAAATCAAATACGTGACCGCACATACGGATATGTTTGGGAAATTCTTCGACTGTAAACTAAACCCACTTTTAATCTGATTACGAAACTTCAAAAAAGCAGGGTTATGTATTTTCCTACCTTTAGATGTTAATTTTATATTGATGATTCTATGAGCCGTGGTAGCTCGAGGACTAAGTGATCGGTGTAAATCTCACAGTACGCGAGTAACCCGGGTTCGATTGCAGCCGGCACCAATGAAATTTTTTATTGTATTTTTAAGTGCTGATTTACCACGTGCTCAGTGGGGAAGGAAAACATCGTGAGGAAACCTACATGTCTGGTAAATAAAAAGAAAGAATAATATTTCGAAGAAATGTGAGGTTCACCAACACTCATTGGGTCAGCGGGGCGGACATTTTCTTGCCCTAAAACCTAGGCTCATAGGCTGTATCTTTAATTAGAAGCGGGATATTTATTAATAAAGCTTAAAAATGATTAAACCGTTATATAATAATTTGAAACTACGGCGACGATATACGTTTTACATTTTCAAAAATGCGCCATCTATCATAAAATGGACAAAATATTATAATTTGCCTAATAATAAAACAATATAAATTACTTACATCCATATAATGAAATAATTATACTTTTAAAATTATTTGAAACTTTTTTCGTTATTTTATTTTAATACTGTAATAATTTAAATCTATCAAAATAATAAAAATTGAGATGGTTTTTAATTTCATTACTAATGTATATATAAACTGATTAAAACTGGTCTGCCTGCGATTTTAGCAAAACTCTCGTTATCTTTAAAGCTTAATTAATGATCATTTTATATATGTCGTGGCCAGATCGTAAATAATAGCGCCATCTTCTAAATAACCTAATAATAAGAACTTAAAATTATGTCTAAATTAACTTTATACTTTTCATTGATTTAGAAAAATAGCTTACTAAACTGATATACCGGATACTGTCAGCGTCTGATTTAGATTTCTGACAACCCTAGGCTAACTACAAATATGCGCCCCCCCGCTTCTCCTGCCTGCCCAAATCCCGAATATACTTTTTTTAAAGAATATAACATGCAGAAATGCATTTGATTCTGCACCGTGACAAAATCAATGATATGCAACAAACCAGTAACATTCATTGTTATGTAGGTGACAGCACTGGCGTTGCCTTACACTCCGGCCGTGTTAATATTTTTCGGGAACATATCGTCAAATCAACTTGTGTCTGAAGTGGAATCTTTATTGAATAAAGTCTCGGATTGAGGGTAATTAAATCTAGTCCAGTTTAGTCCCCATAAGACACACGCTTGAGCGTTTACCGCTAAAACGAACCTCTTTGTTGTATCTCCTCAATTTCATTGCACACCCCTTGTTGCCTGAACCGGCATTGCAATTCTTGGCGTCAACACATCGAATAACATTCAGTTTGGCGGTCACTTGGAAGGGAAGACAAAACTGGCTTCTGGCAAAAAACTTGGCGTGCTTTATAGATCGGGGCATTATTTCATGCTGTCACACCGCTTACGACTTTACAGTGCGTAAGTTAGGCCTCAAATGGAATACCGTTCTCATCACTGTGCCGGGGTACCTCAATGCTAACTCCTTCCACTAGATCGCATCCAGCGCAGAGCAGCTTCTGATTGGCTTGACACAATGGTGCTGAGAAGATATGTTGCATCTCTTTGCTATTCTATCGCATCTATTACGGGAAGTGCTCAAGTGTTTGGAACCCAGCCGCTAAATTTCACATAATAAAATGTTGAAGATATATTATTATAGTATTTGCACGAATTTGAGAGAGCGAAGTCCTTCCCCGGTGGGTTTGAACCCGCTCTCACAGAACATTAGCGTAAAATAGCAGATTAATACTTCTGTGTTTCGTATGGTGAGTGTAGAGAACCGGAAACCCTTTATACTGGAAACTAGGCATTCCATCTTAGTTTTCAGAGATAACAACGCATCTGCATTTCTGCATTTGATTCTTCAAAAATACGAGTATTCGCGGTCTGGGCAGGCACGACAGGTTGGGGGCGCATATTTGTAGTTAGTCTCATCATCATCATTACAGCCCTTCACAAGTCCACTGCTGAACATAGGCCTCCCCCAAGGAATGCCACAAAGCACGGTCCTGAGCCACCTGCATCCATCGACTTCCTGCATGTCTTACCAGGTCGTCACTCCATCTTGTGGGGGGACGCCCTACACTTCGCCTACCGGTACGAGGCTGCCACTCGAGAACCTTTCTTCCCCATCGGTTGTCGGTTCTTCGAGCTATATGGCCGGCCCACTGCCACTTCAGCTTACTAATCCGTTGGGCTATGTCGGTTACTCTGGTTCTACTGCGGATATCCTTATTCCTAAGTTTATCACGCAGAGAAACTCCGAGCATAGCCCTCTCCATAGCTCGCTGAGCGACCTTGAGCTTCCTCATACGGCCAGCAGTGAAGGACCACGTCTCAGTTCCGTAAGTTAGTCTAGGGCTGTCTAAAATTTAAATCAGACGCTGAGTGTATAATATAGTTTTTTTTTAAATATTTAATATTATCTTGTCGGTCTTGATGAAAAGGACCACGCTCTCACAGAATACCAGTGTAAAATAGCAGCTTGATTCTGCTGTGTTTCGTATGGTGAGTGTAGAGAACCGGATACCCTTTTTACTGGAAATGAGGCATTCCATTACAGTCCTCACGGGTGACAACGCATCTGCATTTTGATTCTTTATTGAGGATAGATGTGAATGTCTATGGGTCACAGCAACCACGAACCATCAGGTGGACTGTGTGCTCGTTTGTTACCCTATCCTATATAAAAAAACCTTAATTCATTATTATCGAGTATTACAGTTAAGCTCCGTAGTAACTAATTAAATTAGAAGTAGAGCAGATAGCTTAAACAATTTAAAATATTTGAACTACTAAAATTTTTCACAGCCATACAGTTGGCGAAAGACGAAAGACAACAAAGTATTTCAAATTATTTTGTATAAAATCTTTATATAATATATATTTGATTATTCTGTACCAAAAATGAAGTATGTAATAAGCATAATGTTGGCGGTACTTGATATATATCGAGAATATTTTAGTAAATTTTATAATGTAAATAAGAGTCGCTTGCAAAGGCAATCTCAACGTCCCTTCGGTTCTTGCGAGTATTTACTTAATTAACCTGTGGGTAAATTAGAAAGAAAGAAAGAAGAAACTATTTATTTTATACACACATTTTACACACATTTCAAAAAATATGCAAAAGCAAGGGGCAAAAATATGAATGCGCCAGTCTTACTTATGAAAAGTTAAGAAGCAATACATGCATATCATTAATTAATAATAAAACTAAAAATAGAATAAAAAAATTGAAATTTAAATGTGACATCAAATAGATCTCCACCTCAGCATAATGCTGAAAAATCAGCTCTGGTTTTCAGTAGGAGCTTTGTGACTTCAATGAAAAGTCGGTGTGTCATCTTCCAATTAGGAGTTACTACGTGTTATAGAGTTAAATATTAATAATTACGAGTTAGAAAATAGTGCTAACGTACATATGTAGATAATACATATATACAGTGAGACTGAGCTAGCTAATAGATGTATAAATGTTATATGCTATAATATACTTAAATAATACCAACAGAAATACTTACACATAAAATTAACATAAATATTAACATGATATTTGATTCTATTGGAAAGATATCTTTAATGTTATTCATAAAAGTAGATAGTTAAAATTTGTATTTAATATTATATGTAATCTGAAAAAAAAGTATTTTTTTTTATAGGATAAGGGTGACAAACGAGCACACAGTCCACCTGATGGTAAGTGGTTGCTGCGGCCCATAGACATCTACATCAATCCTCTATTACAAATCAAAATGTAGATGCATTGTCACCCGTGAGGACTAAGATGGAATGCCTCATTTCCAGTAAAAAGGGCCTCCGGCCACCTGCACTCACCAAGCGAAACGCAGAGGTAAATCTCTACTTCACGCTGGTTTTCTGTGAGGTCGTGGTACCACCCCGGTTCGAGCCGGCCCATCCGTGCGACAGCAAAAGCTGCCGCGTGGCTCTACCACTGCTTAAAGTAAAAAGTAAAAAATAAGATTATAACTAGTAAATAATAAATAACATTTAAATAATTTTGCTCACAAAACACTAAATTTCTTGTTGTAATGTGAAATCCTGCACACAGTCGTGAGACGTATGTAAGCTGCTACTTTACATTTTTTACTTTTAGTAATACTTATAAAACAGTTTAGACCTCACATAAATATATTAAATGAACAGTTTGTTTTGCTCCGAAACCCCCTGAGACCTCAGCCCCATAATTTCAATTTTGAAAAGACTAATGTGCAGTTATTATTTCATTAATAGTTTTGGGAATGTTAAATTTTTGCACTCTATTGTAAATACCGAAGATGAGTAGAAATCGTCATTGTCATCATCTAAACATAATTGACAAGTGAAGCTGGCTGCCTGGATCGCTCGCTAAGACGAGACTAGGCCGAAACGCATTTAATATCTTATTTACTTTTAGTATTTGTACTGATTTTAAAGATAACATGTGTGGAGTGGGATAAGCCCACGCTGGCCTTTTTATACTTGTTATAGCATATATAAAGTCCACTGCTGAAATTAGTCTTCTAGGACAGTTGCCGTACTTGCCTCCTATGGCGAGCGTGTAGGTAACCGCAGCTTTTCCTTTATTTTGAGCTGTTATAAGGAAGATGCTTCTGCTCAATCTCCAGTTTTAGTTTACCTGTATCGCCTCTTACGACACCCACAGGACGGTATAGGGTAGTGTAGTCTCTTTCGCCGCCAGTATAGGTAATAAACTCTGTTGCATAAAAAACGGACACCTAAACAACTATTAGCTTGTTTGATGACTTTATTTAGTAAACATATATAAATGTAAATAGTATAAGATACTCAGAAATTTGTAAATTAATTAGCAGGAAATAGTTTTCGTCGGTTCTATCATATTATTTTGATTAAATTAGTCAGAAATAAAATTAAAGTTCAAAGCGCTAGTGTACCTACTCACTAAGTAGAAGTTAAATACGTTTTTTTTGTTTGTTTTTTCTTTAATAAATTAAAAGCGGATAAACATTCAAAATGTGGCATACTCTTGCTGAAATTATAGCTTGCATTCGTCTGGGCACGCGAACGTATATTATCTCTGATGGTTTCTTGCGACATACGTTCCCACTTCGCACTAATCACACTCTTTATCTCTCTGATGATCACCGGACCCAGTGGTCCGAGAGCTCATGACGCATTTTTCATGAAGTGTTTGATGCATCATGAAACTTTGTTTAGACGTATCAGTCGACTCAATAAGCAGGTATATGACTGTCTGCCTGGCCTACCTGGGTACACCTGGTACTGCGCATACAGGTAAGTCGCAAAAAAAATTACCCAAACAAAAGTGTTTGTTTCAAATAATTATAATCAGCTACGTTCATAGAAAATTAAGAAACAAAATGGCAGACACTTCTGAAGGGGTTTACATAGGGGCATACTACCCCAAAGTTGTATTTTCAAAAATCCCAAAAAAGGGTTTGATTCAGTCTGCTATTTTTACAGCCCGTTTATTATATACAATAAAAAATTCTCACAAAAGGGCAGACAGTTTCTCCGGGGGTTACTAATTTAAAAATATATACAAATAAATAAAATTTAAGTGTCTGTTTTTAATGTCAAAATATTTTTTTGCTAAACGCATATGATATTATATACGATATTTATAACAAAAACACAATTTTTAAAATTTTTGTCTGGCTGTCTGTCTGTTTGTTCCGGCTAATCTCCGAAATGGAAAAACTGTAGGGATGTTAATAATGCTCGGTTTCAAAAGTTTTGCTCTACTTATAAATCGAAAAATACGAATGAACCATTCCAAAAATCTATTCAAAAAGATGATGCCTCAAATTTATCGCCGTGTAAGTCAGAATTACACCAGCATCTTTTGCGTACGCAATACATCATCAATGTTTGGCGCAACGCTTACTTAGTTAATCCAACTAATTTGTTACCAGCTGGTAATGGATGGGTATTAAAAAATGAAACGTATCCATTTTAGTGGTTTGAAGGTGATTGCGTACCTGAAACCGTATTAGATGCTATCAAAACTTCGGAAAATAACACTTCCAACAGAACTGGTCAGTATTTTGAAATTAATTTATTTTATTTAAGTGATTGTCATTTACTAATGATTTTTTTTACAGATGATGAATTGATGTCTCGACAAAGTGATGACTTGTTTGAAAGTGACGAATCAACCGATGCTGAAGAGTCAGATTTCAGTGACAGTTAAAGCGAAAACTAACAAAATATATGTATTTATCTATATATTTGCTATAAATATATTTTTTCTTTTATTTTGTCTGAATTTTTTTCATTGCAACTAACTAATAAAAATCTCCATTAGCTATAATTATTGTTGTACATTTGAGTAAACTTCACTTTTATCTACTTCTTGAAATATTCATCTAATAAAATATATAAATATTTTTAAGTAAGAATAAAAAATATATTATAGTCATATTATGTGTAATATCATGCTTATGCATATACATATTACATTTTAGTTGTAACAACTGTACAAGATCACGTGATCCGCAATGGGAGCGCGAAGAATGGCTAATGACATATCAGCGACCGTCGCTCTCTGTTGCACTCATTACAACCCGTGGCACATTTGTCTGCTTTCCTCGCAAGATTTATTTAAATATTTTTTAACTATTAACCCCCGGAGAAACTGTCTGCCCTTTTGTGATATTTTTTTATTATATGTACATGATAAACACGCTGTAAAAATGGGAGATTAAATAATACACTTTTTTTGGAATTTTTTAAAATATAATTTTGGGGTAGTTTGCCCCTATGTCAACCCTTTCAAAAGTGTCTGCCATTTTTTTCTTAATTATTTACCAACATAGCTGACGGATAGTTTTTATTATTATTTGAATCAAACACTTTTTTCACATATCGACGACCGTCACTCTCTGTCGCACTCATTACAACCCGTAACGCATATGCGTTTAGTAAAAAAATATTTTGACATTAAAAACAGACACTTAAATTTTATTTATTTGTATATATTTTTAAATTAGTGACCCCCGGAGAAACTGTCTGCCCTTTTGTGAGAATTTTTTATTGTATATAATAAACAGGCTGTAAAAATGGCAGACTGAATCAAACACTTTTTTTGGAATTTTTGAAAATACAACTTTGGGGTTGTATGCCCCTATGTAAACCCCTTCAGAAGTGTCTACCCAAATGTCTACCATTTTGTTTCTTAATTCTCTATCAACTTAGTTGACGAATAGTCATTATTATTATTTGAATCAAACACTTTTGTTTGTGCAAATTTTTTTGCGACTTACCTGTATGCGCAGTACCAGGTATACCCAGGTAGGCCAGGCAGACAGTCATATACCTGCTTATTGAGTCGACTGATACGTCTAAACAAAGTTTCATTATGCATCAAAAAATGCGTCATGAGCTCTCGGACCACAGCTGCATTGATCTCCTTGTAGGAAGTCAAAATGTGTCAAAAAAGGCACCTACCACTATTTAAAGAATATTGAATCGAAACTCACGAAAAGGCTCGCTATGTCAGGTAGTGTCGATAAGCTTATGCAAAGCAAAAAAGAAACTACATTAAATTACTCGCGACCGATATAATAGCACTCTAGAAAATTCTAAAATTATAAATTCAAAATAGGTGTCTATTTTGAATTACCTGTTTCAATTTGATACCTGTTTCTCGTTGTTATTTATATAAATATATCAATTAATGTTATTATGTAATATTTTAGCTTCTTCAACACTATTCGCCTACTTTGATTTAAATAAACTACTCTATTTGCAAATGTTTTTATAACCCACAATGGAACGGAGAAGGTATATGCATTCGTTGTGAGAGGTTGTTTGTTTTTTTTTGTTCCGATTTATCTCCAAAACCCTTTGACCGATTTCGATACACCTTCCTGTAAAGGGTTTGTGATTCATCGACGATGGCTATTAGATAGATTTTATATAGTAAACTTGCCAGGAGGCGCCGCATTAAACATTTTGTGTGCAAATTATCGTTCATATTTATCTCCAAAACCGTTTGACCGATTTAGATACGGTTTTCAGTAAAAGGTGTGTGACCCATCGGCGACTGAGGTTTAGTTGTTTAATACGACAGACCGCGCGACTTACTTCCTTTTAATCGAGTTTTAAAAAAAATATTTAATTATTTTTCGACTACAACTTTTACATCTGTCGTGAGTTCATTCAAAATTTTTAATTTTGTATTTTTAGGAATATCTAATGACAAACCTTTAGTCCCAAGGATTCTTTGCACTAGATAATATTATATTTCTGGAACGATATTAAATTATAACGATTTATTTTCATGGTATTTAATCATCATAATGGTTTTTGATTATGAGGCCCTTTTTATTGGTAAAGAGGAATTCCATCTTAATCTTCAGCGGTGACGACGTATCTGTATTTTGATTCTTAATCAATGATAAATGTAGATGTCTATGGGCCACAGCATCCACATTCCATCAATGTGTTTGTGCTTTTTTCTCACCATTATCCTTAATAAAACTAAAAGAGATTTATATAAATACACATAAAAATATACACGTTGATGCATACTTATATACTATCATACATAATTATGATACACACATCTACACATATAATAAAACTATAGAAAATTCGTGTCTGTAATTCCAATATTTCCTGTAAAAAATAAATTCCAGGAGTCTAAAAAATAAAAAATTGTGTAATTTTAGTTTTCATTATTTAATGTAATATTGGCACCGTCTACATCCATTTCTCAATTCAAATTAGTGTCACTATTTTTTACATATAGGATACATTTTTACGAGTATGTAGGTAATGTACCTATTTCATTACTCTAAGGCACCTTACAGTATTTGCTAAAATATTCTCATCAATGTACTGCTAAAATTAGAATGTTAATGTCAATATATATAAATAAAACAGAAGCCTGACCGAAATGCCTTAACAATACATAACTGCAAATATTCGTTCTGTGAAATTAGTCGTAACAAACGAGGAAGTTTTTTTTTTCATTTCAAATAGATCACCGTTTAGTGGCGGTGTTAGAAAATCCACTACCCCAATAAATCATTGCCTATGTGTCGTACGAGGCGACAGAGTAAAACTAAAATATTATACTACGACTATTCCTTCTTCTTTTTTAAAAAGAACAAGAAATATTATACTCGCAAAAAAATGTGTACTTATAAAACCAAATATCATGGATATTTGTAACAATTCATTTAGATCTTCCTTATTTAGATTTTGCTTAAGACGATAATTGAAAATTGAAAGGCCGAAAAATAAACGATCAAGTGATAAAAAACCAAATTCAGAAAAAAAAACTTAGTTTTATTGAAATTACTTCAAATTTTATTCATTTTTTCCATAAGTTCTTAGGAAAAGCTATAACGTGGTCTATAATATGATTTAGTATTGCTCCCTCTAGCTTTTCGAACGGCTTATACGCCTTGGCATAGTCCTATTCAAGTTACTAATTAAATCTTGAGAGATTGCGTTCCATTCTTCGTCTAATGCGTTTTTCATCATCATCATCATTACAGCCCTTCACAAGTCCACAGCTGAACATAGGCCTCCCCCAAAGAATGCCACAAAGCACGGTCCTAAGCCACCTGCATCCATCGACTTCCTGCATGTCTTACCAGGTCGTCACTCCATCTCGTGGGAGGTCGGCCTACACTTCGCCTACCGGTACGAGGCTGCCACTCAAGAACCTTTCTTCAAAATTGGTTGTGGGTTCTTCGAGCTATATGGCCGGCCCACTGCTACTTCAGCTTACTAATCCGTTTGGCTATGTCGGTTACTCTGGTTCTACTGCGGATATCCTCATTTCTGAGTTTATCACGCAGAGAAACCCCGAGCATAGCCCTCGCCATAGCTCGCTGAGCGACCTTGAGTTTCCTCATACGGCCAGCAGTGAAGGACCATGTTTTAAATCCGTAAGTCATCACTGGCAACACGCACTGGTTGTACAATTTCGTTTTAAGGTTTTGAGGTATGTCTGACGAGAAGATGTGTCGTAGTTTCCCGAACGCTGCCCAGCCGAGTTGAATCCGTCGATTGACCTCTCGGTCGAAGTTGGACTTACCTAGTCGGACTATTTGTCCCAGGTAAACATACTCGTCAACAACTTCGAGCTTAGTGCTCCTAACAACTACCGGCATAGGTGTGACATGGACATTAAACATGATCTTTGTTTCGTCCATGTTCATCCTAAGAACTATTCGTTGGGAAACACTATTGAGGTCATTGAGTATGGTGCTTAGGTCCTCCAGCGGTTCTGCCATAAGGACTATATCGTCGTCAAATTGAAGGTGAGTGATATACTCGCCATTGATGTTAATACCGTATCCTTTCCAGTCCAGAAGATTGAAAACGTCTTCCAATGCAGCGGTGAAGAGTTTCGGGGATATAACATCACTCTGTCTTACACCTCTCTGCAATTGGATAGAGTTCGTACTCTGGTTCTGTACTCGGATAGTACTGTACAAACACTTCAGCACTTCGATATATTGACAATCAACTTGGCACCGCTGAAGGGATAGCAGCACTGCCCAAATTTCGACGGAATCAAAGGCTTTCTCGTAGTCCACATACGCAAGACAAAGTGACAGATTGTACTCTTCGGTCTTCTATACAATTTGCCAAAAGGTGTGTATGTGGTCCATGGTACTAAAGCCTTTTCGGAAACCGGCTTGTTCGGGAGGCTGGAAGTCGTCAAGTCTGCGCGCGAGACGATTCGTAATGACTCTCGAAAACAGCACGTAGACGCGGCTCAGAAGGGAAATCGGTCTGTAGTTCTTCAAGAGAGCGTTGTCACCTTTCTTGAAGAACAAGACCACCGCACTTCTGCTCCACGCC
Source organism: Parnassius glacialis (assembly GCA_033319125.1). Classification (NCBI taxonomy): domain Eukaryota; kingdom Metazoa; phylum Arthropoda; class Insecta; order Lepidoptera; family Papilionidae; genus Parnassius; species Parnassius glacialis. Next base: position 10,846,174 of record JAVANC010000006.1, read on the forward strand.
TCTGGTGTAATGCCACCATGGAGGACGGAATTAAAGAGCTTCTGAAGGACTTCAAGTACCCTGATTTAACAAAGTAATAAGTAACAGTTTACCGTTTGGTGGCGGCATAAGAGAATCCATCAACCCATTTGGTCCCGTGGTTGTCGTAAGAGAGTACTAAGAAATATGACACAAAAATGTTATTTTCGATGGATCCATCATCCATGTCTAATTTAAACAAAACACCCAGACTGGAAACAGACAGCAGCGTTTAAAGTGTAAAACGAAACTGAGATCACCAATCCGCCTGACAAGCGAGAAGTTTAAGGCAGCTGTTCCTTAAAACGAAAGAGACAGTAGAGCCACGCGGCAGCTATTGCTGTCGCACGGATGGGCTAGCTCGTATCGGGGTGGTACCACGACCTCACAGATTACCAGCGTGAAGTAAAGATTTACCTCTACGTTTCGCTTGGTAAGTGCAAGTGGCCGGAGACCAATTCTCCCCTCCCCACCCGCCATGTTGATGGGGGGTGGGGGGGGGGGATTGGGTTTCCGGTATCTCGTAGCAGAATTAAATGGAATACTACCCCAGGAGGCTACAAGCACCCCTGAAAAATTCCTCGCTGTGCATCCACAAACAAGCTACTCCGCTCCTGAGGATTCTCTTTGCCCTGGGGCAAGCGGAGAATTAAGACAAAGGCGACCCCTGTCACGCTATTCGCGAATTTTTGCAACATCATGGGACTTCATACCAACCTTAACGCTGTCCACTTCCATCTGGAGACTGGACTCAGGTGTGCTCTCCGGCTGTATATCTCTCCCATCTGGGGTACAAATTAGAACTCTCCTTTGTGTGTCGGGCTGGAGTTTGCGTTTACGTCAGAGAGGACATCTGGTTTCGACGTCTCGGCAGTCTTGAAGGTATGGACCTGTCCATCCTATGGCTGCGCGTAGACAGCGACGACCATCCCCGCGTCTACGGGTGCCTCTATAGGTTCTATAGCGGTAATCCCGAAACACACCGGTTCATCAACCACGTCCAAATGACTACAGATTTCTTGTTATAGCAGATCCCACCCGCAAATATCGTGATCCTTGGCGATTTTAAAGGCCACTACACCGAATGGCTCGGTTCTGGTTCAACCCAATATGCGGGGAGATCTGTTTATGACTTTCCCTTGACATATGGTCTAACACAGCTGGTTACTTTGCCCACCCGGATTCCAGATGTGAAGGGTCATGCACTTTCCTTTTTGGACCTTCTGCTGACTCTCATCCGGAAGGATATCAGATTTCCGTCGACGCTTCTTTAGGCTTGTCGGACCATTGTCTTGTCCGGAGTGTGGTGCCACTCACACTAAGGTCGCGGTTTCATTCTGAAGACTGCCGCCGTGTTTGGCACTATAGGTCGGCCGATTAGGATAGGATGCGGTCTTTTTTTGCATCCTAACCTTGGGGGTGGGTTTAATTCTCGCCGTAAGATCACAGCGTTGTAGCTGGTTCTGTTACTGATGTGGTACATCAGGGTATGGACCTTTTTATTCCATCCTCTGTGGTGCCTATTGGAGTTAGACCCCAGCCATGGTTTGGTCGCTCCTGTAAAATAGCATCACGCTATAAGTAGGAGTAATACTGGGCCTGGGGATCCGTCAACGTCCAACTACAGGTCTATCGCCATCACCGCCTTGTTATCCAAAATAATAAAGTTCATTATAAACTGCCATCTTGAGGATCACCAGCTGATTAGTGACCTTCAATACGGTTTTCGTCGGGGTTGGTTAGCTGGTGATCTTGTGGTGTACCTAGCTCATAGATGGGTTGAGGCAGTAGAGTCGAAAGGGGAGGCATTGGGAGGCATCAATCGGGTCTGGCACAAGCGCTTCTTTCGAAACTCTCTTCCTATGGGCTTCCCGGGAAATCGTGCAATTGGATCACCAGTTTCCGTGCTGATCGGAGCATCAAGGTCGTAATAGACGGTGCATGCTCTGGTTACAAATCTACTAACGCCGGTGTTCCACGTTCCTGCGTGCTATCACCAACGTTGTTTCTTCTGCATATCAATGATATGTTGCAAACTGATAACATTAAAGAACATATAACAACAAAGTCTCGGATTGGGAGCGACTAAATTTAGTTCAGTTCAATTCCCAGAAGACACAAGTTTGTCGTACCTCCTCAGTTTCAAGGCACTCCCGTTGCTGCCTCAGCTATCATCAGAATTCTCGGCGTTGACATATCGAATAGTGTGCAGTTTGGTGGTCACTTGGAAGGCAAGGCCAAATTGGCCTATAAAAAGCTTGGCGTTCTCAGAAAAGCGAGACAGTTTTCATGTCGGCACATCGCTTGCAACTTTACAAAGCGCAAGTTCGGCCTCACATGGAATACTGTTATCATCTCTTGGCCGGGGCACCCCAGTGCCAGCTCCTTCCACTTGACCGCAACCAGCGCAGAGTGGTACGAATCGTCGACGGCCGAGTTCTTTTTGATCGGCTCGATACACTGGCATTGCGTAGGGATGTTGCATCCCTTAGCATTTTCTATCGAATCTACTACGGGGAGTGCTCTGAGGAATTGTTCGGATTATTTCCAGCCGCCAAATTTCACGAATGTACATCGTGTCAAAATTTACGATACCATCCTCACCATTTGGACGGTTGGCGGTCCACCACTGTGCGTTTTACTAGGAGTTTTCTTCCTCGTACAACTTCTCTGTGGAATTGTTTACTACCGGCGGGTTTTCCGGATCAATACATCTTCGGAACTTTCAAGAAAAGAGCTTACACTTTTCTTAAAGGCTGGCAATTCCCCTGGTGTTGCGGTTGTTCATGGGCGACGGTAGCCACTTACCATCAGGTGAACCGCATGCTCGGTTGCCCACCCTTCTATAAAAAGACATTGTCAGAAGTGAGTTTTTACGGGTAGATGGAAAAATTGACAACGTAACAGCCCACATAAACCCCACATGTGGGCTGTACCCTGTTCCTTTTTGAAAAGGTTTTGAGTGCGAGAGTCTGTTGTGCTGCTGCAATAAAATTGTCTTATTATATCAAAAGTCACGAAACTATTTTAAATGTCTAATACACACAAAAATACTCACGACTGTCAACGAGAATTCACAAGATTAATCAACAACTAGAAAATACTTCAATGGAACTGGCGAGAATCGAACTAGGATTGTGGGTTCATGAAACTTTTAGCTGAGCTTGCCCATTTTACGTGATGTTAATTATTTATTCAAACTTGAATTTATAATTGATTAAATGATAATTATTTTATCAACTTACCGTGCAGTAGCGGTGTATAAATATGCAGTACTCCATATCATGCCGTGGGTGTCTTAAGAGGCGACAGAGGGAAACATATCAGGTGTTATAGTTTACCACTGTACAAAGGTCTCTTAAGAAGTTCCGATTCTTCTATCTAAGACTCTCTCTTCTCTTTAGGATAGAATTAAGAATCAAATTCCAATTATAAATTAATTTATTTCGACTTAATTAATATATACATCTTTAGTTCAGAAGAATTTATTTAAAAAAGTTAAAATATAAAGCAGTTGTATCGACGGAAACCCGCTTTAGCTTTACAGTGATTAACGCATTAAAACTGCATTCATTAAAAAACAGTTATGGATTTTCATAAAAACGTAAAACAAAACCATATAACGCCAATCGATTCTAATAGACATAAATTATTAATTTATATGTATTACGATAGGAATTATACATCTAAATTATTTAATAAGACTAAAGGCAGTGATAAACTTAATGTTTTGAAATTACGTATTTTATTAAAAAGTTTATATAATTAACTGTTGAGGTTGATAAAGAATAGTAAAAAATTTAAGTCTATTTATTATATCATGAATTAGGTACAGTCGATATCACAAAAATAAAATTAATCAACATTTATGCTTTTTACTCATCTGAAATGATTCAAATATCAAACAATCTGATATTTCAGTAATTGTTGTGAAATGTCTCTGGCTCTGTAAACCGGTAGGTAATGTTAATATATAATATCGTCCTTCGACAACGTGATTCTACTCTTGGCGCTATGTTGCGACCATCGGTTATGTGACTAAACATCGATGTTAAAATTTTAATCATCATCGATCATCCCTAGCACGGGTTCAACGCCTCTTATAATTTTACAGCTATTTCTTTGTATTTTAGTAATATTATAATTGCTTTCTTTTGTTATAAATAACCTAAGTTACATTTTGCATTTGAAAATCAATTGCTTTTAATCTTAATTACATATATCTAATTCTTAAAAAATATATAAAGTCATGATGTGTTTAAATATTTATGCAATCCTATCAAACGCCACACAACGCAGCTTTACTAATGATTTCTAGTCTTCAATCTATAGTTTTTATTATCTGATGGAATTTGATGTCATATGATTTATTTTTCATAAATTAATATAATGTTTTATTAATACCTAATAAATTTCTAGGAAAATATTTCATCTTTTTTTTATGAGATGATCACAATAGCCTGCGCGCAGTCAGACACTTTCATAGTGCCTAGTAATATAAACACTTTCTATGTTTTATTAAACTTGTAAACTGTCAAACATTAAAGTCGTTGAATAATAAATATCATAAAAACTAAATAAATAAAAACGGAAGTTAAATATAAGAAAATTAAAATTAGACACGTGCATAAATGGCACATGGATTTATACTTAAGATTAATGACGGACCTAAAATTAACATGCTTTTTAATGAAGTTTCAAGGATCAGAAATAATTTTCATTCATTGAACAAAAGTTAAAGTAAAATAGGACAGTTTCTATAGACACTCTGTGGATAAAGAAAGTATCAATTTTATAGATATTGATATCCAACACCAAGTATCTAGAAATGTCAATAAAATAAATTTAGATTTTAAAAGTTCGTTCGATATTTTCGGAGATATTCGAATAAAAAATATAAATCCTGATGATAGCCCTCGCTACCTACAACTTGAAATATATAAAAAGGCAAGATTTTTAAAATAAACAAGGATGTAAACTAAAACCAAACTTAAAAAACAAAACAAACACCTAATTATTAATGTTTTTCAATAGCAGATATATGTAGCTGTACATGAAATTTAAAAAAAGGATAGAACAAATAAACAGTACCTTACCATTAAAGTATAATGTACGTATTTAATACATATTACTTCAATGTACCTTTACACTCTTAACGTCCTAATTAAAACAGAAGTAATATACACCAATGAAAGTGAAGGGATTCATATTTACAAAACAAATTAAATAGTTTAATTAAAATAAAATCTATCATCACATTCTTTGCCTAGCTTCTATCACTTTAGACAATTCTGTAATTGATTATCTTCCTGATTATTTACACTACTGAAACAAATTATATTTTGTTGACAGAAATAATTACCTTTTTCATGGGTTTTCTTTTAATTAATTGTCAGCTATCGACTGCTTATTGTAAATTGATAAAGCAATTTTTGTATCAAGAAATGAAATTTAAATTACGTATTGTTCAATATCTACTCAACTTTTTTACGAAATTTACACTTTTATATGTGTATTTTAAGGCAGAATTATTTAATCAATTATTTACAAATCATTTCCAACACATAGTGCGTACTATAACACTTCCGGAAAAGTATAGAGTCCATGCCATACTGGCCGATTTATCCGGAACCGTTCGAGTAGACGTCCGTTGCGGCTCTCTGACCGGCACGTATCACACTTTGCACGGTGTTGGCTGCACCCTGGAAATTAATAAATATCAATTATTACCTTAAAATAAACTTAATACAAATATAACTGAGAAACGCAAAAACGCAAAGTAAGATAATCCACTACACCATATCATACCGTAGATGAAGATTTTGTAAGTTTAAGGCAAACATCTAAGGGGGCTGTATCCGATTTATATAATTAAAATACATGGGTACAAAATGGCGCCCGTAATAGATCAGAGGCTAAACGCTCGCTGTTAATTTGTTACTACGTAATAAATCACGACTTTAATTCCCACCGTTTGTTCCGTGCAATTTTTAGTGGTGACTTATCACAACATGTTCGACGGTGAAGATAAACATTATGAGTAAACCCAACACCAAGTGTAAAGACTGTAACTTTACATTACTGTACGTTTATATACAATAAATAAATACTCGGGATTTTTTGGCGGCATTGCATATTACTGGGCTGTATGAGGACTGTGTTAATATTAGGCGGCACTGAAAATTTCGGGAATCAAGGAAGTGACACAACATTACTATTTAAAAAAGTAATTATTGCTTTTCGAAGTATTCTCCGCGAAATTTGACACATTTTTCCATACGATGGAACCAATCATTGAAGCAACCATTCCATTCGGAAGTTGGGGTCTCCAAAATGGCGGTTTTGTAGGCGTCCACAGCTTCTTCAGGTGATGAAAATCTCTGTCCACGCAATTTATTCTTTATTTTAGGGAAAGTCTAGAAATCATTAGGGCTTAGGTCGGGGCTGTACGGCGGATGGTCTAATAATTATATGTTTTCTTGCTCTAAAAACTCTTTTCTTCTGTGTGCGGTGTGAGAACTCGCATTGTCGTGATGGAGGATGATGCGGCGGTTGCAGTTCTCTTTTCCGAGTTCAGAAACGACCTGTGGCAAACAAATGCTAGCATACCATTCTGCATTAACCGTTCTTTGTACCTCAAGACATGTAACATCGTAGTAGTAACCTCAAGTCGTAACATGGCCGGTATTGGAGACAAACATGGCCACTATTTTTTTTGCAACACTCCGTGAACGAACAATTTTTGTTGGCTTTAACTCATTTTCGAACACCCAAACTCATGACTGGCTTTTTGTTTCGGGTTCGTACGCATATATCCAGGATTCGTCACCTGATGCGATGTTGTATACAGCATTTGAGGATCCTGCGTGGAATCTTTCGAGAGTTCTGACGCACCAAGTAACGCGAGCCGCATTTTGCTCTTCACAGAGCGAATGCAGTATCCATCGGGAAAACAACTTTTTTACACCTAATTATTCATGCAAGATAATTTGTATTTGACTCATGCCAATGTCTAAAGTTGCCTGAATTTCGCGGTATATCACATGTCGATCTTCCTCAATCAGCTTACGCACAGCATCAACGTTTTCTTGGGTGACTGCAGTTTTTGGACGACCTTAACGAGGATCATCACTGAGCTTGACATGCCCACGTTGAAATTTAGCAAACCAGCGATAAATTATGGTTTTGGATGGGGCTTCATCACTAAATGCAGAAATCGTCCGGTCAACACACTGTTTTTGTGTTAAACCACTTCGAAAATCATAATAAATCATCGCTCTTGAATTTTCTCGAGTCAATTCCGTTTTCTTAACGACTAAACAAGTTTGACAAAACCTTGTAACAAGACCGAGAATCTTTTTTTATATGAATAAATGCTATTCGATTTTTAAAACCAAGGTGTTTTCAATTAAAAAGATTTTAATATGACAGGAACAGTGGAAATATTCCATTCCCGATACTTTTAGTGCAGCCTATGTATCTCTTATTGCCAATCTCACTAGTACAGAATGCAACCTGTTAATCAATAAATGAGAAAAAATTGCTAAACAAAATTTTGACTTTTGAGTACTACCAATGCTTGAAACTTGAAATCAAGAGTGTGAAACTTTTCGGAGTTTTTCTGCGTGATAGACTTCGTAATAATGATATCCGCAGTATAACCAGAGTAAACGACATAGCCCAACTGCGCAAATGGCAATAGGCCCGCCTAGTCCGAAGTACCGACAACCGAGATAAAAGGTTCTTGAGGCAGCCTTGTACCTGTAAGCCAAATATATGGAGCCCCCCCCCCCCCCAGATCCAGTGACGACCTGGTAATACATGCAGAAAGTTGATGGATGCAGATGGCTTCGGACCGTGCTCTGTGGCGTTTTTTGTGAAAGGCCTATGTTCAGCAGTGGACTATGATGATAGGCTATAATGATGATGATGATGACATAAAGTGCGGAGTTATCCGCTTTACGTCCACCGGAATGGTGGTCGTAAAGCGGACCTGGTCTGCGTAGTCTGTATACACGCTAAAGAGCGCGTTCTTGATAAGTCTTATAACTATGACTGAAGGAGGAGATGTTTTGTATTTGAATGATTCCGGGCTGTTGAAGATTAAGTTGTTCCAATTTCTATTCAATCTTAGGAAACGTGACTAAGTTGAAATTTGCGGCATAAGACTGGTCGAAGTAAAAGTAAACTTAATACAATTGCAAAACATTATGTTGAAGTAAACATATGATACAAATTACGACATCATAAGCGACTGGACGTGTCCCAGATCTAAAAATACCTGATTTTATCGAAGTTGTTTCGAAATTAAAGCTAAAACACAAATTATTAACATCCAGATATGAAAATAATATTATTTACCTATGTTTTAATAGTTTAGAATTTGGTTAATGAGAGATTAATTATTTACAATGAATGAAATGGCTACAATGATTACTGCAATATGCAGTTCAAATTAATTAAAACACTTACATTTTGATGAACATAGCTGCTCTTTTCTGAAATTTTAGAATTATAACACGATCTGCATTTACCTACAAGTATTTATCTGCATATTTTACAATATATTTATTTATACATTTAGTTTAAAACAGTGTTTCCGGGAAATTAAAAGTAATGTTTTATCTTTCAATAAAAGCTTTGAAACTCTACAGCTTTAGTTACGAAGATAGATATTTGCAGACCTGGTTACGTAACCTACCTGTATTGCAGCACCGAGGAACTGAGAGAAAGCTCTCGTGACGTTTATGGCTGCAGAAACAAGTTGCCCTCTACCCGGCGCCTGCTCGGCCGCTACTGCCCGTGGGGGCTCCAGAGGTATCTAACGAGTCCAGTTACGTGGAGTGATATCATTAGTTTTATTAACCAGTGATTTTTTAATTTAATTAATTATTAGACGAATGCATTTGGATACTGCTTTTATTTTGGCAAAAATATGAAAGTTAAAAAGTGTTCTACGATTCTTTTTGCGTCAGAAACAAGCGAAACAATGTGTTTTCATTTGCTTACACTGTTTAATGGTTAAGAGTGGAAAAATTGGAGTGCAAACAAAACGTGACTTACAGTGTTTATATACATAGGAATTGGACCAACCACCATAGACTAATAAATGTAATGAAAAGTATTAGTATGATTGTGATAGATAAATTAACTTTTTATTGATATTTCGTTTTCCTTCAATTTATATACCACAATATAACTTTAAGAATAATATTATTATCATTTTTTATAACTCTATCTCGGTTAACAATCTTTCTCTTAAAAATTTTGCAATAATTTTAATTAAACAAATTATACCGTGTGTTGTGGTAACTAAGCTATAATTTATAAATTTGAATATGCTTATACTACTGTAAATACTAACAGTAAATAATATGTGTCACTGAGAATATTTATCAACGTTTACACATCACTATTTTTCGGAATAAATAGATAAACAAACGGAAATATGGTTAAAAATTGTACAAGCACTACGCATTTTTGATTTTCAGTTAGTTGTTATATCAACGTATTTATACATTAATTACATTTTACAAAAATATCAATAAGATAAAGGAATTAAGGTAATAAAATAGTGTCTAAATAGATTAATTGTTTGTTAATATATTTACAAAATGTGGTCGATTACTCACCCGTAATAACACCCATAACACTCGCGGTTAACACTCATTTCTACTGTAATTTACAAAACGTATTAACCGATATACGGTAATAAAAGCAATGGAGAAGGTTGATTGGGACTCCATATTATAAATTATGCATATAAAACACAGGTTATTAGATGGGAATAAAGTTTTAAAAGGAATATACAATATCTACAGCCCGCCTGTGTATTGTTTTTGTTGTTATTAGATAAGTAACGTATGGTAAATGGGAAAATGAAGGAAGTGATATGCCGGGAAATCATTTTATTTTACAAATTTTATACAACATGCATCAATTTTTTATTTCTATTTTTACACCGATATTTATCGCTATAAGTTTAGTTAAAAAACTTTTATCTAGAAATGTGATTACTTTTATTTTATATATTTATTATTAAGAACGATAATTCAAAGTTTTCGTTTACTTTTCAGCATAAATGTATTACTAATATTTTTATGTGTTGTATTCAATGTCAAATGGAATTATCGACCTGTTCATTACAATTAATAATTCTTGATTAATAGATCAGAGCTCAAGTGACGAACTTCGATAAGTAGAAAAATGTTAACATATTATACGAGTATATACATCTAAAAAAAAATGCACAATATGAACAAATACAAATGAATGCATAGCAAGAAAAAGTATGTATTGATTTTCTTCCACGTCAGCATTAGTCACAAAATTTAAAACAATTGGTGCACCTATTTTAATAAATAAATTCTTAAATTACGTTCTTAATTTTCGCTTTACATAATATACTTTAAGGTTAACCACTTTCTCCTTGTTAGCAACTCCCAAAGTTATTCATGGATTTATTTACATGGGTTTATTTATCTACATAATATAAAACTGCCCAATCCCTAATAAAATTAAAATAAATTTCATTTAAAATTAACTTAGATTAAATAGGAACGAAACTGAAACGCTCTCTTATATGTACATAATTGAATTCAGTTAATTGTCCTATGAATCAATTCTATTTAATCTAAGATTTTATTCATCACCTCAACCCCACTCACATAATTTAAGTAAAAGTGAAGAAAAACCCACTCGATTCGAGGACGGAGTTTCATCGGCGTTGCCAACAAATGGTCCAGAACCAAACCAGTTGGTTCTAGAAGGTGCAGGTACTGAAGAAGATGCAGCAGAACTGGACGTTGACGCTGGCCGTTTTTTATTCGTCCTGGTGCCAACATTACCAGACCCAGGTTCCGTCTCTCTCCACTGCTGCCAAATCCAAGCTAGGCCATCCAAAATTGGCCTTCGTGGTGCTGGAGGCGGCGGAGGAAGCGTTGTCGTCCGCCTAGCCTTCGGCGTCACTACCACTTGATTGAGTAAAGCCTACGAGGTTATATTTGGGTCTAAAAGTTTGATATAGCCGCATAATAAAAAATAAAGTAAGTGCAAACATAAAGACGTGTGGCTATAAAGCGAAGAATATACTAAAAATGGAAGAAATTAATGATAGATGAAAATTTAAAGTTACTAAGTGATTATGTTTAAAATTAATAGTATTAAATTTAAGCTTTTATGAAATATTATTTTGAACTTGAATATATTTATGAACAGTTAAAAAAAGGAAAGAAAAATAAGAACTAACAGCGAGTCGAACTTGCTCGTCCAAAGAACTTGCCGTTGTTGGACCGAATCCTTGTTCCTTAAGCAATGCTGCAAGGAGTGCATCGTTGCTGTTTCCATATTCAGTGCTCAATGATACTGATGATTTTGTAGCTTCTGATACCATTACCGTTGGTTTAGCTTGTTGGATTAACTTTTTAAGTGCTTCGTCTGAAGATTGACCTATAATAATTCAAAAATTAAACAGAAATAGGAAATTTTATTAATCAAATTAAAATAGCCTAGTATTTATTGATTATTTTATTTATACCTGTAATGGCAAGTTTATTCTTATGTGTAGTTGTTTCCTGTGCATCTTTTAGCTTAATTAATGTTTGAAGTAACTTGGCCTCATCTTGAACATCTTTTAAATTATCCTTAACAGCTATTTTTGCTCCGAAAGTTTTAGTGGTAGTTGGATTCGTGGATATTATACTTGGTTTATTTTTCAAAGATACAAAAGATTCATTTAAAGGTGATGGTGACGCAAGAACATTTGAAAGTTGCTTTAAATCCTCTTTAAGAATCGGAGAAACCTTTGGACTAACATTTAAACTTGGCAGCGTTGGTATATTAAACTTTGAAGGATCCTGCCCAGTCGCCTTTAAAAGAGCTTGTAATAATTTTGTGTCTCGTTCAAATTGTTTGATATCATCTTCTAAAGACGGTGTACTTTTGCTAGGCATTGTTATCGGTTTCAAAGTAGTAGTAGTAGTAGTAGTAGTAGTAGTAGGCTTCGTAGTTGTTCTTACAGTCGTGGTACGCAAAGGGTAAACGGAATTTGAATTGATATTTTTGCTACGTCGGGAAGAATCTGTTTGCTTTCCTGTTTGTAATTCACTTAAGCTTCTTTCCACAGCGAGGGCTATGACGCGATTAGCTAGTGCAGCTTCTGGATCATCATTGTTAATATTATTTGAGTTTAGGACGGATTTCTGAAAATAATATTTACTTAATAAATTTACATGGAAATAAAATTCAATATTAAATGCTGTTAAGGTTCTTAAACATTTATACGTTAACATATTTAGTCACATCGATGAAGGTACTGAATTATCTGCAACAGCTCGGTATTAGATGTGATTTTCTTAAACTTGTTTTTTTATTGTTTTTTTTTTTAATTTCAAAATTTGTGACTAAGGGACCGAAGTGATATTTAATAAAAACTGCCGCCAATTTCTTCGTATTCTCATTTTTATCTCTATGTAATCTTTTAAATTATTAATTTAGTAACTTGTTCAAAATTACGACTTTTTTAACATAATCAAAATGTACATTAAATTCTATTATTGTAAAAAATCATATTAAAGGTAAATGAGACGAAAAGATAAATAACAATAATATACAATTTATATGATTTCTTATTAATAATAATTAAGTTTCAGAGTTGATTGAAAGTTAGTTAAAGATATAATATATATATATATATATATATATATATATATATATATATGTCCCACCACTAAATATCGGGAAGAATAGGCCTTCTCTCATTTCTGAGAGGAGGCCTATTCATATGGAGCGATTATTCCGTCGCGCCGATGCATTGCGTGTTCACGGATTTTACATGCCTTTATAATATTTTATTCGTCACAAATACAGGATTCCTCACGATGCTTTCCTTCACCACTAACTACGATGTAAATCGGCTCTTAAAATTACAATTAACAAACATTTAATTGGTGCCGTCGGGGATCGAAATACAGGGGTCCGTCCTCTGCCTAATCCATCTACCTCTCTTTTTTTAATAATAAAATATTATGTTGGTGTTAGATAGAATGTGCCGCATTCTCCCTAATGCTACCCAGCAGAGCTGGAGCAATTGATAACCTAGTCTGACAACTCGTCGTAGGTAAACATACTCATCAACAACTTTGATCTTAAGATCCCAATAACTATCGGCATAGGTGTGACATTTATATACTCGTATTTACTATCAACCCTCCACGGTTCCAACTAGAAAGTATCTATTAATGTGGCGCTATTTAGATTTAAGATAGTCAAAGTATTTAATCAATTTTTAGTTTCTACAAAAGAAATCAGACTTTTCGGTTAAAATATATATAAGTAATATATCTTCTTGGTATTTCTCCCTATTTGTTTGTGAAGTTCCATTACAATCAGTTCAACCTTTTCGAATATTAGCCCGTACAGACAGACAAAAATTATAAAAATTGTTATTTATGTATTAACCGCATGCAATAATTTTAGTTATTTCAATATCATAATAAATAAATTACTTTTTTTAAAAATACTGCTATTTTTATCTGCTAAGCTACATTTAATCGACTAGAGTTATACAATTTCACTTACCAAATTCTTTAAAAATTCTAAATCTTCTTCAGCTGAAAACGTAGAGGTGCTTGGCATTTCAGTCGTAACTCGTGTGGTTACAGAGACGCGTCTAGCATGTGTCGTGGGCAATGGTTCAGGAAAGTTAGTTGTTGTCAATAATCTTCTATCAATTGGTGGATATGTGGTGGAAATTCCAATTTCTTCCGTAACAGTACTTTGTTGGTCTTGCAAAGTAGTTAATATGGGAATAGTTTGCGGAAATTCAGTCTGTAACTTATTTGGCTGAACTGTAGTGTAAACAGGACGCACATTATTTGACGTTGTGGGATTAGATTCGATCGACGTTGATAGAGGATTTGAAGCAATTCTAACATTGGATGTTATCTTCGATATTACTGGTTGGTTTAAATTAGTGTTTTGTCCGGTAATTTGTAACAATGCTTGTAATAATTGAGTATCTTCTTTTAATTTCTTTATTTCTTCGTCAATTGAAGACGTAGTTGTTTTTGTTTGATTCGGTGTTTTTGTTATTGTTGTTGTTCGGGTCGTTGTTGTTGTTGTGGTGATTGGATTTGTTTTCACCATAAATGCAGGAATTGTTCTAATATCACCTAAGTTTGGAATTTTTAGTTCATTTGGGTTTCGGCCTGTGGCTTGTAAAAGTGCTTTTAATAATTTTGTATCTTCCTCAAATTGTCGGATATCATCTTCTATGGAGCGCGAAGTAGTTATTTGCAATGTGCTACCTGGTTTGTAAGAGTCGGGTAACTTTTGGCCAGAAGCTGTTAACAATTTCGGTTTTAATGTTGGCGATAATACTGCTTGTAAGTTTTTTAGTAACTCTAAATTTTCTTGTTTTTTATTGGTATCAATTTTCATAGTATTAGTTGCTGGTAATATGGCACTGTCAAGTGTAGTAAATTTTTCGTCAGAAGACTGTGTTGATGATATTGATACAAAATTCGCATTTACAACATTCTGAGTTGTCCTTTCGAGATTTGTGGAAAAAATATTTGCTGGGTCCGTAGTGATGGAGTTTGTTACATCATTTTTTGGCAAGTCATTAAGAGCAAGTTGTGGTACTGTAGTGGTTGACATTATTGGAAGAGGTTGAGATGAATCAAGGTTTGTTGTTGGGACTTGAACTGTTATTACATCTTTTACTGTAGTCATTATTTTGTCGAAGTCCTCTTTAATATCAAGAAAACTTTTAGTAGATTGTGTACTTTCTTCCTGTAATTCATTTAGTGTTACAGCATTGGTGAATATAGCAGGCGTTGAAGACTTACTACCCATTCCATCATCAGATATTTCGTTGGGTGTTCCAAGATACACTTCCTTTGTTGTTGTGGATTCATCCATATTTTCTATGCTTTTTTGAATTTGTGACTTAGATGAGTTAATTTCTGTAACTGATATTGGTGTCACAGTTTTGACATCTTTTTCTGTATTATATTTAATAGGTGCTTTCGTAGAAGCTAGTTTTAAAACGTTTGTGTTTTGGGGAGGTACTGTTACTTCATCAATGGGTATAAATTTGAAAACTACATTTCCTTTACCATCACTAGGTTTTTCCGTTCGGATTTGTTGTGTCTGTAATTAGTTAAAAAAATTGGTTAAGAAAAAAAAATATTTTACAAATATTTCAATTGCAAATATTTAATTAATGAAAACAGTTTTTAACTAGGATAAATCCACCACCACTTACCGTAACTGTATACAATTAAAATACAATTTTATAAACATTGGACTTCATCATGCATCCAACAAAGTTATCGTATTATGATTTTTTCAGTAGTTTAATTCAAAATATCTAAAAGGCTACCTACAGTATGAAAAGTTAGTGTAAAATTATATTAACTACATAAATCAGAAGGGGATAAAAATGATGTGAGAACTACATGATTTATATAAGTATTATACCTCCGGATCAATATCCAGTGTTAATATTCTTGGTTCACGAGTAGAGCTCGTCATTGATGATATAACCATTTCCTCTTTAGTGGCCGAAGATAAACTATTAAGCAGAATCTCATGAATAGAAGGTAGCATTGTAGTAGTGCGTAAACTTAAAACATGCGAGGCAGTGCTTTTGTCAGCAAACGGCTTAATTGTGGCAGTAGTTATACCCAAGGAACTGGTACCTTTTAGATTAGGTGCCGATGAAGATATCTGCAATTATGAAATAATATGTTATGCTTTGTTATGTTATTAGGTAATCAAGCGCTAGTGCAGGAGGCATGCATAGCTTACCCGTAATCCCGCCATCACAACATAAGCACCTTATTATAATACATATCACCCGAGAAGTTAAAGCCCAAGCCAGCTTTCAAGCTAAACAATTAAAAAACAATACCATCATTTGCTGGTTATTTACAGTGTCGGTGGTTAATCTGTTTTCCATTCCGTTATTTGTGTTTGTGAATGTCACAATATTAGTGGATACTCGGATGGGGTTAGGCTGCGGTCTGACAATGGCCGGATTATTATGGATAGGGCTGTATGGGTTTCTTAAACTCCATGGACTGATTGGTAGTACGTCAATTTTTTGCATGATTCGTGGTACTCTAGTTCCATTTGGAAATTTACGTATTATTGTGTTATTAGGTAGCACGCCATAAATAATGTACGGAGTTGCCTCTGTTAATTTTTCCAGTACATTATCGTTAGGATCTTTACGTACCACTGTATTATTAGGCAGTATTCCAAATATAACATAATCTTTTTTCGGAATAGTTAACTGAGTGACGACGTTGAGTTGAGCTTTAGTTGTTATTAAATCATTGGATTTAGTTTCTTTTACGACTGTTACAGTGGTGGTTTCGATACCTGCTTGAGTTGTTGTTTCTGAATTGCTCTCAGTAAAACTTGTCTTGGTAGGCCATTCCAAATCTATCAAAGAAGTCGTTACTTCAGTGTTGTCTTGAGCAAAAGTTGTTGGATTTTCTGTACTTTGAATTGTAGATTTTAGTATATCTTGAGATTCTGTTGTTTCTTCAACAGTAGTTAGCTCTGCGTCCATAGTTGTGCTATGAAAAGCATCAGCAATTTCGCTTGAAGCTTGTGAAGCTATTATTTCAGATACGTCTGCACTAGTAGTAGTTGAGTGTATTTCAGTTGTGGGTATATTAGTAGGCAGTACGTCAGTTGAGGCAGTCATTGATGGGACCGTAATGTCGGTTCTAAGACTACTGATTATAGTTTCAGTTGTAGATTTGTCGGGAAATTCAAATTGTGTAGTAGATATGATTGAATTAGAAACTGGTTCAGAAATAAAATTTGGAGTGGTTAAACCGATATCCAAAACGGTTGATTCTTTTTTAGAATCCATTGTGTTAATTATTTCAGTTAGGCGATCGGAAAATGGAGAATTGGCTTGTTCTTTTAATACAGTTAAAGGAGCATTTGCTATTTCATCATTATGTTCTTTAATTATTTGTTCAATCATATTCAAGACACGAGCTTTTTTAGAAAGTACCCATAACTGAAGATTCGATATTTGACTTGGATCTTTAATGTTAATATTATCAGTCTCATCAAATTGTCTATCAGACAAAGCAGTTAAAGGCGATGTATTATTAATTTTATTTGAAGAAAGTTTATCAGTTATGGAATTTTCAAAAACTGGGACTGAAAAATGTTGAATAGTGGTATCTATTATTGGATTATTAACAGTGTTCGTTTCTACATTATTTACACTAGTAGATATAGTTAAGCCAGACAAAGTACCTGTATCAATATCTATGTCTAATGTTGTACTAGATGGTGTTAATGTTGTTGCTAGCAAATCCAAAGAAGGCGGTGTATTAGTATTTACATACTCGGTAGTAGTTTCGATATCAGCTACTGTTGTCTTGCTCTCAAATTCTGATAACGTGTTACTTAAAAACAGTTGTGAATAAACCGAGCTATTTACAGCTTGTTTTGAATCAATTCCTAAATCTAAAATATCAACAGTATCCACTGTTCTATTTACATTACCATTCAATACATTTTGGAAGAGATTGTTGATTTCAATAGAAGAATTTTTGTTTTCATTAATATTAATATTTTCGGTATCCTTAATGTCCTCCAAACTGTAAGGAGTGGTATTTGGAATAACATCAGTATTACTGAGGGTAGATAGCTTATTCATAGCTCTAGGAACTATTGTTTTCAACAACTTCGCCATATCTACAGTCAATTTAGATCTACTTTCTTCATCCAAATTTTGAATTATATCTATAATATTATTAGATAACATGCTAGTTAGTTCTGACGATACTAATTTGTTGTTAGATAATAAAAGGTCAGATGCAGTGTTATATACCATTTTCGGGCTATCAGTCGTAGGCTGATTCGTCGTAAGTTCAGATGAAGTCATAAATTCGTCTGTCAGCCGTTCGGTATCTGAATATAATATTTTTATGGCAAAGGGTTTCCTTGCGGAAATAGGAGTGGTTGGGGTAGGATTAGAGGTACTTTGAGAAGTACTTGTTGGTGTAAATTTCTCCTCTTCTTTAAGTGCCGGTAAAATACGTTCCCCTACCGTCAAGCGGTTAAGCACATCAGTCTGATCAGTGATTTGTACAGGAATTAATGTATTTATAGATGTGCTCTGAATTGACAAGTCAGTGACACTATTTACATTATTGTTGTTACTCACGCCGTTGAATGTCTGTTTAACAACCGTGTCAGTGAAAAATTGTTGCGGTACTTCTGTTGTTGTAGAAATTTGAATTCTGGGTGTGGAAGTAAGTATTTCTGCTAAAGCATCAAAAATAGATACAGTAACTGATGGTGAGTGATTTGAGGCCTCTACATTCATGACATGTGATGGTTTTACTAAACTCTCTGAAAGTTTCAAATCAGCTGAAGATATTGTACTTCGTGTCTGAGTAAAAGAAATAGCATTCATGTCACCTAATTGAATCTCTTCACCCACTACCTGAAATAAGAAGTAATCTCACCCATAAAGATAGAAATACGTAATTGTGTAAAATACAATATAAGTTGTGTGATGAAAACACCCAAGTATCTAAAGCTAGAAATTGGTGCTCAGACTAAAGCCTCTTTATTACTTTTGGAACATAAGTGTAACTGAATAAAATATGAGTCTTGTAAGAAAAAATATCTTATTCTCTTTTGTCACCATAAAACATATCGTTTAATTCTTAAATTAGTAAAATTATATTTTATATATGAAAATTAGCAAGGGTTCATGCATTTCAATTATTCGATTTTATTTTTAAACATGTTTTTTGTTAAATTTTAATGCATAAACATGATGCATTAAATAAAAAGGTAAATTTTAAATTCTCTCTTGCCTGTAATTCTGTTGTAATATCATTGAAATCATTTCATTCAAACTATTTAAATTCTTCTTTAGACTTATTGGCATTCCTTTAGTGGTAAAAAGAAACTTCTAATTATTACTTATTCCATAATTTTTTTATTGATAATTTAAGATTGATTTTTATTAAAATACGCGAATGATTTCAATATTCTATACATCATTTTTAGATAAATAGTTTCACTATAAATTTGCTACGACGAAACAGGCCTTGCTTATTTTGACCGAGACGCAAGTGTCCTCTCCGGCTGATACTTCGTAACTTTACTATCCGGGGTACAAATTAGAACACTCCTTTGTGCCCTGGGCTGGAGTTTGCGTATCCGTCAGAAGGGATATCTCTTCTCAACGCCTCGGCGTCCAAATGGCTACAGACTCCGTGAAAAGCTTCGTTCACGTTTAACGATCATGCGGGGAGATCCGTTTTTCCGAGATGACTTTGCCTTAGCATATGGTCTGACACTATACTTTGCCTGCCTAAAAGCCTGACTGAAATTGAATGAGCAAGTTGTTTTTATAAATAAATGAAGAGATTTGTAAATTAGAGATTCCAGAAATTACGATAAAAATGGTAGAATAGATTCTATAGTTGTTAAGAAGAGTTTTATGCCGGCAAACTGCCTGCTACTTTACAAGGCTCAGGTTCAGCCTCACATGGAATATTGTTCCCATCTCTGGGCTGGGGCTCCCCAGTGCCAGCTCTTTCCACTTGACCGCATCTAGCGAGAGCGGCTCGCATCATCGACGACCGAGTCCTTTCCGATCGGCTCGATACAATGGCGCTACGAAGAGATGTTGCATCTCTTTGCGTATTTTATCGCATTTACGACGGGGAATGCTCTGAGGAATTGTTCGGATTAATTCCAGCCGCTCAATTTTACCATCGTACATCACGACACAACTCGTGATACCATCCATACCATCTGGATGATTGGCGGTCCACTATTGTGCGATTTAGAAGATGTTTTCTTCCTCGCACAACTTCCTTGTGGAATCGATTACCACCAGCGATTTTTCCGAACGACTTAGGAACCTTCAACAAAAGAGCCTACTCCTTTTAAAGGATGGAATTGCATCTGCAATTCCCCAGGTGGTGCAGATGTTCATGGGCGGCGGTTTTCACTTACCATCAGGTGAGTCGCATGCTCGTTTGCCCCCTATCCTATAAAAAATATGGGTTTTCAATTTTTGGAAGCGGGATTATATAAACGTGAAATCACAAAGAAAGAAAGATTAATATTGTTGAAAATTTATTAGTTAAGTACGGGAAAAAGTGTTAGAGAACTAAAGAAATCATAACACGACTAACGTAATCTCAACCTTTTGCTTTGGACTTAAAGGAAACAAATGTTTAGCCTTAGACAGTTGAGAACCAGATGTAAAATTGAAATATAGTTCGTAGAGAGTGAAAGAGAGACATTTTAAATGTTATCATATTGTTGTTTATATACATCGAGACTTTATACCGATATAAAGTATATATATATTCAAAATTGGCATTTACAAAACATTTTTAAAAGTCAAAAGCTACGCTGAAACAAGTCCTTTCTGCGGGGAGAAAAACCTTTCGGACCAGAACTATTTGGACATACTCGTATCCTTGATTTTGAGTATGTTAGCAATGAAGGCACAGTTGAAAAGGGTAGCAAATACAAGTAGAGAACAGGCTCAGTCTGAATTTAAAGGCATAACGGTGCATTTAAATCACACTTTAAAGGCTTTATCCAAGTAAAGCATACGCAGTGGTAGAGCCACGCGGCAGCTTTTGCTGTCGCACGGATGGGCCGGCTCGAACCGGGGTGGTACCACGACCTCACAGAATACCAGTGTGAAGTAGAGGTTTACCTCTGCGTTTCGCTTGGTGAGTGCAGGTGGCCGGAGGCCCTTTTTTACTGGAAATGAGGCATTCCATCTTAGTCCTCACGGGTGATAACGCATCTGCATTTTGATTCGCAAACGAGGATAGATGTAGATGTCTATGGGCCGCAGCAACCACTTACCATCAGGTGGACTGTGTGCTCGTTTGTCACCCTCATCCTATAATAAAAAAAAAGTAGAACGATAGTGATTTGATGCGTTTTATCACATCCTATATCTTATCACTGTCACATGCGGTCAGTTCCCCGCGATTCCTATACGAGTAAATAACTTGGACCTTCAGCTATTAAACGTATAAATTTAATCTAACATGAAATTCGGGTGGTTTACTGAATCTAAGGCAAAGTCGGTTGGTTACTTTCCACGAGATCAGCTTTTTAATATTTACCAAGCTCTATTCCGGTCGTGTTAAAAGTACTGTTGCCACATTTGAAATTGGTACTCCTTACTATCATCTAACATTCAGTGGAAATATGAGTGTTAAAAGGTGTAGGAGATACCTCGAAGGTAAGCTAGACCACCTCGTTTATATTCACAGAAATCTCTTCTCTTCTGGTTTAATTTTGTTTTATGCGCAAGAGTTGCACTGTCTAATTCCTCCATTTCTATTTGGATAAAATTTCATTTCATTCTTTCAATGTTAACGTGCCTCAGATGCATAAAAAATATTTTTCTAATACGTTTTGAACATTTGGATCTATGGTAGGATATGTAATTAATAAAGAAAATAAAAAAAGATTTTTTTGGTTTTTTTTTTTCAAATTCTATTAAACTAATGGAAGTTATTCCCACACTAGATATTTCTCAGACCGTTATGGCTTTTCAGATACACAAATAAATTGCACATGAATAAATATTCAGTCACAGAACAATTATATAAAGCCATACTACTCCCCGTTCGAGCCTACCCATTTGCATACGGCATATACGAGTAAACGACTCTGAATACAATTATTATTTATTTATACTTAAGTATTTTCTTGGCATAAATTTGCAGTTGTTCTATAGACTAAACCCTTTGTTTTTTTTAAAGTGAAAACTCCTTTAGAATCGTGATATGAAACTCGATGAAACGAAAAAACGACACTAAAAAGAGACAAACATATAAATCTATAGGATTTAGCCTGCGAGAGAATGAGATAGAATACAGTATAGTTCACGAACTCAACTTTTGTTTTTTTTTTTAAATACTATTGCTAGTATTTTTATACAATGTTTCTTTTCATTTCGGTCTCCTCTTGTGCAGCGCTTTAAAGATGATTAATATAAAATTTAGCAGTTAAAATAAACAATATAAAAATTTACAAATTTGTTAAATAAATGAAATTAAGCATATTGGATAAAATTATCTTAATATACCAATCCATTTATATTGTTAGCGTCTATATTACGTACCACCTTAAGAGTTTCCAATGTTTGTTCTATAAAATGATTTTACATGTAGAATGAAGTAGTTGGCGCCATTACAAAGCAATTTTACTTGAAATAAAATATTCTTTTCATTTATTACACTACAATTAAAGATAGTAACATTTGTTTACTAAAAAATTACCTTTTATCTTATATTTTATGCCTCACTTGTGGTTGAAAATGTTCATATTAAAGAAACCCATTTGCCGTGAAATATTTTTATTTCATATTGCACATTTAATTTAAAGGCGTGTCAACACAACAAGAGCAATATTTTAAAATAAACATTGTTTTGCACATAAAAAAAACCACAGCAGCATGCAGGCGTATGGTACTCTGAGACCATCCTAGCAGGTAGAGCCGAGCTGATATTATGATGTCTGCACGCCTCGTATCACACAACTGTAGCATGGCTCGCTCTATCACATAGAAAAAATTGAAAAGAAAAGTTTACTTGAACGTAAATTTATAAAATGCATATAAAACTGCTGACGCATATTAGACGCATAATATTTTATAAAAATATAATTGTGTTTTTTAACATTGAAATTTACAACTTTTATTTCGGTATTTTATCATGGTATGGTATGGCATAACAATAAAACATTTTGTGGAAATTCAAATGATTATATCAATATGTCAAGTAATTACACCCATGTCATTACATAATGTTTTCTGCCAATTTCATAAAGGGGCTTTGTCATGTCATTGTATTTAAATTTTGTAAAGAAGGTTTTGTAAAAATTTAAATAGAGTTTTATGACTTCCAAATATTAAAATGAAGGTGACTAAAGATCCGGGAACCAAATGAATAAATGTATTTTATCTATCCGGCTATTACAGTTTAGCCGGCTTAAAGTAGGTGCACCAGATTACAGTTGGTTAAACTTAGATGTGTTCCATTTATTCTAATTTAAATTTAAATTCTAAGCTAAATTTAAGTGTAGACTGTTATCGTCATAAAATAGGTCTTGTAAAGTAAAATTCCGAATAATAATTAAAATAACTAAAACTTCTGTTAATTTGGTCAAAGTATAAAAGCACCTATTAATACGAGCGATATTACTTAAGGACTCTACTCTTTTATAAAAGGCCGAATATGCACCTGTAAATATCATGTTATTTCACAACAAGTCATCAGTAGTTCATAACCGGCGGTGGTAACTTACCATCAGGTGAGTCACATGCTCGTTTGCCCCGTATTATATAATAACGTAGTATCAGCGGTTAAGGTGCGACTGACACCAAAGTTATATATATATATATATATATATATATATATATATATATATATATATATATATATATATATATATATTATATATACTAGCTCACCAGGCAGACGTTGTTATGCCTTTCCAACGACCCTTCCTATAAAAATCCTTAGTTTTGTCAATAAAAAATTTTGAGGGTCATTTATCGAGATAAAAACTATCCTATCTCTCAAGTTGGACCAAAATGCACACAGTGTGCAAAATTTAATTGAAATCAGCTCAGTAGTTTAGGAGTCCATAGCGGACAAACAACGTGACACATACTTTTTACATATGAAGAAGATATATATATATATATATATATATATATATATATATAATATGTATTTTGTTCCTTTCCAGAATAGCATGGACAACTCCATGTAATATATATAAAAAACCTAGGTTGATTATTTCTTCTGGCATTACCCGTAAGAATAAATTTAATGCACCTAAGTTTAACCAATCGCAATCAGCTTCACCTAGCAGTGGCTGGTCAAAAATAGTTTGTATTAAAAAAAATACAAACAGCCGGTTCAAACAAAATAAATGACACGTCAGGTTAGCCAGATAATTAGATCAGCCTATTAAAATTGCATCATTGAAGTGTACTTACAGTTGTTGGTGTTACTGTGGGTACAGTGGGTTTGTAAAATGGTTTGTCAAGATATGAAGCTCTATATTTAGAACTAAACCTGCCTTTGGGTTTTTCAGGCTCGTTGATAATCTGTAAATGTTGTTTTATGACAAGAATGTTTGAAATGTATGTTTATTTTATAAAATGAAAAAGAATAATACTCACGCCATTAGTAGATGCTTCAGTGGTCTTCGAGAATGTGTCACTATACTTTCGTAGTGTTATTTCCTTAGTCGTGGACAGTGGAGATGAATTTACAGTTCTTTCTTTAGATTTTACGATTTTACGCGAATATTTTCTCGTCTGTATATTCCTAATGGAAGGAGTAGGAGTCGTAACGATGTAATCTTTTCTTTCTGAATCATTTACAGTGCTCTTATCTTTATAATTTGCATGGTATTTTTGAGTAGTAGAAAACACGTTTACTTCAGACTTATTTTCACTGTTCTCTGCATTACTAACTTTTTTATTGTCGGTATTACTTTCACGAGATTCTTTACTACTTACCGCTATTAAAAATTCTTCTTTTCTCTCTTCACTTATATTGTTAGGAATTGTATCTTTTACTGGCTTATTTATCAAGCTAAATATGAGAGGCATATCAGCTGTGGTTTCTATTTTCTTATCTGCGATCTGTGTTTCATTTACTATACGTACTGTATTTGTAGTCGCTGTTACATCATTTTTAATATTATTCCTTAATCTTGAATAGTAAGTTGTTCTTGGTAGCTTTACTTTATTATTTACAACACTAGTATTAATAGCAGTTTTTACACTCTCGTTTGTGGTGATTGCTTCTGTTGATATATTATCTTTTTTATCAAATCTTTTCCTTGAATAATTTGGAGAGCGAACTGAAGTCTTCTGTAAATGTTGTCGAGATTCAAATCTTTTATTTTTTACTAAATTTTCAGTTACTGGTTCTTCTGTCGATGATGTTTTTAATTTCCGATTAAATTTATATGACCTTTCTGTGACAGGACTACTTGATGTACTCTTTGTCACAAAAGCCACATTTAAGCCACTGAGCTTTCGAGATTTTGGTACATATGATCCACGTACTCGATATTCTTGAGGTTTGGTTGTTTTATTGTAAGAATCATTCACTGTTGTAATACTATCATCAGTAGTTCCGTTTTTTAATTCACTCTCCGTTGTGTTTAATTTACTGCGAAGCTGAAACGTTTGTAATTAGTGTTTACACAACTTGAAAATTTTAATGTTCTTTTTTTTACTTTATTCACACTCGTAAGTCAAAACAGTATCATAACAAAAATTTAAATAATAATCATTAAACAAAAAATATTACTGTGGTGATTTACGGAATTACGATTAGGTAAGAACGAATACGGTGACAAGCCTATATTACCCGTGTAGTATTTTCTAAATCACCAACTGTGTTGAAAGACGGTATGGGTTGTGTGTAAATATTTACTTTGTGTGTTGCTTTCATTGACAAACTCTCGCTGGATGGAGAGCTCTCTTGTGTCTGAAAATGTAATGAGAATTTCAAAAAGCAAAAAAAATACTGCATGTATATTATTTTACTGGAATATGGTAATGTAAACTTACAAATAATTTCTGAAAGTTGTAAACTTAAGGGAAAGGAGGATAATAAACAAATGTATTATTGAAGTCCTTATATTTTCTGTCATTACTAATAAAAAGAATTACATTTCGTTAGTAATAATTACTCACCGAAGCATTTTTAGTTTGAATCAAGGCTTTAAAACTTTCTGGATAGTTATCATCGTCACCAATCTCATCAGAAGTTTTAACTTTCGGCTTCATCCTTGAAGGTACTGTGTTATCTTTTCCCCTGGCCAAAGGTCGCCTTACAACTCTCATGGTTTTTAGGGTTGTGGATTTTGATGGACTACGTTCAGTATTTCTCTGGATATTCTTTTCAGATAAAGTTGGAGATTGTGTACGACTTTCTGATTGACTATTAAACGTTCTTTTCTTCTGAACAGGCTTAATGACTTCATTAAGTGACAAAATACCATCCCCAGTTAAATTTGTATCAGTTTCTGATAAACGCGTTCGGTATCTCAATTTCCGTGAATTTCTTGTATTTTCTGAAGACATTTCACTAATAGGTATTTTCTCTGCAATGGTTAAATCATTAGTTGCACCAGAACTTGCCATATCTTCTGATTTAACACTAGTTCTAGTATTTATGCGTCCACGTGATCGTATTGATTTTGGAGTTGACGAAGTTACACTTTGTTTTGTTTTCGCAGTCGTGCTCCGCCTTTTAAACTGAACACTTGTGATATCCTCTTCTTTTGGTATAATCCGTGTGAAATCTTCAAAATTAGATTCAATGGTTTTACTTTTTCTATCATCAATACCTGGAGAAAATATTTTGAATGGAGTCTGTGTAGAGCTGGACTGAGTTTTTCTATTATTTATATCTCTAATTCTATTATCTTCGATGTCAGGAGAATACATCACTAAAGGAGCAATTGTAGCAGTAGATTGTGGCCTTCTGTTGATTTGTCGCGATTTGTTCTTGACAGTTATATCTTGACTAGCGTTAGAAGAGACGACGTTTACCTCAGTTTCTATTGGTCGACTACGTAATCGATTATTTCTTCTAGAATCGAATCTTTCGCTACGCCAATTTTCAGTCGGAGATTGTTCTGTAATAGTAGGTGAAGCATATGTATCTGAAATTTTAGTTTTAGATCTTGTTCTATTAATATCTCGCGGTGTAGAAGGTGGCGGTTCTTCACGTCTTCTAGAACTTCTTGGTCGAAAAGTGGGCTGTAGATCTTCATTTTTTGCTGCAATCGTAGGCCCACTTGAATCGAAGTTCGATGAAAGTCGTCTGCTGGTACGCGTACTTTCCACCTGAAATACATAAATCTATTATTAAAAATTTGAAAATTGTAAAGTAATTAAATCAGTACATAAAATTTCAACAACTTGTTACAATTTTCGTTCTAATTTATGGTTATCTAGTTAGGCTATTTAAAACATTATAATATGTTTATACTATGTTACAGACCGTTGATCAGTGGTAAATCAGTACGTAAAAGGTGCCAACGGTTATCGAACTAGGGTTGCTGGTATCGTGTAAAATTTTTGGGGACTTAACCCGTGACCTACCAAGTGACTTTAAATTAAAAGACAGATAAATGCATACATGCATAAAACACACACACACACATACACACACACACACACACACACACACACACACACACACACACACACTGCCTCTAAAAAGCTTGGCGTGCTCAGTAGAGCGGGACAGTATTTCATGCCGGCACACCGTCTGCAACTTTATAAAGTGCAGGTTTGGCCTCACATGGAATACTGTCTATCTCTGGGATGGGGCTTCCCAGTGCCAGCTCCTTCCAATTGACCACATCCAGCGCAGGGCGCAGGGCATAATCAGCTGGATTCACTGTTGCATCTTTTTGCGCATTTTATCGCAACTACCACGGGGAGTGCTCTGAGGAATTGTTCAGACTAATTCGAGCCGCTCAATTTCACCACCGCAGATCCCGACAAAATTCACGATAGTACACATACCATCTGGATGAATGGCGGTATACCACTGTGCGATTTAGAAGAAGTTTTCTTCCTCGCACAACTTCCTCGTGGAATCGATTTCCACCAGCGATTTTTCAGGAACGATACGACTTAGGAACCTTCAAGAAAAGAGCCTACTCCTTTTTAAAAGGCCGGCAACGCATCTGCAATTCCCCTGGTGTTGCAGTTGTTCATGTGCGGCGGTAGTCACCTACCATCAGGTGAGCGGCATGCTCGTTTGCCCCCTCCCCTGTAACTAAAATTTCTTTTATTTATTGCATTATAGTTATTCTATAATATCTAGTTTTATGTACGTATAAAAATTGTTTAACTAAATTGAACTGTTAAATTTTTAACTGATGCTTATTATACAAAAATCATTCATGTATCAGTATGTAAGTGTTATTAATGAATCCGTAACAGTCCGCTACAGCCATGACCAGCTCTCATTTTAAGGAATATTTGCCATAATCGTACGCTCGGCAGCAGGATTAGAGATATGGAGTGTTATGATGGTGTAAGAAAATCAAAAGCGAGGTATGGCAACTGGCGATTACACACGGTCGTCGCGCAAACTCGCTTGTTCATTAGGACATTTTATTCTCTTAAAAAAAAAATCTTCATTAAAAAGTCCACTGCTGAACATAGTCTTCTCCCAAGTAATGCTTTGTGGCATTGTTACACGTTGTTTGTGGCATGGTCCTGAGTCACCTGCTTCTACGCATGTTTTACCAGGTCTTCACTTCATCTAGTTGAGGTCGCCCTTACCGGTATGAAGCTGCCACTCGAGAAACTTTTTTTCCCATCGCTTGTTGTTTTTTTTTTCGAGCTATATGGCCGGCTCAATGCTACTATAGCTTACTAATCCATTGGGCTATGTTGATTATTTGAAATCAAGAACTTATCAAAATTTTTATCTAACTTTAAACAATGAAGACTACAGGTGCGTTGTCATTCATGAGTGCTATAATAAAATACATTATAGCTTCTAATGTTAATACCGATCAAAGGTTATATTATGTTCTATAAACGTTCAAAAGCTAAGAAATATATTCTGCTGCGTATTTAAAATACAGAACATTAACTATATGTTTCGTTTTGTAATACACCTATATTAGGACTCGCATGTGGTTAGATAATATTTCAATCTATGCTTGTAATGGATTTGTGGCTTATTAGGTACACCTGCGTTCTCGGTACTAGAAACTTAATTTATCACCATTTATTTATAAAGTGATTACAAACTATGTGACTTATAATAAAACCAAATGATCTTAAATGGCGAGTTTTGTAAAAGAGGGAATCTATCACCCCCTTTTGTTTGTGTTTTAACCGACTGAAACAGAAGGACGATATCAATTTGACTGTAACTTCAAAGTATAACACGATTCATTTATTCATTTATAGATTATTTTCACAGTGGTCTAATATAAATTTCATTAGATTTATTGATAACATTTGAATTATTTTATTAGTAAGTGAATGGGTACGGTCTACTCGAATAAAAGTAACAGATAACCAGAACACAGTTATTCAATTGAATTGTATTATTATTAGGTCTTATTTATTTTATTAATATATATATATATATATATATATATATATATATATATATATATATATATATATATATATATTGTTACAATAATCAAAAAAAAACATAGTCATGAACAATTTGACGGAAAATTAACAGAGGCTTGAGATCTTGATGATACCTAAAAGTCATCTTTATGGGTTTTTTCGTTATGCACTATTATCATTGCATATTGTTTAGCATAGATAACAAGTGTTGGTAAGCAAGCGCGTAATGATTGTCATAGATTTTATTTATAGAATAAGGGTGACAAATGAATACGCAGTCCTCCTGATTTTTATATGGATGCTGTAGCCCATATCGATTAATAATCAAAATGCAGATACGTCGTTACCCCTGAGAACTAAGATAAACCAGTATAAAAAGTCTTATCACTACCATTTATTTATTAATTAGTACAAATCACTTTTGACTTTTAATAAAACTGAATGAAAAAAGGCGAATGTTGTAAACAAAAGAATCTATTATCACGTTTTATTTACGTTTTTAACTGACTGAAAAACGAAAGAGACTATCAACTTTAATGTTATTTTATTAAACGGTTATGTATTAATAAGATATCTTAACGTTGAATAATATATGTACAGATTATCTTGATTTATTTAGAGGTTACCTTTATGGGTCACGTGCAGTAAATTTCACTGTAGGCGAAAAAATAGCATTTGATCCTGGCGGATATCAATGAAATTGATAATTGCAGTTTTAAGTGTTTTATATCACGTGCTGTGAATGAAAAAGCGCTTCACACGACCGCTATTCGTATGTTCCATTTTTATAAAAAGATTTTGTTTATGCGCAATATTTTCATTCAATTAGATTTACCGAGGTCTAAAGCGTCAAAAAACAACGCTGTCTTAAAACAAATCCTTTCCACTACGACAGAAGGCCATGTCCAGCCATGGATTACTATAGGTTGATGATGAAGAAAAATATACCTAATGAACATGATCAAGCGGCACTGCGTTAATTAATTTTATTGTATAAATTCTATTTAATTATTATTTTCATAATGTGTTTATTTTACATATGTTATAATAATTATTGAAGATTTTAGATACTCGTACATATCTATTAGCTAAGTTAGGTATTCGATATAAGCAATTTTATACAAATATGAATATCCACTAACAATACATAATTAATTCCTTTCAAATAATGGACTGTTGACCGGTTAGATGGATAAAACTTAATGCTGTAAAAACTTATCATAAAATATTACAATTGGTGTATTCAACTAATATTTAAATAAAAATAAAGTACTTTGATTTTGCTTCCGCAAAGTTAGGTTTGAACTTGATTCAACCTCCAACCAATATAATTTTTCCAGAAACTAATATATTCACAAAAAATCTAGGTAACATTATGAAACAAAAAATCTAAGTTTAAGTTTTATATTTTGTAAAGACAGGTAGAACCGCAGTGCGCGATGCTACTTGCGTAGATACTTTGGCAGTCTCTCACTATGACCAGTCGCAGACACAGTCCGCTGCTGATGACAAGAGGGCTGGTTATTTTGTCGTTCAAAGACTAAATATATATTCGGTATAACGTGAAATAGTTACTTTCAATTTTACATTCTGATTTACCTCGCACTTGACAGTGAACAAAAACATTGTGACAAAAGACTTATAAAATCTGTTTTTACGCATATGAGCAGCGCGATTGACTCTTCCTTTTTTATATAGAATAAAGGTGACAAACGAGCACACAGTTCACCTGATGGTAAGTAGTTGCTGTGGCCATCTATCTATATTCCATCTATATTCGTTTGCGAATTAAAATGCAGATGCGTTGTCACCCGTGAGGACTAAGATAGAATGACACTTTTCCAGTAAAAAGGGTCTCTGGTTCTTTACATTCACCATACGAAACACACCAGCATTAAGTTGCTATCTTACGCTGGTATTTTGTGAGAGCGTGGTCCTTCCCCGGTTGAGCCGACCCATTCGTGCTACAACTATAGTATTAATATAGCTGCTGCAAGGCTCTACCGCGTATGAAATTCCTTCCTTCCTAAACACCCTTATTATTACTTATTACGAGTATGGTGTGTAATCTGACCTGTAAATCGCATAACCAACGCCTGTTCACTATAGCCATGAAAACACCCAGATGGCAATTTACATTTTTAGAATTTATATGTAAATTGCCATTGAAAACATGAATTTCTCTAAAGTCATTGGTTTGCTTTATTATAACTTATTTAGTGCATACAACTATGATAAGCTTAACGAGTAAAACTATGCTTATTGTACATATTATATTAACTACACAACAAGACAGTTTCCTTTCACCTCACGCAA
This sequence comes from Parnassius glacialis, assembly GCA_033319125.1. Taxonomy (NCBI): domain Eukaryota; kingdom Metazoa; phylum Arthropoda; class Insecta; order Lepidoptera; family Papilionidae; genus Parnassius; species Parnassius glacialis. The sequence continues at coordinate 10,877,702 of JAVANC010000006.1, forward strand.
CGATCGCGTTATTGCAACCGTAGTTAATATCCACAGTTTGGTGATCGACGATTACAGATTTCATTGTATTTTTACGACAGCTAATTCATAGCGTAATTTAACAATTAATGTTTATTTATGTTCGAGATTCATTAATTAAGGGTATAATTATTAAAAATATGAAAATAGTGGTAAATCATCACAATGTATTAAGGTTAATAAAGTAAAAAGCGTGCTAATGCTCAAATAATTTGAAGTCATTCTTGAAAGGTTACAAACCTTTAACTCCTGATCTACATTATTATTCACGAAAATATCTAATACAATATTTCCATTCTCCCTAGTCATCCTTTCCATTCGTGTATATAGATTTTACAATAATGCGTCAAATGACCGGTGTCTACATAAAGATTTGCTCCAAACCAAACCAAGTTCAAAAAAACAAGAAGGTTATATTATTATATTCAACGTGTATGTTTTTACGTATGATCACCGATTACACCTTTTTATTGGATACTTCAGGGGTGGATTTATATAAATTTAAAGCAAAAATTCCATCCCTATGGGTGAAAAAAATAGGAATTGAAGATTTTAATGCACCAATACTTATTAGAACGACATTCAAGTTGTAACTTTGAACTTTTGATATTGCCTAGACCTCAGAAAAGGATACTTGTAATTCCCTAAGTTGTATGTGGAAATTATTCTTTTTTAAATTTTATAGACAGTTCTCTTTTTTATTAAAAGTTTAACTATTGTCTGTGCTTTCATCAATTTAGTGCCCTTTTATAAAAAAAATCTAGAGACTTACGTTTTGATCTCTCGTAATAAAACGACATCTATTAGTTTTGATTAGTAGCTTCAAAATCACAAATTTAGTAGTCATCGTCTAATTTAAAAATGCACGCGCCTCTCTCAAATGATTGGTAGATTTTGTTACATTTACCGTATTATGTACAATAAAATCGAGATCCGCAAGCTCTTTCTATTGTGTTTTTCTAATTTTAGTATTTTGACAATATTTGGCACGACCAAAGGTATATTATAATCTATTAAAATAAAAGGGAGGCACATGCAGTTTGAAATTAGACGATCTCTGCCAATTTAATTCTAAAATTAAATGCACTGGACTATTAAATTTTATTGTTTTCACAATTTATGAATATTTTTTTATGATTTAGATTTCTCATGAAACCTGTTTAAAAATTACACACTCACTCAACACAGAGAACTTATGAATCAGCGGTTTAAAAGAGAAGGTAAGGTTCGTGGTGGCTGGTCAATTACAAGTTTCAGAGATCCGTGTGTACAAGTGGACCAAGTTGAATAATGTCGTAAATGCAACTAGTTAGGGTCTGGTACATGTAACGAAAAGTAGCGTGTTTAGTTTTTGATGTGAAATAATATTTAGATTATCTATCATTTATACTATATACTATACTATACTTTTGTCTTATACTTCTGTCACTTACTTTTTAAAGATGATTCGATCAAGAAAAACAATATTTAAGTAGTAAGAGCCAAAAAAGTGGGAGTAAGAAAATCCATCACACATATTGGATTCTTAAGATGTCGTGTTTTCCTGTAGATGGCGATACTTATACTTATGTTGTCTACAACAGCGTTTATTTTATAAAACGGAAATGACAAACGAACGTACAGCCCATCCGATAAGTGGCTAATGTAGTCCATGGACACCTTCAACAAACACAAAAAAGGAAGACTACATATATGTTATCACCTCTGCGAACTAAGATGGAATCGTCATCATTATTACAAGCTTTCACAAGTCCACTGCTGAACATAGGCCTCCCCGAAGGAATGCCATAAAGCACGGTCCCGAGCCACATGCATTCATCGACTTCCTACATGTCTTACCAGGTCGTCATTCCACCTAGGGATGGAATAGTAGTCCATAATTATACAAGCTCTCTTTACCCTTAAATATATTGAAGTAGGTAAGAGGTTGTTTCCTACCCAGATAGAAGCAGAAAGAAGTCCTACCTGGAATGAAATTTTAAATGTACAAAACGAGAACGTAAAACAATGTCAAAGTTACTTGACGTTTAGTACTGCCATCGCCAATCTACCTGCTAATACTCATCCTGTAAATAGAAAATCCCATGTTCAACAGGAGACTTCAATGAACTAATTCATTAAATAAGATCATTGTGGCATGTTGTAGAGTCATTCTGCAGTTATATTATGGTCGTAGCACGCCCGGGAAAGGACCATGCTCTAACAGAATAGCTGCGTTAAATAGCAGCTTAATTCTATCGTGTTTCGTATGGTGAGTGTCGGGAACCAGAGGCCTTTTTTTACTGAAAACCAAGCATTCTATCTTAGTCCTCAGGGGTGACAACGCATCAGCATTTTGATTCTTATTCAAGGATAGATGTAGATGTCTATAGGCTACAGCACCCACTTAACATTAGGTGATCTGTGTACCCGTTTGGAAACCCTTTTCTACCGACTTCAAAAAGAAGACGGTACTCAATTCGACTGTATGTTTTTATATGTGTTACCTCACAACTTTTTACTGGCTGAACCGATTTCGATGATTGTTTTTTTTATTTGAAAGCTGGTGCTTTACATGTGGTCCCGTGTTGATCAAGGTCGGACCAATAGTTTTTGAGTTATTCTCAATAATTTATATGGTACTGGGTTTTACAAAATTTTAAATTATTCTATAAAAAAAGAAAAACATTATTTTTTTAAAGAAATATGAAGTTAATTTTGTTTTTATATGTTATTTACTGTACCAAATCTACTTATGCAGATAACGCACTGAAACTATACCGTACATTACATACATAATTTAAATACATATTATAACATTTAGGCTCATAATAACATTAAACAAAATATTTTACTTAATTCAAAAGTATTCCATTACAGCCTATAAAAGTCTACTGCTGAACATAGCCCACCCTCATAGATTGTCTCATGGGGGATATTTGCCATAGTTGCCACGCTTGGCAAGTGGGTGGGCAACAGTTGTTTTTTATTATTTTAAGTTGTTATCAGGAAGATCTCCTGTTTCATTTTCCCTCTCAGACGATATAGGGCAGTGGATATTCTTGCACTGCAACTACACTGTTCAAAAGTATTATTTACCTGATAAAATCTAAATTACCTGGGACATATTGCTCGTGGCTTGAGACTTAGTACTCTAGTATCGATAGCTAATGTCGTGACAGTCTTTTATGCAATAACTAGGACTAAGTGGTTGTGTGTTGATCGCTCTCCGAACTGTGGATAGACTCGTTCTTTAATGAAAACTATTCAAATAATAAAATATATGTACATTGTGACTCATTTTGATATGAAATTGAATAATTTGATATAAAAGCTCGAAAAAATCTTTAAAATTTAAAAGGTTTGACACTTAAAAATATACATAAAATTTAAATATTTCCTTTGATGTAACAGATAAATTATTAACTTAATTACAAATATTTTATTAGCTCAGGAGAGATTTCCGTCAGAAATAAGATTTTGCTCTTTTTTATAGAAATATGTGTGATAATTCTTTTATAGAATATGGGTGAGAAACGAGCACACACTCCACCTGATGGTAAGTGGATACTGTGGCTCATAGACATCTACATTCATCCTCGATTAAGAATCAAAATACAGATGCATTGTCAGCCCTGAGGATTAAGATGGAGTGACTCGTTTGCAGTAAAAAGGGCCTCTCGTTCTCTACATTAAACAAACGAAACACAGCAGTATTAACCTGCAATTTTACGCTGGTATTCTGTGAGAACGTGGTCCCATCCCGGTCGAGCCGACCCATTCATGCTACATTAATGATATAGCTGCAGCATGACTCTACCACGTAAAACAATGGAGACTACTGCCTAATTGATGGTAAATGATGCTGTATATAGACACCTAATTTTTGGTGACAGACAAAAGTAGGTGCCTCTGATCAGAGTTGGGTCCAGGTGCATCATCAGATCTACTACATGGAACCAACTACACTGATCATTCGAAACACAGCAGTGTTATGGTGCTACTTCTCGCTGGTATTCTGTGCGAACGTAGTCCTTCCTTAGTCGAGGCAACCCCTTCGCTCTACACCTATAATTCACTATAAAATGACTACAATACTAGATAATTATAACGTTTGACGTTGCGTCTGAGTCTGGAACAATATACAAATAATCAAATTTTATCTATGAATTCCCCACAATCCTCTTGTATTTATTTTACTTAAATTGAAGTCATGACATAAAATTAGGTGATGGATTCTTAAATGTCGCCACCACACAAAATAATTAAGAAAAAAGTTTAAATCTTCACATCACATCAAAGAAATTTCAGACATTTTCAATTCAGCTTTGTTTTCGAACGAATTTATAACAATACTTTAGAAATATTAAGTAAAAGAATTTGTAAATCAGACGAAAACGAATGAGCAATTACAATGACCTTTATCATTGATACATGTTTTTGATTTTGTTTGTTAATCCACTTATTTATGACAATTTTCATTAATCAGAACAGTAACAATAACCAGATACGACTGTGTAAGAAATATTTAATGACCACATCGACTTGCGGGTGTCATAAAGATGCATCAGAGAATAATAACCCAAAAGATGGGCAGTTCCCTATTAACAACTAGAAAATTTTAACTGTTGTAGATGATGATTATGATGTTGATGAGATATAACCGCCTCCCTATTTTTTATTTTATCTGCCTAAATTATTGTTATTACAATTCAAAAGCGAGTTTACACTTTCTACTCATTTATCTTTGTTTGCAAATTATTTTCTTGACAAATAATATCAGACTACAGGAAATCATTCTTAGTCTTTCGTGAGTTTTTTCATTTTTATTTAACACCATTGAGTAATGGGGAGTATTACAAATTTTTCTTCAAATATCAAACGTCACCTACACGCGCCGCAACCTTTTGATACAGAGACGTAGTGCTAGCAATTGTTTCATTAAACATCCATCCAATAATACTGAACCCAAATTGCACAGTCACATTTGATGCTTGCTCAGCGTAATAAGTATAGATAATTATTATTAGTAGCACTTACTAGCAGACATATTATTGAAAAGGTTTTTATAACCTTCTTCTTTTGGAGTCAGCTGCTTACAACATACTAACTACGAGTGCACTAGCTAGCTATATAACTTTCACTGGGCTTAACTGTCTTACTAAGTCACTACAGTTTTATATTGATCTAGTTATATTAGATTAATGTCAAAAATCAATATTTTTGATAGTTAGTAGTGGTACAATTTAAAATCGATTTTAAACGTATGATGATGTGATGTGGCGACATACGATAATCCACACTACCTCATCTCATATCATCCCGTGGGTGTCATAGAAGATTAAAGAGGGAAACTAAAACAGGCGCTGAGCAGCAGCATTATCCTGATAAGAACACAATAAGCAGCGTTCTGTTTCTTAAAACTAAGCTTTCACTACCTTGAAATCGTGCAATGGAATGTTTGGCTTTCGATTTAATCTCATTAATTATGGGATCCCTAACGGATGGCATTACCCCGCCATCTTCTCTATTAATATTTGAATATATTTAAAAAAAATTATAGCCTCGCGAATCATCCTTGGGTGGATATATCACGCGACGCTTCGGAAAGCCCGCAGCATGTCAACGTGATTAGTGTCGTGGGATTCCATAAATCAAGTTTTGTAAGCTCGTTCTTTGTATAATGGATTAGAAATTAATATTTTAAGCTGATGTTAGTCCTCGTCAACTATGAGAAACACCTTAGCATCTCTGAAGAGCGTTCGAATTGTTGGAACATAGACATAAATATTATTCAAAACTGAAATACTAGAACGCCAGGCCTTCAGTTCACATTAGAAAACACACGTGTTCGTGCCGACCGCGACATATCATGTCTGTGTAGGAATGAAGATTTAATCGTTGATCGTTGGTCTAATTCGTGACTATGTCATATTAATATAATATCGTGACTCTACATGTGTAAGTTTCAATGTGTGCTTTATAATAATTGAGAAATCATAAATCAATACTCTACCACGTTACGAATCGTTTTCATTACTTGCTTTTCTTTGTTTTTGATTTGTATAATACATCGCTCTTATATAAAGTTAAGTGTCAAGAAAAAGGAGCAGACTGAAATCAAAAATAACATAAAATTTAAACATTTAATACCTCAACCATATACGGAGGGGCACACTGAAATGATCGGGAATAGAATATTTCGGATTGAGTTACAATATAACCTTTTTTAGAATTTGAAAACAAAAACTATGTTGGTTTAATGTTGACACATCGTTAACAGAAATGGAGCTCACGCGTGAACATTTCTGTGCCATAATTTATCACAATTTTTGTCGCGACTTATCTCAAGATAAATGTTTCAGCGAACTTATTTCGATTTATGATGTTGAAGCACCGAGTTAAACGACAATATACCGCTGATATGCCGAAATCCGACTCGGTCGTGTGTCGCTCAGCACTGTATCTTCTGCGGTCACGGTCACGCCTGAAAACATCGCAGTTGTGCGAACTATTATATTAGATGATCGTCATGTGACATACGAGCAGATTCGGGCTGTTATCAGTATCGGAATGACTGCAATTCAGTCGATATAACATAATAAGCTGTGCGTAAGAAATCTAGTTTCCCGCTGGGTTCCCCACAGTTTGTCCGAAGAGCAAAAGGCGGCTCGTGTAGATTGGTGCCGGAATACTCTGCAAGGCTTCAACGGAGGAAAGTCAAATGCCGTTTATAATATCGTCTCAGGTGACGAATCGTGGATTTATTCAAACGAACCTGAAAGAAAACATCAGTCAGCAGTTTGGGTCTTCGAAGACGAGGTCAAACCAACGAAAGTGGTTCGCTCCCGCAGCGTGTAAAAGAAAATGATCGCTACGTTTGTCTCGAAAAATGGGCATGTTGCTACAATTCCTTTACAGGAACGCAGAACGGCTACCGCTGAGTGATATATCACGGTTTGTTTGCCAGAAATGATAGCCGAACTCTGAAAAATAACCCGAAACGTCACATCATCTTACATCACGATAATGCGAGTTCCCATACGGCTTGTAAGACAAATGATTTTTGAAGCAGGAAAACGTTGAGCTGATGAGCCATCCTCGGTACAGTCCCGACCTGAGCCCAAACGATTTCTTTACGTTCCCTAGAATGAAAGATTTATCACGCGGTCAACGGTTTGAAGACCCCGAAGCAGCTGTGGAAGCGTACAAATCAGCCATTTTGTCAACATCAAGTTCAGGCTGGAATTACTGTTTTAATGATTGGTTTGCACGAAAGGAAAAGTGCATTAAGTTGAACGGAGAATACTTCGAAAAACAATAAAATACAACTTGGCTATACCGTGCATGTGGCTTTTCTTATTCCCAATCATTTCAGTGTGCCCCATGTAATGACAGCATTTATTTCAAAATATCAATTCGAATATTAAGTGAAACGGAAAACATACGCTGTTACGAAATCGTTACGCTTATTAAATCGAAAACTGAAACAATGGAGGTGTTTTAAATTGAACAATGACTAGAATGCGACAGTAGTTTTGACGACGCAAAACAATTCCATAGATGAGTTTGCTGTAAGCATCGTTGGAGATATAGAATCGCCTGCTAGAAATAAACGGTTAGAAAATGAAAACGTTGCGAATAGCACTTAGCGATTAGATATTTGAAATGAAAATGTTTTATTCTTCGATTTAAGAAATTGTCTCATTCGCCACATGGGTTTATTGGGTGTTTTTCGTTTCGAGAGTGTCGAAAAAGCCACTGTGAAACAACCAGAAAATTTTAAAGCTACCGACAGATGTTACAACCATCTTCCTTACGTCAGACTTAAAATAACCAGATAGGCGACGGGGACGAACGTTAAAGCTGTGAAACTTCTGGTACTGTGATCGCCGATCCTCCTGCCAAGCGCGACAGTTAAGGTAAATCTTCTCTAACGGTAGAGGCCCGTATCCAGGAGTGTACTTAAAACCAGGGAATGAAGAAAGAAATTTCATTAATTTAACATAACTTCTAGGATTCCACTATCGCACAAGGAATCTTAACAATTCCTTTTTGCCCTTCGGTGTCACAACATCATAGCATCTAGAGTTTGTCGACAATTAACCCATTCCATGTCCCGTGTACCACATATGGATTATTGCTATTGTGTCGGAAAATCTGATAGTGAAAGTATTAAGATATAAATGTTTGAGTATTTAATCATATTAATCTCAGTTTGAAAATAAGGAAAATTTACTTATATATATTTTCATGTATATAAAACATGCATTTTTGACATTCAATAACAAGTGATATAATAATCACATATTCTTTGACTATAGTTATGAGTATTCATAGACCACTTTTGGCTTAGTTTTAGAGATATCAAGATTCAAATAAGTCTACAATGCTAAGTCTATAATAGAAGGGCAACAACATGTTCTTGATAACAACATAATTTAAAATTAAAAATGTTGTACAACCGACTTCAATATAAGTTATTAAGAATAACTCAAAAACTATTGGTCTCACCTTGATCAAATTCATATTAGTCCCACACGAAAAGTACCACCTTTCAAATAAAAAAAGAATCATCGAAATCGGTTCACCCAGTAAAAAGTTATGAGGTAACACAAATAAAAAAAACATACAGTCGAATTTAGTACCGTCTCCTTTTTGGAAGTCGACAGACAAAATAATGCAAAACTGCGGTTGTCAACTCGCCTGCCAAGTGTGACAACTATGGCAATCTATGAGGGAGGCCTATGTTCAGCAGTGAACTTTTATAAGCTCTAATGGATAATGAAACTCTAGTGTTCCTCCCCAACTACACTTTTAAATAAAGCACCTTAAATTCTGAAATAATTCTGATAAAATCTTATTATCTATACTTATTGTTTTTGATTAAAATAATTGTAAACAACAAATACAATTTAAGAAAGTACCTAGCTAGTCACAAGCAGTGAATTGAGTGGATTACATTAACTTAAGTGGATTAGATTACATTGACATTATTTTTTTTATATAACTAATACTTGTTTTGTTAAACTCTAATCGGTTTAATAGTAGGACGCATTAAATTGTTTGCGCCTGTTCTTACATTGTACTACTGTCATTGCTGAAAATTCCTTGTTTAAAATACCCATGAACATCGAGCCCACATGAGGTGAAAGGACGGTGCGAGATAGGCGCTGCAAGTGTCCTTGGCGACTCCACTCTTTTTCATTCTGTTCAATATTTTGTGTTTTGGCTCGTTTTGTCTTCGAATTTCTACCGAGAAGGAGAAAAGTAGCAGCTTCACGCATGTGTGTTTCCTTGGCTCTGCCAAAATGCGGCAAAGGTGTAACTCAATGGAGTCTAGCCGTAGCCTAGATTACAGTGCACGAGTATGTGAACAATCACAAGTACACTCTCTATGTCCTTACTCTCATAGTACCTATTAGAGCCATGCCGCAGCTATGTTTAGGTTGTAGCATGAATGGGTCGGGTTGACCGGGGAAGGGCCACGCTGTGAAAGAATATCAGCGTGAAATAGCAGCTTAATGCTGTTGTGTTTCGTATGGTGAGTGTAGAGAACCGAAATATCCAGTGAGAAATCAGACGCAGGACTAACGGCTTAGCGTGCTTTCTGAGGCATGCAGGTGAAACACCGCCAATTTTATGACTTTGGGCAGTAACTGAAAACTTTTGAACTGGATAACCCAATAACTGGTTTTGTTCCAACCCGGGATTCGAACCCGAGACCACGTGATTCCTATAGTATTAAACACAGATTCGTTACAAATCCCTAAAAACCCAGTTACTTAGCAAATTCCTTTCAACATGGTTTTCTTCACCTTCAAACCGGCTTAAACGTGCCTACTCGTATCGTTTTTTAAAAGGCTGGCAACACATTTGCATTTTCCATGGTTTTGCAGTTGTTCATGGGCGGCGGCTTACCATCAAGTGAGCATGCTCGTTTGGTCGTATATAAAAAAGTCAAAATGTGCATAACTACGTAAAATTTATTAAAACGAACCAACTATATTGCATAATTACTTTCAAATTAATTTAATTATTATTATAGTTTTTAGTATTGTATATTTTAATAAATGTATTAATAATACTTCTATCTTTTATATAAGATAATAACCAACGTTTTAAATAAAAAGTGAGTGAAGGTCTTAACTCGAAATGCTTAATTTAGAACGTGCTGATTACGTACGATATAGGTTAAATGTTAAATTCTTAATATCAGAAGGGTTTAATGACATGACGCGTGCAGCCTCATAACGCAGAGTGTTATTAAGTAGTACTTAACTCTTGAGACGTTAAGGTCAAGCAATTTCGTGTTCTTAAAATGCCTCTATCGTAATCATATTGCACTTATACAATAATATGAATAGCCACATATCAAGAAAACACTATAACTAATCCAAAGACAAAGGGCATATTAATGTACCACACAGCCTATATCAATTTTATACGTTATGTAATCGATTTATTCTAGTAAACACTATTATTTTTTCCCTGCAGGTGATATTACCTATTAAAATAATAGAGAGCTAAATTTAAAACATGTAAATAATATATTTTAAAAGTCAGGAAAACAATTTATTTTTTTTTCATTAAAATTAAATGAAATGCTCATGAGGCGTACACTTTAGGATTTTCCTCACTATTTATAAATATATGCTTGATAACTTTTCAATTCCTAGAGTTCAGTCCACATCCTGAATTTACCTAAAGTTTTTTTGTTTAAAAAAGGTCACATTAAAATTTTCACCTGTATCGTAAAGGCGATTCACACGCGGACGTTTTTATTACGGCAGCAGCGAGAATATTATTATTACGTGATCGCAGCTAAGTAAAATATAAAAAGTAAAAAAAGTAAAGTCTATTTACCAGCCTATTTACGTCCCACTGCTGGGCACAGGCCTCCTCTCGTTTCTGAGAGGGTTTTAGGGCAAGGAATTGTCCACCGCGCTGCCCCAATGCGTGTTGGCGAACTTCACATGTCTTTGAAATATTTATTTCTTATTTCTCAGACATGCAGGTGTCCTCACGATGTTTTCCTTCACCGCCGAGCACGTGGTAAATCAGCACTTAAAATTGCAATTAAGAATTTCGTTGGTGCCGGCGGGGATCGACCCGGGTTGCTCGAGTACTGTGAAGCTTACAGCGAGCGCTAACCATCTGAGCTACCACGGCTCACAGAAAAATATAAATATAAATTAATGAATAAGTTATTTGAATTATATATTATAAGTGTTGCGCGCCGCAATTAATGCATGGTACATGGTGACACTATTTACCACTAGCGCCATCTAGTATCGAGTAATAATCTCCTCGACCTACCTTTTCAACTCCGATTCTGTCGTTGGTGTGCTCGTGCGTGGCTAGCGTAGCAAATCTTATTTACAAATATTCGCGCGCAATGCGGGCAGGTGAGCACATCATTACAGAAATATCACGTCGGGAATCCAATTAAGAGTAGCGATTCTCCTCAAACATTATGATCTCGGCTTTTACCAAAGACCTCCACTCCGGTCGTCAAGTGGCTGCTTGTTCCCACTCTGAAGGCTCAATGTCGCACTTCTTCATGTGGCGCTTAAGTACATCTTTGTACCTGAGGAGTTGCTCACCATGCTTACGCTTACCCTTCTCAAGTTCAGAGAAAGAGATGCACTTTGCCGCACGCTAATCTGACATTCGGAATAAGTGTCCACACCAACGGAGTTGTCGTCCCATAAGGTAGGCCTCAATCCCCATGGTATAGGCTCTACGCAGCACTTCTGTATTCCGAATGCTATCACATCAACGGATGTTGAGAATTTTGGGCAGACATTGCAAGTGGAAGCAATCTAAGTAGTACAATATGTTAGGCAACACTACCGCCTTATAAATATCAATTTTGGTAGCCGGCTTTACGTCACGTGAGCCTTGCGATCCAGTTTACCGAATACCGCAGACGCGGCACCGATCCGACTGTTGATTTCAGCATCAAGGTCACACTCTTTGATGTTATCGTGCTCCCCAGATAACGAAATGTATTGATCTGCTTAAGTATATCATCACCGAGTTTGATGGCTAGTGTCTCTTGACCGTAGATATCTAAAGACATCACTTCCGTCTTTTTAACACTTATCTTCAGACCAAAACTACGACACGAGTCATGAAAAGTGGTCACAAGCTATTGCATGCCAGTTGGGGAATCGGTCACAAAACATAGATCATCTGCGTAGACGATCTCTGTAATAAGCGCGTAAGATACTTTCGTACGGGCCTTAATGCTGGCTAAGATGAAAAGATTGCCATCATTGCGAAAACGAATGCGGGTTCCTTCAGATGCAGTTTTTAAGACATCCTGGACTACAACTACAAATATAACATAAACACTCACGCCTGTCATCCAAAGGGGTAGGCAGAGACTACGGACTTCCATTCGGCGTGATCCTAACACACCTCTCTCGCCTCCTTTACATCCATATATCTACGCATGCATGCTCATCGGTTAAGGGTACTCCTAATCTGTCCCATTTTCAATGTATCGCCGATTTGGTCGATAAAACTTCGGTATAGGGCGTCCCTTCCCGACCCTGACGTTCACTTCTGCAAGATAAATTTACTTTATCACTCTTTCCTCGTTCATTCTTTCTACATGACCAAACCACCGAAGGATTCCTTTCTTAATCCAAAGACAACTGCAAAGTATAACGCGAAAAGTGTGGGTGCTATTTTACGCTGGTATTCTATTCTGTAAGATCGTGGTCGTTCCCTGTTCGAGCCGACCCATTCGTGCTACAACTATACAATTAATATATGTAGCTGCAGCATAGCCCTACCACGTTTAATGTGCTTTTGTTATAATGCTTTTCTCATCTAAATATCAAGATACCCAAACGTTTTAAATTTGATTTATTTTTCTGTACATTTAGTTTATAATACCTATTACCTACTTAATATGAGCAGCCCGTTTGCCTTAATTTAATCTCTGCATATGCCATTAGCAATTTTATGATCTAAAAAGCCGATTAATTAAAAAAATTAGGTTAATAAATGCCAAAATTTGGCCTATTTTGTAAAGGCCAACAACAATTTGTGACAATAAATCTTTTTTATATAATAATCACACCCAAATCTTTAAAAAAACCTGATAAAAGTATGTTATAATTTATATCTTTTATTTATTAAAAGATCAAACATCGTCGGTTACAGCCTATCAAAAGTCCACTGCTGAATATAGGCCTCTCAATAGAGTGAAAGGGATATTTGCCACAGTTGCCACGCTTAGCCGGCAGATTGGCAACTACAGTTTTTTTTTTCATTTTTAGTAGAAAGACCTTGCTGCCTGTCTCCTGGTTTATTTTTCTCGTTTATTTTTCTATGTCGTCTCTTACGATACTGACAAGACGACATAGAGAAATAAACATTATCACCGCTGTTAAATTAGACACCAGATGATATTTTTACAGAGTTTCAGTTCAAGATTTCATTTAAGCTGGTATAGTTTTCTGAACCTTAGCAGACTGAAAATAAAAAAAAAATGTAATTTTAACCCTTTCGCTGTCCCGTGCACTACATATAGGGCACTGCTATTGTCTTACTATTGTGTCTGGAAACCGGACAGTGAAAGTGTTAAATATAACAGTGTACCGTATTTGATATCTTTTTTTTTCACTAATGTTTCGGTATAATTTTATAACTAGAAATAGTGCAATTTGAAAGGAAAACATTCCGTCTTACATGTAACATCTCGAATAAATATTTTTTCTTACTGGCAAGCACTCTTTAACTTTGAAGCGGGTAACCCTTTTTTCAACTACACCCGCAACGGCCGCTAGTAACGGCCAACTTCCTCGTCAACGCAAGCACTAACGCTTTTGACGAGACACATTACGTGCGCGTTCCGTTACCAACAGTAGATAAGATCTCATTCCACTGCTCCATCGAATACTAAGGCAGTTTTCCATACCTGACCTGTGGATAAAAGAACAATAGTGGACACATTTGGCCAGAAGATACAGCACACCGGGCCCGGTAAACGTCGGGCAGCTCAGAAATTACCCAGGTGAGTGTTTGCCAGGTCTTATATGTACATAACATATTATTTTTTGATCCTTGCGAGCCAAATCTTTCCTTTCAAATCGTGCTGTCTTAGTAAGAGTGTTATCTTTAGTTTCACACACAGTTTAAATTTTTAAATTTAACGTACATACGTACTTTCATCGACGTGTCGTATAGGCCATCTTTGCAACGCAAAATGCCGGATCCAGCACGAGTTGAACAATTCATGTGTGATGTTTCATGCGAGCAGGATATGTTCGAACGCGATATTATTTTAGATGATTTAAAAAGAACATTACAGTTCGCAACGACCGATGAACAAAAGTTCCGTTCGCGAACTAAAGATCTTACTGCACAACAAAGAAAGTTTAGTAAATTACAAACTAAAATTGAAAAATGTCTAATAAAGACAAAAATGTTTAACAAAGATGAACAAATTAAAATTCGTAACGATTTTGATGACGCGTACTACGCTATTGTTACGCATCTGAGCAAATTAAAACAAGATGACGAACAAGTCAGGCGTATGAGTAGGTCCTTTAACTCCGAATCGTTTGCACAATCCCACAATCCAAAATTGCCTAAAATTCCCTTACCCAGCTTCTCGGGTAATAGTACTGACTGGAATTCATTTTATGATTTATATATTTCACTCGTACATAACAATAATGCCTACACGGATGCAGAGAAATTCAGATATTTACTCCTTACTTTAAAAAATGAACCTTATAATTTAATTAAATCAATTCCCATTACCGACGCGAACTATTCTGTAGCCTTACAGGTATTAATTTCGCGTTATGAGAACAAAAGAATTATAGCTTCCACGCATCTCGACAAAATTCTCGATGTTGAACCTTGTTCAGAAAAATCAACAATCAGCTTACGTAACTTACTAAACATTTACCAAGAAAACATTAAAGCACTTGAAGTCATGAAATTCCCTACAAACGAATGGAGTTTTATCTTATTAACGATTTTACTGCGAAAAATTCCCTCATCTATCCGCAAACGTTTTGAGTTATCATTAAAATCACCATCAGAAATTCCTGATATCAACACACTAATATCCTTTTTGGAACGGGAATTGTCCGCAAACGAAATTTCTCTCCCTAATTTTGGTCAGATTACTAAACACGAGGGTCAATTAAAATCAAACGCACCATCAGGCAGCGGCGGTAGCCGAACGACGGCATCTCCGGGCGCACGCCGTATATTTATAGGAAACAACACATCACAGCCTGTCTCAGAGTCTGCATATAATATTCCAAACAAATTTCCGAGTGTTAAATATTTCCATTGTATATGCTGTGACGCCCAACATACACTAACTAAATGTCCGACGTTTTTAAACTTATCACCCAAGGAGCGCTATACGTTTATTAGTGGTAAAAACGTTTGCTTTAATTGTTTACACGTTGGACACGACGTTAAGCAATGCAGATCAAATTTTATGTGCCGGACGTGCAACAAACATCATCATACGCTAATTCATTTCGATAATCAATCTTATGTAGGTGCTACCGAGACAGCTGATCCGCATGACAGCTCCGCTTCACTCCCTCCTACAGCGTACGATCCCGCTACTTCGAGCGATTCTCAGCTGGTTATGACGTCGATAAATCACACGACTCGCGACGCTATCGCGCAATCTAGTTCTGCTCCGTCAGTACGAACGAGTACAGTGTTACTGTCAACAGCGGTCATCGATGTTTACGTAAATAATCATAAGCGATCGACCGTGCGTTGTCTCATAGATTCGGGAAGCCAGGTTTCTTTTATTAGTGAGGCGTGCGTACAACGTTTGGGCTTAGCGAGAAAACATGTCAATATTCCTCCTGTTTACGGAATTAATGAAAACAAACCGGTTTATCCAAAGGGTTTAGTTTCGTGCTATATTACACCAAAAAATAAAACACAACCTGCGGTACAAATCGAGGCCTTAATCTTACCGAAGCTTATTACTACACAAATGCCCTCTTGTCAATTACCTTATAAGGAATGGTCACACATTAAAAATTTGACGTTGGCTGATCCCGATTTCTTCACACCACAACCCGTAGAAATGTTACTTGGAGCGGACATACTTCCCCAAATTCTATTAAACAATACGGTGACTGGAGCGCCTGGGACTCCCATAGCAATAAATAGTATTTTTGGATATTTACTGCTAGGCAAGCTAGATTTCAATATTCATTCACCCGTTTCATTCCCAGTTCAAGTGTTTCACAACTCGGTTAACGATGAATTTGATCTTCAACGCTTTTGGGAAATAGAATCAATTACAGAACAAAGGTCTCTCACTCCCGATGAAGTTTTGTGTGAGACAATTTTCGAAAACACGCATACGCGTAATGACACAGGACGATATGTAGTCGCTCTGCCTTTCAAGCCTGACGCCTTGCCCCTGGGTGAGTCACGTGACATTGCTATCGCTCGATTTCGCAGATTAGAATACAAGCTTGAACGCAATCCGCCACTGAAATATAGCTATCATGCATGCCTCCAGGAGTACTTGGACCTTAATCACATGGAACCTTGTGATGGCTTTTCACCTAAATCTGGTGGCTCCTATTATATTCCGCACCACTGCGTGGTGAAGGAATCTAGCGAAACAACCAAAATGCGAGTGGTCTACGATGCAGGTTGTAAGACTACCCATGGGAACTCCCTGAACGATGTTTTGTTTACAGGACCCAAACTTCATCTGGATATAGTCGACGTTCTACTGAAGTTTCGAATTCATTCTATTGCCTTTACAGCTGACATTAAACAGATGTACCGCAACATTTTAGTCCGTGACACAGATAGGGATTTTCAGCGTATCGTATGGCGCACTTCTCCTGACGAACCCATACATGACTATCGCCTTCGTACTGTAACTTTCGGAGTTAGTTCCTCGCCTTACCTCGCACTTCGTACAATGCAACAGCTTGCGCTTGATGAAGCCACTCGTTTTCCAAGTGCTTCTCAAGTCATAAAAGGTGACATATTCGTAGATGATATAGTGTCAGGCGACAATACGGAGGCAGAAGCTCTTGCTCTACAACAGGAGTTAATAAGCATATGTCAGGCTGCCGGCTTCACTCTTCACAAGTGGCACAGTAACTCGCCTGCGTTACTCGCTGCGGTTCAGCCCACAAGTTCTCATGGTGAGCGGCACCATAACGTACCTTTTGCGGAGATGGAAAATGACATGAAAACTAAAGTACTTGGTCTTCAGTGGAACCCAAATTCAGATTCATTTACTTTCAGTGTTCAAATTACCTCTAACAAATGTACTAAGCGTTCGATTCTTTCAGAAATTGCTAGAATCTATGACCCACTTGGCCTTTTATCGCCAGTCACCATTTTTGCTAAACATTTAATCCAGTTGTTGTGGATAGCACGTGTAGATTGGGACGAACACCCACCCCAAGATATAATAAATTCATGGGCCAGTTTTACTAACGAGCTTCCACTCTTATCGAAAGTTACTTTTCCGCGACATGTATTTACCCACACTCATTCTGTACAACTTCATGGCTTCTCAGATGCATCCGAGAAAGCATATGCTGCATGCGTCTATCTTCGCGTACGGGGAGACATCGGTGCAGTGGACACTTACCTTCTTCTAGCTAAAACACGCGTGGCGCCTACTAAACGTATGTCCATACCGCGTCTAGAGCTCATGGCGGCCCTATTATTATCTAGGTTAATGAAAGCTACCTTAAATATTTATGGGAATCGCATACCTCGCGATCAGATATACGCGTGGTCGGATTCATCTGTGGTACTAGCGTGGTTGCGTTCTTCGCCACATGAGTGGAAAACCTTTGTTTCCAATCGCATAACAGAAATTATAAGTAATATTCCGTACTGCCGTTGGCGGCATGTCCCGTCTGCCGACAATCCGGCAGACGCGGCTTCACGCGGAATGCTTCCCGCCAATTTTTTACATCACATCATATGGTTCCGCGGTCCTCACTTTTTACAAAAGGATGAGACTACTTGGCCTGTTTTCAAAGCTACTCAGACACAAGAAGAAAAACGTACCATTGCAATTGTTTCCAATCCATGTACTTCTTCTTCCACCAACGAAGACGTAGAAATTATATCACGTTATTCATCCCTGGGTAAGCTGGTTCGTGTCACTGCTTTATTATTCCGTTTCTATAAAAAATGTAAGAAGGTTCAAACCTCTCTTTCTAAACATATTTCCGTAACCGAGTTTAATTTTACTTTGAATCGACTCGTATTTCTTGTACAACAATCCATTTTTCGTGACGACATTTACAACCTTTCAAAGGGAAAACTCCCGTCAAATCAATTAAGACGCTTAAATCCCTTTATTGACTCAAACAATTTTCTTCGCGTAGGTGGGAGGATACATAAGTCCCTTTTACCATATGAATCAAAACATCAATTAATCTTACCTAAAAACCATCCGTTAACGATTCTAATTATTAATTACACTCACGTGTCTCACTTGCATGCAGGTGCGCAAAGCACACAATACATACTTCTACAAAAATATTGGATCTTATCCGGGCGTGACGTCATACGGCAATGTATTCATCGCTGCGTCCGTTGTTTTCGAGCACGTCCCGTGCGCCAGCAGCCCAGCATGGGTCCCTTGCCTGCCTCACGTTTGCGACCCGAACGGCCCTTTCTTAAAACCGCTGTTGATTTCGCTGGTCCCTTTTACGTTCGAGCTAACAAAGTGCGAAATGCAAAAATAGTAAAATGTTACGTCTGTGTATTTGTATGTATGTGCGTTAAGGCTATACACCTCGAAATAGTTTCCGAACTTACCACAGAGGGTTTCTTAGCGGCACTACGACGCTTCACGTCACGCCGAGGTTTATGCAAGGATATTTATTCCGATTGCGGTAAGAATTTCATCGGCTGTGACAGGTACCTAAAGGACTTGTATGTCTTCCTACAGAATGACACGGTGCAAGGCGCGCTCCAGAATAAGACTCTGGAAGAAGGAATAACATGGCATTTTCAGCCACCGTATGCAAGTCATTTTGGTGGCCTTTTTGAAGCGGGCGTCAAAAGTTTTAAACACCATTTTCATCGGGTAGTAGGTCCTCGTATCCTAACCTATGACGAGATGCATACCCTATTATGTCAAATAGAGGCAGTGCTAAATTCGCGTCCGCTATGCGTATTGAGCTCCGATGCGCAGGATCCCCTCCCTTTAACTCCGTCTCACTTTCTGATAGGTGAACCGTTAACAGCTATCCCCGACGTTTCACTTGTGGATGAAAATCCGGGTAGATTATTCAGGTGGCGTTTGATACAACAATCGGTTCAACATTTCTGGAAAAAATGGAGCTTAGAGTATTTGCATGAAATTCAACAACGTGGCAAATGGTTCACCAATCGTGGAAATCCGGTCCGTGAAGGCATGATTGTGGTAGTATGCGATGACAACCTTCCACCTTTACAATGGCGACTTGCGCGTGTACACCGTCTGCATCCAGGCTCTGATGGGATTACGCGTGTTGTAACTCTCCAAATTGGGAAAACATATTTTAAGCGACCAGTTAATAAAATATGTCCACTTCCTATAGAATAAAAAACGTAAATAATTATTCATATTCCTTATTTTACTTTCTTTAGAAATAATTTTAAATATTTATCAGTAATCTTAAGATATACTTAGTTTGATATTTACTAGGTTTAACTTTGTTTATACTCCTTACACTATTTTTTATCTAGTTTGTATTACAGATTTGTTTAAATTTAATTAAAAGATACTGCGTACTTTTAAGGTGAGCGGCATGTACCGTATTTGATATCTTTTTTTTTCACTAATGTTTCGGTATAATTTTATAACTAGAAATAGTGCAATTTGAAAGGAAAACATTCCGTCTTACATGTAACATCTCGAATAAATATTTTTTCTTACTGGCAAGCACTCTTTAACTTTGAAGCGGGTAACCCTTTTTTCAACTACACCCGCAACGGCCGCTAGTAACGGCCAACTTCCTCGTCAACGCAAGCACTAACGCTTTTGACGAGACACATTACGTGCGCGTTCCGTTACCAACAGTAGATAAGATCTCATTCCACTGCTCCATCGAATACTAAGGCAGTTTTCCATACCTGACCTCCACAGGTCAGGTATGGAAAAAAAATGTGAAAAAATGTGAAAAAAAAATGTCAAATGTGTCCACTATTGTTCTTTTATCCACATAAAAGAACAATAGTGGACACATTTGGCCAGAAGATACAGCACACCGGGCCCGGTAAACGTCGGGCAGCTCAGAAATTACCCAGGTGAGTGTTTGCCAGGTCTTATATGTACATAACAAACAGTATTATTGAATTCACTTAAAAATTAAAGTAACTGCTGAATGATACTCCACATGACAGGCTGTGGCGCTACCGAAAGTATATTGATGAACTCCACATGTCCTCTAAAAATGTTTAATTTCTCACACATACAAATTTTGTTCACATTGATTTCCATTACAACCGAGCTTACTTACTTACTTACTTATCTTCACGCACAATCCCTGACGGGGTAGCCAGAGAGAACAGATCGCCAAGTGTCACGATCCTTACATACCTCTTTCGCTTCTTTCAGATTCATTAACTTCTTCATACATGCACGTCTAGGTACTAGTGTGAGTACTATTGACCCTCCCCTCTTCGAGCAATTTGCTCACATGGTCTTCGAAAGTTAGTCTCGGTCTACCTCGACACCTTTTAATATTAACTTTCGCGCTATATATTTTCTTCACCATTTGGTCTTCACTCATTCGCTCAACGTGCCCAAACCATCGAAGCACGTTCTTATCAATTTAGGTATCTTGACCCTCCCCTCACGAGCGCGCGTTAAATCACAACGTTAATTTTTTTTAAATAATTATATTGATAAACAAACTTACAGTCTATCACAGTAAGCCCATGAACACCTTCAAATTACAAGGTGCGTTGTCACCTCTCAGAACTGAGATGAAATAACTCAGCCTGTAATCATACTGGCTCTCCATAACCTTCAAATCGGAACACAGCAATGCACACACTGCTTCTTAGCAGCGGAAATAAGTAAGAGAGTGGTGCCTACTTATCTAGCTCTTAGGCAGAAAACCTACCACATAGTAATAAACATATTCAACTTAAATTGATTTCATGCCTGATTGAATCGAATAATACTAGATATCAGAGAGCAAATTAGCATATCTATATGACACTTGTCGGTAAAAAGGATACAATTGTACACTTAAAGTAATTACCCCTAGTGGAGATATTGCAAATATTTAACACAGATTTATTATTTTTTATAAAATAAACTTTACACCAGAATCCCCCGCCGGCACCAACGAAATTGTAAATTGAAGTTATAAATGCTGATTTATCGCGTACGCAGCAGTGAAGGAAAACATTTTAAGAAAATCTGCACCTGAGAAATAAAAATATTCGCAATATGCGAAGATATTCTCAAATCTTCACCGCGGACACTATCTTGGCGTTTTAGAAAACTTTCTTAGAATTTTTAAGTAAATATTAAGTTATCAGTAGAGTAATATATCATAACCTATTGTTTTCTACGCTCTCTGCACTTGCTGTTACTTATCATGTGACTTAGATTTAAGATTATTATATTTAAACAAGCTCTCTAACATTATGATGACAGAGCGATTAATATCCATTTTTTGGATCATCATCAGCTCGTAAAAGTCCACGGCTAGACAAAGACCCCGACCGTTGTATGGGGATTTGAATTAATCGACTCTGATGCCGCCCCCATCGTTGGTCGGGATAGTTTAATTTAACATAAAAGAGTTGTCTTTACCGCCATTTTTATGCCATGTAGTGGCGCAAAAGAAAATCCATCTCGCAATGTCGTACCGTGGCTCTAGTGAGAGACGCCTATGTTAAAAATAACTTATAGCATCCGAATCAAAACACTGTGTTGGATACATTACACTGTATTTTGATTCTGATCTGAACATACTGCATAAGCACCTACGGTCAAAACATGAGCGACTTTTATTTTACTTGTATACAGTAATATAATGTTATTTTTTAGATACCGCTACATAATCTATATTATATTAATACGTGAAGGAAAAAATTTGTACCACTTTTTAAACATATTGTGCGCACGGAGGAGTGTGAGATTTAGAATAGTTAAATTAAACGTGGAGAAGGAGGGTAGAAAGCTATAATTTATATATAATATGTAACACATATACATACACAAATACACCAAATTAAATTAAATAAAACATTAATTGTTTACGTTCATACTGGTAATATCGAATAGACAGAGTAGAGATACGAGAGATACTCGTACGTAATAGTCTGTGATCAAACAGGCGTACAGAGCTTTACTATATTAGACCATTAGAGTAATAACATTCATAGTATGTAAAAGAATTTGAAAATTTTGCCAACAAATAATTACTAACAATGTTCCTTTTCTTTTTATTTTACTATTTGTCTTTTATTGCATAAGTAAAATAGCATCTATAAACCACAAAGGTTTGTAAATAATGCTACTATCTACATCTAGTATATTCCCATAAGGTTTGATAAATAAAAATAGAATATACGTAATATTACATTACTTATGTTGCAATTACTTTAAAAATCGAACTAATAATGTTAATAACTTAGGTAATAAAATAACTAAGTGCTTTAGTATATGGAGTGAATGTCAAGGCAAATATCGTTTGTTTTATATTTTGTATATCTTAAAACGGTTGTTAATGTTCAGTCGAAAGTAAAATACAGCTTCCTATATATAAGATTAATATAAGATTTTTATGAATTATGGTCGAATTTCAACCACGAGCGACCATTAGTTAATTATAAATACTCACACGCTAATTATAATCTTATATTATGTAATTAACCAAAACATAATCTTAAACGCGGTAGTCATTGAGCTTATTTAAAGCAAGCTTTCACTGTTCGGAGAAAACATTCACGGCAGTTTGGATACCAACCAGTCACAATAACACATTAAGTTAATGTAAAGAGTTCTTACGTACATTCATTTAATGTACTATAAAGCGTTATTAACCCATAAAAAATAAAATTAAATATATATTAAAAACTATAATATGTAAATTTTAGTTAAAATAATCTTAACTTAAAAATTGATTCTAATATTAATGATTTCTTAAATTACTCGAATATTATACGTTGAATAATACTATGTACGACGCAATGTACTAAAAAGTATCATTTTGTTGTCAATAATTTAGCGAATAGTAGTTGAATTACTGTATTTGTTATCATATCTATCGAGTTCTGAATCAAATGAGTTTTATTTGAACTTAAGGTAATTCGTAATCCCGAAACCGAAGCAAGAGCACAATCAAATGGTGGCTCAAATTGGAATTAACTTCAATCGAGTTAATTCGTTAGGATCGAAAATTGTGTACTCTTTATACCTTGGATAAATTATCCTACTGGATGGAGCCTTTTGGTTTTTAGCGTCACCGTTTTTTGTCAATTGTTATTTGTAGGTACGCATTAGTGTGCATACCTAGAGAAGTGACTGTTGTCTAGATCACCGAATTAATAATGCTGAAATTATTAAAATGCGTTTTAGTTGGAAACCGACTATTTAATATAACGTTTATATATTCAATTGAAAAAATATAAAATAAAAACACAAAACATGTAAAATAGTACAGATTCTGTAATTTAAAACTGAACGCACCTCCAGTGTCTTTTTGTAGATTTTATCATTTTATCATGTGAAATATAATAAAAATAATAAGGTCTAATAAAACCTAAGATAAAAATTCCATAGATTCTATATGCGCGTACACCCGTAAACAAAATATAGACACAGAATATTTTACATAGATTGTTATCACCCGAAAGATATAAAGTACAATACGCATGTGAGGTGACCAGAAGTTTTTACCCTGTGTTTTTTATCTTTAAAGATGAAACTTTACAGAATTTTTGTAAGTACCTATTAAATTTGACAGCGCACTTTCTACTCTGTTCTGAAAATAGAAGCACGTTGTTGATAGCATATGTTTTTAAATTTCGATAACGTAATGCGTAGTTTCTACGAGTTTATATTTCTTATCAAGCGTTTTATATTCTATAATAATCCATTAGTGTGATCCAATCTGATTAACGGCGTCAAGAAAAATACCTGATGAAGTGTTTTGAATAGAGATATTTAAGTATGTTTCATATCTGAAACGAAAACACAAGGCAATCTATGGAGGAGGCTTTTTTCCAGCTGTGGGCTAGGCTGTAATGGATGGAATGGAATGGAATTACTGAAAGATTATCATTAAAATGACCATTCCATTTAGGTAATGTATGAGATACGCAGTTCGAAGATGATGACGGAATTTACAAGACGTCCGGTACTGCCATTTTAGAAAAAACTCCATATAACAGAAAAGGCCCATATCCAGCTGCACACTTTTACGGTCTGTTGAAGAAGACATATTAAAAAAATTAACATCGTTAAACAATAAAATCTGAAAAGTTAAATCAGCTTAATCGGAAATGTCAAGGAATCACTAGGTCCAAATATGATTTTACTTAATTACTTTAGGCATTCACGTTGGCGAAACGTAACCTTTGCCGTAGATGTACATAAAAAAATAAATGACGACATATTCTCAAAGTTGCGCAACCGCCTTAAAAATGGATGTACGGACACTATGCTTCAATTATACCGAATTAAGACTATTGTTTTGGAAATTAGCATAACTAACAGCGGCACTATAATTGCGCAAGGCATAATTTTCATTAAGTGTTATAAAAATATTTTACATAATAGTTTATTTTCAGAAAGATCCTCGAGGGGTAGCCTCGTGCCGGTAAGTCAGGTGTAGGACAGGGCCCCACAAGTCGAGTGATATCCCGACAAGACAAGTTGTATGTCGACGGATGCAGGTAGCAGCTGTATAGCCAGCGCCCATTTTCCCTTCAGCTCGATTTTGACCATTGGGCTGTATCCAAAAGGGTATATGTATATACTTTTTTGGTTCTTCTGGGGATATCCTCGTTACATATTATTTCACGTAGAAAAATTCCAAGCATAGCCCTTTCCATCGCTTACCGAGTGACTTTGAGCTTCCACATAGAGTCAGCAGTGAAGGTCCACACGGAACGCTAGGCAGATAAGGAGCTTTCTTCTTGTAAAACGTGAACGTTATAAATTATTTAGGTGAATAATTCTTATTTAACTAATAAAATATTGCCAATATTTGTTACTTGCTAATATTTATCAACTAAACATCATTCTTACTTCCTTATTATTAGTTTGTACAAATATTCTCTTTAACCACAACCAGGCGACCTTCTTTTATATTAGATATCACGTTCACCTACGAAACACCATTAACGATTTTAATCTTCGTTATAAATAACAGTTTTTGATTTAAACAACTCTACGTGATACGTGAATCATCTGTAATCGCCAGGAAAGTTACAAAATCTGCATATAATTAGAACGTAATTTTATGAAGGCCGAATTATTTCCGTTTGTTATAAAATAGTCGAATATTCATCTACTTTAACAATCCGTAAAGTTCTCAATATTCTATTTAAATCTAGTTCTCCAAAAGAAAAGAAGTAATTAAAAATAAATCAAATCAAAATCAATCACCCGATTTTGAATCATGTATAAGCGAACACCATGCAAATGCGCAAGGTTATGACTTTCCCAACATGGTAGTATAATCTTGTTTTCTACGTAAGGCGTAAAGATGCGTAATGGGAAGTAGGGTTAAAAGTTCAGGACGTATGGATAAGCATAAAGATCGAGACAAATCTTCCTTACAACGGAAGACACCCGTCTTCAACTTTGGACTTTAAAATAAAGGTATATAGAGTATGATTAAAGCACGAAGAGGTTGGCTGACCGGAGAATGTGAGAGAACCTCCTTCTTAAAACTAGAAACAAGATATTCCATCTTAGTTCTCAGGTGATGTAGTGGAAACGCATCTGCATTTTAATTCTTAATCGAGGATAGAGATGTCTTTGGGTACACAGCATCCAATTAACATCAGATAGACTATGTGCTACTTTTTACTCATATTTTATTAAAAAAAACTCTTTATATGAATTAAAGATCATATCAGTGAGTCTAGAAGCATATTTTTAAATAGTCAATGCACGCTACGAAGCCCGATCATCGGTTGACTATCTATTAAATGTAATAGAAAACAAACTTATTTGAAACTCGATTTAGCAATCACATTGTATTTGTTTAATTGGAAGTAAAAACTAGAAATGAGTTGGGGCGTGACTCGAACTTTAGGCCTAATCAGTTTGAATAGCCTATCATGTAGAGGATGTCATGGGGTCATGGTTGAATATGGCCAAAAAGATCTCATTAAGTGGTCTCACTAAGTGGTCTAAATGACCAGAAACTAAAAAATTGGGGGGTGACTCGAACTTTATGGATAATCAGTTTAAATAGCCTATCATGTAGAAGATGTCATGGGGTCATGGTTGAATATGGCCAAAAAGTTCTCATTAAGTGGTCTCACTAAGTGGTCTAAATGACCAGAAACTAAAAAATTGGGGGGTGACTCGAACTTTATGGATAATCAGTTTAAATAGCCTATCATGTAGAATATGTCATGGGTTCATGGTTGAATAGGGGCAAAAAGTTCTCATTACACTCCTAGGGAGTCTAAATGGTCAAAACCAAAAACTTTTAAATTCTTATTTCGGCTATAACACCGCCTCCTTCGGAGGTTCTTAGACAGTCTTTACTTCCCGCATCGCACTTGTTTAACTATTTTATTTATGACTTAATAATTTGTTTTAAAATTTAGTATATCATTAGGTTGATTACTCACTTTCGCTCTATATTTAAACGAGTGACCATGTGACCTCACTGACTATTTAAATCTTACCATTTTAATAAGATCATGGAGCTCATTCGAGTTACTGTGCTAAAACATATAACACTACTACTACTATAAAACAATGATATCATGAGGATATATTTACAATTATTACTATTTAAGATGAAAAAGAAACCTTACATACAGACGATAATAAATTTAAAAATTTGGTTAAAATTAGAGGCGGTTTTGTTAACAATTAACATGATGTTATTGACGGCTCGGTTAAGTAGTAGCCCATAGTTTGACTGCGGCACTGCCAATCGCGTGTTCCAATGTAGCTTACAAAGCTATACAAATAGTTGTTCCGTTTTTAGATTTTCATCATCATCTCCATAGCAACCTATCAAAGATCAACTGCTGAACATAAGCCTCCCCCATAGATTTCCTCGTAGACATTTTATACTACGGCTATAGTTGCTACGTTTGGCAGGCGGTATGGCAAACGCAGCTTTTTTTTATTATTTTCAGTTGTTATCCTGATTCATTTCCCTTTGTCGCCTCTAACGAAACCAATAGGACGGTATAAGGAAGTAGGTATTCTTACTACGCCATTACACGTTCTGATTCTAGATGTTAGTCCATGTGCAATTTATGTGAGATTGTGACATGTACATTTTTTAAATAGGAATATTAGAAGATATGAGATTTAAAATAGATGAAACATTACACGAACATTTCAGATAAAGGAGGGAGGTATCTTATCATATATTTAAATCTAAGTAGAGGAAATTCCAAACAATATTCATACGAATATAAGAACATCCGACAATACATGCCAAATATATTCTTGGAAAGGCCTATATAACAGCAGACTATGTGATATGAGGGAACAAACTTTGGATACTACGACCGCTACCTGACAAGAACAGATTACAGTAAATTGTCTTAAAATTTAAAAACCGGCTTAAAATACACGAGATATTTACCACTATTAATAGTTTTTTTTTTAATTTGTTATAATATGCAATTTTAAAATGCTGGTACAATTGAGAATTAAAAACAACGAAAACCTTTTAAGGTAATTGCGAAGGACGGAAAAACATGACAAATCCGTGAAGCAACCGACCGACCAACGTAAAAAATATACTGTGTATTTAAATGTCTCGATCCTTCTTAAGAATCGAATAGGTATTACTTAATTATGTCAATGATCCAAAGGTAACATCAACGTATAGTTAAATAACAGACTGTTTATTGCACCATGTTTATTTATTTCCAGAGAAAAAGGTCACGAGAAGCTGCCGTTATAGCGACTATATAATGTTCTCATCTCGATTCTACCACAACAAAGTTCGAAACTCATTCGGGGAGGGGATATGTACCCAATGTAAAACATAACCGGATTCAAAGTTAATCCGACGGTAAGCAGGTTCGTAAAGTCTGAAACCCATGGATAACTGCGACTTTATATAATCTACTAAGACCGATACAGGTTCGTTGTCAAACTGACAACTATTATAAAGTGACTATTTCTCTCTTTTGCAAGCTACAGATAGATGGTGGAGTGAGAGTCCTCCAATGGTACCTTCGCGAAGTACCACGTTCACGCGGTTGGCCCAGCATTGGTGGTGTAATGACATTGTAGCCACAGTTGTCCACACCTGGATGAGACTCGCACAGAAAGAACGAAAATAGCAAAAGATGGAATATGTCTTTTCATTATTTGGTTACACGCGAATGGGTATCCAAATAATGAAAATAATCATTAATGGAAGTAAAGTAATAATTTAAATATTATATATTGCATAGATACACTGTAAAATGATTTCCATGACATTTAATTTTACTATTTATTAAATAAATAAACATTATTTTTAATAGGTTTAAATTATTTAAATGTGGAATCTAATTTATTATATTATATATGATAATTAAATTAATTGATATTTGATTTGTTATGTTATTATTTAACTCGATTTGTTGTACATAATTAACAAAATGTATACAAAGTTCTAGCTAATGTTATTTCTAAATGTTTTCTTTCAGCATGATTAGTTTTTTAATGATTTTTTTAATATTTAAATTTTATATGATTTTTTTATTTTGGGAAATAAAGGCTTAAATAAATAAATAATAATTTCTTTCTTGTATCTCTTTCTGTATACTCAAACCTTGAACACTATAATTAGTGAAGGGTCCAGAGAATGGTACATAACCAGCAATACATTCAAACATACCTTACACAGGGTCATGCTTGTAATTTGCCAAAGGAGTGGGCAGAGTCCAATAATCAGCATGCTACTTGAAATAATTTTTGTCAAAACTATGGGTTTCAATGTAAAATTGTGAAACAGGTAATAGTTGGTTGGCCTATCGTCTAAATAATCACAAACCCAATATCCCATTGAAACAGAAATATAAACTTTTTTTATTCAATATAAATTATAAATAATACTTATTGAAAGTCACTCTTTTGTTTAATTACCAATGGTTCGAAAAAAAACCTCTGTCCTGGGAAAAACCAGCAAGAATCCCAGCGGGACTTTTTTTTTAAATAACAGCTTACAATCATGTATGTTACACAAATTAACAACACAACAAATTAGAAATAGTTTGGTAGCGATCACCTCATTTCCAGGGGTTATTATCATCTATAAATTCTTTAATACTATAATAACCCTTTTTATACAAACTTAGTTTAATAAAGTTTTTGAACTTTGAGCAGGTCAAATTTTGTATATTTTCTGGAATTTTGTTGTAAAAGCGTATACATCGTCCCAGGAATGAATTACTGACTCGATGGAGTAGAGTAACTGGTACTACTAGCTTGTGTCTGTTCCTTTAGTCTGGTACATTAGTCATCTATACAACGTGCTGAACAAATAACACAGTTGGCCCTAATTATTATGTTATAAGTCTCACATAAACATGGGACCTGTAAGCTTCAGCCCAACATTGAACAACATACACTTAGAGCTGAATTAAATTTTAGAGTCATTACTATTCTTTTAATTCCTATTTTTTACATAAACACAACAGTGAATGTAGGGTATTTTATCGACTAAATAGCGGCAGACATGTTTTATAGAAACGTACCATATATTTAAACAAAACTAACATGTAAAATTGCTGGAAAATTAAACTATTATAGCCAGTATAAAATCATAATAAAATAATATGTAAAATTGTCACCACCCCCCGTTTTATGGTTTTAATATTTTTCAACTCAGCTCCGTAGACAGTATCTTTTAAACAAGCATCATAACTTGTTATCGCTATAATAACATTTAAGTTTCACATAAGTACTAAGTTAAATGATGTAATCATCTTAGACCAGGACAAGTTGAACTGGTAGGTACAACAAGTTATTATCTAAAATTATAAATTTTTTCAATATAGCACACTGAAGTTGAAACAAGAGAAGGTTATTGAGTACCTACTCAATAACGTTCACATTTTATTTAAAAGGACTTTTTAAACTTCACAACTTTCATGTTTTTTGATAGTATTTTGGTCTTAAAATAATAACAATATATGTGTATGATTGCAGGAATTAGTTTATGACACAAAGTATCAAGCTTTCGTACATTTATACATACACGCGAAAGTACTTTCAAAATATTTATTCAGAAACTTAACATACGTTTCTATGAATATAATATGCAACAACCTTAATAATAAACTATACCTATGTGTATTTACAACCCCAAGTGCTGGATGAGATCTTACACATACCACAGATTCAGTCTAATGAGTGTGTAATAGTGTGCGCTTGTAAATGTACGCACTTTGACATATCCTGCGTAGTGGATATATTATGAAATAATTGCAATCCTTTTTATGTATAAAAGTAAACCTTTCCAATAATAAAATATGTTATTATGAATGACTTATAACATATATTTTAAAACATATTAAATTAAATAATAAAGTTGTTTATTCTTGGTAAATATCGCTCAAAGCTTCAGATTTAACCTTCAAGCGTGTTCGAGCGCGTTGATGTCTTTAGTATCGTGACATTTTGTGACAATGTCTCTTTTTATATAGAGATATATATCAAGTCTCGTAACAATACGACAATAGTATTACAAATGCAACATAAAAGAACGGTGATGAAGCAAGATTTTTATAAAGATACAACAGGTAAAAGTATCAAAAAATAACTAAAAGCTTTTAAATGAAACCTACAGCAAAGATTTACCGCATTAAAATGTTTTGATGGTTTTCAAATAAGGAACAATAAAAAACAAAATTTCCTTTAATTAACTCCTTTAAATATCGAATATATCCCTTACGCAACGAAATCGAATCAGAAAGAGTACTAAAAGTACATACCTTACATATATCTTTTATTTCTGGAAATGGACCTCACCATCTATCAAATAATATAATATGTTAACTCCATTAAAATTGTAATGAAATTAAACCTTTCGTATTCCATATAAAAGAATACAGGAAATGTCGATTACCAGTTATAAGACGTAAGACCACGGAAGCGATTGTAAGAACTTCAATAATTTTGAATATGATTACATAATTCTAATCTCTAGCACTTCTCTTACTGAACTTTCAGAAGCGCTCGCGGATAATAATACGGGCCCAGTCACTTTCAAGTGATGCAACGTTATCTAGTGATAGTATCGTCTAGATTCTGAAACTATTAAATAAGAGTGGGGAACTTATTTTAAAAATTCCAATATCAGTTTGCAGTATTACTTTATCATAACAGTAATGATATAATATTATTTTGCAATTAATATTTTAAATTATTAAAAAGATTAGAGATAAATAGATTCGGCTTTTTAGGTAATGTAACAAAAATTGAACGTTCTATTGTCTGTTTAATTGATAACGAGATTGAGTATCTTATATTTTGTTCAATCAGAGTACATATATGCCTTTGCATTATATACTATGTACATATTTCTAGGTCATATTTGTGTGTACATGTAAACATACTGCTGTTTTTTATTACTTAAGATAGACATTATATCAATTTGTTTTAAAAAACATTACTTCCAAACAAAGATTTTCTCCTTTATCGCGGGGGCACTTGACATACACAGATTTTACAAGGACTAACCTCCAGACCCAGAACAATTCTTTGTAGGCCATATAAATACTTGTTCCTTGCGGGATTCAAACCCGCGGTCCTTAAGGCTGCAACTCATTGCTAAGCCACTGCGCCACGGAGCCGTCAAATTATGTTTTAAATAACGTTTATTAAAATATAAAAAAAAATACTTTACGTTGTTGCTATATAATTAGTAAAATATTTTTTACGAATTTAAATTAAGCCAGATTTGTAGTTTTTGCTAAATTCAACAAAAATAAACACTCATGGAATCATTACGATAACTATCGATAACATCTGCTATTATGGAGGTTGTTCCTTTGAGTGTTTTTTACGTTGATGATATTATATATTTTATAGTTATAAAACGCATTAACCCAAATACAGAGTGAGTTTAAAATAGTTTTTGGGGGTAAAATGTCATTTTGGTCATAATATGTCGGATGACCATGGTGAAGGACATCATTTAAATGCTTTTGGAGCACCAGTTCTAAAATGTATTATATATTCGTCAAATTCTCACTTATTATTTAATATTATATAATTCAAACTAAATACACTATGTGAAGAATACAATTGTAAATAAAAGCTAATGTTCATTAAGGTCAAGATAAATCACGATATTCTGATATAATTATAAAAACTTTAACGATGTCTGCAATAGAAGAGCAATCTATTTATTTATTTATGTATTGATCTAATGCATACGACCTTACGTGTGATAGAAAGGAGACGATCGTCCTAAATGAAAATCGTACAAGGACCACTCGGGCAAGAAGCGTGCGAAGTTATTAGTGTCTATTAAAATTCTCATCAACCTACATAAACTTTTGATGGACTTACATTTCAGTTATAAGCCTAACTATTAAAATATTATGTCTATAGAATAAGGATGACAACGAACACACAGTCTACCTGATGGCAATTGGATGTTGTGCCCCACAGATGCCCTAATCTATCCTCAATTAAGAATCAAAACGCAGATCCGTTGTCACCTCTGAGGACAAAAATAAAATGCCTCGTTTCTCGTAAAAAGGTCTCCGGTACTCTACACTCACTATACGAAACACAGAAGCATTTGATGCTATTTTACGCTGGTATTATATGAGAGCGGGGTAGTTTATGCTGCTACCATAAATGTTACGGCATGGCGTAACGTTTTGTAGAACTATATTTTATTTTAAGAAACAATTTTATGATTTTATGGTTATTACAATAGCAGTATCGTAACTCAAATTAAACTTGTCTTTAAACGGATACAGCAATCATAAAATAATAGAACACCTATCAAACACTTATAGTGTATAATGTTAGCCTATGGTCGAAGCCGATCTTATCAACCGTTTCTCAGCTTTGTTTCCAATTGATAAATTGGAGTCACAGTAACTTTGTATCAACGGTCAGTCTTATAAGAACGGCAATAATGTTGTAAAAATACATTCTAAGTAGCTTAAAAAATAGCATACTTTGAGAATGAGAAATTAAGTTATAAGAATTGAAGTTATAAGTTTTACTAACTTAAAAATAAGTATATAAGAAATAAAAGAAAACCAAAGTATAATAACCTTGATGATATTTAGTCAATGCGTCTAATACAACATTGCAACTTACTCAGAATATCAGTGACAGTGGGTTAAGGCTGGGGTGGCGTTTATTTGTACAATATAGCACATAGTGCATAATTATGCATGAAATATTGTATTATACGCATCTGCTGAAGCCTGTGGGCTGAAAATCATTGAGGCCGCTAGTTAAACGGTGCCGTTTAGTAAAAAGGCTAGACTGTTAACTAAAACGCTGATTTAGCTAGCTGGTTGCAACATATACATAGAAATCATCATCATCATCATTACAGCCCTTCACAAGTCCGCTGTTAAGCACAGGCCTCCCTAAAAGAATACCACAAAGCACAGTCCGGAGCCACCAGCATCCATCGACTTCGTGCATGTCTTACCAGGTTGTCACTCCATCTACTGAAGGGTCGCCCTAAACCTCACCTACCGGTACGAGGCCGCCACTCGAAAACCTTTTTTCCCAATCGGTTGTCGGTTTTTCGAGCTATATGGCCGGCCCATTGCTACTTCAGCTTACTAATCTGTTGGACTATATCGGCCACTCTGGTTCTACTGCGGATAACCTCATTTCTAAGTTTATCACTGAGAGAAACCTCCAGCATAGCCCTGCCGTCTAATTGCTCGCCGAGCGACCTCCGAACCGATCAAGATACTGTAAGTTGATACTGCGTAGATCGCAAC
Source organism: Parnassius glacialis (assembly GCA_033319125.1). Classification (NCBI taxonomy): domain Eukaryota; kingdom Metazoa; phylum Arthropoda; class Insecta; order Lepidoptera; family Papilionidae; genus Parnassius; species Parnassius glacialis. The sequence goes on from JAVANC010000006.1 coordinate 10,911,845, forward strand.
AAAAATTAATAATTTTAATCTGGAGGTAGCCATGGTTAACTATGACATGTCATACACCTCAGCCCGCCCCCCATGACCATGGGTGCTGTAAAGGTACTCGAAACTTCGGGAATATACAATAAGTTAATATACGCGATAAAATCCGTAAAACTAGTTTTATTTAAATGTATAGTGTTCGCGTAAATATAAGAAATCATTCAGAACGAGATTTAGAAATAATCATCAAAAACAATTTATTTTTATAATTTGCAATTTCTCAAAAAAAATCTCAAAATTTTTCAGATAAAATATAACCTAGATCACTCCTGGTATTGCTTTCTATCTGTTCGTGAAGTTTCATTGCAATCATGACTGACAGATTAAAAAGCAATCTTAATAGAATGCAAATAAGAGCTCAAGAGTCCCTCAGCTCAATCAAAGGCATTTATTTCGATACTAGCTGTACCCCGCGGCTTCACCCGCGTATATCACGCATCTGCGGCTCGCGACATGCGAACTTCGAAAGAGACATCACTACGGACGGTTACTGAATTAAAAACGATTTAAAAAATGAAAAATGTTGCTTAAATTACATGGTTAACGTAATTGGTGGTTATTCATGGTGCAGGTACTGATATAGCCTTGAATACGAACTGATTTATTTGGATATAAGGACTAATACCTAGGTACGAATAATGTGTTTGTACTGGTGTTACTATTGCATACTTTAACATGGATAAGTAGTTATTGTGACATAGCTGTAATAGTTAGACACATGGTATCCCGGACTTTTTTGTAGATATTGATGTCCTGTATAAAACTGTAGCAAATCACTTTGCTCTATTGTCAATAGTTTCCGCAGCGTACGCGGTATAAGGATCCTTTTTGGTATTTTTTCACACCTTGGGTTACATTAACGGAGTATTCATGCGGATCCCTAACTTTTTTGAAAATATTCTATCGCCTATGTTCATCACGGATAATGTAGGATTCTAATAGTGAAAGAATTTTTCAAATCGGTCCAGTGGTTTCGCAGCCTATTCAATTCAAACAAACAAACAAATAAACAAACAAATCTTTCCTCTTTATATTATTAGTGTAGATTGTAGACAGATACTTAAATTTTATTTATACGTATCTATTTTATTTATCTTCACGCACAATCCCTGACGGGGTAGCCAGAGAGAACAGATCGCCAAGTGTCACGATCCTTACATACAGAAAAAAAGGATACAAAGGGCGGACTTAACGCCTGAAGGCATTGTAGTCTAACATCGAAGCTCCAGCACGCTTAGGTTAGATATGTGATTAAAAGCTGATCAATGTACAAAATAAAATTTTTGAAAAACACGAACAATGCAGACTGTTTGCTTGATAATTTCATAGAAGTTTTATCAATTTTCATCAATAGTTTTCCTTAATCAACTCATCCATGTTCTGATAATAATATGAAAACATTTCAATCCGTTTACAAAAAAAATCTCTTGATATCCGACAGGAGTCAGTGCAACTGCGTTGTATAAGTCAAATATAGTATAGCTAGACAGGCGACGGAAAGTCGTATCAAAAGTGTAGAAGGGCGCCGCGCACCTTTTAGACTCGTCACTAATTTAAAATCATTTTGATTTGGTTATTCCATAATTTGTTTTAGTTAACCTTTGTTATTATCGATTCTTCTGATTCTCGCCTGACAAAAATGGACAACATTTATTTTTGCTTCACTGCCACCCACCGTATTTTTTAATTTACTAGATAACCTCACTTTAGTGAATAGAGAGACTATAAAAGATTTATTCTGGCCATATTTGTCAAAATATATAACATGTGAGAATGTCATCTGAGTGATCTATTTCTTCCTGTTAATTTCATACAAAAACAAGTACAAGGTGATCCGTATGGCCAGCAGTCGGTGTTTTTCTCGAGCATCATAAAGACGTTCGATTCTCGTTCATATGAGCTTCAGTCTCCTTGACATTTTTAAATAACTCCAGTTTAAAATGCAAGATGAATTAGTGAAGGTAATAAATGATTTATGAATAAGGCATTTTAATCACTACAGTTATTGCAAGTTCATTTTTTATAACATCATTCAATCAGAATAAATTTATATACTTCATGATCTAGATTACTAAGAACTAGTGTTTAATTTAAATTATTAAATGCGAAAAATTAAAAAAATTAAAAAGAGATCCAATTACGAAAAACATACAATCGAAATAAGAACCTCCTCCTTTTTAGGACTCGTCTAAAAAGCCACATACACATAATAAAAATAATTTTAAACAGTAACATAATGAGAGAAGGTCAACATCTAAAGAGTTGTGGACACATTTATACGATATGTTAGAATTGAGACAGTTTTACTTAAATTGTTGCAAGCATCATCCATAGGTGTAGCTAGGAAGAGGCTTTGGGAAGAGGGGTACTTGGTGAAATGAAAACAAGGAATAGAAAAGAAAACAACAGAATAATTTTCATTCAATGTAGGTTACGAGAATACTTATTTATTAAATTCATTTATATTATATTATCACCACTAGTTCGGAAAAAAATCTGCCCTTAGAAAAACCAGCGGGGTAACCCGTCGGGATTTTTTAAATTAAAATTTCAATATATTATGTTGTTTAATTAAATATTTAAACAATTATTAGAAACCACACAGTAGCGATCACCTCATTGCTTGTGAATTTGCAAGATGTAAAAATTACCGTTGAGTGATTTCGTGATTCTTGCCTTTACAATACTATAAATAAACAACAGCTTCAGGAAAATTCCTAAAGGGCATGAAGTGTTTATATTGTGTTAATGTTACAAGACGAACTTGTTTCAGATAAACGTAATATCAAGTCACTCGATAAAGCAGGGAAGTATAATACATAAAACAAGTGATATTCACCGAGGAGAACCACTCTTCTTTTTGCATAAAGCAACGCAATGGCCTTTCGACGTTATTATACCGTTTCGCTTCAAAGTTAATATCAGTCAATTAAACTGTTATTCGTGATTAAATAAGGAATGATGAATCTTAATACGGTGACCTCTTTTCATTTAAAAACCACTTCTTGTGTTAAAAGTGCAAGCACTGCACTATTTTCCTTTGTGTATTCAATACAATTTCAGTAGGATAATAAAGATACTATTTTTTCCTCTAATACAATAAAATAATGAATCAATAAATACAAAAATAAATAATTTTGAGAAGGATTCACACCCAGAACCGCATTTGAGCAATGCCAACGTGTAACGTATCTTACCCGTGTGTCTAAGTACCTATATACTGTTTATCAAAATTTAAAGTTTTTATTTCTTATTTTATAGAATAAGGGAGACAAACGAGCTCGCGGCACATAAACATCTACATCTTCGATTATAAATAAAAATGCAGATGCGTTTTTACCCGTGAGGACTAAGATGGAATGTCTCGTTTCCAGGAAAAAAGCGTCACTGATTCTTTACACTCACCATACGAAACACAGCAGAGTTAAGTTGCTATTTTATGCTGGTATTCTGTGAGAGCGTGGTCCTTCTCCGGTCAAGCCGACCCATTCGTGCTACAACTATACTACTAATAAAACTGCAGCATGGCTCTACCACGTAAAAACCCAATATAATTTCTCAAATAATAAACATAGTTGGAATTTATTTCATTGACGATTACGCTACAGTTTTGCGCTTTGAACCTACACAACTATTTAGTTTACATTTTAACATGAACATTATATAGACGTAAGAATTTAACATTCGCATTAATGTGTTATTTGCTAACACATATTTCTTTATACTTTGAATAAAAATGCACATGTGAAGAAACAATTTCGGATTCCAATTGTTTCAAGGTAAATTTTAATTAAACATCTTAACTTTAATTTACACAATAAAATCAGTCGTTCAACAAAAGATATTACAGGCGCAATAAGCTGCCAATAAAATTTCTCATTTCGTGACTCAGTATCCGAAATATTGCAGTGTTATTTCTAAAATAGAAGGTAAAAGTTTTTTTTTTATTGTAAATAACGTTTTTTCATAAAACTGAAGTGACAAACTAGCTTACAATCCATCTGATGTGAAGTGGCTTCTGCAGACCATGAACAACCAACTTTGTACAAAAAAGGCTACAGATGCATTATCACCCCTAAAGGCTAAAGTGGAATGCCAGGCTGTGCCTGTAATTATTCTGACTCTTCTTATCTATTTGGTAGCATATATAGATAAGAGGGTAGTACTAACCCAGCCGGACAAGAAAAGGAATCCTTACACCTAGTTTTAACGATTAATTTATAAGTTCCGAAATAAATATTTTTTGAGTACAATATTTTAATAAATTTTTTACACACTTATTAATATGTTTTAAAACGTTATTTAAAACAGATTTAACTGAACCAAACTGCTTTACAACAACAGTTTTTGAGTATTAGTCTCAGTATTTTAATTTTTAATGTGAAAGTTAAGAATAAGTATAAAATCTCCACATGAAGCTCCATATGGAGATTTAAAAAATAGAGTTTCAACGGCTCTAAACCAAAACGTGCTTTTCGAAGCGAAAAGGAATCCACCCACCCTTGCTCCGTCCATCCAAAGTGGATGGTTAGAATGCATTGAGGGCCTTCAGTTTTTAAGCGATAAGATTTCCTAGAATCTTAGCTTTGGATGGTTCATAATATCCAAAGCCAAAACAGACGATATCTTTACAAAATCTGATATCTTTACACAGGTAAAGGCACACCGCAAGTTTCGTCGTTATGAATCGAAATCAAAGTCAAATATTTTTTTCAAAACTGACTTTAGCAAAGCACTTTTTGAAATTCTAATACTACGCCAACGTCTCAAAAAATCAATAAAAGAAAAAGATTATTTATCACAATGATGAATTTTGGCTACAGTTAAAAGTACTTAAATTTTCACCATCGTTCAAAAGGCTGATATCCTAAATATTTTAAATTAAATTATAATAGAAAAGTAAAGTTGCAGCCTATATACCTCCCACTGCTGGGCACAGGCCTCCTCTCATTTTCTGAGAGGGTTTTAGGGCAAGGAAATGTCCGCCGCGTTGCCCCCATGCGTGTTGGCGAACTTCACATGTCATAGAGATATTTTTTTTTATTTCTCAGACATGCAGGTTTCCTCTCGATGTTTTCCTTCACCGCCGAGTACGTGGTAAATCAGCACTTAAAATTGCAATTAACATTTTCATTGGTGCCGGCGGGGATCGCACCCGGGTTGCTCGCGTACTGTGAAATTTACAGCGAGCGCTAACCATCTGAGCTACCACGGCTCTGTTATGATGGAAAAGTGTTACTACAAAAATTAAAAATCATAACTAACAATGTTCTATTTTAAAAAATAATTGAATTTTATGTTATAGTTTAAATAAATATGATTTCAAAAGATGTTTCAAATCACCATGATCTTAAATTCTATTACTAAAAAGCTATGCTTTAAAGGTGCGGTATGTTGGAGGAGGACTATGTCAAAAGGTACGCTGAATTGAGAGACATTTTATAAGCTGTTATATTTAACCAAAATACTATGTAAAACATTTTGAAATAAAAGAACTTTATTACTATTATACTGTTGTTTATCGGTGATTTTATCATCAAAATTATAGTTATTCTTGAAATAACAAGGTCGCTTAAAAACTTAAGTATCCTATAGAGCAATTGGTCCGCGTACCTAACATTGCTTCCTGGTTTTAGCATAAGGTGTTTCACCTTCAATAATAAACCTTTCGAGAGCGAAAAAACGTGTTCAATAATGTCTAGACTCACCGAGACGTACGAGTATATAAACTTTTGGAACGAAGTTCTTTATGAATTTGCGGATGGGGGCTAGGCGAGAAAAAAATGTAAGATTTTTCCGTCACGACCCCTTCTGACGTACTTTAGACGGCCTTGGCGACTATAAAGAAGCGAGATGGAATAATAACCATCTACCTCGCACTTTTTCTTATCTTGCCATCAAACAAACATTATTTTATTTTAAATGACGCTTCATTATAATAGACGCTAGTAATTTATTTATTTGTATTTGTTAATCAATAATATAATACGTTTATCAATAATAATATACTGTGAAAGGAATTTCGTTCCGACCGAGTGTTCTATGACACTCACGCATGTTGGATCGCGTAGCTTAATCAGCAGTGTACTTGACCATTGTCTCGTGACACTTCGGCGACGACGGCTTCGACCCGAATCTCAAATCATCTATTACAGCCTATCAAAGTCCTCTTATGGACGTTGGCTTTCCTATAGATTGCCTTATAAGGGGGATATTTGATATAGTTGCTACGTTTGTCAGGCGGATCGGCAACCGCAGATTTTTAATTTTCTAGTTGTTACTAGAAAGACGCTTCTGCCCATCTTCTGGTATGTTTACGTCAGTTGTCTCTCATGACACCCACAGGACGGAATCTGACAGATACATACCCATCAATCTTATTAAATATGCGTTATTTTAAACAGGAATAGTATATAACGAACGAGTATATCCGTGTTAGTACGTCTCTTGTTTGATGTACAAATAGATTTCAATTGTTGCGGTGCATTTGGAACTGTTAGTTGCAATTTTATTAAATTATTTAAAACTAACACGCCGCATTCCCCTGTGGCAACCTCGTACCTGTAAGCTAAGTGTAGGGCGACCTTCCACTAGATGAAGTCACGACCGACTAAGACTTGTAGAAAGTCAATGAATTCAGGAAATAGCCGTGTTTTTTGGCATTCCTTTGGGAAAGCTTATGTTTAGAAGTGGAATTGTGAGCAGATGTATTCACGATGATGATGATGATGAATATACATATGTATTTTACCTGCTTCACTCACTCTCAGAAACTCCCTTTTCTGCACCTATATAAACTTACTTGAATTACTCTATAGAAATTACCTGTAACAAATAACGACACATAAGTAAATATTATAAATGAAAGTTTCACTGTAGGGCACAGCCTTAAGTTACCAAAATAAAATTTAAATTGCCTTCGTAATCTCTCCAAGTAAACTTTTAACTAAAAATATGAGTTATATTTACTTTTCTAATAATAAAAATCTATCCTTCTATACTATAATAAAACTCTAACACGACGTCTGTCTGAACATAGCAGGTAGCTGATGTTATAGAGAGTAACTTAGGCTACTTTTATTTTAGGAAAATAATAAGGATTATGCGCAAAAAACTTAAATCCAATCGCAATAAATTCCACGTGGACAAAGTCGCGGAGAAGATCTAGTAAAAATATAACATAGTGGCATTCCTTGTAAAAGGCCTATGTTCAGCAGGGGACTTGTGATAACGATACATTTACTTACGACACAATTTCAGCATTCGTTGGCTACTTTACGATGCAATGGCATAGCTGTCAACTTACTACTTGAGCTATTTTCTTATATAGCTAGGTTTTTCATATTTTCTTTTGGGGAGAGTCAGGTTCTTGCAGTTAATAGGCCCAAAGTTTGAGAAAACCTAGGCTAGTGAATTCTTTTACACCGCAACGACATAGCGATTCGTTTCGGCGATCGTTTTAAATAATATTAATAATTTTCGATCAATGAAAAACATGGCATCCAGAAAGGGCTAATTAATATAGGTGACATTTAAAATGAACGACATTTTTTTTATCCCAACTTGTGTTTTTCTTCGTTTCGTTTCGTCGTTTTCATGTCTTTTGGTGTAATTTTAAATATGAGAAAAATAGCTTAATGAACATAATTAATTAATTATTTAAAGTTGAAAGAAACGGTACACCAAAATGAACGTAGATGTTAAGCCGTTTGTTTTATTATACATTGTATTATCTTTTGTAATATGACTGAGATGTATTAGCTCTTAACCCTGGATGAGAAGGTGAAAGGCGTATTAAGATAGGTTACCCGTCATTTCACCCCACTACACTGGAACTGCTAATCGGAATTTTAATTCAATTTGCCACCACATGTTTGGCGGTGAAGGCATCAATAACGCAGTAAAAATTTACCTAGTGAAAAAATACTTGATATATTAAAAAGCCTCTATATTTCGAAGATATAATATTGAAGTCCGCTAGTTAGAATTTGCACATTGTAGCAGCATATTAATCTTTTTCCTTTTCACAAAACCCTATGCCTAGCAATGGGATATATAGTCAGCAGACACTACGCAAGTTGTTCCTTTTTATATATGTCAGCTTTATGAGGTGTGTACCTAGTTTTCCTTCTTCAAATCCTTACCAAAGCCAACGTTTTTGTTCATTGTTCTTTGCGTTTTGTGTCCTCATATATACGCATCTGTAAGGTCACAGATGCGTTGTTTCTAGATGGCTGAAGGTGTGCATGGTCAGTGAAAGCCACTTACCATCGGGTTGACTGTTAGATCGTTCGTCACTTTATTTTTATTTAAAAAAATATTTGTGGGGTATTATTTTTTATTTATTCTCTGAATCAGAATCATATTACGATACCTTAAAGCATTGGCACTCAAAGGACATGGTTTATTACGTATTATTTGTTTGTTATTGTACTTTAACAAGCTTAAATCCACACATTATTACACATATACATATACAATTTTATCAAGAAACTTACGCCCATAATTAAAATTGAGATTTGTCAATGGCCAAAATTAATTTAAAACTTTTTCCGCAGCATGCGTGCCTTACAGTAATCGATATATAAAATAATGTGTGAATTCTTAAATGCCTATTACATAACTAAGGGAATAAAAAACAAATATTCAGATAACAAATATATGTAGAAAGGGTAATTGAGTATAGTAAAGAGACTAATTTCGTAGTTAGGAATAATAATTAATTCGTTTACACGAATTAATTAATTATAACACGTGTAATTTACAAGAATTCTGTCTAACTGCACCGATGGCTACCGCGCCGCACGTGCAATGGTGCTGGTCCCGTCATATATATTATTATTTGTTTACTTTTTGTAACTTTATATATTTGAAAATGTTTGCTCTAAGGTCACACATATATATATATATATATATATATATATATATATATATATATATATATATATATATAGTAGTATTTTTGTTTTAAACACACTGACAGCGTCGCTCTTGTGTTGCTCTTTTCGTGAATTTAACAAAAGCTTTTTACTCTTTTAGATAAGCTTTACTCGTAGGAAGTGAGAGTAAACACATTTAATCTATTAAGATCTTACTTAGGTAATAGAAAACAGATTACTGTAATAAAAAGCATGGATAAAAGAAACTAATATGGAAACTCTACATTATTCCGAATTCAGAACTGTGAGTTGTAGTCTTTCCTTTTTGATATTTATGACTTACCTCTAAGTGCAAATTTCCCCATGACCAAAGAATATATACACTACGCGAACTATGGCACTATTTACAGATGACTGTACTGTCATTTTTTCTTAAATAATAAAACGAGTGATACATTAAATAAAATAATTGATTTGTTAAATTTTATTAATCTTAAAATAATATCCATCCACCAAGATATTAGATTACTATGATAAAAATATTGGTAAAACCAATAACGCAAAGAGTTTTGAAAATCGATTATACGTTAATATGGAAGTACCAAGTTGTTACAATATCTATGAAACTTAATAGGTTTTCATATGCACTTCCACAACTTTCCAAAACTACCAATATCTACTACACGGTTACATCATACAACACGGTTAAGTGAATTTTACATTAAGATATGATATTTTATTTTGAGTTAAACCCGGTAATAAGGAAAATGTATTTAAGACACAAAAAATCATAAGAGCTACGTTTAAAAAAATATAATATTAACTTATATATACAAAAGGTCATGTTTGTAAAAATTAACATTCACCATTATATACGTCATATGAGTATGCACATATAGACTCTACTCTGTTCAAGTAAAACAGCCTTATTTAACAAACGCGTATTTCCATCGCGCTAAAAAAATATATTATGAAGTACCCAAGCAAACTAAAGATATAAAAAAATGTGAAAATCTTTAAAAAAAAGCTTGTCAGTGTTATAATTGATGAAGCCTACTATATATTTTGTACGTGGTAGAGCTACATGCTGCAGCTACAATTTGGTTGTAGCACGACCGGGGAAGGACCACGATCTTACAGAATACCAGCGTAAAATAGCAGTTTAATGCTGCTGTGTTTCGTATGGTGAGAGTAGAGAACCGGAGACCCTTTTTAATGGAAACGAGGTATTTCATCTTAGTCCTCAGGGGTGACAACGCATCTGCATTTTGATTCTTAATCGAGGATAGATGTAGATGTCTGTGTGCCACATCATCCACTGACCATCAGGTGAACTGTGTGCTCGTTTACTGTGTGTTCGTTACACTTATTCTATGAAAAAAATACATTAAATGTAATATTTTTGATATTCAATATTTTTCACGTCAATAAATGTGAAAAGAAACTAAATAGTTTATTGCATATCATAGTTTAATACTCTAATCTTTAAAAAAAATACAAAGGATCCCCATAAAACAGATAAATAATTATCTTTTACATGTTTAAATAATTTTAAATTTTTATTACATTTTATTGGATATTTATTCAAAATTAAATTAAAGAAGTAAATAAAAAAAAATAAAAAATTACACAATTTATTTATATTTTTAGCTAATAGGTTGGGGAATAATTTCGTAGCATTTTATATTTTCTTTTTCGTTTTGTAGGAGAACGAACACCAAACAAGTCAAGAATTGGCCGAAAAAATGAACTGCGATCTTAAAACAATTCTCAATCATCATTCAATGGGATTTGCCGAAAAATTGGAAGCCTGGGTGCCTCACCAACTTAACGAAAACAACAAAGAGAATCGCCTTCAAACTGCTTCTCAACATCTCGCCCGCCATCGAGAAACGCGCGGTCAAAAATAGCACTTTTTGTACCGAATCGTCACGGGAGATGCCAAAGCCGAGAATCACAGAAATCTAAATAATATTATTTAGATTTCTGTGCCGAGAGTCAACTCTGACCTGAGAGTTTGATTTGCGTTTGCTGGGACTGGGAGAGCATGCTGCAATGGGTATGGCATCAGCCGTATTTTCCGGATCTTGGACCGACATATTACCATCTTTTCCGCTCCCTGTCGAACCATACGAGGGCCGTTACCTTCGACAATATAGAGGACCTTAAAACTGGCTCAACAGTTGCTTCGATACCAGACCGGGCAATTTTTAGCGGGACGGCAAAGACAAATTCGCCGAGAGGTGTGATGAGGCCGTAAATAACAACGGCGAATACATATTTGATTAATATAATACTATGTATTTAATGCTTTTTGTTTAAATAATAGTCTTTGATAAAAACGCTACGAACTTATTCTCCAACCCAAGATACCCGTCCCATGGGATCGCTTAATGTGACGTTATTCAATTGGTCATTATTTAATAATGTGATGTGATATGTATTGCAAAATCAATATTTAATCATATTGTTATGACATAATGATTTCCTACATGCTTACCTTTTTCTCAAACTCTGTATCCAATGTTTAATTAATGTCTACTTTTCATTCGAATTTGTCATGGTTATTTTAAGGTGCCAACTATTACTTATAAGCAAAAAGTATTGTACATCTTATGCCCACAAGGTAGGGCATACTCGTAGTTGAACATTTAACTTATGTACATATTATATTCATAATACTTTGTTCATACGTATGATCCAAGATATAACTGATTCTGATAATAACGGAAAACAAAGTCATGGCCGGCAGCGCAGCATCGATAACTCCAAGTTGCCGACTTCAAAATAGTTCATTGTTGTCAATAAAGACTTCACGAATTTCCAACCATTTGTGGTGAACTACGACAATGCAAGGAAGTTAATATAAATGAAAATTTACAAGTAGATCCGAGGGTTTCTAGAGCTAAATGATGCTGTGTTTCGTATGGTGAGTGTAGGGAACCGGGGACCCTTTTTACTGGAAACAAGGCACTCCATCTTAGTCCTCAGGGGTGACACCTGCATTTTGGTACTTAATTGAGGATAAATGTAAATGTCTATGGGCCACAGTATCCACTTACCATCAGGTGAACTGTGTGCTCGTTATCACCCTTATTATATAAAAAAAAATATTAGAATTTACTTAAACAACACGTATTGATCATGAACTGTGATGATCCTCGAGAGAATACAAGGTCATGGTCATGAAAATATTGTATTGCCTTGTTTTTAATACGTCTGCGTAATTTCAGATTAAGATGTCAGGAAGTGGGTATAAAAACTCATTTACAAATATCCCTCATACATACATTTATAAATACATATTTTTTATAAACCTGCATTAACAAAAGAAATTACTGTCCATCTGATGGTATTTTGCTACTCCAGTCCATGAACACTTGTAGCGAACTTAAGGCTTTAGGCTACAAATGCGGTGTCAACTCTGTGAACTAAAATACCTTCAGATCCGAGCATAGCAGTGCAAGCGACAGAAATATGTAAAAGGTTACCTACCCAGACACTCCTAGGCAAAAAAAACTAAACTACCGCATCACTACCGCATCCTACCGCCTTATAAAACATACATACATGTCTAGCTAATATAAAGCATGTAAAAAGAGACAGGCGCTACAACTGCGACGATTCCGCTAATACTTAAAGGACAAGGCAAACTGGGGGCTGACTCGTTAGTGTATATGCATGGCCACGTTACATCTAGTGTTAAAACTAAAAATGGACGTTTTTTTTTAAACTGGAGATATAAAAATACTCCAGTTTTCTAGTTTAAACATTTTGTTAATAAAGTTGTGTTTTAAATATTATTATTGACCTATCATTATATCATAACCAACGCCATTAATCTGATATATACCATAATGATATAATATTATAAGAGTTGAAATTAAAAAATGAACTCGCGTCATCTTCATCATCATCATTGCAGCTCCTTATAAAAGTACTGCTGAACGTAAGTCTCTACCTAGGAACGTCACAAAATACGGTCGCGAGTCACCTGCATCCATTTCAAGTTATCAAATATAAAAGCGCACCCTCGTACGCACATGTAACTATAAATGAATATAATATATTAGCAAGAAAGTAAAAGCATTATAAAAATATATTTCTTAACAAAAAACACAAAATATTCTCTCCCCTTTCGGCCTAAGTGTGAAATAGGAATAAAACCCCATGCTGTGATCTATTTTTAACTATTTAAATGACACGTTGGCATCGGTATTTCAGTTTATCACAAATATATCACAAATATATAAAAGCTATTGAAACAGATATCATTTCTTATATCTATAATCTACTTGTTTCGTCCTTTGTAAGCTTGCGTCTTGAATTCATTTAAATAGTTAGTTACCTACTTCTGAAAAAGTATTCTCATGATTTTTAAAACTGTTTATAAGATCATTTGCTTACATAGTTTTTAAGCAAATAAATCCAATCTTTCTATGTCCACATTTTGTTTCCTTAATTAGTAATATAGCCAATATTTAAAAAAAAATACTGAAATATTAGTGTTACTTCGTACGAAAATTATTTCATCATTACTTGAACTTTTTATAAAAATACCGTATTTTTGTCGAACCGCAACACGCTCGGCAAATTTAAAAAGAATTTTAACATGACAGTAGAACTGAACTATTATAAGCGATAGATCACAAACGCTTTAAATAACAAAGCATGAACTGAATTACGTCTTACACAACGCAACTATCTGCTACCGGATCAAATGTTTCGGTATTGTCACGCGTCGTCGCGCGAAACGGTCGCTTGACCTTTTTACATAGACCAGAGAAAGTTATATTGAGAACCTTTAATGTTAATTACCTTTAAGAAACGAAAATTAAACGTATTCCGTCAATTATTACTAGAATATTTAAATCACTTTTGAATCGTTGTGAATATTACTATTAGAAAATTTCACTAGATCTCAAGCTTCTGAAAAGAAAGCTTGTAGAGAGTTTTAAGGCGATGCGGCAAAATGTGTGTTTTAACGAAGTTACTAAGTTTTTAGATTGTATGATTTATAATTTTACCTGTGCACCAACATCCAAGCCCTAATACAACATGAGTAAAGAAATCGACCAGAGCCAAAGCTTCTAAGGAGCGTTCAATTTTTTTTACGGATATAATAAAGGTTAACACAGGAGGATAATATTAAATAAACAAAACATTGATCAGCTCTTTATTATGTACCTATACAAATTTTTTTTATTAAATATTTACCCTAAATATTTTATTTTCATATTCTTTGTTTTTAAATAATTTGTTGAGCCTTTTAGTTATATAAAGTAAATTATAAATGTAATATAAAGTTTCATTCTCAAATAATCTAATAGAAAGCACTCGCATTACATATACAAGCTTGCACACGTCTTAATATATCATTATCAATATTAACAATGATTACTTCAAAATCAAAATTTTCGCGAAAGTTTTGCTCAAGCAATTCAACAAATGCCATAAATTTGTAGACATATATGTAAGAGATATCTCTACCACATAAAAAATAATAAATAATAAATACTAATTACCTAGTGTAGTCTTTGGAATAATTAAAAAATTATATATTTTATTAACTTCATTTGCTTTGAACAAGTGACAATATTATTGCAAAGTAGCGGTGTTCTTTAAAGTGAAACACAATTGCCACAAAAGAATAAAATGAACGTTTTAATGTCCAGTCCCGAAACAAATAATTAATTTTTGTCGGAGTCATTGTAACTTAAATAAATAATAAGATGAGAAAACACGTCACGAATATGATTTTTAATATATAACGACTACATTATGCTCGAACGAGCCTAAACTGTTTATACCTAGATAAACGTAGAGTACTTATTAACTAATTGATATTTATCACGAAAGTTGTTATTTTTAATGATATCAGTTTTATGTTATTCGATGAAAACGAATGTAACGTTTATATGAATGGTTATTTATTTTCGTATAAATGTTGATCACGAGATACGGACGTACACTATCTTCATAAATTGTTTAAATATTCGTATACACAGAGCCCAGTTTCTAACATAATACTTGACATTAAAAAGACTGAAATGTTGGAATCGTATTAAATCATAGTCAGCATATGATGAAGTCGTCAATGTAAGACGTCTTGTACTGATCGTAATTCATCAACGATTAGGTTTCCCCAATCTTCTCTGCTATTAGACATGTGCATGTCTAACAGCATTCTGTAGGATCTATTCAACACCATCATCATAATCATAACCATAATCATCATCATTATCAGCATTACAGGCCCTCACAATTCCACTGCTGCAATGAATGACTTCCTGCATGTCTTACAAGGTCACCACTGCATCTAATGATGGCCGCCCTAATCTGCGCTTACCAGATGCCAATCGAAAACCAGGAAATATCCCCAGCGGATGTCGGTTCGCTAAAATATATGGGCTAGCATTATCCGTTATCCTAGTTCTACTCTGGATAACATCCTAACGAACTCTATCGCGCAGGAAAACTTGGGTCATCTTAAAAAATAGTTAATAATAATTGTCAATATTGAATAACAAAATTACTCTAACTAGAAAAATATATAAAGCATGTTGTAATCAATCAATTCAATTTAAATGTCGTTAACGCCATATAATTGCTCCAAATATTTAAATAGCAAACATGTTGCTAAAATAAAACAACAAATTTGTTAACGTTAACATTAATGTGTTAACAGCACGTACAAAAGTAGAAAAGGCAGTCTCTACCTATTACCGATCTAGGTCGTTATAGTCACGAAGACAGATGATTTGGTGATCGTCACTGATTTCAAAATTTAACTGAGATCAAATCTTAGTATCTACGGGTTAAAGCTGCTCTATCTTTTAAATTGAAATTTGTTTAAGTTACTAATTATGCACTGATACGGTCACGTAACAATTTAAGTGTTGTAAACGTTTTTAATTTAATAGAAATATTAAGAAGCACGATGTGTATATTACATTCCATTGAAACACTCGATGTTGTTATAACACGACCTGATGAGACATGCGGGGAGACGATGGATGTAGGTGGCATGGAACCGTGGTTTGTGTAGTTTCTGATTGTGATTGTGATTGTGATAAGCTGTAGTGATGGTGATGATAATTAATTCAGAAACTGGTAGACCGTAGCAGACAGACAGCGTTAAGATTAATATTTTAATTTTACAGAATGAAAGCTTTTATATCTCATATGCCACGAAAGATAAAACAGTATCTTGTATAGATGCAAAAAAATTATATGATTATATCAAACTCACATATTTTTCTCTTCTCACAACGTTTTTGTCTGATTATATAAGTATAGATTGGTCGAAGCGTTAAACCTATTCGTGTAATACTATTAAATTCACAATTCGCTTTAAACCGCAGAACACTAATAATGTTCCTGGCGCAAAACAATCAATGGCCTCAGGTTAAAAATGTTCGTAACAAATAATTGCAATCATAAATACTTTTGATTTAACGAACCGGATCAAACGACCGATTCGTTCACGAATGACACACGTTCAAACAAGGGCTTCTAAAGAATCATCAAAAACAAGTAAAATAATAATATTACATTTCATTACTGGGGACATTCCTCCTCTATTGTTTCAAACTCTTGCAGTATCGAAACTCATCAACGTTTCCGGAGATCAAGATACGAACAAGCTACTGAATAGAACTTTTGTTCGCATTGTTATATCATATAAAATTTAAATGTAGCTTATACTAAATAGAAACCTTGTATCGTCTTACTTGGTCTAGTGATTGTAAGCAAGATTGCTGATCATATGCTCCGGGGTTCGAATACCGGATCGGAACATAACTATTTATTAAGAATTTTTATAAAAAAATTCTGTGACAGTTGGAAATTAGGAAATTAGTGGTGTTTCAGTCCGTGCCGTAAGAATAGAGAAAGCACGTGTGCTTGCACACACGCTCGTGCACTGTTGTTCTATCATACGCAAATGGCTAGCCTCCGTTCAGACCGGCCACGATGACCAAAATTCGGTCTGAAAAACATTTAACTAGATGAAGTTTTATTACTGGTCATCTCTACATTATTACGTTTTACTTTGCATTCGGAATCAAATAACTTTATTTTTAGCACAATTTTTAGTTGTTAGTTACAGATGAGATTAGCCTGCCTGAATAACGCACGCATAGCTTATAGCATACAAACATACACTGCTTATTTACAGGTGAGGTGAGCATTCAAAGGTAAAAGGTGGCATACGCCCCCTTAACCTTTGGTGGAGTATAGGTTTTCCCAAGCAATCCCAAGGTAAAGTTTGAAATGCTCATGTTAATAAAATATGTGATTTCAGTGACGAAAATCTGCTAAATTAGTTGGAATATGTATGATATCACTTTAGTTACTAAGTGTTTGTAAAAATAAGTAGCTTGAATATTATCAATTCGTTTATTACAATACATTTACCGCACTGGGTAAGAAAACACGGTGCCTTTTTGTAGTGTCGTTGCTTATATGAATCTAAGACAAACGGTGCGGTAAGACGGCCAGGGACATCACAAGCCGCATTTTGATCCTATCCCGATGCGACGCCAGAACGATAACGCAATTAAGCATTTCTAGTAATTCATTATCTACAACTAATTTTCGTCAAATCAGCATTACGGTCTTTCAAAAGTCCACGCTTGAACATAGGGCTCCCTAAAGAAATTTACATTTCCTAAATGCAAAGTTTCTCGCTTTGCCTATGTGCAAAGTTTCTAATCCCTAAATCGGTTTTAGCTATTGACATTGTTCCCAACATCACTACATTTGAAAAAACACACCACCGTCGATAATACGACACGAGTTTCGCCTTTAAACAAGGCGTCGTCAGGTGAAATTGATTCAGCGGTTCATGGATAACATTGTTTTCATTTAGATATGTTATATATGTATATTTAGATATGTTTTTGACATTGTTTTCATTTAGATATGTTACATAATTAAATTGTGCAAACCAACATTGATTGCAATGTATGGAACATTCACATTATAACTTAGATATCTAAAACCTGTCTACAAGCTAAACTTATTAAATAACGATTATATTTCGCAAAGCCACTTGAAAACATAATTCCCATTCACTTACATGTTACGGCAGCCAATAAAATTAAAGGAGCAAAGCTAATTTACGGAGATACGTCTGCTAAAATAAAGTCGTTTATATTACGGAATTTTTAATGGGGTAGCACCGTAAGAGAATTCATCCAATTACGTCCCGTGCGTGACCTTCGCGCGATTCATAGAATTATATTAGAATTAGATTAGAATTTTCGAATCGATATACTTCCTCTTGTCAGTCGCCAGAGTCACGTTACATCTCCTCTCCGTCCTCATAACGGTCCCAATAAAACAATATTGCTTCAATATGACAGCTACGTAAGAGAATCTACGAATCCATCGCTATTGGTGTCGTTGTAAACAGGTGAAATGAAAACTATGATCTCTTGGCTTCCATTAAATGGCGGCAAAACCATTTTATTTACGTCAGACGTAAAATATACAGACTAGCAACGGGAAGCAGCGCCAGCGAAAAAGACATGTAGTACTGCAATAGACAAACAATTAATTATTCTTCTCAACAGTAGCTAATTGTTGAGCAGAAGCTATCTACCTTGAAACTATTTTTATTAAACTAAATTAGGTATGTACTTGAATGGACTTTGTCTTCTCATCTGTTCAGTTTATTGTGCTAAAGATGTGAGTAATTTTTTTTATAGTATATGGTGACAAAGGAGCACACAGTTCACCTGATGGTAAGTGGTTTCTGTGGCCCAGAGACATCTACATCTATCCTCGTTTGCGAATCAAAATGCAGATGCGTTGTCACCCGTGAGGACTTAGATGGAATGCCTCATTTCCAGTAAAAAGGATCTCCAGTTCTCTACACTCACCATACGAAACACAGCAGTGTTAAGCTGCTATTTTACGCTCGTATTCTGTGAGAGCGTGGTCCTTCCCCGGTCGAGCCGACCCATTCGTGCTACAACTATACTACTAATATAGCTGCAGCATGGCTCTACCACGTGCAAAATCCACAGCATACCCTAGAACATATGCATAATGCCATTTTAAATAAGTAACTAGGTAGAAGTCATTTTATGTCCAGTAGTATGTTTGGGTAGGTACCATTCTCTTACCTATTTAATTTAACCTACCGATAAATAATATTATAATGTGTGAACTGCTATGTTTCGTTCGGAGGGTATAGAGGGCCAGTATAGTTCCAGGATGTGAGGAATTCCATCTAAGTCCTCAGAGGTGAATAGCCCTTCTTCGTTTAAAGTTGGTTGCATGTGTACATGAAACTGCAGAACCTACTTACCACCAGGTGGACTCTAAGTTCGTTTGTCACATAAAGTTAAAAAAAAACTTACAAAGAAATTATAAACAAAACCAAATAAAGCACGAAAAGACTCGTCTCCTTAACATTAAAATGTTTTGCAAAATTGGCAAAGAGAATACACATTTGCAAATGTGAAAACTAAACTGGAAAATTGTTTTTGCTATTACCAAAATCTGTCACAAGAACTGCTTTTATATAGGTATACAAAAGTTACTAAACGCGTAACACTGTCTAAATTTCTATTCAGCGCGTGCTCTCCGAAACAAATTAAAATACGATTCTTGAATACTAATCACGAAATAATGCTCTCGTGCTTTCGCGTGTGACGACAAATAGGCTGTTATGAACCTTACGAGGAACAATCGTCAGGTAAATGACGATGCGTATGCGCTTCAGTGAGACACTTTCGTAACTTTTAAATGATCATATAAATTGAATGGCTTTGTTGTCATAATACGTAAGCACAATTTCTGCGTTTTGCATTGCATTTTTATGAAGTTGTGAGTGAGACAGTGATAGCCTTCTTCTCTTTCTTTATCATAATGATAATGATTGAATGACGAAGCGTATGCACTTCAATAAGGCACTTTCGTAACTTTTTAATGATCATATACAGTGATAGTTTTGTCGATCAAAACAAATTTCAACAATTTGGAAGAACGATTTCCCCGATTTATTTTTGTGAAAGCATTTTTATGAAGTTGTCACTTAGACACTCGTCAACTCTACATAGTTAAAACAAGTTCGCTTCCCGCCGTCTGTACGCTTTAATCTTTTAAGATACGCAACATATTTTGATGCGGTTTCATCAATAGACAGAATGATTTAAGAGAAAGATTTAAATGTATAATACATGCATATTATATATTACGTAATTCTTCTGTCAGTGTGTGTGTGTGTGTGTGTGTGTGTATGTGTGTGTGTGTGTGTGACTGAAATCCTCCTTAAAGGCTGGACCAATTTTGATAAAATTTTGTATGTATGATTAAGTTGATTATAGAATGGCTTAGATTCAAAATTGAACCCGATATGTGGCGTTGTTGTTGAGGTCCACAAGTCAGCCGTGCAAAGTCGAGGCGGACCGCTAGTTATACATATATAAAGTAGACCTCTTTATGTGTACCTCACGATATCCTATTAAAAATTGCGAATATGAAACCACGACTTTTTAGTTTTGCAATATGTTTCTTTAACCGTTAGCCAATTATCATTTTTAGATGTACCAAAAATCTAAATTAAAGCTGTATATGTATCTGCATAAAGTCTATGTATGTATATGCTGGACATGATCTCTACGGTTATATCACTACTAGCAGGCGGATTGACAATCGCAGAACCGAACTTCTCGCACCTTCGATGCTGCTGCCTCTCCAGTCGTCATTCAATTATTTTCATTTAATTTCGTAATTTTATTATTGCCTTATTCAGTGTTATGAGCTAATATACGTGGTAGAGCCATGCTGCAGCTATATTAGTAGTATAGTTGTAGCACGGATGGGTCGGCTCGACCGAGGAAGGACCACGCTCTCACAGAATACCAGCGTAAAATAGCAGCTTAACACTACTGTGTTTCGTGTGGTGAGTATAGAGCACCGGAGACCCTTTTTACTGCAAACGAAACATTTCATCTTAGTCCTTACGGGTGACAATGCATCTGCATTTTGATTCGCAAACGAGGATAGATGTAGATGTCTATGGGCCACAGCAACCACTTACCATCAGGTGGACTGTGTGCTCGTTTGTCACCCTATCCTTTAAAAAAATACTAATATATCCTTATTTTCTTCCTCGTTTCAATTGGCATTAACAAGAAAGAAAGAAATCATAAATTATATACAAAATAAGCATTATATACATAGACATAATAAACAACATTAAAGTAAATTATAATTGATTGCATTGGAGTTATATTGCTATTTAGCATTATAAATGAGGAATTAATATAAAAATAAGTACAAATTGCTTGGATTGTAGGAAAAAAAGCCACCGACTCAAACATAATGCCGATTTGTTTATTTAAACTTTTATGCACAAAAAATTAAATTGTACATATGTCAGACTTAATGCCGCATGCAGCGCATTCTCTCCCAGTCAAACATTTACTGCAGCGCTGTTATTCAGTCGAAATTTCAACTCAGGACTGGGAATACAAAAGCGTGACCGTTGTCAGGTGTGTTACGTGACCATATTTTAAATATTTTACACTTCAATTGCACATATCGATAAATGTGTGTCTGCGCCAAGAATCATTGCATCAGTTATGCACTTAAGTCATTGAGATGCATAGCAAGTAATATTGCACAGAGATGGGCTTTCAGTTTGCGTCGGTAGCCTCAATGCAAAATTGGATCTAAAAGGTAGTTTAGCCGGTATTTAATATAATAAAATAGATTTTTTTTTATTCAATATTGATTACGTGTAATTCTTATTGAAAATCATTTATAACTTTAACCACTGGTTCGGAATAAAACGTCTGTCCAGGGAAGAACCAGCAACAAACCCAGCGGGAGTTTTTTGATGCATCCCACAGGCCTTCTTTAGTTTCATAGTATAAAACAAAGTCGCTTCCCATTTTCCGTATGCTTAGATCTTTTAAAGTGCGCAACGATTTTGATGCAGGTTTCATCAGTAGACAGAATAATTCAAGAGAAAAGTTTATATGTTAAAAAATGCACATTATTTAATATTAAAAAGTTAATGTTTGTTTGTTCGTATTTTGTGCACTGCCATACCGTTCATCAAATTTCGGTAAAATTTTGTCAACATATTGCTTGCACTTCTATAACCTTTATAGGCATAGTACATTTGAAACTTACAGTAGGTGGTATCGAGGATAGATATTGGTTTCTATGGGTCACAGCATCGATATACCAACAGGTGTACTTTACGCTCATTTGTCAAACTTATTCTTTAAAAAAATCTAATTTAATTCAAGGCGAAATTTGTACACTAAAAAGACTTTTACATAATTCGGTATTTTAATTTGTCTGACGTAAACATGCTGACTAGAAGGCGGAACGCAGATGATAAACTACTTTCACTTGAGCAGATTATTATGGACTGAGACTCTGCTTTTAATGAATAATTAATCATATTTAAATTTGCCCCCTTAAACAACTTAATACCTATTAACTTGTTTGGGGGGGGGGGGGGATGCACTGATAAATCAATAATACTAAATTTTTAATTCCTATCTTTGAGTGTGACATAGAAAACATGCTTCAGTTAGATCCACCTGTTATTACTATAGAATATTGACAAACTCAGTCCCCACTGGTCACCGCTGAAAATCATGATTGGTACCACTCTCTTACTTATTTCTGCTGCCAAAAAGTAGTACGTGCACTACTGTGTTCCGTATTGGAAGGGTTTAAGGAACTATTACAGGCTGAGAGGCATTCCTTTTTAGACCTCTGACATCACAACGCATCTGTAACCTTCTTATTTGATGTTGGTCGCAGAGGTTCATAAGTTGCAGTAACCACTTACTATTAAGTGGGACTTAAGTTTGCTTGTCACTTCAATTTTATAAAAAAAATTGTATGTTGTAGTGATCTTTAACGCACTATGAAATTATCTTTTTAATTAATGATTTTTATTTATGGTGTATGCTTTGTTAGTTGTCCTTAAATCTATCCTGATAATTTATATATATATATATATATATATATATATATATATATATATATATATATACTAGCTGACCAGACAGACGTTCTTCTGCCCTTTCCAACGGCCCTTCATATAAAAAATCGTTAAATTCGTAATAAAAAAATATTGAGTGTCACTTATGAGGATAAAAACTATCCTATCTCTCAAGTTGGACGAAACTGCACAGAGTGAGCAAAATTTTATTGAAATCAGTTCAGTAGTTTAGGAGTTCATCGCGGACAATATATATAACATTAAACAAACATTATAAAAACAACAATAACAGTAATAATAAATAACATTAAAAAAACTATATGCTTGATTGATTTGAAATTTGGCATATATACCATTTTCTTGACGTAGATACCAACTAAGAAAGGGTTTTTTTTTATTTCACCCCTGAGGGGTGAAATAAGGTGTTATATTTTGTTAATAAATAAATGAATAGATACAAAAACACTTCTTTATAAAATACATACATGCACCCGAAATACACCTGGTGCACCTACATCTGGTGCAGTCAAGTAAAATAAATTAAGAACGAGGTTGTTATGTAACATCTCAAGTGTAATATATCATTCAGGCACAATATGACCCCTTGCCTCACGATGTTCGACCTTTAAAGTTTACAGCATACCGTGCCAAAAGGAACGTCAAATTATAGATTTCTTTAGATATGTTAAAGATTGTTATATGTATTTTCATAACTTAGCTTAAAGTTTAATAGAAATACAAATCCGTGAATAATAAATCTACACGCCTGTCACCCAGAGGGCGTGACAGAGACAACGAACTTCAATTTGTCATAATTCTAACAGAATTGCTCCCTTCTTTCACATCCATGTATCTATCTACGCATACATAGTAGTCGGTTGAAGGTACTCTTAATTTGGCCCATATCCAATATACCTTGTGGTGTGGTGGACACTGTTTATTTTTGAAAAAAGCTTAAGCGACCGATAAATGTGGACTATCGCAGTGTAAATCGAATCTGTGGTACTGCGAGCCTCAGATTCGATTCCCGCACATTACAACTATTAATATCACTACAAATATTAGTTCCGGATTTGCATGTTTATCATATAATTTACTAAATGTGCCCAACAGTTTCACCCGCGTATATCACGCGTCTGAGTCTCGCGACATGACGACACCTCATTTATAGAGGCGTTCGTTCACAGCTCGTTTTTCTTGGTTCTCATCGGGCTGCTAGGGTTATGCGTCATTCGCACGCTGACCAGAGTGATGAATTATATTAATTTTTCATTATCTCTTAAACTATGCGTCCAAATGACATGCAATAAAGAGCAAAGTTTGTATTCATAAAATTTTCTTGATGATGAAGTAACTTTCGTAAGGATTGATATGCCATGCCTAAAAATAACGCTCATAAATCGCTTTTTAATTTACAATTATTTTTTAACAAAAAATATCTTATTATGGCTTATGTATAAGAAATAGGCATTTGATGTTACGTGATTTTATTAGATAAAGCAAAAAAACTATATTTTTGTAGAACATTGTATTTATCTGTTACTAACCATTACGCCAGCACACGCGTATAAATTACTTTGGGAGCATTTTCCCTTCTGACTTGCTTTAAAAAAATCACTATTTAATGTCAGCTGAAAGATATAACATAACAAATATACAAAAACATATTCATAAACAAACAAACAAAAACAGCTTTATTATATAAGTATAATATATAGATAATGTTACAATGTAACAATAATTGGTACAATACAAAATGTTGCTTAGAGTTGGAGACAATTAAAAACTGCTGAATGAATTACCAAAATTGATACTTTAATTACAGAACACCAATTACAACTTAAAACCACACTAATAACAAAACACAATTGTACTACTGATCACTTTAGTTCGCAGTTGTATCGCTTCGAAGTATTCGCTTGTATCGCCAGCTCAACCAAAGGTCTTATATTGAGCCTCATATAGTTTCAGAATCTCCTACTGTAGAAACATCTAGAATTTTCCAGGTCATACCGCTCCCGATTGACTAGGTGTCGATAGTACTAGAAAGTTCTTCCAAGGAAATTTTTAGAAGAATCTTGACTCTCCTAGTTCTGCCACTCAATACTAGAGGGCGCTAGTGGGAACTAGTGTTGCCATTTAGCAGGCATTAATGCCACCATTAATGCCTGGTAAATGGCAACGATAATAATGCCTCTAAGAAATGCCTAGTGAAAATAAAATTACAAGGGCTAGAAAATTTCGAACCCAAAATCCTATAGAGTGGAAGGGCAGTTACATTCTGTAATTTTATGGCTCACGAGGCATTAAAAAAATAAAGTTTCATCGATAATTCATACTCTTTATTTATGTACTGGTATATTGTTTAATCAGTCGGATGTACGTATGTCTCAGTGAGCGTGCTCAAAAATTTTAAAATAATTAATTGTTTAATTATGTTTACCACTTATAAAATTAAGTAATATACTTACACATATGTAAGTGTGCTACACTACCAAAGTAGTTCCAATTACTTAATTAAATTAGTCCAATATTATATGTAATAGAAAATTATAGTATTTATTCCACAAAAAAGTTTGGACTTTATTGTTAGTTTATAGTTGTAGTAGTAAGAACAGTGAACACTAGCAACATTTATAAAACACTGCTTTTCAAACGTTTAACTAGTAGGTAATAATACTAAATTATATGTATTTATATTGTAAATTTCAAAAGTTCTCTACTAAAAGTGCTCAACATGTGGGTCAAGTTTCGCAGACTAGATCTAGATCTGTTAAATTACTTACAAACATTACTTTATCGTTCGTAGATGAGGTAGTTTAATAGAAGGGAAGTGGAGCGGAGAGATAAAGATGAGGCCTTGCAATGAATATTGAAGTGGCGTTTTCGTTTCGTTTCGTGAACTGACTTTTTAGATAATTATTTATTTACATACTAGCAATCCGCCCCGGATTCGCCTGGATAGGAACTATTAATGTAAATTTTTTCGGATAAATGTAGTCTAGATCCTATGTAGAATTTTAATGATTTCACCAATAGTTCGTGTTGGTATAAACCATAGACTAAGAATATACTGACGAAAGTATATTCCAAATCTATGGAATAAACACGCAAATGTTAAAACAAAATAAAAATTTACATTGCAAAATAAACAGGAACTAGTATTTTAAGACATACTTAATTGCACTTAATAAAATATTCGTTTATTCATTAAAAACAAAAAAGTTAATAAAAGATTTTTTTTACTCCATTGTTCTCCATTATTAAACTCCATTGTTCGACGTAGGCCTCTACCGTCATAGGGAGGATAAAGATGTATAAGCGGATGTATCACCACATTTCATCCTGTGGGTGTCGTAAGAAGCGGCTATGGTAAATGCCAGAGAGATATTACGAATTGCAATGGATAGCGGTATAACCATTTTCGTCAGACGTAAAATACCCAGACCGCGGACGAGGAGTAACGTCAAAGTTGCGAGACGTGTGGTATTGCGATCGGTAATCCGTCTGCCAAGCGTATTAATTAAAGTAAAAAGTTGTATAGCGACTTGTAATTTTTCTAATCTTTCTATAAATAATTACACGAATGACGAATAACACCGTTCATCGCTTGGTATTTGACACTATTGGTATAATTCCTGTCAAAGCGAGGTCGTTGACCGAGATTATAACCGTCGCTGATTAACACACCATAATACTTACGCAATCCTAGTGAATGCAGGAAGCCACATAATTTAATTTATTGGACTATAACTAATCTTGACCGAATTTTCATCAATTTAGACACATGTATTTTCAAATTAAGGTCTGATTATCTAGTTACATCAACTAGCACCTTTAACTTTAACCTCAATTCAAAGGAAACAATTCTACAAACAAACCGCCCTAGATGGACTGAAAAACTGGTATAATATACAGGGTCGATGGATGCAAGTAGCCTATGAACCTCGTTTTTTGACATTCCTTTGTTTAACTGATAATTGTAAGAGGCGGTAATGATGATAAATTATAACCAGATTATTTTAAATTTAATTTGCAAAGTTGTTGCAAATATTAATTATGATTCCACTTAAATAGAGGTATAATTTTTTTTATAGGATAAGGGTGACAAACGAGCACACAGTCCACCTGATGGTAAGTGGTTGCTGCGGCCCATAGACATCTACATCTATCCTCTATTACAAATCTAAATGTAGATGCGTTGTCACCCGTGAGGACTAAGATAGAATGCCTCATTTCCAGCAAAAAGGGCCTCCGGCCACCTGCACTCACCAAGCGAAACGCAGAGGTAAACCTCTACTTCACGCTGGTATTCTGTGAGGTCGTGGTACCACCCCGGTTCGAGCCGGCCCATCCGTGCGACAGCAAAAGCTGCCGCGTGGCTCTACCACTGTTAAATAATATACACAGCACACAAAAAACTAATAAAAACTAAAAATCTACGATTGTACCGAGTGTTACTAATGCAAAAAAAATTTTGGTATATCAATCTATACTGCAATCAAATTAATTCCGGTCGACCTTACAAAACCGATGTATGTCCCAAGAACTAATCAATATGTTAATGTGTTATACACGGGTTATATCCATGTTATATGTATATATCCAGGTTATGTCCACTACCTCATATCATCCCGTGGTTGTCGTAAGAGACGACAGAGGGAAACTGGAACAAGAGATAGGCAGCAGCATCTTCCGCATCATAACTCAAAATAATAAAAAAACTGCGGTTGTTAATCGTGACTACTATGGTGAACCCCCCCCCCCCCCCCCCCCCCACCCAAGGAGGCAATCTGTAGAGGCATATATTCAGCAGTTCAGCAAAAAAAACCTGATTTTAGCGTTGGTCTATTGTTTTCTAGTGTGATAGTGTGGTTTTCTCTCAAGAAGTTCTCAGTAGCAAGCTGGAGACGGTAGTTAACGGTGTACCACGCTTTGTGCAGGTGGCAAGTCTCCTTTGAAACTGGCCGCCATAACCGACATTCGGCCGAGAGGATATTATATAATATCATTCCAACGACTGCATGGCCTATTGATTAAATAACTTTGTTACAGGTCCTAAGTTTGGAGCCAATATTTTTAAGTGTTTTATTTTCCGAGTATAACCCAGTTGTGATCGTATTCATGCTTATAAACTTTACTTGGCGCAAATACTTTACATTAAACACATGTATGCTATTACTTATAGAATAAGATCAACAAAGAAGCACACAGTCCACCTGATGAAAAGTGGATGCTGTGGCCCATAGACAACTACATTTCTATCATCGATTAGAAATCAAAATGTATATGCGTTGTCACCCCTAATGCCCCTGCCTTATTACCAGTAATAAAATAAATAATTAATAAAAATCAAAAACCCGACTGCAAAAAAGACAATTCAAAAGGAATGCACTAAAACGACCGAAACAAGATTGAGAATAGAAAACAAAATGAAAATAAACTATAAACAAAGTAAGCTCTATTTCGGTTTAACAGACTATATTATGAGATGAAAGCCTAAGTAAAATACCCGCATTAAATTTAGTAGCACGCCGAACCCATTAATTTTTTTTCAGTTTATAATTTGCAATTGGGTCCGAACACACTTTTATGAACTAAATTTCATATGATTATTTTTTTATAGCATCGAGTGACAAACGAGCACACAGTCCACCTGATGGTAAGTGGTTGCTGCGGCCCATAGACATCTACATCTATCCTCTATTACAAATCAAAATTGCAGATGCGTTGTCACCCGTGAGGACTAAGATGGAATGCCTCTTATCCAGCAAAAAGGGTCTCCGATTCTCTACATTCACCATACGAAACACAGCAGTGTTAAGCTGCTATTTTACGCTGGTATTCTGTGAGAGCGTGTTCCTTCCCCGGCGGATTTATTCGTGTTGCAGGCATTATAGAGAAGAGATACGAGATGCGAGAGACGAGTGAGTGCTTTTAAGGCTGTCAATGGACGAAATTTCAGAAAAATTCATTACCTAATTTCTACTACTAATACTTTCTTATAGTAATGTATTTCTTTTTTTTCTCAGTTCTAAACTTAGACACATTTCATTTTTAATTTCAACAACCGTGATGAAATGAATAATTTCATCAACTGAAGATAAATCCGCCAGATACGCATTGCTCTCAGAGCCTATTGCCATATCCGATTGAAAACCATTAAATAGAGTTCGAAGATCGTTTCCGGAGTCGTAATAACGGTGAAAAGGAAGTTAGTCTTGACAATGTAATGTGTACACAATAGAATAGAGGTTGAAGTTTTTATTTTAATTTTTTTTTTAAATTTAGTCGTTATTATTGAATACATTGTACACACACCCGGCTGTCGATTGCTAACGGTAAAACTGAAAAAATCGGTTATTGTAATCACTTATTAACTTCCCAGTAGAAAAGTTATTGTAATTTGGTCCCATTTTCCAAAGTTTAGATTTTGAAATAATTATCTCCACGTTTCAAAATCTTTAGATTTGGATGCTTTGGTTTTTCTACATGTATATGTATGTTCGTGGTTGATTGTCGCCTTTCATATATTGTTGCTTTTGACACTTTTGTGACAGTAATTATTTCTAACCCATTTGTTTCTTTTAAACGCCAGGGTTCAACTGCCGCCTGGTGGTAAATGGTGTTGTAGCCGAAGATGATAAAACGTCTTATCATAGCTTAACAAAACCTATTCACTCTTGCCGTGAAGACACCCACATTGTAATCGGATGTTAAGACAGACAAATTATCCCACTCCTTTGCTGTATGCATAACGAACGACGAAGCAAACCGTTTGATTCGAATGATTGGTATATCGACAATATGGGATGGAGACTGACCGAGCGTCTGGTTATCCGACGGTGGAAGGGAAAGAAAGGAATATAGGAATATTAAATCATGATATTCCTATGCACTTCAACCGACTTTTGTCTTTCAGTTAATTTGTTATGTTTTGAAAAACGTGGCTGTGGTTTACTTCGCTATCACTCGACATGCATCTATCATCATCATCTCATCTATATTTATTTATTAATTTATTGGATGTACACAACAGTTTACATACAGTTTTACGTTACATAAATACCAACCAAAAACGCGTACATACAGTTACAACATGCATTATATTGGTACGAGCTTGGGGTTCGAGACAATTAAAAACTGCCGATTAAATTACCAAAATTGACTATTTAATTACACAACACTAATTACAATCTAAAATCACACTAATAATAAAACACAATCCACTTTAGTTCGCAGTTATTTCGCTTTGAAGTATTCTCTTGTATCGCCAATTCAATACTGCCCCAGTTGTGGTCTATACTGGCCTTATATAAGGCCTCAGATAGTTTCCGGAACCTTCTATTGTAGCGACATCTAGAATGTTCGGGTACATATCGGTCCCGAAATTTCTAGAAGGATCATGAGTCTCTTAGTTCTGCTACTGGACACTAGAGGGCGCTAGTGTAACTAGTGTTGCCATGTACAAGACATTAATAGTGGCGCGCAACAATATTATTATAGAAGCACTACTGTTTTATTGGAACCACTATGAAGATGTAAGGGTAGTGCAGCAAGGCTCTGGTGACTGAAAGTCGCGAAATATCAATTTGTAAATACCAAATCTAAATCCTCACATATATCATGGAGATCACTACCTGTCAGAGTAACGACTTAGACTGCGTTCGGTGCTACAGTAAGTTCGTTTGTCATTTCATAACAAAAATTAAATACTTTTCTGGAAATTCTAACGGATACCCCATTATATTATATTACAAAGCGAAATTATGCTGCCTCAAAATCAACGATGTTCCTCGGTTTTTACAGACCCTAGTTCACATCCAGTTTTATATTTCACCAGCGTCACATAGACCATTCGTAATAAATGTCCAAAACAAAAAGTGGATGTGGTTTAGAAATCGATACGTAGTTTTTCCAATTTCGACGGAATGAAGAGCTTTCTCTTAGTCGACATAAGTACGACAAAATGAATTCTTCGATCTTCTGTATAATTTGCCGAAAAGCAAGTAATATGCGGTTCTAAAGCCATTTCGAAAACTGGCTTTTTTGGGAGACTAGATGTCGTCAATACTGCGTGATAGACGATTCGTAATGACTTTCGGAAACAACATTTAAATGCGGTTAAAATGCGGCTCAGAAGAGAAATTGGTCTGTAGACCTTCAATTTTTGTTTATAGAAATAGGGTGAAAAACGAGCACACATACGGGGTCACTGTAGAAGCGTGCTCGTCACGACCCCTGCCAGCCCTTTTCATGGCTGCAATTCTACTTAGCTGCGCACCCATGTCAACGAGGGTTAGGGCGTCCCCCCAAGGCGACGCACACCAGCTCGTCCCCGTTGGTGTGGAATGCAGCGCGCAAAGCGGCGATGGGGACCGCCACCCGTCACGCACAGCCCGACACGGCGGAAGGTGGAGGACAGAGTGCAGAGTTGGCACGTGGAATGTTAGAGGAGGCATGAGAGATAAGACGAATGAGTTGATCGAAATAATGAAAGAAAGAGAATTAGATGTCGTGTGTATGTCGGAGACCAAACGGAAGGGCAGTGGTACTGAAGAGCTCCCTGGCGGGGCGTTAGCTCTATGGTCCGGAGTCCCGGAGAGCGAGAGCGCCCGCCAGGGAGTGGGGGTGCTGCTGTCGTCTCGGTTGGTCGATGTTATGACTGAATATAAGGTTGTGAACTCAAGACTTCTCTGGGTTCGCTTTAAATTGGGACTGACGAAGTTATT
Source organism: Parnassius glacialis (assembly GCA_033319125.1). Taxonomy (NCBI): domain Eukaryota; kingdom Metazoa; phylum Arthropoda; class Insecta; order Lepidoptera; family Papilionidae; genus Parnassius; species Parnassius glacialis. Next base: position 10,943,476 of record JAVANC010000006.1, read on the forward strand.
CCTTTTGGCTGTTTATGCGCCGGTAGCTTCGTCGTCCAGGGCTGAGCTGGAGGAGTTTTGGGAGAATGTAAGAGAAGTTCTAGATTTGGCTAGGGGAAACGAAAGAATTGTTGTATGTGGTGATTTGAATGGATGGGTTGGTACCGCTCGACCAGGGTTCGAGTCGGTGCTTGGAAAGTTTGGCGATAAAAGGGTTAATGATGCTGGCAAGCTTATACTGGCGGTATGCAAGGAAAAGGGTCTTCTTGTGACAAACACTATGTTTAATCACAAGAAGATCCATATGTATACTAGAGAAAGTAAGAATGAGAGAAGTATGATCGATTTGTTCCTGGTGGATGACCGACTGCGAAAACAGGTGATGGATACGCGAGTGTTCAGGGGTGCTGACCTGGGAACGGATCACTATCTAGTGATTACTAGATTTAGGGGTCTGTTCGCGGGTTGGCGCTACCGGACGGCAGTAACAGAACCACAGTCGGTCTGTCGCATCCGAAGCTGGAAGCTTCAGGAAGCGGATACTAGGGACAAATATCATGCGAGGGTAGCCGAAAAGCTTGACAACATCGATGGCAGAAAAGAATGTGTTGAAAGAACATGGCAGAACCTTAGGGATGGAATGGTAAGTGCAGCGGAAGAAGTGTGTGGAACGATTAAAAGAGGCAGTAGTAAAAGAAGAGATGCATGGTGGAATGATGAAGTGAAAGAAGCTGTAAAGAAGAAGAAGAAAGCATGGTTAGACTACTTGGCCTCTAGTAATGATAAGGATATGAGAGAGAAGATGAACGAAAGATATAAGCTGCAGAAAGTTCACACGAAAGCATTGATTGAGGAAGTGCGTGAAAGGTGTAGAATGGAAGCGGACGAAAGGTTGTCGCACAACTTTAAGGAGAACTCCAAACTCTTCTGGAAAGAGGTTGGAAGGACCCGAAGTGGTGCGACGGCCTTAAGAATGAACAAAGTGCTTTCGAGAACTAATGACGTCCTCTCAGATAAATCGGACGTCATGCAGCGATGGAGCGAATTTTATAGAGAAATGTATGCGTGTGATGATCTTAGTGAGGGATCCGGGGATGACGTCGAGACTGGTACGCCAGACCCGGACCTCGATGACACTGAGGTCATCAGTATGAAAGAGATTGAACGTGCGATTCAAAGTTTGAAATGTGGTAAGGCTGCGGGACTAGACAGAGTTACTGCTGAAATGGTCAAGTATGGTGGGCCTCGCGTCTGGGACAGCTTTCATCTGCTGTGCAATTTGTGCTGGCGGACGGGGGATGTCCCGGATGATTGGCGATCCGCAGTCATTGTGCCTTTATATAAAGGTAAAGGGTCACATTTTGACTGCGGGTGCTATCAGGCGATCAGCTTGACCAGTTTAGCAAGTAAAGTTTACTCGAAGGTTTTGACACGTAGGATGCAAGAGAAATCGGAAAGATTTCTATGGGAGGCACAATGCGGATTTAGACCTGGAAGAGGATGCACGGATCAAATGTTTTCTCTACGCATGATCACGGAGAAGCTTCTGGCTGCTAACCAGAAGATTTTTTGTGCTTTTGTGGATCTTGAGAAAGCATTTGATAAGGTTGTAAGGAAGAAAATGTGGGAACTGTTGCCGGGGTATGGTGTGGATGGTCGATTGCTAAGGGCTGTGCAGTCACTTTACTGTGACTGTAAAGCCTGTGTGCAGGTAGGGCATGACCTGTCACCCATGTTTAGCGTCCAAACGGGCGTAAAACAGGGTTGTGTCATGTCTTCCTGGCTGTTCGTACTGTATCTCGACAGCTGTTTACAGAAGCTGAAAGGTAGCTGTTTGGGTGTGAAATTGGGTGACATTAAAGTAAATTGTCTGCTGTATGCTGATGATGCAGTGCTTATTGCACCATCAGAGACAGAACTGCAGGCATTAGTCACGTGTATGAAAGAGGAATGTGAAATTAAAGGTCTCCGCTTGAATGCTAATAAAACTAAGGTTCTGGTATTTGAAAGGGACGAAGAGAGAACGAAGTGTGAAATATGGGTAAATCAGGAATGTCTAGAACAGGTAAATGAAATTGTATACTTAGGGAGTGCATTTAGCCGGGATGGAAGATGTGATTTAGATGTGGACAGGCGTGTCGCTGCCGGGAACAAAGTCAATGGTGCCCTGACTGCGTTAGTCAAAAGGCAAGGCGTAGTGAAGAGTGCACGCCTTGCAATACATAACGCAGTGTTGGTACCGACTTTGTTATATGGCAGCGAAACCTGGGTATGCCAGAAGAAGCATAAAAGCAAGTTGAATGCAGTGGAGATGCGATCTCTTCGTAAAATGTGCGGCGTCACCATGGCTGACCGAAAGCGAAACGAAGAGATTCGCAATATGGCAGGTTTGAAAGATGACCTTATCACAAAAATTGATAAGGGCGTGCTTCGATGGTTTGGGCACGTTGAGAGAATGAGTGAAGACCGAATGGTGAAGAAAATATATAGCGCGAAAGTTAATATTAAAAGGTGTCGAGGTAGACCGAGACTAACTTTCGAAGACCATGTGAGCAAATTGCTCGAAGAGGGGAGGGTCAAGAGTACTCGGATACCTAGACGTGCATGTATGAAGAAGATAATGAATCTGAAAGAAGCGAAAGAGGTATGTAAGGATCGTGACACTTGGCGATCTGTTCTCTCTGGCTACCCCGTCAGGGATTGTGCGTGACGATAAGTATGTAAGTAAGTAAATGAACAATATCCATCTTACGAAGCAATATTTGGGGGAGCCCTATGGTCAGCAGTGAACTTTTGTGATGAATTAATAATTGAATATCCTGTCGACATACGTTACATTATTGCGAAACGACACTCGACGACGTTACCAGTATATTATACCGAACAGCAAAACCATAATACGGATTAGGTTACCTAAGAATAAATCTCTAACAATCACCGTTTATAAGGATTTACATCATACGTGTCTCTTAAATATTTCAAAATTACCTCAAAGCAATTGCAATCGGTACATATTAGATATTTACTGATATCACGACACGGATCGAACACGTTCCTACTTCGCAATACGTACAAGTGTTATGTATTTTATTAACGTGCAACACGCATCAGATGTCAGGAAACGAGTACACGTATCAAATATTTAAATAATCGATAATTAATTGTTTATGCGATAGAAAACAAAAAAAAATTGTTTAAAAAAAATTATAATTTTGCAGTGACATACATAATATAAAATAAATTTATATAAAAATAATGTCAAATAGCAGTTAATACCAACTTATAATTTTATTTTATGTCCGTTATAGGCATTTAAATTTCCTACCGTAAATTTGAAAGATAATCACTAAAGCCATTAAACCCGCTGTTAACTCTTTTATATAAAGTGAACACAAAAATTGTAACTTAATAAATAACATCAAAAGGGCTACCAAAGCAACCCGGTGATAGAATATTTTAAAAATAAAAAAACATGCGTGAGTGTCGTGGAACACTCGGTTGGAACTTGGAACGAAGTTCCTTGCATAGTACATTATTATTGATAAACGTAGGTATTATATTATTGATTAACAAATACAAATAAATGAATTATGCGGATAGGCAGATGGGAGGGAATAATATCCATCTCCCTTGCACTTTTTCTTATCTTGCAATGAAAGAAATATTATTTTATTATAAATGACGCTTCATTTTAATAGACGCTAGTAATTCATTTATTTGTATTTGTTAATCAATAATATAATTCGATAATAGTCTGATAAATCTAATATAATCCGTCCGATAAAGAACTTCGTTCCAAGATTTTATGCCTTGAATTTTCCAATTACAGGCTGCAACGCATTCCATCTTAGAATTCAGAGGTTACAACGCATCTGTAGCCGTCTTTATTTGAAGTTGGTTACAGGTTTGTTACGTGGTAGAGCCACGCTGCAGCTATATTGTGGTTGCAGCACGAATGCGTCGGCTCGTCCAGGGTGGGGGACCACACTCTCACAGAATACCAGCGTAAAATAGCAGCTTAATGCTGCTGAGTTTCGGATGGTGAGTGTAGAAAAACGGAGACTCTTTTTACTGAAGACAACTTATTCCATCTCAGTCCTCGGGGGTGACAACACATCTGCATTTTGATTCTTAATTGAGGATAAATGTAGATTTCTATAGGCGACAGCATCCACTTACAATCAGGTGGACTGTGTGCTCGTTTGTCACACTTATTCTATAAAAAAATAGATGTATGTGGGCTGTGGTAGCCACTTTTCATCAGATATAATTTTCTCTATATTATAATAATGATACGTGATATATTAAAATCCTTGAAAAGAAAATTAATTTAACATCTGTCTCAAATTTTGTAACTACAACAAACTTAGTTTATTTTAAATTTTACGTGAGCATTACAAAAACCTGACTTAACTATCAATATTCCGTTATCAGTTGTCACTATCTGCGCATTAAAGGTTCGTGTATGGGTGACAACTTAGTGTAATTACCGCTTAATTAATTCGCATGCGTTTCGTGTGTACATTGCTTGATAGTAACACTGTCTCTTATGATTCAAATGCGTCATGCTATTATTGAAAGTGTGTATTTCAGACTTTTCTTATAATAAATATTCTAGCGTACAATAATTCTAACATACACATAACGTAAAAGTCATTGACCACATCTTGAAACTGTTTTGGTTCACAACCATTTCATTTCACCTAAAAAAGTTATCGTGACAAGGCGCAGTGAAGGCAGGCGTCTAGATAATTAAAACAAATGATTATAAATAACATAGTGTTCTCCTTACAAAAAATGCTACTCGTATTGTGTAATAAAACCATTGTATATAAACTATTGTATAAAACAGGTTATTGACACACTCTTTGTCAGTTTCATGTATTTTTTTTTCAAGTTTATGCCTAATTTTTTATCATCATAATCACTACAGTCCATTGCATGTTTACTGCTAAGTATCAACCTACCCAGCAAGCGGTCCTGATTTTTTTATTTAACATTATTTAAAAATATACGTGAGTAAAGTCGTGTACACATGTTCACACAATAATCTAAATAGTTTACACTTGGACGTTATTAACGATAGTACTATAGAACTTTTGTATATGTTTCAATAATTTCTAGAAAGTTAATAATAATTTAAATTGAGTATGTTAAAAATTACGCGTTATATATAACACGGATTTGAGCAAATTAGTTTGTAACACTTTTAATATAATGGATTTCTGCAAAGTAACGCCTGATTCTATAAATAATAATTTAAAATTATAAAGAAAACAATTTTGATATGAAAACATTGAGCTTTTAAAATGTACAATACTGCAATTTCGTAATAAGGAAAATGGACTTCCCTAGGAGCTGAATTAGCAATCAAGGCACAAGACGTTAAACAAAGCAGATAACCTCATAAGTTTATGCCATAATAAATACAGATCTGCATTTGCATGTCCTAATAATATTCTCATATCACCACCGGTGGTTCATCATCATTACAGCCCTTCACAAGTCCACTGCTGAACATAGGCTACTCCCAAGGAATACCACAAAGCACGGTCTTGCGCCACCTGCATCCGTAAATTTCCTGCATATCTTACCAGGTCGTTACTGTATCCATTGGGGGGCCGCCCTATATACTTCGCTTACCGGTACGAGGTTGCTACTCGAGAACCTTTCTTCCCCACCAGTTCCCTGTGGTTAAAATCTTTGCAAATTACAGAAATGATGAACCAATAAACTAAAATACATTAATAAAAACAAAGTTAATAGAAAACGTTCATTTTTTAATTGCTTCAAAACAAAACAAACGCTAAGTTTGTGCTTATATTTTGTTGCTTCGACCAGCAGCGTGTCAAATCGCATCACTCACTAACGCATCTAGATAACGCAACAGTAAATTACTTTGAATAATGATGACATTAGGACGCTTTCATACAAACGTCGCTCAAATTTACTTTCCCCGATTCATTTATTTTTAAATGTACACTTAAACATGTGCAAGGTCGATCCCAGTCAGTTATAATGTAATTAATTTTAAAAACTCATTTATCACGTGATTATCACGGTGTAGGAAAACATCGCGATAAAACCTGCATATCTGAAAAATTTTAGTCCGCCAACACATATTGTGACGGCACAGCGGACTCTTCTTTGCTCCAAAACCTGTCCGGTCCTGTCTGTCCTCCAAGGCCTGTCTGTATCCAGCATTGGTAAGTTATACTGGGTGGGGCAGAATGCAGTCCGTGATTTGAAAAGTGAATTGAAAAATATACGATTTAATATACATAAAAAAGATTTCTATTGTTCAATAGTACATATGATGCCGTTTTTTCATAATTTTTTGAAAATCATATCATCTAAGTTGAGGCCTTGGCGAGCAATACACATATAGAGCCTTCCAAAGAAGTTTTCGTCCACTCTTTCCAGCATATCTTAAGGAATTCAAATCAAAGGAATTCAAGGTTAACTTCGAGTTTGTATACCTCAGCTTTGCCGTATCCCCACAGATAGAAGTCACACGGGGTCAAATCGTGGGAGCAATGGGGATCCCATGGAATATCCCCCTGCAAAGAGATCAGGCAAACGGAAAAGAGCTCTTGCAAAATTTCTCCAAAAGTTCTCTAACATCTCACAATTTAAAGAACGTCTCTACTACAAAACACTGATGCTCACCTGATCACGGCATCGTGACTACTGAAAACAGTATTGTTCTCCCGAACTAACGGCTCCTGCCCCATCCCTCTACTTGGTCTGGGAGCCTGTCAGTGATTTTTTTTTTTAATTTAAGGACTCCAGTCTGCTCCATCCGGTATGAGCTGTTATTCATAACTTACTTTGATTATTAAACCTTTAGCCTACAAATATCTAGTAGCTATTTTAATAATTTAAAATTAAAAATTTTGTACAGCCGACTTCAATATAAGCGACTTCAAGACAGGTTATTTAAGAATAACTCAATAACCATTGGTCTGACCTTGATCAAATTCATATGGGACCACACGAGAACTATCAGCTTTCATATAAAAAAAGAATCATCGAAATCGGTTCGCCCAGTACAAAGTTATGAGGTAACACACATAAAAAAAAGCAAAAAAAAAAAAAAAAACATACACTCGAATTGAGTACCGTCTCCTTTTTGGAAGTCGGCAGAAAAATAGCAATATTATTTACAACAATGCATGTTGTTACTTTGATACAAAATCATTAAAATCATGAATAAGAACTTTTATCACGTACGAAATGTTTATTTACAATTTTAGGCAGGGCATTCCGAGCGCCGAAATAATAGTCAACCGCTACCAAAACTTGAAGAGTGAAAACGTTTAATTAAAATGTCTCAGATTGAATAATTACCCAAATAATCAAACGCTGCCCAATTTTATGATGCCGTTAAATCCCGTGCTGTATCGACCACTTTAAGTCAAAGAGACTGTGACACCACGAGACTTAATGCCAATTTAAAATTGAGTGGCGTTTGAGTATCTGGCCATATGACATTTATAGACAAACAAGATATAAATAAAGGACAACTACTATTCTAAGATTTCTATCATTGCAGTTAATAAAACTGTTCAAAAACTCATAAGTAGTTTTGTTATAATTAAAAAATCAGATCATAAAACAAAGGAACTTATACTTTTTTAACATATTATAATAAGTATAATAATAAAGCTCCAGGGACCCAGGGGTATGTTTACTGATTTCTCGGAATCCAAGTCGGTTTTAATCGTTAGTCTCTTATTTGATAAGTCATACTTTGGGGTTTTCAAATATAAATTAAAAAAAAATATTTCGGCCCTAAGAGTGGAAAAAAGGCAATATTTAACTACTAGTTATTTTTTTTTATTTATATAACTTTTTTATATAACTACTAGTGTTCCGCCCCGGTTTCACTTGGGTGATTTATGAACCTCAACAACACAGGACCACCTACCGTATCCATCTATAGCTAAAAACCGCATAAGTACCCTACAAAAATTTTATCAAAATCCGTTAAACCTTTTAGGAAGAGAAGAATTACACGCACACCAGAATTTTTAATATAAAGATTTGAACGGCATTCTATTTCTTCATCAATACAACCAATTAAAATCCACTGTTATACACAGGCCTCCTCCATAGACTGCCTCAAAGGGGGAATATTTGCCACAATTGCCATGTTTTACAGGAGGGTCGGCAACCGCAATTTTTCCGCCCCCACATGGCCGCTACTACACGAAATAGGGTACAATGATTAAATTATAAAAAAAATTGTAAAACTGACGTCAATAGAATACTAGTAATATTCACAGAATACCAGCGTAAAACAGCTTAACTCTGCTATGTTTCATATGGTAAGTGTAGACAACCGGACACCCCATTTACTGGAAACGAGGCATTACTTCTTAGTCCTCACAGGTAATAACGTATCTGCATTTTGATTCGTAGTCAGGTATAGATGTAGATGTTTATGGGCCACAGCAACTACTTACTATCAGGTGGACTGTCTGCTCGTTTATCACCCATATCCTATAAAAGAAAATATTCCACATATACATAGCTTCCGAAGTTGAAGCTTTAACTGTTCGATATTTTGTTGTCGCACATCAAAAGCTATTATGTAGAATTTTTTCTTCAAGTCGGGTTTTACTTTTTAAGAAGGTTAACATAATACATAATATACACGTAACTAGAGCTTTAAATATCGCACCGTTTAGTAACATACGTGATATCATTGACTTGTGTAACTAATATGCTTCTATTATAGAATCAACTAATGATCTGAAACAATGTGTCACGGAGAACGTAATTCAATAGTGATAAGCAATGTTAGCATTACAGAGCATTGATACAGTTGAACAAACAACCTTGGTTATCGACCGAGGCAACAGGATCAAGTAACTAAGACTTGTGACAATAATATTTCAATCTATATAAATTGACACCTTAGAACTAACCACAATGTGTTTAATCTGTTTTACGCTTTGCAAACAAGAATGAAACTTATTATTTTCTACAAGTTATTATTACAAAATAATAAGTTTCATTCTCTTGAACACTTGAAGGTGACGACTAGCAACCAGTCACTCTGATAGTTAATGGATGCATATTGGAATAGCCCCTGAAAACAAAGACGGAATGTCTAGATAGATATCTGAAAGAAGAGTATGAAATATTAATACGAGTACGTTAAAATTTTATGGATTTAATGAGAGGATCTAAATGAGCAGGCCTCTACCCAGCAGTGGGACGTATATAGGCTGTAACTAAGTAACTAATATAAGAAGGTTACATCTATGTTGATTTAAATCGACTCTGTGAATGTACGCAATAAACTCGGTTTTACCAAACTGGTCCTCATTCTGTAATATCTGGAGATACCCAAGCAAATTAACTTAATAAATAATAACAAATACTCTGATACAAAAATATGATTGGTAAATTACCAAACTACACGATAGAAAATGTCGTGTTCATATGGATAATGTACGATACTATAACTCTGTGAAAGTTAGTGACTGAAAGGTGCATAGCCGTATTACGCCGTCAAAGATAGAGGCACCTCTTAACACATAATGACATATATGATACAAATGGTGTTCTTGCAATATATATATATATATTTTAACAGTAGTTTTAACTTGTAAGTAGATCTTATCATTAAAGTCCTGTCAATATTTGTGTGACATTCAACGATTTTTTATATTTTTACTGAACTTAATTCTTCTTTGATCTGAATTCTAAGATCTAAACTCCTTCAGCATTATAATAGCTACCACTATTTTAGTTTAACTAGTATATTATGTATCTTTATGTATGTTATATATATATATATATATATATATATATATTGTTTAGGTATATTCACATGTATGTATGTATAAATCAGGTTGTATCACTGCCAGGTTGACTGGCAGAGAATACATTTAGTATAAAATCCGCCTTTTGATCATGTACTATTTGTAAGATTCAATAATGATTAAATAATTAAATAACGAATTAAATGGGAGTGTGAAAGGGTGTAACTAACACATTATATTTTATATATAAGATAATCGAAATAGAAAGCATTGACTTTGACAGACAGACAATTATCAATAATAGTAACCACCGCAATTTCTCCAAATACCAAATCCAATATTGACAAAGTACGCTGCTGCTCGATTTACGAGTTCCTAGCGGCCGACTCATGGCGGAAAATCCAAATCCAATCTCATTTTCACATGCTGATAGTGGGGAACAGGATTAAGCAAATCATTTTACCTGCAACTTTACAAGGCGCAGGTTCGGCCTCACATGGAATACTGTTCCCATCTCTGGGCAGGGGCTCCCCAGTGCCAGCTCCTTCCACTTGACCGCATCCAGCGCAGAGCGGCTCGAATCGTCGACGACCGAGTTCTTTCCGATCGGCTCGACTCATTGGCGCTGCGAAGAGATGTTGCATCTCTTTGCATTTTCTTTCGCATCTACCATGGGGAGTGCTCTGAGGAATTGTTCGGATTAATCCCAGCCGCCAAATTTCACGAACGCACATCGCGGCAGAATTCCCGATACCATCCACACCATCTGGATGATTGGCGGTCCACCACTGTGCGATTTAGAAGATGTTTTCTTCCTCGCACGACTTCCTTGTGGAATCGATTACCATCAACGATTTTTCCGGACCGATACGACTTAGGGACCTTCAAGAAAAGAGCGTACTCCTTTTTAAAAGGCCGGCAACGCATCTGCAATTCCCTCCCTGGTGTTGCAGTTGTTCATGGGCGGCGGTAGTCACTTACCATCAGGTGAGCCGCATGCTCGTTTGCCCCCTCTACTATAAAAAAAAAAAAATACGTAATGCTTAACAGCGCTTTTATGAAAAAGTCCATGTGAAGCAATAGATTAAAGTGGATTAAATCATAAAAACAGTACATGCAATGGTAAATAAAGTGTTATGTATGTATTTTCAGTCTAATTTTGTTTGCAAATATAAGTGACATCTAAGTTGTGACAATACTATTATTTATTCTGTGGTAGTGATTAGAGAGCGAGGATTTTCTTCCTTAAAAGCATTAAAAAATTAATTTATCCGATTTATTTACCGTTTTAACTATTTCTTCTTTTATTTTTTTAAACGTTACCCTCACACTAGGATTTTCTCCTATATCGTGGAGGCAGTTTACAAACATAAATTGCACGAGAACAAACATCCAGACCCGGAACAATTATTTATAGGCCATACAAATACTTGTTCCGTGCGGGATTGAACCCGCGGCCCCCAGCGCAACAACTCATTGCCAAGCCACTGCACCACGAAGTTGTCTTTCATAAAGAGTTTATTAACGTACAATTTAGTTATACATAACTACCCATTTTATCTAATAAACCTTAAAGAATTGAACATTTTTCTCACTTTGAAAGAGAAACAAAAAAATATGCGTGAGTGTCGAGGAACTCTCGGTTGGAACAAATTTTCTTTCGTAGTATATTATTATTGATAAACGTATTCTATTACTGAGTAACAATTACATATAAATTAATTACTAGCGTCTATTAAAATGAAGCGTCATTTAAAATAATATTTCTTTCATGGCAAGATAAAAAAGTGTGAAAGAGATGAATATTAATCCGCTCGTATTATAGAAAGGGGGTTGTGACGAAAAAATTTTACTCTTTTTCTCACTTAATACTATACTATAATAATATCATATGTGTATTTATCCTAACATTAAATCTTACCTGAGATGAACGAATGGCGTTTGTAGCGGCTACAAGCAAGAGCAGCGCCGCCGCGCTGCACCAGAAAACATCGGCTCGCATTCTCGTATGCTGCAACAAAATATTTTTAATCATTAGAATACTTTTAAAAAACATCTTCGCAACTTTATAAAGATAAATAATATTACATTATACATACGCAGTCAAGCCTTACTAAATACACAACAACCACGTAGCGAAATCTACATATGTGTGATTGAACAATTGTTTAAAAAATATACAAATGGTTTCTTGGACTGGGATTGGCATCCAAGTTAATATTGATTACTCTGATGCTCAAACCACTTTTAAATTAGCTCTGAACAGATTTGGGTTGATGCTAATACGAAAACTAGACATAATTTCTCTTAATCATTGACTATTGACCATTCATCAGCTCATAAACAGCCCGCGTCTTGAAAGTGGGCCTCTAACATGGTATTGGTCATATTAGGCGGCCTCAGTACCATAAGTTTTATTTTGTAATAAAAACTTAATAGTGATTCATGAATCGCATTCAGATGAACGTATTAATTAATGTTTAACCGACTTTAATAAAAGAAGTACTCATATCGACTGTATAATTTTCTAATGTACGTTAATATCATAATAATAAATATAATATCATAAAGTTAATAAATATAATTTTCTTATGTTTATATCATTGCCAATTGTGAAATGAATTTATCTAAATAGTTACATTAAAACGACCTTCTAGTTGTTACTACGTGGTAGAGCCATGCTGCATCTATATTAGTTAATAGTTATAGCACGAATGGGTCGGCTCGACCGGGGAAGGACCACGCTCTCACAGAATACCAGCGTAAAATGGCAGGTTGACACTGCTGTGTTTCGCATGGTTCATTTTACTGGAAAAGAGGCATTCCATCTTAGTTTTCACGCGTGACGATGTATCTGCATTTTGATTCTTTATTGAAGATAAATTATTGAGGATAAACGTAAATATCTATGAGTCACAGCAACCGCTTACAATCAGTTGGACTGTGTGCTCGTTTGTCACCCTATCCTATAAAAGAGTGGAGGTTGGAGTTTGTGATATTCCTCAGTTCACTCAAAAAAAAAAAACAAAAATTATACTAAAAAAAATTAAAAACCTATTTCAAATAGCTAATTGTAGTTTGGAAATCCAAAAGCGCACGCCTGATGAGTGTTTCATTTAATTTTGATGAAAAAATTGATTGTATTCCTCAATTGTATCTCTCTAGCTACCCCGTCAGGGATTGTGCGTGAACATAAGTATTCCTGATTTAAAATATATTGTTTACGTGTTTTAAATTTTGCGCTCTATTATTTTAACAGGTAGTGTCACCTACAGGCAACAAAATTAATAATGTTTCCCAAAATAAATAAATTACAAAACAATAAAATCTACACAAGCTCTATGATACATTTGTCCTTTGTCTATCAAGGGCTAAAACATATGAAATTGTCTTTAAATTTTTAACAGCAATAAAACTTATATAAGTTTAAAATCATTTTATTGACAAACTACGCGTACTAGGCTATTGATATGAGATAGTCCAGAGATATGAGATAGACATTGATATGAGATAGACCAGTCGATGTAATTTTAAAACTAGGAAAATTTTTTCGGGAGTTATCGTGATCACATACAAAATCAACATCCGGACGTCCACGTAATTTTTTTTCAAACAGTTCTTTTTTCAAAGTAACAACATAAACTAATTTCTCAGAAGATATAAGATGGATTAATTAGAGTATTTTCTTGATATATGGCTACTCATATTAGTGTATAAGTGGAATATGGCTACAATAGAGGCATAATCAGAACACAAAATTGCTTGACCTTGACGTGTCGAGAGTAAAGCACTACTTGATAACGCTTCGCGTTATGAGGCGTGCAATAATAAGCTCCATGTAATAATGGAAGTCGAAGCTATAATTCTTTTATACATTTTCTCTTAGCAACGACTTCTGAATCTATTATGTGGAAATTATTTTATTGTTTTTGTTGTTTAAAATCAGCTTTTATTTTTTTATTACCAATTATTTTTTTAAAAACCTAACAAGAGTCTAACTAGGTTTTTAAAAATTAAATAAAAAAAAATTACATTCATAAATTACGAATGGATCATCATCCAGACCTGGAACAATTATGTGTGCGCGATACAAATATACAACCAGTGCGTGTTGTCAGAAAGATCATTGCAGCTGAGGCGTTTATCTATAATAATAGTATAATTGTTTAAATCCAGTTGTCAACACTAACGGAATTCAAAAGCATTTTCGCTTTAATGATTTGTGCTCTTTTGATCTTAGAAAGTCCAATGTACAATGCTGCAGAAAGCATTGTGCTTACTTTTGTACTCATGCTTAAATTGCTGGGTAATGGTTACAAGTGTTGAGGCTTAAACAGTACTAACTAATATATAGTACAAGAAATCCTTAAATGCAATAATTGAATTTTAATTCTGTGTTTTAATTAAAGTAACAAATTAAAATACAGACCACTTTTAAGTGGCTACTACAGCCCATGGATTTGCAATCAACTTCAAAAAGGCAAAGTGCAAGTCGGACTCGCACATGTAGGGTTCATAGTAAAACACGTTTCTAGTAGGGGAGCCCCATTAATTTTTAATATATTGTTATTTTTATTATTTTTTGACAGAATTACACATTCTGTGAAAATTTCTACTTGTACCTATTACGGATCATGAGATTCAGCGCGCTGACAGACAGACAGCGGAGGTTAGTAATAGGGTTCCGTTGGTTACCCTTTGGCTACGGAACCCTAATTAAGCTACAGATGCGTTGTCACCTCGGAGGACTAGGATGGAATGCCTCACAGCTTGTCATTGTATGGGCTTCCTATACACTTAAGACTGGGGTACAGCAATACACGCACTACTGCTTGGCAGACTCCTATACCCAGACGGACTCCTAGCTCCTAGGCTGAAAAGGAGTCTTACCACCTAGTATATATTCTTCTGCCTGTGGTGGCAGCATTCGGGAATCCATCCATTTCATGTAATAGGCATATGCCGTAAAAGGCGAATGTGTAAGGCACCCCAAAGACCTAATGGCCTCCGATATGGCGATGAGAAACAGCTACAAAGGAGCGAGATATCTGGTAGTCACCAAGGTTGTCGATTATGGCTAGTCGTTGCTACCATGAGAGCAGTCCACGTTCACCAGTGGACTGTTATAGGTTGATAAGTCTAAAGAGACATTAGATAAAAGGATCTTAGGGACCTTCCATAAAAAAGATTACACCTTTCTAAAAGGCCGGCAACGCATCTGCAATTCCCCTGGTGTTGCGGTTGTTCATGGGCGGCGGTAGTCACTTACCATCAGGTGAGCTGCATGCTCGTTTGCCCCATCTTCTATAAAAATCAAAAATTATTCCCTTGCTCGTACGTCTTTTACAACATTTTATTTAATGATCCCGTGGAATAAAAATAATTTTACGGATTCCATCGCATTATCGCATATTTTATTTTTTTTAATTCCAAAGAGAAGTTAGCTTGACTGATGACTTCCGTTTGCTTAGGATCCTCATGATCAATAAAAATAAATCTAAAGCCTGCCACTGACCGACTAAGATTCTATTTTCTCTTTCTACTTAAATTAATATTTAAAAGTTAGTCAGAATTAACTGATTCATCAGAACGTCAAAGACCTCAGTCCCCGCCTTTTTACTTTTGCTTGTTGTTTACGTTGCTGTAAAGGCGTGCCTGATACGTCGGAAATATTAAAAAGATAAAATTAAATGCGTCAAAATCCGTAAAATTAATTTTATCCAAAATTTTATTTCACAGAGGGTATGAAGATCGTTTTCTTCGTTGCATGTTCTATAGTAAATAGTTTCCCAGCAATACGGTTTATGGTGAGCTGTTGTCCATAAATAAGGTTTGGTTATTGCAACGCGTTCCACTCGTCCGCCGCTTCTACTTTCACTACCAAAATATCGGTGACTTTCGATTCATCTTACCAAAGCTCATTATATTATATTACCGGTTAACGTTTTTAGTTCGTATAATTTTCTGTTATAGATTACGTTAAGATTTGATAACGCCTCGCCTATTACACGTTATAAATCAACGTAAGAGTATTAATAGTCGGGGTATTAATTTAAAAAAATATCTATCACTAGATGGCCCCACAGATGTTTTTCTGTCCCCTCCAGTAGATGACGAGATGAGTTTCGATCCGAATCCACACTGAAATTTTTAAATTTTATATTTTCTACAAATATATATATTTTTAATAATTCGAACACAAGTAGTCCAGATTTTGTGGTTTTCTTTTTTGTACTAAATACATAATTAATAATTATGAATATTAGTCATTTTGATCCATAAATATTAATGCATAATTTGTTAATGACATTAATAAATTTGCTAATAATATATAGATTAAGTAATATAGATAAGCCAGTGCTAGACTAATATCCCACCAGATGTTAAGTGATGATATAACCGATGATGATGGCCGATGCTAGCAAATTATTCTACTCCATTCTTTGCTCACTAGAAACGGCGAAGCAAACTGTTTGTTTCGAATATCGACATACCATTTCGCCAACAAAGGGGTGGAAACTAGCCAAGTGTTTGATTGTCCGAAGGTGGAAGGAAAAGCTCCTGCACCAAAATGTATAGAATATCGAGTGATTATCTATCTTTGCATCAAACAACGGTGAAATGGGTGGGCCCTTTTCCCTGTTAACCCCCCCCCCCCTTAACCCTTTTCTAAAAAATTACAAAATTAGAAGAAAAAATTTCAAAAATTAGTCTTATAATAAAAAGTAAAAGCCGACTAAAAAGAGGTACAAAGAACTAACAATAATTAAATAATTTATGCATAATAGCTTTAGAATCCGTTGCTTTAATACTACATACATTGTGGAGAAGACCATCTGTGCTGCATACATTATACAGTTGCAGCATCGCTCTACCATGTATTAGACATTATCATGATTTTTTTATATATGATAAGGGTGACAAAAAGCACACAGTCCACCTGATGGTAAGTGGTTGCCGAGGCCCATAGACATCTACATCTATCTTCTATTACAAATCAAAATGTAGATGCGTTGTCACCCGTGAGGACTAAGATGGAATGCCTCATTTCCAGTAACAAGGGCCTCCGGCCACCTGCACTCACCAAACGAAACGCAGAGGTAAACCTCTACTTCACGCTGGTTTTCTGTGAGGTCGTGGTACCACCCCGGTTCGAGCCGGCCCATCCGTGCGACAGCAAAAGCTGCCGCGTGGCTCTGCCACTGTTAATGATTCAAGAATACACATAACTTGTGCAAAAATGTAAAGATAAATATCAAAAATATTAACAGTTTTAACTGCACCGTTACATATAATTATCTCAAAACTTGCTTTCACTTAAACCAGCGGAAAGTTATCAAAACATTAAATAAAAAATGCATTTTCACTGACTCAGTCGACACAAACACTGCAGCTGTTGATCTCCATATATTATATAAAAATCAATTGCTGTCCGTTAGTCTCCATAAACACAAAAACGGCTTGACCAATTTTGATGATTTTTTCTGTATGTATTTGAACAGGTCCCTAGATGATTTAAATTCGACATTTGGATCCGGTAGAATGCCCTGTTGTCGAGATCTAGAAATAACCCTTACAAACCCGGGGCGGATTGCTAGTTAGTTTATAAATAGGAATTCAGTAACGAATGTACAACAATTGTCAGTAACGTGTAAACAAGAGCAGTTTCTGCTGACAAACTGTTTAACATTTTGGCCTGAGATACCCTGAAAAATATATCTTCACTTCAGTTTAAACTTAATAAAAATATTGAACTATTTATTATACATCATCATCATCATTACAGCCCTTCACAAGTCCACTGCTGAACATAGACCTCCCCCAAGAAATGCCACAAAGCACGGTCCCGAGCCACCTGCATTCATGACTTCCTGTATGTCTTACCAGCTCGTCACTCCATCTAGTGGGAGGAGGCCCTACACTTCGCCAACCGGTACGAGGCTGCCACTCGAGGAACTTTCTTCCCCATCGGTTGTCGATTCTTCAAGCTATATGGCCGGCCCATTGCCACTTCAGCATACTGATTTTTTGGGCTATTTATTATGCATAATAATTAATAATTTATTAACATTAATATTTTTCCTAGTGCCGGCGGAGATCAAACTCAGATTGCTTGCGTTCTATCAAATTTAAAACGAGTATTCAGCCCCAAAAGCTACCACGGTTCCAAAGTGCGTTGATTTTCATGGAACTTTTGCCAGCATTTAAACTTGCAACCCAATCAAAACAACCATAGCTTTTGTCCAGACAATTTTACACTGAGCAAGACTGAACCACAATATGGTTTGATTTGTTTTTGTCAAACCGCAACTGAGCATTGATATTTTATTAATTTTGGGGATGGACGTAATGATAGTATAAGTACGATGTGATACTCGATATTACACGTGGAATGCGCGAGTGCAAACCTGTTGCAACTTACTTTCGCCGCCTGACCACTGGCAAGCCGCCCACTTGCTATCTAGAGCGGTGACGTATGACGTAACATTATAATTGTTTTTTGGTTTACCACTACGTAAGGGGCCAATTTTACAACGGTCACGTATAAACGAGTATAGGTGCACACGGATGCACCGTACTTACATAGATATTATGTTGTGAAACTTGTGTAAAATTACTAGAACAGGAATGGAAAATCTATTTCATAAGCAAAAGTCTGGTTTAATCATAAGCCTACACCTATTAAATAACATACTTATAATGACCTGAAATGATCATGCTGTTTAGCATCGCTGAACTTATTCAGTAACTCTTGTTATTCGTCGAATATAAAATAAATGCTTTTTTGCCCAAAACGCAGTAATTATATACTCTTTGGTACTTACTCTAAGTATTTGAACGTGAATAATGTACGTTTTATTTTGTTTCATTTAATGTAGGTATTTAATATATATTTAAAATAAATTTTAGCTTTTTGCACTTTCTTCTCAATGCGTACAAAATTTCAAAGGGGGTACAAAATTTTCTTTTTACGTATTATTTACAACGGATTATCTTGTGTACAATTTTAAGAGGGCATTGTCGTTATTGACACAAGTATACAATACGCACTCTACACGATTAGTGAGCCTCCACAATTGCTTATATATTCATCCGTGTGTCATGACAACATAATTATTTGGCCATGTTAATTATTAGAGATACTTAATTCACAACAATTGCAACTCCTAGTAATTTAAGATGCGCTTTCCGAAATTATACTTAATGTTACGTAATTAATTGAAAACAAATATATATGATCATCACATGTCCCGTAGGTATTGTAAGAAACGACAGAGAGAAACGGAACAGAGGATAGACAGCAGCATCTCCCGCATATCAATCCAAAATAAAAAATCTGCAGATGCCTACCGCTAGCCAAGCGTGGCAAATATGGCAAATATGCAAATTTTCCATTGGCTTCAGAAGTCTGATATGAAATGATTTAAAAGAACTCTATTTTTCGACGTAAAAATTAAGATTTTGTTTGTCACACATCAACATACTTTTAATCTTCTAGCGTTTTAAAACAAAATTTCTCTGTCCGGAGAAGAAACGATGAAACAACTCCGCAGTTGTTTTCAAGTTGTTGATATTTTTAAAGGTCAAAAATGATACGTAATATTCTTGGTCAAAATTTAATAGGAATAGAAACACAGCTAATCAAACCATATCTATACAAATAAATAAAATTGAAGTGTCTGTTTGTAATGTCAAAATACCAGAATTTTACTAGATGCATATCAAAGTATATACGGTACTTATAACAAAAACACGATTTTCAAAATTTAAAAATAAAAAAGAATCATTGAAATCGGTTCACCCATAAAATTTATTAGGTAAAACACATAAAAAACATACAATTGAATTGAGTACCTCCTCCTGTCTGAAGTCGGTAGAAAAAGTATGCAAAATTAAAGCTAATAAATATGTTGCTTATGAATTTTGATTCTTAATAGCTAATTAATGTAAGTGTCAATCATACATCCACTTACTACCAGGTGGAATGTGTACTCGTTTGTCACTCTTACTTTTATGAAAATAGGTATGTAACGGCACAGGCGCAACAGTCGTTTGTCGAATCCATATCTAATATTGAGCTACAATGTTAGAATCAATCGTTGAATTGGAGAGAAAACTTAAAAGAAATATAACTACATTATGCGCGTTATTTTAATAAATAAAACCTTGACCACAATTTACAAAAATATAAGTTGGTATACAATGGTAGCAATAATGCAGTCATTTCGTACGTACGGCAAATCAGGTCTGACCTCAGATAACTAAACCAAGTCCCCTCACCTGTCTGTCACAGTAAATTGGAATCAAATTAGTACAGTATACTACATAATTTTATGAACTTATTTTATGAAAAGTTATAAAATTATTTTTATCCTGTGCAGAAAACTGAACAAACATATGTTATTATACGAGTACAAGACGACCTGGTAAGAGATCCAGCAAGATGACGGATACAGGTGGCTCACGACATTACTTATGGGAGGCATATTTTCAACATACTTGAGAAAGACTCATCATCATCATCATCATTACAGCCTTTCACAAATCCACTGCTGAACATAGGCCTCCCCGAAGGAATGCCACAAAGCACGGTCCTGAGCCACCTGCATCCATCGACTTCCTGCATGTCTTACCAGGTCGTCACTCCATCTAGTTTGGGGTCACAATACACTTCGCCTACCGGTACGAGGCTGCTACTCAAGAACCTTTCTTCGCCATCGGTTGTTGGTTGTACGAGGTATATGGCCGGCCCACTGCCACTTCAGCTTACTAATCCGTTGGGCTACGTCGGTTACTCTGGTTCTACTGCGGATATCCTCATTTCTAAGTTTATCACGCAGAGAAACCCCGAGCATAGCCCTCTCCATAGATCGCTGAGCGACCTTGAGCTTCCTCATACGGCCAGCAGTGAATGACCATGTCTCAGATCCGTAAGTCATCACTGGCAACACGCACTGGTTGTACAATTTCGTTTTCAGGTTCAGGTATTTAATTCAATTGGATTTAATGAATACGTATATAGTGGCATTAGAATATCCGCTACCTCATATTTTTCCGTGGGAGGCATAAGAAGTGACAGAGGGAAACAAACCAGAAGATGGGCAGAATGACAACTAAAAATAAAAACTAAGCCAAGCGTGACAACAATGGCAAATGTCTCCTATGACGCAATCTATGAGGAAGGCCTACGTTCAGCAGTGGATTTTTAATAGGTTACAACGGTAAGAGATAGCGTGTATTGGGATTGAATTTTTAAAGATTCAATCCCGAGGGTGTCTCTCAGATGTAACAATTGGAAATTATGCAATATATCTTGCATAAATACTGAATGGCTACAAGATCTTCCGGGCATATCTCTAAAAAAATTATACATAAATGATATCAATACTTAAGAAAATCATAATTATATATTTATAACACTTATTTCAGTAATATAATAATACAAAATATTCATTAAAAATTAAATATTAAAATACCTATTTATTTCAATAAATAATATTATATCAAAATTTTTTTGCTGACTGTACAGGAAGATAATTACTGCTTGTTATTGTTATACTCATCTGCATTCACTCTGCATTAGACGATATCCGTTTGGAATACAAAGAGTTATGTTAACTTGTTGCTTCACCGTTGTTAACACGAGACGTTCAAAACAAATACACAGCCACCTAATGGTAAGTGGATGCTGTGGCCCATAGGACTCTACATCTATTAATGATTAAGAATGAAAATAAAAAATATTTTTGTTTCATTACCACCACTGAGGACTAAGATGAAATGCTTCGTTTCCAATAAAAGGGTCTCCGGTTCTCTACAATCACCATACGAAGTACAGCAGAATTAAGCTGCTATTTTGCGCTGTTATTCTATGAGGACGGTGTCCTTCCTCGAACCGACCTACTCATACTTCTACCATAAAGCTGCAGCCTGAGTTAATCAGGTAAAGCTGCAGTGTGGTTCTACCACGTAAAAATGTAGCCTTTCTAGATTTATTTCGAATTCTTTAACTTTTTTGGGATAGGATATGGGATAGGATTAGGAGCCGAACTTTAATCTTTAATAAAAGTGTCACTGTTCATAGAAATAATAAAAGAAAAAGAATTTCTTTATTAACTTATGTTATAAGTGTAACTTGAGCTATGTATTCGCGGTAGCTTAGAGGCCAACCAAGGAGGTAGGTAGAAGAGCTTGCTGTATATTTCAGAGTTTGCTGAGACCCGAGTTGGGTTTGATCTGAGCCAATAACAATGAAATTACTAGTTGCAATTTTTAGTGCTGATTTATACCGTTTTCAGCGACAAAGCAAAACGTCGTGAGTAAACCTACATATCTCGGGAATAAAAATATTTCGAAGACATGTGAGGTCCAATAACTCGTACTAGAGCAGCACGACGAACTAATTGGTCTATAAGTCTATAGTCCAGTAGTGGGATGTATATAGTGTATATAGTATATAAGCTGCAACTATACTTTTTTGTTATTAAATTTTATACGTCCAGCTAACATTTTCAGATTAACAATAAATTGCATTCCATTCCAACTCCATTCCAACAACTAACGCGGATAGAGTCTTTTATAAATTTTATCGTTCGTAAACCCCACGATACTAAAGAATCTAACCAATAGAAGACAGGCATTAATGACACAAATACATAGCCATTCCTCACAGAATCATATTGCGCTATTTACTCGCTTTTGATAAGTGGTCCTAAGTTGAGGGCGCCAAAATGTCTACGTAAATTGCGTCCCACATAACACTTTTTAAGGTTCAAGGATTAAATCCGTGCTTCTAGATCTCTAGCTCCTTTTGCGTATTTTACGCACCTAATCCCATACTTGAATAAAATATTTTACATTTAATTTATGTGAAGGAAATAGCAATGCAATACAATACGACGTAAAAATAAAATACGTGTAATTTTAGTTAGTTTAATTTAACATTTAGGTTATTACCATGAAATAACTATCCTATTGTAAAACTTATTTATCAGATAATATTTGATAGAAAGAAATCGTAATCTTATTTAATTGATAACGGATCACTAAAACAAGAGACATGAGTTTTCAAGGTCATCGAGATAAGTCTACAGTAAGTAGTAAAAGTAATAACGTGTTTAAGAAAGGAAATAAAGTAATAATACGTCCAACGTGGGTACGTACGTAGTAAATCAACTTGAAGGAGAGCACTTTCTAACAACTAGCACTCTACTTTATTTCACCATTTTAACATATCAATGACACTTTCTCTGTAATAGTAACGTAATAGCAACGAGAGATCGCGATTATTAACAGGGCTATAAAGTTTTACGAACTATACGATGTTACTACTAGCCTGTGAGAAGGGTAAAGATGTAAGTTATTAGAAAACACACACGACATAATATTATATAGTAGGTGGCACTGCAGACGTTGTTCTGCTCTTTGTGGTGGGTGGCGCGGTGAGTTTAATTTTCTCACACACACTTTCTTATAGACTTATTGTATGTATAGCTAAATCCTCTTTATGACTGATAGAACCATCAGCAACTACTATGACTATAAACTTTTAAAAAAAGGAATCACATAACCCATCTATTTTTACTCTTCCATAAGTGAATAAAAATTACCTATATGTTATACACGATCATTTACTGGCAACACACAAAATTTCATGGAAATCCGTTCAGTAGCTATTTATTGAATCGTGAACACACAATTTTTCTACACATTTATTAAACTTTTCAGACCACGCAGTCTGAAAAGTTTCCGAGCTAACAGAGACACGAGACATTTATTCTTAAAATTTGTTTTTATTTTACTACATAGTCATCTTGTAAGTCTACACACTTCTCCCAGTGATACTCCCATCTCTCTAACCCGTCCAAATTGTATTCGGCGTTTTACTCTGCAAAATAATTGCTCATGAAGGTGACGACAATATGTCGCTTGGGTCTAAATCTGATGAATAAGGCAGATAGTCAAGCATTTTAAATCGTAATTCGCGGAATTTCGCCATGGCAACCGCTGAGGTGTGAGACGGCGCGTTGTCATGGTGAAACAGGGTTTACTTTTTCTGCAAATGTGACCGTTTTTCCGCAATTACTACCTTCAGTTTGTCAAGTAATTATGGGTAATATGCTCTTGTTATGGTTTTCCTTTTTGAAAATAATCGATTAAGATAACTCCTTGACTATCCTAAAAACCAGTCCCCAACACTTTCCCATCCGACAACAGTTTTTATTTTTTTTGGAGCTGAGTTTTGAGGGCCATTTACAATGCTATAAGAAACAAAAGTAAAAATTAGTTTTTTGTCCAAATGTTGACTCTAATTAAACTTAGAATCTGAGACTCCCTGGCATATAATTTGTGGTATTTCATTGTACTAGGTACGGGTATTGTGTGGACTTGGATAGTAGTATTCATCTTTCCTTTTTCCCTGACAACATTTTAATTTAAATTGTTAAAAAATATTTTTACAACTGCAAAATCTTTTAGAACATATTCTTAACTTAAAACTTGTATTACACATTAATTGTAAAGAAATATAAAATGCATGCAGTTTCGTTTCATTATTCAGCAAGCACTAAAGTGGTCCTTTGACTGCCATTTCAGTCGCGATTTCGAATGAAATGACTTGAATCCAGATTGAAAACAGGTTTCTCGATACACTTTCTAAACGATATTGCATACTCATTTGTAACTTGACCTACTTTTAGGTCAAAGATTTTAATCTAGACAATGACATAATTATTAGCACATGTGATACGGTAATTTATTTAATAATTTTACTAATAAATATTGTTTCAGACTTTCAAGGCCTAATAGCCTTAGTATCAATATCGCCTTGATTCTTTCTCCTCTCAAAAAAACTTTAAAGTAAAATTATACTAATCCTACACATTGTTGAAACATCATAAAAATTTGTACGGATGTTTGGATGTTTGGATATTTGTGTGTTTGTTTTTCAATCACGCTAAAACTACTGAATGGATTAAGATAAAACTTAATCTAAAATAATAAATAACAAATTAGAATAAGACATCGAGAAACAAATTTAAATGTGCTAAAAATTCAACAGTAAAAATTAATTTTTCGACATGTTATAACTCGCAGCGTCGTTTGCTTATAAAAATCTTGTGGGTTATTAGAAATGTATAACAGGAAAGCTTTCTGACACTTTTATATAAAATAATTTCAATAATTTGCAAAATCAGCTTTTAATTAAACGTCAGTGGAGCCACTAAAAGCTAGTTTATAAACAACATTATAATCGTGAGAAAATTTGGGATTTTCTCAATACATAGCATGCGGCTTAAAATTTTGCATCTAAATTATAGTGGATTAGTTATCAAAAAATATTCTATACATAAAAGGCCGGGAAGCAACAAGTTTCGCTTCGCCCTGGCTATGAAAGCCAAACATTAATTCGTCCCCAGACCCGCGGATCAGTAACATGTAACTCTGACAACTAAGTAACGGCTGTTAAATTAATTAAATTATATACCGAAATTAACGTTGGAACTTATAGTTGAAAGGTCGATAGTGATTATGTCGAAATACTAAAATACCAACGATATCTTACAACTCAAGAAACACTCACACTTTCAAAAAAGTACCTTTTAATGATAAATTCAAAATATATGTAGTATTATTTAACATTGAATAATTTCTATTAATTACTATTTGAGTGCAATGAAGATTTTTAGCTCCACATTTAAACAAAGTGTTTAACACATAACAATAACAAGATTCTGTACGGACATGTTTTTACTTTATTAAAAAATATATTAGACCTATTTCCGTTACAATTGTTGTTTTGTTACTTTATCTAAATCAAACATCGGATATTTTTTTATAAAACTTAATTGACAAGCGAAGTAACTGTCCATCTGATGCTAAATATTTAACTCAGAAAATGGACACCTATAAGCAAGATTAAACATTGAAGGCTACAGTAGCGTTGTCGCCACTGAGAACTAAAATGTTGTTCATTGACTGAATACTACTGACTACTTCCGCCACAGTGCTCCATTTTGAGAGATAAAAGGGATTCCTACCACTTCCTTCCTACCGCAGGCATAAAAATAGTGTCAAAATTTCAAATTAAATTTTTGAAGGTATTATAATTATAAGACATAGGTTATAAAGTATAACAAAGTAAAGGTAAACATGTTCATGTGACGTAATAATTTCAATTTACATAATGTTAATACAAAAGACATCAACGCGCGTCCGATGTTAAAGACTGGCGCTTTATTACAAATTACAATATTTTCATCCATTCATTACAGCCTTTCAAAAGCCTACAGTGTAACATAGGCCCCCCATAGATTGTCACCCCATATATTGCCATTCTTGCCACACTAGATAAGCGTTTTGGCAAACTAAGCTTACTGTATCGAGTTGTTATCAGGAATTTACGTGGTAGAGCCATGCTGCAGCTATATTACTGGTATAGTTGTAGCACGAATGGGTCGGCTTGACCGGGGAAGGACCACGCTCTCACAGAATACCAGCGTCAAATAGCAACTTAACGCTGCTGTTTCGTATGGTGAGTGTAGAGAACCGGAGACTCCTTTTCACTGGAAATGAGGCATTCCACCTTAGTCCTCACGGGTGACAACGCATCTGCATTTTGAGTCTTTATTGAGGATAGATGTAGATGTCTATGGGTCACAGTAACCACTTACCAACAGTTGGACTGTGTGTTCGTTTGTCACCCTTATATTATAAAAAAAGGAAGATACTACTGGCCATCTCGTGTTTCATTTTCTTCTGTCGCCTCTTATGACTACAATACGAATGTTAAGGAGTAGTGCATTCTTATATGCCGCCACATACATGGGCTTACACTATTTTATATTGAAGCAATTTAAACATTTTATTTTTGTTGTCAAGTATATATTTTATCTATAGTTTATGACCATAACCATCACAATTGCATATAAAAGTAGTAAAGCATTAATATCTGATCTGAATATCTGATGACAAGATTTCACACGTATTCACTTTTAATATGCCGACTTTTTTTAATGCAAGTAATACTGGCGTAAATACTTTCACCAGGGAAGTGAGCT
Source organism: Parnassius glacialis (assembly GCA_033319125.1). NCBI lineage: Eukaryota > Metazoa > Arthropoda > Insecta > Lepidoptera > Papilionidae > Parnassius > Parnassius glacialis. The sequence continues at coordinate 10,970,291 of JAVANC010000006.1, forward strand.
GTTTTAATATATTTTCGCACCATTCAAGGCTTCCCTTCCAAAATATGTGAACGCTTTAGTTTTGACTCGTACAAAATTTTTTTGTTAGTAACTTGCGGTTCAGCGGTTTGAGAAAGTAAGAAAACAAAGTAATGTTTCATTGTGTTGTTGATTGTGTTAAAACAATGTGTCTAGGAACATTAACGTTCTAAGCAAATGTTTTCAAAGATATTTTGAACATTAAATTACTGCAGGTTCCTATCGTTTATGTTTGAAAGACGAAATACAATAGTGTAGTTGATGTTTAATAAAGAGAGATAAAAGATAGCTCATTGTTGCATCTTAAATAGTTACATCAGCAGCTACAGAATCACGGAATACTTAAAAACTGCAAACCATGATCTTATCATTTCTATGTCAGGCACTTATTTTAATGATTTTAGTATTTCAAGTGATTTGAAATTTTAGTGAGATATTTTTGACGAATAGGTGCAATATACTGCTATTTAAAAAATACTTCTACAACAGCCTATTTACATCCCTCAGATGGGCACAACCTTCCTCTCATAATTTCTTTTTCAAAGTAAAGGTCAAAACTTTATTATTTAATTTGGCTGCTGCTTTTATTGCACAACCACGACACAAACAAAAACAATAGTAAATTACGATAAAAAAACCGTATCTGGGATATTCAGCGGGCTGGCGAGGAACCGTTGATGGACGTAAGGTCTCGAGAACGCGAGGAGTTTTTTGTCCTCTGGCAAGGGCGCTGGGAATCCAGAAAAACCAGGCTTATTGGACGAGTCCGTGACTGAGTCTTACGGGAATATGGAGAGATAGACTACTACCTCACACGATTCCTAACTGGACACGGACAGTTCAATGCCTACTTACACCGTATAAAAATTCGACGCGTTCCTGATTGCGTTTACTGTCCGGACGGTGTTAAATCCACCGAACACACCTCCTTTGTCTGTCAACAGTGGTCTGAAAAACGACTACGCTGATAGAGCAAGAAGAGGGTGCCCCATAGGCCGCAAGAGGTCGTTCCTGGGATGTTAGCAACGAATGACAACTGGAAGACGATGACAGGATATGTAAGGGAGATCATGATGATGAAGAAGAAGGTAGAAAAGGAAGAAAAAACGGAGGATTAGTCGCGTAATGCAGGAATGAGGTGGAGTACCACCATGAAGTAATGCTAACGCGGTCCCGTGGTACTGGGTACTTAAGAGAGAGGAGGTTTTGGTGGATAAAAATCCCACACTACCGGTCGTAAAACAACTTGACGGTGTCTTTTTGAAGATTTCCTCCGCTCTCTCCAATAAAAAAATATACATATCTGAGAAATGAAAGGGAATCCCTGTGTGAGTAGGATATATTTAGGCCATAGTTTAACTTTTCTATATTATTATTAATAATAATTAAGTCTTAGGCTAAGTAACTTTAGTTCATTTTATTTTTTTTATTTTTTTTACTAACAAATAGGTTTAAGATACTTTTATTACTAAAACATATATTTTTAATTATTTATTTATTTATTACAAAATTTTCGGTTCTTTTTATCAGTGCGTAAAAGCTCACATCTGGACATGCGCTTCTCCCATTTTAAGGAGGATATGCCTTAATTGTCACGGTGGGCAAGACGATTGAAGGTTGTAGTACATGATGCACCTTCGACTCTGATTGCCGTCGTCGCTGTGAATATTTTATGTTTGTCGTAAATGAGATGGGTTTACTAACATCTATCGAAAGTTAAAAGATCTCTCTGGCATATCTCAAATTTAATGGAATACAACATAAAATTTTACTTTAGTATGATAAAATCTGTATTTATAAATAAAATTTAAGTGTCTGTCTGTAATATTCAAATAACTGGTTTCTATTAGGTTGCAGAAGGTGATTACATTCTATTAAGACTTAAATAACCATTTACCAAATATATATATATATATATATATATATATATATATATATATATACACTAGCTGTTCCCCACGAATTCGCCCGCGTGTTATTTGGGGTCTTCACTTTTTTGCGCGGAACCCTAATTCTTTTTCTAAAATAATAGTAGCTTAAGTTACTCCTTGTAACATCAGCTATCTGCCAGTGAAAATCCCGACAAAATCGGTCCAGCCGTTATACCGTATATACTTTCAAATTTATTTAATAAAAAGCTGTAATTTTGACATTACAAACAGGCACTCCAATTTTATTTATTTGTATAGATACATATAAATCTGTGTGTTTTAGCCGTGTAGAGGCCATATGTTAGAATATTCAATAACCCATAACACCCCGGGGTTATCGTAAGCAAACAACAGAGGGACACAACCAGGGGATGGGCAGCAGCATTTTTTTATAGGAGGGAGCAAACAAGCATGCAGCTCACCTGATGGTAAGTGACTACCACCGCCCATGAACAACTGCAATACCAGGGGAATCGCAGATGCGTTGCCTGCCTTTTAAAAAGGAGTAGGCTCTTTTCTTGAAGGTCTCTAAGTCGTATCGGTCCGGAAAAGTTGCTGGTGGTAATCGATTCCACAGGGAAGTTGTGAAAGGAAGAAAATATCTTCTAAAGCGCACAGTGGTGGACCGCCAATCATCCAGATGGTATGGATGGTATCGCAAGTATTTTCGCGATGTGCGATGGTGAAATTGAGCGACTGGAATTAGTCCCAACAATTCCTCAGAGCACTCCCCGTGATACATGCGATAAAATACGCAAAAAGAGGCAACATCTCTACGCAGTGTCAGTGAGTCAAGCCGATCGGAAAGAACTCGGTCGTCGAAGATTAGAACCGTTCTGCGCTGGATGCGGTCAAGTGGAAGGACCTGGCACTGGGGAGCTCCTGCCCAGAGATAGGAACAGTATTCCATGTGAGTAACATTTTTCTGATAACAGTTGAATTAAAATAAAAGGTTGGTGACCAACAATCGGGTTGGTGACCGAAGCTTTTTATTTTGCCAAGTGTGACAACTATTACAACTATCTCTCTTATAAGCTAATCTTTGGGGAATCTTTCGTTCAGCAGTGGACTTTTAATAGACTGTAAAGATAAAAGGTATGTCTTTCTTTCTATCTGTCCGGCCCCAAGCTCTTCGGAATGGCTAAACAGATTGTGAAATGAAACCTGTAATAAAACTTCACGAACAGATAGAGAGCAACGAAAACATGATAAAATAAATGTATTTTGTTGATGGTATTAAAAACTACGGAATACTGGAAACTGTTTGGTTTGCAATTTTAGACAAATAAGTTCGTAACACTTTATCTTCCATTTCTTGTAATGTTGATACACAAACTATTTTCAACATTATTTTACTTCAATATCATTTTTAAACAAAACTATTTGAGTATTAAACTATAAAGTGTTAACATCTTTTTAAACGTGACTAATGATCATGAGGTACCGGGTTGGAATTCCGTCAAAAGTCGTCAAAAGGGTCGGGTGAAAATCATTTATTGGGTGTATACTTGACAAAAGTAGCAAACTCTTAGGCGTCGTCCTAATACAACGCGATTACGCGATCGTCGCGCTAGTAAGCGATGCAACGATCGCGTGCTTGCGCGATATCAAAAACTGGGTGTCCTAATAGAGCGCGAATACGCGATCATCGCGCGAATTGATGATGCGAGCGGCCGCGGGTTCCGCTTCGCTTCGCAATTTGCGCATGGCATTGGCGCTAAGCATGGACGTCAGAAACGCCCAGTTTTACTTTCTGGAAATATATCGATGAGCCTTTCTGCTGGTCGTGACAGCAATGAAAAAAACAAAATGGGTAGCAATCCGCTTTGTTGGAAATAAGACCGATACGTGGTGAATTTCACTATCAATATAGGTCCGGTCCCTGCCCTTCACCCCACTATCCGACAACACGACGCGATTGTCGCGCGTTGTATTAGGACGACGCCTAAATTATTTGAATATCTATTCGCGCGAACTTAGTTCGTACGAACGTGCGATCAAACATATTGCTGTCGAATGGTGTCCTAGTTGACATACGCGCGACAATCGGGTCGTGTTATCAGATAGTGGGGTGAAGGGTAGGGACCCACATATATTGATTGTGAATTTCAACAGGTATCGGTCTCATTCCCAACAAAGCACATTTCTGAAATTGCGAAGCGAAGCGGTACCCGCGACCGCTCGCATCGTCAATTCGCGCGAAACAGAAACAGAAACAGAAACTTTTTTATTCAATATAGATTATAAATAATACTTATTGAAAGTCACTCTTTTGTATAATTACCACTGGTTCGAAAAAAAAACCTCTGTCCTGGGAAGAACCAGCAAGAAACCCAGCGGGACTTTTTTTAAAATAACAGCTTACAATCATGTATGTTACACAAATTAACAACACAACAAATTAGAAATAGCTTGGTAGCGATCACCTCATTTCCAGGGGTTATTATCATCTATAAATTCTTTAATACTATAATAACCCTTTTTATACAAACTTAGTTTAATAAAGTTTTTGAACTTTGAGCAGGTCAAATTTTGTATATTTTCTGGAATTTTGTTGTAAAAGCGTATACATCGCCCCAAGAATGAATTACTGACTCGATGGAGTCGAATAACCGGTACTACTAGCTTGTGTCTGTTCCTAGTATTTACAGAATGAATATCACTTATTTTTGTAAAACTACTTTTATTTTTGTGTACGTACATTACATTTTCATAAATGTATTGAGAGGCCAAAGTTAATACATTAATTTCCTTAAATTTTTGTCGCAGCGACTCTTTAGGCTTTAAATCATAAATTGCTCTTATGGCCCTCTTCTGTAAAACTATAATTTCAGTGTCAGCTGCGTGTCCCCATAGCAAAATACCATAGGACATTATGCTATGGAAATAGCTAAAGTAAACTAGTCTAGCTGTTTCAACACTAGTTAGACTTCTAATCTTTTTTACGGCATATGCTGCAGAACTAAGTCTGTTTGCTAGTTTTGATATATGGGGGCTCCATTGAAGCTTCGCGTCTAGTGTGATTCCAAGAAAAATGGTGGTATCTACAAGACTCAGTTTCTCCCCATTTAAAATTACATTAGTATTTAATTGTTTGACATTTGGAGTCATAAATTTTATACATTTCGTTTTAGTGCCATTTAAATGCAAATTATTAACATTGAACCAATTTACTAATTTAGATATAGCATTATTTACTTCGTCATATTTTAGCAATTGTCAACTTTGAAAATTAAAGAAGTGTCATCTGCAAATAATACTATATCGTGGTTATCTCCTACTATGTAAGGTAAGTCATTAATGTATACAAGAAACAGAAAGGGGCCTAGAATTGAGCCTTGAGGCACGCCCATCTGTACCATCGACCCGGAAGAACTCATACTGTTAATGACAACTTTTTGCGTTCTCTTACTTAAATATGAAATAATTAATTTAAGAGCATCACTTCTTACACCGTAGTGTTGAAGTTTCCTGATTAATGTTTCATGGTGAACACAATCGAAGGCTTTGGATAGGTCACAAAATATACCCAAAGCATCCTGTGAATTCTCCCATGCATTAAATATATATTTAATCAGCTCAACACCGGCATCAGTTGTCGAGCGACCCCTTGTGAAACCAAATTGATTTATATGAAGTAAATTATTTATTTTACAGAAATTTAACATTTGATCAAGAATAATTTTTTCAAAAATCTTACTAAGTGTTGGTAGTACAGAAATAGGTCTAAAATTGGCGGGGTCTAATGTACTACCAGATTTAAATAAAGGTATTACTTTACTTTACTTCATTAAATCAGGAAACACACCAAATTCGATACTAGTATTAAAAATAGTAGCTAAATGAGGCGCGATTGTATCTATTATAGACGCAATAACTTTAACGGAAATCCCCCACAGATCCGCAGTTTTCTTAACATCAATAGTTTTAAAATATTTTACAATATCTTTTGATGATACTTTATGAAATGTAAAATTCTTTGTACACGCATTTACATTTTGTTTAAGTAATGATTCGGCGACCGCAGGAGAAGAATTCAGTGACTTAGTGGTTAATATCGGAATATCATTAAAATATTTCTCAAAAACCATTGCAACGTCCTGATCTGATTCGGTTAATTTGTTATTAACACTTAACTGGTAGTTTGAATTGAGGGAGTTAATCTTACCAGTTTCGCTATTAATTATACTCCATGTCATTTTAATTTTATTAGAAGCCGTCTTAATTTTGTTGCTCAAATGCAAAGACTTGGCTGTGGAGCACACTCTTTTAAATATTTTTGAATATTTTTTTACATATTCCCTAAATTCGACGCTATGATTATATGACCTTTCACGGTAAAGATCATATAACCTATGTCTGCTCTTATGGACTCCTACTGACGCCCATTCATTAAATGACTTCCGACTGTTCAAGGAGAATGTTTTAGAAGTAAAAGTATTATTAAATTCATTGCAAATAAGCTTAAATAATGTTCCATACAAAAAATTTGGTATGTAAGTGATGGAAGTTTTTTCACTATGTTAGTTCTAAATTTCTCCAAGCGATGTGCATTTACTGGAACAAACACAACTTTCTTATCTACTTGCTTTTTGTGAACATATGGTAACGAAACTACTTGTCCACAGTGATCAGAACTTAATTTTTGAATTATACATTTATTCAACGGCATTTGTAAAAATGTTATCTATACATGTTGCACTAGATTGAGCAATACGCGTTGGCTCTAAAAACGAATTAAAAAGACCATATGATTTAAACAATGATCTAAATTTAATATTGATTGAGGAAGCTTCTAGGAGATCGATGTTAAAGTCTCCACATATTACAACAGCGATGATCGCGTATTCGTGTTGTATGTATTAGGCCGACGCCTTAAGCCTCCTCCTTATCAAAATAGCAAAAGGATGAGCAATATTAAAGAGTCACTAATACGTAAAAGAAATTGATGTTTGTAATAATCTTTTGTATAAAGAAAATATATATAAAAACGACACCTTAAAGAAGTTTACATACTGAATTAAGTTGACGGTTCGATAGTGCACTATATAGTTAGCGTTTAACTGCTATGATTAGTAGATTGGCCGTAGACTTTTAACAAAGAATTAACGCACAGAAAAAGTGTTCAAGAAGAAGTTCCTAGTATGCTTTTTTTATAGGATAAGGGTGACAAACGAGCACACAGTCCACCTGATGGTAAGTGGTTGCTGCGGCCCATAGACATCTACATCTATCCTCTATTACAAATAAAAATGTAGATGCGTTGTCACCCGTGAGTACTAGGATAGAATGCCTCATTTCCAGTAAAAAGGGCCTCCGGCCACCTGCACTCACCAAGCGAAACGCAGAGGTGAACCTCTACTTCACGCTGGTTTTCTGTGAGGTCGTGGTACCACCCCGGTTCGAGCCAGCCCATCCGTGCGACAGCAAAAGCTACCGCGTGGCTCTACCACTGTTAAAAATGAATGAAATGCTTAAAAAAAAGAAAAAGTAGCTTATATGCTAAATTAACGGTATGGAATGGGTTTGAACCTATGCTCTTTATGTAATGCACTGGGCGCTAAAGCATATATTACGTTCGTAATAAAACGTCGAGCCATGCTAGCAATGAGTAAAAACTATAAAAGTACTGCAGCAATCTTAGTTTAATCCAAGAGGACGGCTCCAATGAAATTGTTAACATAACATTAATATTGTTTGTTGGCACCAATTAAAGTGGCCGCACTTACCACGTGCTTGGTAGTAGGCAAAAATAGACAAAACCTTCATAAGGGAGCCAAATAATACATAAATAGAATTTATTTTAGGATATATCCAAAGACGTGCACTATAATTTTAAATTACTGCAGAGAAGGTCTGCGTCACTTCTTAAACACACTACTTTAAATTTTAATAACATAAACTAGTTGTCAAAATGCGACTGCGTCCGCCGGTAGCCTCAAGCGTAAATTCACTTTCTACATCGTTGGCTCGAAACCATACTTTGTAAGTCTCGTTAAGTTTTTACTTGCTACGTATATATTTATTTTGTTTCATATATACAAAATATTGATGCAAAAAACTCAATAATTAAATGTAAATTATTTTTACAATTAAGTTTTTCTTCTCATAAATTCATTTTCATATTAAATTGAAAATTGTCATATTCTTTCTGCTTATTGATTTATTCTATATAAAGCATATATATCTTATTACATGATTTACAATACTTCGTCAAGGCAAAAAAATCTTCCTTAAACCAAAGTTCCTTATAGAAAATCAATAGAATGTTTCCCGCTTTTGTACATTATATAACTAACTTACACCGTATTTTTCTTCTTTTATTAATGGTCCAACAAATAAACATAAGATTTTGCTCATACTCACTACGCTGGACAGGTGGTTAGTGTAGAGTTTACATTAATCTGTGGAAACATATTAATAATATCCAAATTAACGGTCGTCACCATGGTCGTCATTTATCGGGTCCGAGAATGATTCTTTAACAAACATATGCTGGTGCTACACTTGCTGGTGAGATGTGCATTTAGAGAGAAAGTAACATCCCTCAGTTACACGATAGTAACAGTTTTTATGCAAGTAATACTAGTAAAGGCCCCCAACGAGCACTAAGTCCACCTGATGGTGAGCGGACGCTGTGGCCCATAGACATTATCATATATCTTTGATTAAGCATCATATTGCAGATGCAACTTTAGTCACTCACCATAAGAAACACAGCATTACGCTGCTATTAATTATTATTTATTTATATTAATTTATTTTATTAATCATTCCGATAAAAACGACGTTAACGTATATAACATTTACTTATTATTTACACGTTTGGTTCATCTGCTCTTCGTGAGAAAGAAAATGCAAGCAACGAGATCGTTCACCTGTTACTCGTTTCACTTTGGTCGCTTAAATTGCTTATCACATCCGTAACAGCTAAGATTCATATATTGGCCATGTTAGTACTTCAATAAAATTTGAAGTTAATGCAATATAGATTAAATTTTTTAATAAAAAGCGCTGTTTTACAAAGTTTAATGTTATAGTATAGAGTGTGTTTTGTTTAAAATGGATATTAAAATATGTGAACACTAACCGATAGCGTCGGTCGTTCTTTTTCCTATTTTAACTATTTTATTAACATGAAGTTTTTCATCGGTCAGTATATTTATGAAGCAAAGAAATCAAAAAATGAAATAGCAGTGACCATGTAAATCATATTTTATGTTGCAATATATTGAATTATTTTAATTCGATACATCATATCAAAGTTCATTGCTAAACAAATGCCTCCCCCGTAGATTAATATATCTTATAAAGGACACATTTACCATTGTTGCCACACAGGCGGAATGGCAATCGCATTTTTTTTATTTTGTTGAGTTTATATCAGGAAAACACTCATTGCGCTGTGGCCTCTTACGACGCTCAGAGAAGGATATGTGTAGTGGATTCTCTTATACCGCCACTGTACGGCGATTGCTAACGTTGATTGTATGTATAAGCTAAATAGTTATTCTTACCGTTAAGGATCATAAAATAAGTTACGCAATTCTCTTGAGTTTTCTTGATTTTTTAAATCAATCACCTTCTTAAGGATTTTTCTTTTATAGGAGAGGGGGCAAACGAGCATGTGGCTTACCTGATGAAAAGTGACTACCGCCGCCCATGAACAACTGCAACACCAGGGGAACCAGGGGAATTGCAGATACGTTGCCGGCCTTTTAAAAAAGAGTAGGCTCTTTTCTTGAAGGTTCCTAAGGCGTATTGGTGCGGAAAAATCGCTGGTGGTAACCGATTCCATAAGGAAGTTGTGCCAGGAAGAAAACATCTTCTAAATCGCACAGTGGTGGACCACCAATTATCCAGATAGTATGGATGGTATCGCTAGTTTTGTCGCGGATGTACGATGGTGAAATTGCGCGGCTGGAATTAGTCCGAACAATTCCTCAGAGCACTCCCAGTGGTAAATGCAGTGTCCCGTGTAAATTAGGAATAAATTTAGAGGATTCAAAAGCCGACCTACGCATGCTTTAGCCATTATACCAGTAGTTATTGCGTGCTGCAGCACGCATAGATTATTATATATAGATAGGTTTTATATAGATATATATAGAACCAAAGCTCTACCTCGTCAACATGTGATAAAGATGATGATTACTCTTGTTAATACCAATATCTAATATTAATAAGATATTTTATAATACATATACGATAATGTTTCTTTCATTAAAAGATCGCAATAAGAAGAGTTACAAGAATAAATTTCTACTTTTATACCTAAATTATGTAGTAATAAATAAAAAACCTTCTGTATTTACTAACAAAAGGACCGTGTCTTTTAATCGAATCCGGGAACCATCGGCACACCGGTAGACTTTCTACATTTGCTACGACGGGGCCGTCCAGTTTGCAGTTTAATGGCCGCCGCTTTAATTATTACGGTTTGCAATGCAATAGGTACTGTTTCTTATTGGTTTCGTAAAACTGTATCAACTTACTAAACTTAGATTTTTAATCTAACTCAGAACATTGCAAAATATTAACGATTTAATTCCTAATAATTAGGACTACATACAGTTAATGAAAGAGTCAAAAGTAAATTTGAAGTAAAATAGGAAAAATAAATTGATTATTCTTCACTATCAGTTAGATTAGAAAGCCAAAACTTTATTATAATTTTGTTTTACGGCCAAATTAAAATTAAATCTGTTTATTCGTGACTGTGACCACACTCATGGTCGACTATTTAGAAAGCGAAAGATACAATTTTCAATCTTATTGTGTAACGACTAAAGGCTATTTACAACAAAAAGTATTATGCAAAATATTCACTCCAGTTTCAACAGCTTTTCTTACCTTTACGAATGTTTTGAATAATTTAAATGCAGTTTACTGTAAAATCACTACTGTGTTGTGTAATTCACCATCGTTCCAGCTAGCACTCGGAGAAAACACCTTTGTCACCTTCACTGTTAAAAAAAAACTTAATGACAATACGCACACTTCCCGCCAATACGCGACATTTTTGAAAATCCGGAAATATAAAAACGCGGATAGTGTCAACGGCCGCAGCGTAATCTGTGTACTAGCTGACAAATTGTGTCGTTAGTTTGGCTTTACGCGCAGGTGCACATTGATTGCGAACTAAATTAAATTATTTTTCTATTTCTGAAATTGCAGTATCGTAATTTCAAATAGTGGCGGGAACTGTGCGTACATTGGAAACGTGCGTTCGAATACGCGGTGACCGTTCGGCGCTCGGTGAACGACTGCGGTCACTCGCTCACGCTCTTCGTTCCCACCCTGGCCGCATGTGTTGAACATATTAGTCGTGATATTATTTTAACCACCACCCTTGTATGGTCTCTGAACGAGATACATTACTACCAATGATCGGATCAATTGACATCGGTACCTACCTACAATATATGGAAAACTGGTTGCCTTTACTTGCACTGTATACAAAATAAAGTATTTCAGTCAGAATTTTCACACTATATCCAAACGGATACGCTTCGATAAATAATAAAGATAAGTATAGTAAACGGTAGTATTTCATATGAATACAAAATAGACATAAACAGTTTGTGAGACACTAGACACTCAGGTTACAACAACATAACTAGAATATATTACAAAACTTGTGATTTATTTTAGGTTTTAAATTAGCAATCTCTATCGTATAAGATGCCGAGCCGAAATGAAGGAAATAAACTACATAGTCCAAATTCTGAACAAATCTCTTCTAAGAGAATGTGGAAGCAAATTTTTTTATAGTATAGGGTGACAAACGAGCACACAGTCCACCTGATTGTAAGTGGTTGCTGTGACCCATAGAATCTACATTTATCCTCAATAAAGAATCAAAATGCAGATGCGTCGTCACCCGTGAGGACTACGATGGAATGCCTCTTTTCCAGTGAAATAGATCTCCGGTTCTCTACAGTCACCATAAGTAACAGCAGTGTCCAGCTGCCATTTCACGCTGGTTTTACTGTGAGAGCGTGATCCTTCCCCGGTCGAGCCGACCCATTCATGCTACAACAATACTACTAATATAGCTGCAGCATTGCTCTACCACGTATAATTAAACTTGTTAAAATTTGTTTAATATTACTCAAAATAGCTCTACCAAATATTATAAGATATATAACATGTTCGATAAAAAACAGATCTGTTCAAAATTAAGATATTTATAAATAATATATTAAAATATTTTAAAATTAAGATTCAAAATCTGCAAAAAGAAATCAAAAGGAACAAGCAAACACATTTTTGCCCCATCGCAGTAATTTCAGACTATTCGTCTAAGCTTTGATATACATATATGTAATTCAATTACTGCCTCGTTGTTCTAGTGGTGGTAGTAGTGCGACTGCTGATCATGAGGTCCCGGGTTCGAATCCCGGGTCGGGCAAAAAATCAGTTATTGAGTTTTTCCATCAAGAAATTCTCAGTAGCTGCCCGGAGTCGGGAAGTTGGCGGTGTTTCACCCCCGTGCCTCGGAAAGCACGTAAAGCCGTTGGTCCTGCGCCTGATCTCTCTCCGGTCGTGTCGGTTTACCGTCCCATAGGGCTATGAGAGTAGAGAGTAGAGAGGGAATAGAGAGTGCACCTGTGATTGCGCATACACTTGGACGAAGACTAGCCATCGGCGCAGGACAGGACTATAGTAGTCCTGTCCTGCGCCGATGGCTAGTCTTCGTTGAGACTGGCCGCCGTGGCCGAAATTCGGTCTGGAGGACATTATTATTATTATTATTATGTAATTCAATGATACTGAGTTTATGAAACAGCCATGATTTTATAAAAGCTATAAAATTGATTGAAAAACTATGATTTATGTACTAGAAATTTATCATTTCGTTTATCAAAACAATTAACTTACAAACTTATAGAATGCTAGCTGTTCCCCGCGACTTCACCCGCGTGGATTTTTTTTGCGCATAACCCTAAAATAAAAGTAGTTTAAATTAATCCTTATAACATCAGCTATCTGCCAGTGAAAGTCCCATCCAAATCGGTTTACAGGTTTTTGCGTGATGCGTGTTCACGCCGATATAGCTTATAGATGACTTTTTTTTCAGACTTACTTAACATTCATCGTTATATATCGGCCGATTTACACAATATTTTATGAATTATAGCTTATGTGTTGTTCTGATGTATGAGCTATATTATAATAAATTTTCATTAAAATCTATTCAGTAGTATTTGCATGTTGTTAAAATCGGTTTCAATATTTGGTGCAAATAATTTAGTAAATACAAATTAAAAAAATAGTAAAAAAATTTGCATTTGGACGGAATCCCCCCAATTGTGCTGAGGACGTGTACTCCGGAGTTGGCACCGGTTCTAACGCGTCTTTTCCGGTACTCCTACTCCCTAGGCGTAGTCCTGAAATCATGGAGACAGGTTTTGTCCACCCTATCCCTAAAAAAGGCGACCGCTCAGACCCGTCCAACTACAGACCTATCGCCATCACTTCCTTGTTCCCCAAAATAATAGAATCCATTATAAACTGCCAGCTCATGCGGTACCTTGAGGATAACCAGCTGATTAGTGACCGCCAAAAGGTTTTCGTCGGGGTTGGTCAGCTGGTGATCTCCTGGTGTTGCAGTTATTCATGGGCGGCGGTAGTCACTTACCATCAGGTGAGCCGCATGCTCGTTTGCCCACACTCCTATAAAAATATGTCTCAGTGATCGCGAGGGTGAAAACTGGTAGCGATCACCGAATGGTTAGAGGCACACTGAACCTTAATGTTAAGTTAGAGAGGTCTCGTCTAATGAAGTCAACGCTCCGTCCCCCTCGTGCTCTAGTTTAAAGTCCTGAAACCTTTCAACTCGAGTTATAATACCGTTTTCTGTGCCTGGACGACAGCAATGAAGTGGGTGATATAAATGATAAGCTCGTGGAAACTGTCCATGCGGTCGGAGCTAAGTTCTGCAAGACCCGCCGCAGAAGAACACAAAAACTCTCCGATCACACTCTTAATCTCATGCCTGTTAGACAGGAAATGAAACTGAAGTCTTCGAAAGATTTGACAGCATACAGGCAACTGAAAAGACAGATCTCCAAATGCATGCGGCTGGACTTACATAACTTAAATACAGCTTGTATTGAAGAAGCGATCGAACGGAACCAAGGCTCCAAAATCTTTGCCAGAGATCTGTCTGCCAGAAAAAGCCAACTGTCAAAGCTGAAGACCGAGTGTGGCTGCATCGTTTCCGGGACAGCTGAGATTTTGAGTGAGATTGAGAGGTTCTATAGGCAGCTGTACACGTCATCGTTGGAGCCACACGCAAGTGTGAGTAACAATCCAAGAGAGAGTCTTATCCGACACTATTCCGAAGATATTCCGATCGTCAGTCTGAGCGAGATTAGAATGGCTCTCCAGCGCCTTAAAAATGGCAAGTCCCCGGGCGAGGATGGAATTACAGCGGAGCTTCTGAAAGCGGGTGGAAAACCGGTACTTGAAGTCCTTCAGAAGCTCTTTTATTCCGTCTTCCATGGTGGTACTACTCCGGAGGCGTGGAGCAAAAGTGCGGTGGTCTTGTTCTTCAAGAAAGGTGATAACTCGAAAGGTTTTTAGCCTGGAGGTAGACTGGTAGAGAATGCCCTGTAGCATTAAGTCCGCCTTTTTGTACTTGGTGTGCAAATAAAGAATAAATAAATAAATAACGGTCTCTTGAAGAACTACAGACCAATTTCCCTTCTGAGCCACGTCTACATGCTGTTTTCAAGAGTCATTATGAATCGTCTCGCACGCAGACTTGACGACTTCCAGCCTCCCAAAGAAGCCGCTTTCCGAAAAGGCTTTAGTACCATAAACCACATACACACCCTTCGGCAAATTTTACAGAAGACAGAAGAGTACAATCTGCCACTTTGTCTTGCTTATGTGGACTATGAGTAAGCCTTTGATTCCGTCGAAATTTGGGCGGTTCTACAGACCCTTTAGCGGTGCCAAGTCGACTGTCACTATATCGAAGTGCTGAAGTGTTTGTACAGTAAGGCTACGATGGCTATCCGAGTACAGAGCCAGAGTACGAAACTTATCCAACTGCAGAGAGGTGTAAGACAGGGCGACGTTATATCCTCGAAACTCTTCACCGCTGCATTGGAAGTCGTTTTCAAGCCACTGAACTGGAAAGGATACGGTATTAACATCAATGGAGAGTACATCACTCACCTTCTTTTTGTCGACGATATAGTCCTTATGGCAGAATCGCTGGAGGACCTAAGCAATATGCTCAATAACCTCAATAGTGTCTCCCAACGGATAGGTCTTAAGATGAACATGGACAAAACAAAAATCATGTTTAACGTCCATGTCACACCTATGCCGGTAGCTGTTGGGAGCACTAAGCTCGAAGTTGTTAACGAGTATGTTTACCTGGGACAAGTAGTCCGACTAGGTAAGTCCAACTTCGACTGAGAGGTCAATCGACGGATTCAACTCGGTTGGGCAGCATTCGGGAAATTACGGTACATCTTCTCTTCAAGTATACCTCAAAACTTGAAAACGAGACTATACAACCAGTGCATGTTGTCAGTGATGACCTATGGAACTGAGACGTGGTCCTTTACTGCTGGCTGGATTAGGAAGCTCAAGGTTGCTCAGCGAGCTATGGAGAGGGCTATACTCGGTGTTTCTCTGCGTGATAAACTTTAGAAATGAGGATATCCGCAGTAGAACCAGAGCGACCGACATAGCCCAACGGATTAGTAAGCTGAAGTGGCAATGGGCCGGCCATATATCTCGAAGAACCGACAACCGATGGGGAAAAAAAGGTTCTCGAGTGGCGGCGTCGTACCGGCGGACGAAGTGTAGAGCATTCCCCCACTAGATGGAGTGACAACCTGGCAAGACATGCAGGAAGTCCATAGATGCAGGTGGCTCAGAACCGTGTTTTGTGGCATTACTTGGCCTATGTTCAGCAGTGGACTTGTGAAGGGCTGTAACGATGTTGATGATTTTACAAAATGGGAAGAGACCCGGCGATATGACCTTGGTCTCTTGGGAGAGAGGTAAAGCCTTATTGAGTTGACACTTTGGCAACCTCTCATCTCAAGTGTACCTCGTTTAGAACCGGGGCGGCATCAGATGCATCTGAATTAAGTGGCGTAGATATGAGTAATTGAGAGATGACTACATATTTGTGCCATTTGCTGTAGAGACTATCGGTCCGTGGGGTTCAAGTACAATGAAGTTCCTCAAAGAACTGTATTTGCGACTAGTCGTCGCTGCTGGTGACAAAAGGACTGGTTCTTTTCTCGCTCAAAGGCTAAATATAGCCTGCGTTCATGGCACGATACCACGGGGAGTAGCACTGTATGACAATTTAAATTTTTAGTTTTAGTTTTTCTTTATTATGGCGATTCAAAGTGAGCCCTTGTACTCGTATAATAAATACCGGTTCTAATGAAGCATGTGGCGGATGCCATTAGTGGAATATTTTAAAACTTATCACGAAGCTTGTTGCGAATTAGAGTTCTCCTTTTTAGTTCTATTTTGAAAACACTTTACCCCCTCCCTAGGGCATTTTACTGTATTATGGGAGCAGACATAAATTGCACAAGAACAACCATCCAAATCAGTAAATTGTAAAAAAAATATTTATTTATTTTCAAATTTCAAATTCAAAATGTTATATCATATTGCTCCAGTAACAAAATGTGCTCCAGTAGCTCCATTTAATTTAATATTACAGTTATTGATTAGTACTAGCGGTCTTATTTCATCATCTTTTTATCTTTTACCGAAATACTTATACTTGTAACAACATAATATTTTCACAAATAAAGTAAATCACACATCACATAGTTAGAAAGTAAATTTATTTAAAAAAAATCTTCATAGCGTATATTATAAATTGCGAGCAACGCTCTTGCGAAATAAGAATTGTGTTTCAATAAGCCTCATATCCTCACAGTAAAGTACTCGTACCATTCCATTGTAACAACCTAAGCTCTAACCTAGCTCCGTTATCTGACGAATTTAGATCTAGAGTTTAAATTCAATTTTTTTATAGAACAAGGGCGCACAAATTGAGCACACAGTCAATCTTATGCTAAGTGGATGCTGAGGCACAAAGACATCTACATCTATCCTCCATTAAGAATCAAAATGCAGATGCGTTGTCACCCCTGAGGACTAAGATGGAATGCCTCGTTACCAGTAAAAAGGGTCTCCGGTTCTCTACACTCACCATACGAAATACAGCATTGTAATCTGATCTTTAAATGAAATGTATGGGTATGTATTAATAAAACTATCAATTTCTGGTTGTCAAAATAATATCATATGTTACGGCTGCATATTTAATAACATTGATACATTTTATTTTCTAATACAAAGGCCAGTTTTTTACTATTTTTTTATTTTGTATCTACTAAATTATTTGCACCAAATATTGAAACCGATTTTCACAGTTTTCAACTCACTTTCAATATATAAAGTAGATTTTAATCCTTAAATATGTACTTTCTCAGCTGGACACAGACATAGGTATCTTCTAATTTCTGAGAGTGTTATGGAATGATAAACACTTAAAATTGTTATTATCAATTTAAATGGTGCCGCTGGGGATCGAATCTTTGACGTTCGCGTACTGTTTATTGAAGCGAAAAGCATTTAGCCCCTGCGCCACTACGATTCATTTTATATACGAGTAATAACCGAAATGTAATCTGCAAACGGAAACTACACTATAAACGGCAAGATTATCCCACGTTTTTGTCGCGTAGAATTTTAAGTACATTGTAATTTATACGCACATCATCATTATTTGTATAGATTGTTTTTTTTGCTATTCTAAGCCAGCGCTTAACTACAATCCCACCTGATGGTAAGTAGTGATGTAGCCTTTTTTTTACGTGGGGAAATCCTCATGGATACCTTCCGCTGCGGGGGCAACGAAAAGGTTATGCTGGACTCATACCGGCTAAAACCCCACGGTGGTCACCATCAGCGTATACGAGAGGTCCCGGGATCTCCGTTCGGAACGCAACCGGGGCCCCTCCATCGCTTGCCACGCTTATAGCACGTCCCGGGGACAGTAACTGCTGCCCCCAGCACCCTCGCAGTGCTATCACGATGATGAGACCACTTCCGAGTCATCGTCCTCCTCGGGGGTTACATTACTAGACGTTCGAGGCCCCCACCCCGAGCGTCTGCAACCCCGGAGGCCCCGTTTCTGGTAGGGGAACACCGTTTTCAAGAGGAGGGCCGTGACGAACGCCTTGGCGACGTCGTCTCCGCGCGGGATCCGCCCTCTCCCGATCCCGCTCAGAAGCCTCCTTCTGAATCATAACAGATTCACAGAAGGTGGCTACGGCCCTCCACGCCGAATCCCCGCTCAGCATCGCCGACACCACTGCTGGCAGGGAGAGGTTCCGTCCAATGCGGTTCACCAGAATTGTCCGCTCCCGTTCCCACGCTGGGCATACTGCGAGCGTATGGGAAGCGGAGTACTGGTCCCGTCCACCACAGTGGAAGCAGTTCGCCGTCGCCTCGCGTCCGATCTTACACAGATAATCACCGAAGCACCCATGCCCGCTAATTATCTCTGTAAGTTTGTAGGTGAGTCTTCCTGCTCGTCGCTGCATCCAGGCTTCGAAGACCGGCAGGATTGCTCCAATGACGTGTTTGTGTTCATAGCGCTCCTCGAGTCGAGTGCGCCATGTCGCCAGGGCGTTTTGTCATTCCTGCCGTTTAATTGATTCGAGCGCCTCTTCTGGCTCACTACCACCGCTCTGGCGGAGGGCACGGATTCGGTCATACACCCTCGCGTCCATCTCCGCCAGTGTATCTAGTGGTGGAAAGCGAGCCAGGATTGTCGCCGCCTCAAAGGATATAGTGCGGTATCCTCGTACGTAGTAGTGATGTAGCCTGGGACGGTGACGTGCACTGACTTAACAAGTGCCTATTCACTCTTTCCTTGAAGACACCCAAATAGAACCCGAGCACTTGGTGTCTCTCCACAACTATGCTGTCGTCTGCATACCCATAGATACCGGGCATAAGCAGATCATTAATATACAGCAGAAAGAGAGTTACGGAGATAACGGACCGGCATTAGTCACCACAGGATCGGAGGCATCGACGACGATCCGGAGAGAGAAGAGAGAAGAAAGTTCTTCATCCAGTCAATCAGGCATATCTCATACCTCCAAGCTTGATTGGTAGTACGAGAACCGAGTCGTTCAGCGTGGTGGGCGTTGAAATCGGCAAGGAGCACGATCACTGCGGATGAGATCTGTTGTAGCACAAAATTTGTAGTCATTTGGACGTGGTCGATGAATCCGTATAGCCATAGGATTGTCAGGTCTACAAGACCACCGAGGAGTCGAGAACAGGTACTTAAATGGTACCATACCTGAAGTTTTTACTTCAGGGATGATACCATTTAAATTAAAAACAAATCTATCCCTGTGGTTGGAAAAATAGGGAATGAATGAAGATTTTAATGTAATCCTTAGACCACTCAAAAGTGTGAAAAAGTGTGTTCGTTTCTTTTTTCGTTAACTAATAATAATAATAATAATTTCATGATTCCCACTGTTTCTGAAATCGTGACTTTACTCGTACTTCTTCGATACACTATACAAGGCTAGTTTTCAAAGAGTAGCCAAATGTTAAGCTTAAGTTCAAATATATAAATAATGATATACCGTTACTGTAATTTTTGAAAATACAAGTAAATAAGTTTTTACTTTTATTTGAAACTATCCCATATAGAATGTGATTTATGGGCAACAACTACGCGTACGGGCGCTCCTCTGTATGCGATTAAATTCACAACGATTTTGACGACCGATTGACCTTTACGAACGTGTGCGTGCATAGTAAAATAGTAGGCGTTAGATAATAATGCATTACCACGCATTTTGAATTTAAAAGATAAAAAGGACAGAATGTCTGAGATTTTTGTTATTTCAAAATAATACAGTATACACCTACTTTAGAAGCTATTATATACGAATTACTTTATTTCCTTTTACTTTATGAAGTCGGTTTTACCTTTGAGTAAAGGTTTTAATTAAAATGTTGTATAAGCATTGTTTATATTTAATAACAATGAACACACGTTGTTCTATTCAGTCGCGGTGTAAGCGAGAATACATATTATAAACGACGTACGACACGGGGCTCTAGCATCGGATTGATTGCAAAAAATACACCAATCCTATAGATGATAGATACGTATGTCACTGATTAAACAAAAGTGGTAGCTAGGTATAATATATATTTTACGGTGGTATTTATTCACCAAATATTTAAAAAAAAATCATAATATATTTATAACACACGTGCCATTAGGACAGTATTACATACTGTGAGTCATTTCATCTTAATCACCCAGAGGTGACAACGCAAATGTAGCCTTCTTTGTTTGAAATTGCTTGCATATGACTATGGATTGCATTGGCCTCTTATCATAGAGCCAGCCAGTAAATGTCTCTCTATATAATCTTTAGATCGTAACACAGCACTGCTATTTGGTGGCAGAAATAGGTAAGAGGTGTAGTGTTATGCTACTTACATTTCATTGTACACTATTTTTCCATTCTGTTTTGATTTTCTGCATTCATATATTGCATCACTTTTCACGCTATTTAGTTATGCAACTTACATATCATTTTACATTATTTTTCCATTATGTTTTTGATTTTCTGCATTTATATTTTGTATCACCTTTATTTCCATAGGATCCTGTAACGTTTTTACACAATAACAAATCATTTTCACTTCGTATTTTCACGCTATCAGCATCTCTTAAAACGCTGTCAAAGGAGTCTTACCTTTTTCTATCTTTTATTGAGTTTTCCGTAACTCTGCAATTTCGGGCTTCGTGCGCGCTGCCGCGCTACTTTTTTTCCTATATCAATAATATTTTATTTCTTACATAAAACTTGTAGTTTCTTAATAACAGTCCTAAAACCAAAAATTTTATATTTGACAACCATTATTTATATGGTTGTTATGGTAACTTTTATTCAAATTCGTCACTAGTGTGATATTTTTTTTTAATATTTTCACATAAATACTCTATGTCTCTAGGTCATTTACAATAAATTTCCTTTTAATTGAAATAATTTCTCGTTCTCTCTGAAAAGGTATAAAAGCCGAACAATTGGAGAATACAAGAAAATGTCTCGCTTCAGTTCTCAAAGGAGAAACATCTACTAAAGGCCTTATCCCGGGGCCGCATTGCCCCGGGATCCTGCAGGCCAGTCGTCTGCTGACGTTGAGAAGATCCTCAGCTCTGTGGGTATTGAGGCACTGAATCCAAGATACTGAAGAAGGTCATCTCGGAACTCAATGACAAGAGTGAAGAACTGATCGCGCAGGGTCGTGAGAAGTTGTCAAAGTGAAGTTGAGCAGCGCCCGTGGCTGCGGTCGCCGCCGCTGCAGCGCCGGCAGCTGAGAAGAAGAAGGAAGAGAGAGTCCAAGAAGGAAGAATCTGAGTCTGACGATGAAGTTATGGGCTTCGGTCACTTCGAGCAAGCCTCCACCTATACGTGAAGTCGTCGGCGAAGTCTACTTCAAGCGCGGGGCCACACTACTCCGGGCGCTACGACTGCTTGCTCCAGGCGCTGAGTGCACCTACTACCGCGCTACCTTCGGGCGCTACGACTGCTTGCTCCAGGCGCCGAGTGCACCTACTGCCTGCGCTACCTTTGGGCGCTGCGACTGCTTGCTTCAAGTGCTGAGCGCACCTACCCCAGGCGCTACGTGCGCCGGCTCCGGACGCTGCGTGTGCCCAGTCCAGGCGCTGCGTGCCGTCGCCGCTAAGAAACCTCAAGCTCCGCGTGTGCCTACTTCTACAAAAGCAGCGTGTCACTTCAACCTTTAGGCTCCACTATAATACTATATTCTCCTATTCTCCTACCTTTATTTTTTTAAATCTAATTGTAATCTCACTTCATCCATCATCATCATACTTCATTTTTTTTATAAAATTGTAAATACCTTTCTAAAACTTTAAATATATTATTTTATTGGTCTACTTTTGTTGTTTTGTTGTTCTTAGGTTAGGTTCTATATATTTTTCTTATTAATTGTCGCTTTACGACAGAGGCCAGTACCTACCCATACGGATACCCATGCAGAAAAAGAGCCCTAGTACCTAGTTAAGTTTGTTTGTTTTCAATTTTATAAACAAAAACTGTTGGTACTAAGCAGGTTTGTGAGGAAAGCTACACAGCAGCATCTACAGACCTTTTTTATATTATTCTAAGCCAGCGCTTACCTATAATCCCACCTGATGTTAAGTGGTGATGTAGCCTAAGATGGTGAAGCGCAATATTCACGCTTGCCTTGAAGACACCCACATTATACTCGGGTGGAAACACAGATCCTAGCAACTTATTCCACTCCTTTGCCGTACACATGATGAACTTCTAATGTAATAAATGTTTCATACATGAGTGATAAAAAATTCACTCATGTATAAGCCATTTAAGAAATGATACATAACCCGTAATAGCTATTTTGTATTGTTTAAAATTAAATCTCGACGTAAATTCGATAATACTATCATGTACCAAATTATCGAAGCTGTATGTATTAACCACAAGTAGTAAAGTTAAAAATTTTGTACAACCGACTTTAATATAAATTATTAAGGATAACTCAAAAACTACTAATCAGACCTTGATCAAATTTATATGGGACCACCTTGGAAGTAAACCCTTTGAACCAAAAAAAAATATATATTTTCCAAATCGGTTCAGGCGTCTTCGAGTAATCGGTGAACACACATTAAACAAAGATTTCGACGGATTGAGAACCTCCTCCTTTTTGAAATCGGTTGAAAAAGAAAATTAAAATAAGCGCATGTGATGGAATATTGTTTTTTGCATAAACCGATTTTTGGTACTAATCCACCAATATTTGTGGGCAACTCTACCGATGTTTGTTTACTGGTCTAATGATTTCGCATTTTGATATTTGAGACGACTGCACTGGGGCTATTTGCAGTGCGCCTGGCCCTTTATAAAATAAGGATAACAACTGTACCTGCATTGGTACTTATATATTACTTTTATTGTTTAATATGTGTTTTAGATGTATGATCACTAAAGTATTGCTGAACAAAATTATCACTATCATTATCATCATTACAGCTGTCAGTAAGTCAGCTGCTGAACATTGGCCTCCCCGAGAATTGCCTTAACATACGGTCTTGAGCCAACATGTCTTGCTGGGTCGTCGCTCCATCTAGTGAAGGGCTGCCTACACTTCGCTTACCGGTTACCGGTACGAGTTTTCCACGCGTGAACCTTTTTCCTGTCCGTTGTCACTTCTTCGAGCCAATAAAATTTTGACATGTAATAATTATGACAATAAAACCAATATGATAAACAAGCACCTATGGAAATAAGCAATAGTGTCAACTAAAAGCTCGTAGCGAACTTTAAAGAATGTATTATTAATGTCATTTCTTTTAATAAACTATTTTCTAGAATGAACAATGGCCGATCTGATGATAGACGTCTTAGTTTCATAATTCATGAGCAAGCCGAGTTCGATCCCTCTGGCATCAATCAAATTCAATACCTATTGCAAATTTTTATTGCAAATTTATTACGTCCTCGGCGGTGTAGTAAATAGAACATCGTGGAGAAACATGTCTAAAAGATTTAAAACATTGTGTAAATCGTTAACAATATGTTTTATTTTCACAGATTCATGATTAATCGAGCCTCTGTTACACGGCGCAGACGCGGTGTTTACAAGTGATGCAGCATATCCTCTAGTTAGTTAGTTTTCGGGACACCTGAGATTTTGAGTGAGATTGAGAGGTTCTATGGGCAGCTGTACACACCATCGTTGGAGCCACACGCAAGTATGAGTAACGATCCAAGAGCAAGTCTTATTTTTTTTTATAGAATAAGGGTGACAAACGAGCACACATTCCACCTGATGGTAAGTGGTTGCTGCGGCCCATAGACATCTACATCTATCCTCTATTACAAATCAAAATTGCAGATGCGTTGTCACCCGTGAGGACTAAGATGGAATGCCTCATTTTCAGTAAAAAGGGCCTCCGGCCACCTGCACTCACCAAGCGAAACGCAGAGGTAAACCTCTACTTCACGCTGGTATTCTTATTCAATACTATTCCGATGATATCCCGGACGTCAGTCTGAAGAGAGAGATTAGAATGGCTCTCCAGCACCTTAAAAATGGCAAGTCCCCGGGCGAGGATGGAATCACAGCGGCGCTTCTGAAAGCGGGTGGAAAACCGGTACTTAAAGTCCTTCAGAAGCTCTTTAATTCAGTCCTCCATGGTGGCACTACTCCGGAGCCGTGGAACAGAAATACGGTGGTCTTGTTCTACAACTACAGACCGTAAGTTTAATTTTTTAACATATCGGCTGAATATTCATTTGCTGTTGAATAATTATCGCCATTTCTGTCGTGGGTCACAACTTAAAACCTAGGCCATTCATTTACCACAAATCTAACAATTTTTGAACGCACCACCATTGCATTTTCATGGGTTCCGTACATTAAAAATGAAAGAGCACAAAACACACAGGCACCGTCACGTATAATTAGTGTTGCCCAAATGCAAGAACAAGACGAGACTTAGTAAGTCTTGGTCTTGGTCATGCGCCAATACACCTGGTCTTGGTCTTGGTCTTGGTATTGCACTCCCAGTCTTGGTATTGGTCTTGGTCTTGCAGCAAGAGTCTAGCAAGTCTCGCAATTACCTTTTAACCTATTACTATTTATTAAACGTTACTTTAGATCTTAGAACAACTTAACAGAGTAGGTTCATATTGAGCTTGAATTAACGTAGCCATAGTAAAGACCAACCATATTAATAAATGTCTAAACATTTAATTAGAAATTCGAAAAATCAACTGACACCGGGTGGGGTTTGAACCCACGACCTAAGCGATCCGTGCCGATTCTCTAACCAACTGAGCTATCTACTGTATCCCACGGCCACGGGCGTCAGCCTTTTTCTTAATAAACATTTACATTTAATAAGCTTACATGTGCTAAAACATGGTTAAACATATAAAAACAAATTAATGGCAATAACTTCATTGTATTTTAAAAAACATTATCTGTCTAAAAAGAGATAGATGGACCCTCACCATATATGAAAAGGAATAAAAGTGTTATATAATATACCATTTATTTAAATAAAAAATAAAGTACGATACAAATTAAATTACTTCACAGTACACAATAGCTTTGACATTTCTGTTACTTGCTGACTCATCACTTCACCTATTTCTATGTTTTCTAATTACTAATGATGCTTAAGAAAATAATCTCTCAGCAGGTACTGAAGTTGCAGGTATTGAAAGAAAATTACAGCCCATCTTCGATAAAATCGAATATTTTGTCTCATACGTCCTCCACCACTCTAAAATGTCTTCCTAGCTGGTGGCTCTGGGTTTACTTAGGTACTCCTCCAACTCGTTAATAACTATGCCTTGCAGACAAGATCCAGATCCATTTTTACACATTTCAAGTGTTTTAAAAGTGTCTTCAATATTTATTAAATGAGTGACGACATATTCGAGCACTTTGTGTTTTAAAAACACACACTTCTATAAGTCGAGATTTGCAGTGAACTTATTGAACATGTTCATCTATTAGGTAATACTAATAATAATAATAATAATAATAATAATAATAGTGGCGTAGGGAAGTGACGACCCCATCGCCCGCTGACGTAACGGTTATGTGACAAAACTGCTACGTCAGCGCAGTCAGTCAGCACCTTGCCAAGAGGTGTGAGCGCCGTGCCTCGGCAGAATTGAGGGTGCTTATTTGGGCCCGCTTGTGATTTCGGCCAAATCATGAAACGGTGCCGGGCCTGGGCGTCTCCCGTTAATTGACGCCCAACTTATGGATGATGGAAAGAAATAGACTGCGTATAGGGCCGCTGCCTGGGGGTCGCCGGGACGCGTCTGGAGCTGGCGCTGGAAGTGACAGCATGCGGGCCGCCAGCAGAGTGCGAGGTGCTGCACGATCACCTAGTAGCCCCTCGCATCCATCATTCCCACCAGCTGGCTTGGTGTTGGCAGGGTCTTCGCGTGCCCAACAATCAGCACCATCGGATGACAATGCTATGGCTGAGGATGCGGCGCCACAAGTTGCAGAGCAACCAGCACACGTGGATGCCGCCGTGAATCTTTCAGTTATGGTTGGTTCAGACGATGATAGAACAGTCGCCCAGGAACTAGAACTAGAGCAAATGAAATTACATTGGAAGAGGCTATTTTGGAAACGCGCAGTATGCCTCTCGAAAATCACTCCCGCGCATGCACCTAAGCAAGCGGAATCGGGCTGTCGTGAGGGCTCTCAACCCAATGCTGATGACCTATTTGAAAGCCAGCCGGGACCTTTGCGAAACGGACTCAATTCTTTTTGGCGCCGCACTGGCAGTTTGCAGCATTATTGGTGCCAAAGTTCCCACGGCTGGACGCGCTACTAGACAAAGTAGCACCATCCCAGCCTGGAGAAGAAGGATTGAGGACCGTATCGCAAAGGCAAGGGCCCTCATCGGCAGACTGGTAAGCTTCAGGTATGGCAATAATAGGCCGAGAATTGTGCGCACTGTCAGGATGGCGTTTGCTGGGACAAATATCAGTTTGTCCCAGCCGGATATAACGCAAAAACTGACGGAGCGCATAGACGACCTGAAGCAGAGAATCGCTGCTTGGGGGAAGCGGATACGGCGATATACCGAGAGGTCGACACGGTTTAACCAAAGTCGTCTCTTCCAGAGTGATTAGAAGAGGCTCTATGAATCACTGGAGCGAACAATGGTACGTGGAACGGGCCCAGCACCGAATCAGGCCGACACTATCGCATTCTGGCGCGGCCTGTGGTCAGAGCCCGTACACCACAGCGAAGGCCCTTAGATGGAAGTTGTGGTGAGTCAGTGTGCGAATGTTACGCCCATGGACCCCGTCATCATAACGCCGGATGACGTAGCTGAGGCGGTCCGTAGGGCCCCGAACTGGAAAATTCCGGGACTCGACGGACTGCATCACTACTGGCTGAAGGGGATTGTGGTGTGTCACGCTGTGCTCGCCCGACAGTTTCAAGAGGCTCTCGACCAAAAGTCGCTCCCGAACCTCTTCACTACTGCGATCACTCATTTGGTTCCTAAAGACCGGGATTCCACAGACCCGAGCAAATACCGCCCCATAACGTGTACCGCCCCATAACCTACCATATACAAGACACTAACATCCATTTTGTGCGAGAGAATCATTCGTCACTTGAACTCAAATCAAGTGATGTCGCGCGCTCAAAATGGATGTCGGGGCGGTGGTCGTGGAACCAAGGAACCGCTCCTCATTGACGCGGTCATTGGCAAGGTGGTTAAACGTAACCGTCGGAACCTCTCCGCCGCCTGGATAGACTACAAAAAGGCATTCGACTCAGTGCCTCATACATTTTTTTTATAGAATAAGGGTGAAAGACGAGCACACAGTCCACCTGATGGTAAGTGGTTGCTGCGGCCCATAGACATCTACATCTATCCTCTGTTACAGATCAAAATGCAGATGCGTTTTCACCCGTGAGGACTAAGATGGAATACCTCATTTCCAGTAAAAAGGGCCTCCGGCCACCTGCACTCACCAAGCGAAACGCAGAGGTAAACCTCTACTTCACGCTGGTATTCTGTGAGGTCGTGGTACCACCCCGGTTCGAGCCGGCCCATCCATGCGACAGCAAAAGCTGCCGACTGGCTCTCTACTACTTAAACTACACATGGCTTAAGAGGGTCCTCGAGCTACAAGGTTGACTGTACAGTTCGAGACTTCCTCGGGCAGTGTATGGGGCAGTGGAGTACAATCCTTTGTCATCTAGGCCAGCGGATGACGGCTGCGGAGAACCACATAAGGATAAGAAGGGGTATCTTCCAGGGCGATTGTTTGAGTCCAATCTGTTTTTACCTCTCTCTGAACCCTCTCAGTACCTTACTGGGGGGTTCCGGGAGGGGATTTCAGCTTCGGAAAGGAGGTACAAAAGTGACCCACCTTTTCTATATGGATTTTCTCAAGTTATTCGCCTCCAGTCGCTCCCATCTTGTGGAATTACTAAACATAACTTGTGATTTTAGCAATTCTATTGGAATGGAGCTGGGGACGGATAAGTGTGCGATCCCCCATGTCGAAAGGGGAAGGGTTGCTAACTCTGAGGGCATAGACCTATCTATGCCCATCAGCATAAAGACCCTTTCCGAGGCTGAAACATACCGATACCTGGGTATGTCACAGAACATCGGTGTAGATGAGGCGGGTATGAAACGGTCAGTTTGCGATGTGTTTTATGCACGCTTGACCAAAGTGCGTAATAGCCTTTTGTTTGGTGTGAATAACACGCACGCATATAACGGTTGGATCATGCCTGTTCTTATGTATACCTTTGGCATACTCAGGTGCACTCAGACCGAACTGAACGCTCTGGACAGAAAAGTCCGAATTATAATAACGTCCCACAGGGTGCATCATCCGAGATCGTCAGTAATGAGGCTGTACTTGCCGCGGAAGCATGGTGGGCGCGGCTTTCTAAGCGCACTTACCATGCATAATCGCGAAGTGCCTCCGTCCTTACCTCCCTCCGTAATTACTTTCTGACGAGAGCGGATGATCCATACTATAGGGACGTTATTTCTTGTGATAAAGGACTAACCCCTCTATCCTTAGCCAACGAGCAATGGCAAGACCCGGAAGTACAGAGCATTTCCGACCGGGAGACCGTATGGAAGGAGAAGGAGCTCCACGGGAGGTTCTACAAGGCCCTTCATGAGCATTTCGTAGACACAGTCACCTTCTTTCACTGGCTACGTTTCCGTGACCTCTTTGGGGAAACTGAGGGTTTTGTCTGTGCAATACAGGATCAGGTTATTAAGACCAACAATTATCGGAAATACATCCTAAAAGATGGCACCGTCGACATCTGTAGACCTTGTCGCCATCCCGGTGAGTCACTTAGGCATGTCGTCTCCGATTGTTCGGCGCTTTCTAACTCTGAGTATTTGCACAGACACAACCTAGTAGCCAGGATTCTACACCAGGAGCTCGCTCTGAAATACTATCTCGTGGATCGGAAACTGCCATATTATAAGTACTTGCCGGAAGTCGTGCTCAAAAATGACCGCGCCAGGCTCTACTGGGACCGGGCCATCATCACAGATAGGACTATTCTTGCGAATAAGCCTGATATTGTGCTGATGGACCGGGCACAGTCAAGGATATTTTTGGTCGACATTACCATTCCTTGTGACCAGAACCTCGTGAAATCCGAAACAGATAAGCTGAAAAAATATCTGGACCTGGCTCACGAGGTGACCGACATGTGGGGTGGCCTGCCGGCCGAAATTATTCCTGTGGTCTTTTCTGCGAACGGGTTAATCCCAGTTGGCCTCTCGGGTCATCTGAGGTGACTGGGACTCCGTGACGAACCGCTCCAAGCTCAAATGCAGAAGGCGGTGCTCCTCGATACCGCCCGCATCGTCCGCCGGTTTCTTTCCCTTTCCCCCTAACCCTCGGCCGTTTGGTCTCCCCTGCCGAGGGCTTCCATCTGGTCGGGTTTTTATATATTTATGTATTTTTTATGTATTTATTCTATTTTATTGATATTTATGTATGTTTATATATTTTGTTTACAATTAAGATAATATTTATAGATAACCAAAAAAATAATAATAGTAAGTAATTATTATAAACCCATATAGTTAATGTTATAATAATTACTTACTAGAATAAATTATTATGATATCTATCTATCCTTACTATTATCTAATTACAATATTCCTTGCGAGATCAGCATAATGTATTCGTGTCTATTCTGAGCACCCGGAAACTTATTTTATTCTTTGGAACATGTACTCTGTGGCGGCAATCAAACAGTGTCAAAAATACTGCGTGCGGCGCGGCGGCGTCGTTTCTATACGACATCAATAGTAGCCGCCGGCACGTGTATCTTGACCTTGTACTTTCGAATAGCTGCACAATTTCTTTGACAGGTCAGTATCCGACCTTTGATGACTCCGACAACAAGACGCAGCGCACTATCAAAGTGCCGATGGTCAAAACTAGGGTTGCACTCTTTTTTCTTTTAATGGATATTTTCATTCACTATGCATGTTTATGGTATTGTTCGTAATGCGCATAAGTCCAATTTTCCATTTTTTATTACATTTTTGCGTCTCGAAGAGTCCCTAAGCGTATACCCAAACTCCTACACTCCCTGAAACGACATTCAGTCCTAACTGCAAGACGCAAGAGTCTCGCAAGCTTCTTGTTCTTGCGCAAATCTTGTACGGTCAGTCTTGGTCTTAGTCTTGCTAAAATAGGCGGTCTTGTTCTTGGTCTTGGTCTTTCAAAAATACAAGAACAAGACCAAGACTGCAAGACCAAGACCGATTTTGGACAACACTACTTATAATGGGGATGACAGTAGTAGTTTTTTACTTGAAACGAGGCATTCCATCTTAGTCCTCACGGGTAACAACGCATCTGCATTGTGATTCGTAATCGAGGATAGATGTAGATGTCTATTGGCCACAGCAACCACTTACCATCAGGTGGACTGTGTGCTTGTTCGTCACCCTAATTCTATAAAAAAATGTGGTACAGGTTGAAGCGCTCATTCACCATTCACTTTATATTAAATTGCAATTTTTTGTACAAATCTTCTTGTCTATTTTGTTTTATATTTTTGGGCAATAAAAGTATATTCTATTCTATTCTAATTAATTAAGTTTAAAATATTTATCAATATCGTTTTCCCGGTATTTTTACATACAAACATACATCCATCCATTATTCCATCCATGTTGGTTTCAAACCATAATCGATGCCATTTTCGTAATTAACGTTCCAAAAAACCATAAAATATTATTTAATTACATAAAATAATTTATATTGACATTTCAACCACATCGCACCCCCACTGGGGATGTTGGTAGGTGTTTCCCGTCTGCTACGTTGAATTTTGAAATAGTTGTTGTTTTCGTAATCAGCGACCCGATAAACCATAAAAATGATACCCATGTTGATTTTCAGAATTTGTCACCCCTTTTCCACCTTTTAGGGGTTGAATACTGAAAGAGCCTGAAACACTTGTTTACTCATTTATTGACAGGAGTACTCCTGTGAAGTTTTGAATAAAATAATTTAACTATTCTTGTTTCCCCATACAAACTTTCAACCCCTTTTTCACCCCCTTAGGGGTTGAATTTTCAAAAACCCTAGAACACGTAATTGTTTATTTCTAATCGTTAACCGAAAAAACAAAGTTTCTAGCTCTAAAAATGACGGACGTCCATACTAACTTTTAGTCCCTTTTCACCTCCCTTAGGGGGCGAATTTTCAAAAATCCTTTCTTAGCGGATGCCTACGTCATTACAACTGTCTGTATGCCAAATTTCAGCGAAATCCGTTCAATAGTTTCTTAGGAAGTACAAATCATAAAACTTTTGATCAAAACATGCGACAAGTAGTTTTAAGAGTCCTCTCTTGATGTTAACCTAACACTATCCAAAGAGTTCTGAAGAAACTGAAACAGGTGAAAATGTGAGGGTGCAAGTTCAGGACTATATTTTTTTATAGGATAGGGTCACAAACGAGCACACAGTCCACCTGATGGTAAGTTGTTGCTGTGACCCATAGACATCCACATCTATCCTCTTTTGCGTATCAAAATGCAAATGCGTTGTCACCTGTTGACACAAGATCCGGAGATCCTTTTTACTGGAAAAGAATAAAAAGGATCTCCGGTTCTCTACACTCATCATACGAAAAACAGCAGTGTTAAGCTGCTATTTTACGCTAGCATTCTGTGAGAGCGTGGTCCTTCCCCGGTCGAGCCGACCCATTCGTGCTACAACTATACTACTAATATCTAATATACGGCTCCGTGGCGCAGTGGCTTAGCAATCAGTTGTTGCGCTGGGGGCCGCGGGTTCGAATCCCGCACGGAACAAGTATTTGTATGGCCTACAAATATTTGTTCCGGGTCTGGATGTTTGTCCTTGTGTAATTTATGTTTGTAAACTGCCTCCACGACACAGGAGAAAATCCTAGTGTGGGGGTGACGTTTTTACAAAAAAAAATAGCTGCAGCATAGCTCTACCACGGAAAATATATATGGTGGATGCATCAACACTTCCCAACCAAGCTCTCTCAATTTTTGCTGAGTGGCCAAATATGTGTGTGTTCTGGCGTTATCACGATGAAAGACAATTCCATTTCTGTTGATCAATTGCCGTTTTCTCTCAATTCTTATTTGAGCCTCATTAGTTATTGGCAGTAGAGATCTGAACCGATGGTTGTGCCCGGCGGTAAACGATGCCCTTCCACACCAACCATACACACAGCATCACCTTATTGCGTGTTAATCCGGGTTTCGCTGCATCCTGTGGGAGCTACTTACTTTAATAGTTGTTACATTTCTGAGGTTATTCTTCACCATTTCACCGAACGCGTCTAGCTGTATCAGGACATGGACAAGAAACAGTGTTAAATATCATGAAATGACATCATTTCACGAAATAATAAAATATTTTATGATATTATCAGTTCTACGATCTGGCCACGACATATATAAAAGTCTCTTTGATCAAACTAAGCTTTGCAATAATTGCAGGCAGACCAGTTTTAAGCAGTATTTTTTTTTTATAGGATAAGGGTGACTAACGAGCACACAGTCCACCTGATGGTAAGTGGTTGCTGCGGCCCATAGACATCTACATCTATCCTCTATTACAATTCAAAATGTAGATGCGTTGTCACCCGTGAGGACTAAGATGGAATGCCTCATTTCCAGTAAACAGGGCCTCCGGCCACCTGCACTCACCAAGCGAAACGCAGAGGTAAACCTCTACTTCACGCTGGTTTTCTGTGAGGTCGTGGTACCACCCCGGTTCGAGCCGGCCCATCGGTGCGACAGCAAAAGCTGCCGCGTGGCTCTACCACTGTTAATAATATATATACATATAGATTAGTAATTGAACTAAAAACCATATCAATTTTCATATTTTTGATAGACGTCAATATTAACTACTTAAATGATTACTCAATGAAATTCAATAACAACAAAAAAAACTAAAAAATAGACGTTAGGATTTTTAAATAATTTTATAAATCTAGTTATTTATACATATAAATGTAAGTTATTTATATTATTTAATTTATTAGTAACTGAAGGCTAAATATATATTTCTTTTAATGATACATGGCGCTGAAAAACTAAGACGTAGATCACCGGCGTGGTATCAAATTATTAGGTAATAGAGGCCATACACCATGCTGCTTATCGTCCAATCATGACGCTGCCAAGTAGAACAGACCGTGTATGGGCGTGAATTGGCATGACAATTTTATTTGACGGCACAATGGAATTTCAATTCTTTCGGCTTGATCAAGCCGATTGGACCGTGTATGGCGGTCGCATTGTCTTGTTTCTGAATTAGAGGAGCACTAATAATAGATGTTTTATGCAAGTTGTTATCATTCATTCGTAAATAATTACGAAAAACTGTTTGCACCACTTCACACGATCTTTTCTTTTTTTTCTGTTTACTTTTCACGAGATAAATGCCTAATATGGCTAAAACATCGTCGTCCGTCACTGGTGACACCACCATGGGTTCAACTAAACGTCGCTGACAATTGGACAGTATAAATTGATCGCTGCATATCAAGCCTGCACTGTCATGTCGATTGGACAATACGCAGTATGGTGTATGGCCTCCATTAGAACTAATTTGAAACTACTTATAAATTTCATTCATTAGTAACTGAAGGAAAAATATACTACTTTTCCCATTTGTAGATAGATGGCGCTGTTTTGAAAACCTAAAAAGTAAATAGTCAGCGTAGTTTCACATCATTATACAAAGGTTAAAACTTTTTTATAAATATGGTGTTTATTTGAAAAAACACCCGTCATCCCATCTATAACTAACAGAATCACATATAATAGAAAATAAACATCTAAAGGAAGCGAAAAATTAACATTATTTTTTTAAATTCCTTAATCGGATAAAAGTAGCGTAAAGTTGCCTCGGGTTACTAAGGTGCCAAGTTAGTTATACAAACAAAATTTCATGCAAATCGGTCCAGTTGTTTTTTTGTGAATCGTGAATACACAGATACAAAATAGATTAACAAAAATTCTACAAACCACTTATTTGGCTTCAGTGCACTTTATTTAGATGTTTGTTGCAAGCCAATGGATAAAGACATTTCCCATTGTTGAAGCCATTGCTGAAACTTACACCAAAATTTTAATTGAGGATATTTTTTTCCGATATGGACTACCCCGTTGTATTATCTCTCATAACTGTACTCAGTTCGTTTCTGCTGTCATGCCAATGTGGAACGCTTCACGATTTTACGTGTCATTCTCGCGCAGGGGCCATGCTAATTAATCTTCTTTGTATCGTTCCAATTTCAGTATTTATGTACTGCCGAAGCAAGTACTACATAACCTAACCTAAACATTGGTGTAGAATGTTGGTGAGTTCGAAACAGACGCTTGTCTTACGTTATTTTTGAAAATTTATTACATTTACCAAAATTAAGATGTGATTATTAATATTAACCGGTAAAAGTAAATAATTCATTACTTTTACCTTCAATCTTGGTCATTATTGATAATAATTGGTAATGTCTATACATAAAATCCATTGCTGCCCGTTAGTATCGCAAAATCTCTGGTCCCTGGATGATCTAAACGATTCACAATTGGACCGGGTAGGTGGCTCTGTTGTCGAGATCCAGAAATCACCCGTGCGAAGCCGGGGCGGATCACTAGTTATTAATAATTTTCAATTAATCACGCTTACCGTGACATATTTATGTATATCTATTTCTTTGGTACGCCCTGTAGCCTAAACGGCTTGATGGATTTTAATATAATACGAGTACGATGTGTCGTTAGATTCGTCTTAATGGTGGGAGTGACATAATAAGATATAGGCTGTATAATTGCAAATACAAAAAAGGAGGGGAATGTTTTTTTTTCAGTAGAACTGATATCGCAGTCGGATTTATTAAAAACTGTTTCAACCATTAAGCTTGCTTTTCGTTCTTAGACAAATAATTACTTTATAGTAGCCCTGGTTTTGAATTGCTGGTCTAGTAATATTTATATATTACTAGACCAGCAATTCAGAACCAGGGCGGCACGGTAAATATGTCACGCAGTTGTATTTTCATTTAAGACAGTTACTGTTTTTAGGCAAGTACGAAATAAAGTTATATATTTATCTGAAATGATCTTCAAATCACGTTGACATAGTGCGCGCATAAATAATGACAACGTTTTCTTAGTCACATTAAACAAAATCAGAGTTAGATTGTCGAAAGCAACGTAGGTACGCGGTTTACAAAATAAAGAACTAAACTTCTCGCCTTCTTGCACTCGACCAAAGAGGTTATGGAGAATTTACTGAAACTTAGTGCGCAATGTATTAGTACCATAATGCCCGTCTAAAGCCGCCTCTACATGCTTGGTGTTTGTCACAAACACCAAGAATCAGCAAACACTTGCCAAACACAGCATCCCCAGGCTCGGCGAACAGGCTAGCATTTTCCGGATTGGCGATCATAGCACACGTTGAGCTTGTGGCAGCGATTACTTCAAGGTGGCACAGCGTAGAGTATAATAATAGATAATAATTGCCACTAGTAACTCCGTCCGCCGCCCGCAACAGCCCGCAAGCTCGCGCATACTACTGATTACAAGCTGCTAACAAGGAATCATTTGAAATTTGGATACATTGCAAACACGTTTGTCGAACATCCTTTGATTTATGCACAAAAACCGACACCGACGCCGATCACTGGGCAAACACAAACAAAAACAGGCAAACACCCGTCCACACGTTCGTATTTGTTGTTTGGTTTTCGCTGTTTGCCGTTGTTTGCCAAGCATGTGTTGGCGGCTTTATGCATTTTACTTTTTTGAGATATTGACTCTGTATATAAATATTCACTAAATTTTAATTCATTATTTTAAATTTTTTTGCACGATGTGTGATCAGAGTCGTAAATGTGTTAATAATTCGGAAAAGAAAAATCTAAGACTTGAGATTATTACATACAGTCGCCTCTCGATAATTTGAAACTCAAGGGGTAAGAGAAAAATTTCAAATTACTAAGAGTTCAAAATAAGAGGAGTTCAGATAACCAAAAGGAAGCAGCTCGCTCCCCGCTTCACTACTATATAAGCGCACCCTAACTTGCGCGCGCGATGCTTCCCACATTGTGATAGTGGCTCAAGCCTAGGTTCGTACGTCGTTCTTCGGGGCCCTTGAATCACATCGAGCCCCCCCCCCCCCCCCTCCCAATCTAGATGAGCCTCACTCCGAAAATTGAGGCCCGGATGCCACGAGACTGCAGTTAGTGACGCAGTGCTTTGCGCCGCCTCGCCGCCAGCAGAAAGCGGTACGAAAGTCTACCGGTGACCGTTATTGCGCATAAATCGCTCTGATTGGCTTATTGCAGATAAGTCGCGCTGGTCGTTTGCAGGCACTGATTGACTCTCCAGTCGCATTCGTACGCGTCCCCTCCACGTTTCATTCAGCACTAGACTTACGTGCCGCGACTTTTATGAGCCTATTCTGATGAAAATGGAAACACCGCAGAGCCAACAGCATACACTTTTGCCACCTTCTAGACGAAGGCTAGAAAGAGAGTTGGTCCTAATATACTGCCTTGCGACAGACCCTAAGTAACAGGTAGATCATCACTAATAATGTCATCAATCTTGGTGTATTGACAGCGATTTTAAAGATAAAAAATCTTCAATTAATTTTAGCTCATTACCTTGAATTCCCAGCCTGTCTAGTTTATTAAGTAGCATTCCTGACCACATGATCCACAAGTTCATGGACCACATCAGAAGTTGATTTGCCAGTTCTAAAACCAAATTGGTTATTTGAATGTAAGTTATTTACTTCTAAGTATCTTATGATTCTACTAATGATGATGCGTTCTAAGAACTTGGAGACAGAAGGCAGGATAGAGATCGACCTGTAGTTTGTTATACGATTTTTATCGCCAGTTTTATAGATTCCTGTGTTGAAAAAGTAGGATATTTTATCGTTGTCTATTATAATCCGGCAAAACTAAGTGTGCAGAAAATCTTGTATTGCGCTAAGTAAACAATTGTATTTCGATTTTAGTTGGCTTACATGTTCATTCATTTTTCATTCACCAACTCTACAGTAACAATACCCAGTATTAACTATTCTACGTTTGTGTTGGAAAAACGCAAACGAAGTTTAAGAGCAAAGAATAATATTATTCTAGGGTTAGTTACTCTGGAGTAACATGGTATTTGGTCGAATCCACCCTTAAGCGAAAGCGCAAGGTATGTTCTACCTTCTTGACACAAGTCTTGACACAAGTCATAGTATAAAGAGCTTTATACGAGGGTGGATTGAAAAGTACTCGGCCTAACACAGATCCATTCAATTCTAAAAATCAAATCTACCCACATTATTTAGTTCAGTTCAGACTAGTTCATTGTGTGAAGTTCGAAACGTGTGCGATAATTAGTTGTGATTTTATAAATTTATTAACAAAGTAATCGGACATAATTTCCGCGAATGGAGCAAATCGAGCAGCGTGCCGTCATTAAGTACCTCCATAAGAAGGGGCTATCATCAAAAGCCATCCATGATGACATGGTCAGTACATTAGGCGATTGTGCTCTGTCATATTCATCTGTCAAAAAATGGATAGCAGAATTTAAGCGTGGTAGAGAGAGTGTGAAAGATGAACCCCGCTCTGGAAGGCCTTCGACGTCAACTACTGACGAAAATATTAAAAAAGTACTTGATTTAATAATGGGAGACCGCAGATTAAAAATTAGAGAGATAGCCGAGATTATAGGCATCTCTTATGAACGAACTCAAAACATCATTGTCAACGAGTTGGGTTTCCACAAGGTGTCTGCGAGGTGGGTTCCGCGACTGCTTTCAGTTGAACAAAAAAGGACGCGATTGACTATTTCACGCGACTGTTTGGAGTTATTTGAAGCCGATGCAGATGATTTTTTGAATTGTTTTGTTACTATAGACGAAACATGGGTTCATTACTGTACACCGGAAACAAAACAACAATCAAAACAGTGGAGAAGACCTGGTTCACCACCCCCTAAAAGGCTAAGTCGATTTTGTCGGCAAATAAGGTGATGGCTTCAGTATTCTGGGACTCGAAAGGTGTGATTATGATTGATTATCTTGAAAGGGGTCAGACTATAAACTCTGATTACTACTGCACCTTACTACGTCGTTTACGAGAGGAAATAAAAGAAAAACGTCGAGGAATGCTCAGAAGAAAAGTCCTGTTTCATCAAGATAACGCCCGTGTTCACACGTCAGTACAGTCAATGGCTGAAATTCACAACTGTGGCTTTGAACTGTTATCGCATCCGCCGTATTCACCTGATCTGGCACCATCAGACTTCTTTCTGTTCCCTAACCTAAAAAAGCACTTGGGAGGTCAAAGATTTTCGACAAACGACGAGGTCAAAGCAGCTGTAGACGCATATTTTGACTCTAAGGAAGAATCATTTTTTTTCAACGGTCTAAATGCTTGGAAGGGGAGGTGGCAAAAGTGTATTGAACTTGATGGTGATTATGTAGAAAAATAAAAATATAACTGATTTAGTATGTGTTTATTTTCTTGGTTAGGCCGAGTACTTTTCAATCCACCCTCGTACTATGGTTTTACTATCGCTTAAAAATTAAGATTCCAACGTTTTATCGAATGAAATCGTATCTAGCAATCATATTATACATATAAATGATACAAAAAGCACATTGTTAGAAAGATAAATGATTGTTGAACTTATTATTATTTTTTAAAACGATTAATTGCTATTTTTAAATAAAAAGGGGGTTTAAGTGGCTTATGGTGTGGATTTATCAAGTCCGCAAGGCTTGTAAACACTCTAACTTTTGAAAATATCAATTGTTTAACTCAATCTATTTTTTAATCCCTTCATCTATCATGTGGGAAGCCACTGAATGTAAATGGCAGTGTAATTTTGTTTTGTTTAGCTATAATTAATTTTTTTTCGGCTCCAAAATGGCGAAATTTTCGTTGATTTGGTAGCCTTGTATGTAAATTATTTTTCTAAATAGGCGAAAGCCGCACTCCGAGCTACAGCCACAGAGTACTTTACTCACTCACTCAGTTGACTCACTCAGTTCGGCGTCAGTCGCCGTCGTGAGTGTGTCCACTCTCACTCTTGTTTCGGTTGTTTGCAGTATGGAGTGTAGAGTACAAGGAGAACCATCTTATAAGGGGCGAAAGTTGAAAAAGTGTCCTACTATTTACTGAAAATAGAGGTTCCAAAACCTACCACAATAGCGCTGGCGTCTGAAAAACTACGATATGAAGATAGCTGTTGTGAACGGAGTGAAGTCAGCTGAATTCAAATATTTAAAAATTTCATGACTAGAGTAGTTATTAAAATGCCAGTATACAAAATCTCAACTATTTACGTAGTATAAAACCATTCGGATTGGTCGGTCCTTGTTTATTTCTTCATCTTATTCTAATTACCTTTGGCGCTTGTTTTTTAATTTATCCTATGCTACTGCAGCGCCACCCTTATTGGACGCGTTTTTAGGGACACTTTTCATATAAGGAGATGGTCCTCCTTCTCTCTACTCTCCATAGTTTGCAGCGGCTCAAAAAGATCGCTGTACAAATACACAATATTCTTATAACCAAAATTCTTAAATACTTGATTATAATAATAATGAGAGATTTTTTTATTACAATATTTTAAAAGCACAAAATAAATAATAGTAGTACCTACGTACATACTAAAAGTAAGTAGTATATTTTTTTTTGTCATGGGTGACATTTTCATGTTTTTCGAGGGCGTTGACACCGATAGGGTTGTCGAAATGTAAATCTAAGATGGCGGCCGCAATAGATATCAATTTTTTCTTCATGGGTGTCATTTTCATGGTTTTCGAGGGTGTTGAAGCCGATAGTGCTGTCGAAATGTAAATCCAAGGTGGCGGCTGCAATAATTTTTTCATCATGGGTGTCATTCTCATGGTTTTCGCTGCTGATGAAGCCGATAGTGCTGTCGAAATGTAAATCCAAGGTGACGGCTGCAATAAGTATCAATTTTTTCATCATGGGTGTCATTTTCATGGTTTTCGAGAGAGTTGAAGCCGATAGGGTTGTCGAAATGTAAATCCAAGATGGCGGCTAAAATAGATATCAATTTTTTCATCATGGGTGTCATTCTCATGGTTTTCACGGGTGCTGAAGCCGATAGTGCTGTCGAAATATAAATCCAAGGTGGCGGCTGCAATAGGTATCATTTTTTTCATTATGGTTATCATTTTCGTGGGTTTCGAGGGTGTTGAAGCCGATAGTGCTATCGAAATGTAAATCCAAGATGGCGGCTGATGTACGTAGGTACCAATTTTTTCATCATGGGTGTCATTTTCATGGTTTTCGAGGGTGTTAAAGCCGATAGTGCTGTGGAAATGTATTTAAACTACTTTAAAAAATTCCGTATAATCATGTTATACGTAATTTTTTTAATGTGCTTAAGGCATGCCCAATTGGATTTAGCAATATATTTATTTATACCTATTTTTGTTATCACTCATTTAGTACGTTATCATAAGACATAAAAAGGACAAACATAGAAGACATAAACATAGAAATAAACACCCAATATTATCAATAATTTTAGCTAGCCTACTTTTATGCATGAAATAACTTTTATGTAATCTAAGTAGTTTTTTTATTTACAAATTAAAGTACTTAAGTAAACATTAATTAGCTAAAGCATTCCACGCTAATAAATCATAATGTTAAATTACCAAGAAATATAATGAAATATAATCAAGGAAGAGTTACGATCGAACCCCCATTTGTTGTGCCATGCTGCCCACCCGGTCTCCTTCGATGATGTCGTGCACAAGCTTCAAGTTTTTTTTTAAATTATTTACCCCTATCTACGAAATATTATGAAGTGAAGTGATGGCGCCTGTTACTACTAATGACAATAAAACATCAAGCGTTATTTTAGATGAAATTTTTTCAAAGGCGTTACACACTCAATTTTAATTTGTCAATAATGATTCATAATGATTTCAATACATGTTTAATGTATACATATATAAATATACCTTTCTTATTTTTATTTTTTATCATGTACTTCCCTATTTCCGGACGAAAATTCAATGAAACAGAACTGATTTCTCAAGTTAGATTTGACATTGACACAAGTGGAGTGGTTCCGGTTTGATCAAGCGTCAAGCCAGGAGACACAAACAATTTAATAAATTCAAAACTCAAATAATATAATGTTTTTACTTACTTTACTTTACTTTACTAAACAGATAATTAGGTCTTCACAACATCATTTTTGAAAGGTTTAAATTGTCAGTCCAAATAATAATACATCAATGGATGTCTGTTTGTATTGAATCCAATACATTTTTAATACTTCAATAATAAAAATATATTATGTTATGTTAGGAGATATATTAAATAATAATATAATATAATAAGTACAGTACTGTACTTAATTTACGCTTAATATTATATAATATAATATAATGTCTGTTTAAAATCAGGAATAAAAGTATGTAAAAGATATTTTTAAATATTGAGATGATCCTTTATTTAAAATATTTACAACAACTGACAAAAGTTCACGTCACTGCTTTCATTCAATGAGGCCATTGGCAGACAGGCAGAATACTCAGAATAGTTTTACACTAAAGATCCTTGAACATGTTTTTAATCTAATGATTCAAACAGTTTTCCAGTTATTAGAAACAATGTACTGCCTCTAATTGTGCTCTAGAAAATATAATATGGCAATTTCGTATTGAAATAACTGGAAAAAAAGTTTTGTAAGTAAAGATTTATAATAACTAATTTCTCATAATCAGCAACCTTGGAACACAGCCTTGTTCATTGAACCATTGTAAGTCATCCTCAACGAAATTGTCTAAATGAATTGCTTAGTATCCAAAGTAAATTTATTATTGACGTGTCGCTACCGTGAACCTCAAAATCAAATGAAAATAACCGCAATAGAATCGTTATCTTATCAACAAAAGATTATGTACACAAGTGGTAAATTCATAGCGTGTAATGGAAAGAACATTGCCAGTCAGTATCAATGTAGTGAAATTAACTGTGTCTAAAAAAATTCGTGGGGAATTATGGAACGTAATGAGTTGACATTAAGTTTCCATAACCTTATTAAGAGAGGTGTGTGTAGAATTTGTGCTTGTTTAATAAGTGTTGAAAAATTAACCAGCTGGAATATGGAATTTGAATGATAAATGTATAATTTTATTTTTATCACTTCCGCTAGCAGTGTCAAAACAATCAATAAATTGATCTCAAATACAAAAGCTCTATGTTAAACAAAACAAAATATGGTAAAATGGTCGTATTTATTGTATTTATAACTTCTTTTATAACTATGAATTTAAAGTGGTTGCGTAAGTAACTAAGTTTTTATTTCGTATATTATACTCTACAGTAGAACTTCATCTACTGAAGTTTTAAATGTGCAAGATATTGGTGTGTTTTTTTACACAATAGGGATTCAAACTAGCTTTGTTCTATCCTCAATTGTAGATGCATTATCACCTCTTAGGACTAAGCTAGATTGCCTGGTTATTATTCTTATTATTATATGAATACTAGTGTAAAATAGCAGCTTAATGCTGCTGTGTTTCAAATGGTGAGTGTAGAGAATCGGAGACCTATTTTACTGGAAAAAAGGTATTTTATCTTAGTCCTCACAGTTGACAACGCATCTACATTTTAATTCGAAAACAAAGATAGATATAGATGTCTATGGACCACAGCAATCACTTACCATCAGGTGGATTGTGTGCTCATTTGTCACCCTAATATTATAAAAAAATATTAGTAAAGAGGATGGTATATTATTAATAAAATATTAATTTAAATAACCATAAATCTTAAAAGAATGACTTAATTAATTATTACAATTATTTATTACCACATATAAAAAAGCCTAACGCTGAACATGCACCTAGGAGGTGGATATCTTATATATCCTCGCCTTTAAACCAGATGCTGCTGACAAAAGTTGCAACATTCCCACTTACACCTATTTTTTTCATATCATCATCATGGTCATCATCATCATTACAGCTCTTCAAAAGTCCTCTACTAAATGTAGGCCCCTAAGAAATGCCACAAACATAGTCCTAAGCCACATGCAATCATTAACTTTGTGCCTCTCTTGCACTTTGCTCACCAGTATCGAGTTGGCGTTTTAGAGCCTTTCTTCTGAATCGGTTGTCATTTCATAAAAC
Source organism: Parnassius glacialis (assembly GCA_033319125.1). Lineage (NCBI taxonomy): Eukaryota > Metazoa > Arthropoda > Insecta > Lepidoptera > Papilionidae > Parnassius > Parnassius glacialis. The sequence continues at coordinate 11,013,602 of JAVANC010000006.1, forward strand.
TATATGGCGGGCCTATATCTGTATCTGTGGGCCAGCTCATTGTTACTTTAAACTTTCTAATCTATTGGGTTATGTTAGTTACTTAGTTTTACTGTGAGATCTGTTGAGATGAATTTTACCACAGAAAAATTCCGTTTATAAATATTCAATACTAACTTTTTATTCTTATTAAATATAATCTGACCAGTGCTCCGCCACGGCTTCGCACGTTTGATTTCTGGATCTCGACAATATTGCCACATACCGGGTCCAATACTGAATCTAAACCATTATCTAATCAACTTAATCACACACACAAAATTCCATCATAATCGGTCCAGCTGCTTTACGAGTTCAGTCACAAACACACGGTCTGAAGAATTATATATAATATGCATGTATTGTACATATAAACCTTCCTCTTAAATTATTCGATTGATGAAAAAACCGAATCAAAATTCGTTGTGCAGTTTAAAAGATCTAAGCATACAGAAGGTGGGAAGAGACTTTGATTTATACTATGTAGAGAAGAACCTTATAAAAAAATTCTATCTTACTAGTTTTACCTGTATAATCTCATCATTATCATCATTACAGCCTTTCATAAGTCCACTGCTGAACATAGGCCTCCCCCAAGGAATGCCACAAAGCACGGTCCTGAGCCACCTGCATCCATCGACTTCCTTACTTTAAGGTTTTGAGGTATGTCTGACGAGAAGATGTGTCGTAGCTTCCCGAACCCTGCCCAGCCAAGTTGAATCCGTCGATTGACCTCTCGGTCAAAGTTGGACTTACCTAGTCGGACTATTTGTCCCAGGTAAACATACTCGTCAACTACTTCGAGCTTAGTGCTCCCAACAACTACCGACATAGGTGTGACATGGACATTAAACATAATCTTTGTTTTGTCCATGTTCATCTTAAGACCTATCCGTTGGGAGACACTATTGAGGTCATTGAGCATTAGTTCCTCCAGCGATTCTGCCATAAGGACTATATCGTCGGCAAATTGAAGGTGAGTGATGTACTCGCCATTGATATTAATACCGTATCCTTTCCAGTCCAGAATCTTGAAAACGTCTTCCAATGCAGCGGTGAAGAGTTTCGGGGATATAACATCACCCTGTCTTACACCTCTCTACAACAGGATAGGTTTCGTACTCTGGTTCTGTACTCGGATAGCCATCGTAGCCCTACTGTACAAGCACTTCAGCACTTCGATATACCGACAGTCAACTTGGCACCGCTGAAGGGACTGCAGCACCGCTCCAACTTCGACGGAATTAAAGGCTTTCTCATAGTCCACATACGCCAGGCATAGTGGCAAATTGTACTCCTCGGACTTCTGTACAACTTGCCGAAGGGTATGTATGTGGTCTATGGTGCTAAAGCCCTTTCGGAAACGGCTTGCTCGGGAGGCTGGAAGTCGTCAAGTCTGCGTGCGAGACGATTCGTAATGACTCTCGAAAACAGCACGTAGACGCGGCTCAGAAGGGAAATCGGTCTGTAGTTCTTCAAGAGAGCATTGTCACCTTTCTTGAAGAACAAGGCCATCGCACTTCTGCTCCACGCCTCCGGTGTAATGCCACCATGGAGGACGGATTTAAAGAGCCTCTGAAGGACTTCCAGTACCGGTTTTTCACCCGCTTTCAGAAGCTCCGCTGTAATTCCATCCTCGCCTGGGGCCTTGCCGTTTTTAAGATGCTGGAGAGCCATTTTAATCTCGCTCAGACTGACGTCCGGGATATCTTCGGAATAGTGTCGGATAAGACTCGCTCTTGGATCGTTACTCACACTTGCGTGTGGTTCCAACGATGACGTGTACAGCTGTCCATAGAACCTCTCAATCTCACTCAAAATCTCAGGTGCCCCAGAAACGAAGCTGCCACACTCGGTCTTCAGCTTTGACAGTTGGCTCTTTCTGGCAGACAGATCTCTGGCAAAGACTTTGGAGTCTTGGTTCCGCTCGATCGTTTCTTCAATACAAGCTGTATTGAAGTTGCGTAAGTCCCGCCGCATGCATTTGGAGATCTGTCTGTTCAGTTGCCTGTATGCTGTCAAATATGTTGAAGAATGTAGCTTCATCTCCCGTCTAACAGCCATGAGATTAAGAGTTTGATCTGAGAGTTTTTGTGTTCTTCTGCGGCGGGTTTTGCAGAACTTAGCTCCGACCGCATGGACAGTTTCCACGAGTTTGTCATTCATATCGTCCACTTTATCGCAGTCTTCTAGGCACTGAAAACGGTTTTGTAACTCGAGCTGAAAGGTTTCAGGACTTTGGAACAGAGCACGAGGGGGACAGAGCGTTGACTTCATTAGACGAGACCTCTCCAACTTAACGTTTAGGTTCAGTGTGCCTCTAACCATTCGGTCATCGCTACCAGTTTTCACCCTCGCGATCACGGAGACATCACTGAACAGTTGTCGTCTGGTCGTCATAATAAAGTCAATCTCATTTTTTGTCGAACCGTCGGGGCTCGACCAGGTCCACTTCCTGTGGGGTTGCTTCTGGAAGAAAGATTTCATCATAAAGAGTCCCTCTTTATCCATGAAGCTGCTGGCCCATTGGGTTCCGATGCCCTATTCCAAATTTCCCTACTTTCAGCTCACCGTTCTCTCTTGCGCCTAGTTTTGCATTGAAGTCTGCCATTAACACCGTATATTGGGTTTTAGAGGAATGCATGGCTCTAGAGATATCCTCATACATTTCCTCCACCTCCTCATCGGGGTGTGCCGAGGTTGGTGCGTAAACCTGTATGACCTTCAGCGAATACCGTTTGGTGATTCTGAGTATAAGGTACGCAACCCTCTTCGACACACTACCGAACTTTACAACGTTGTTAACGAGAGACTTGTGGACGATAAATCCGACACCTCCTTGGGACTGATGGTCGCCCTCCCGGTGATAGAGCAAGTTGCTGGATTCGAGGATTATCGTGTCCTCCGCCTCTATTCGGACTTCGGATAATCCTATAATATGCCAGCGTAACTTGTCTATCTCTTCTTCCAGCTCCACGATCTTCTCGTCAGTCCTCAGGATGCGTGCGTTGTACGTTGCCAGGTTCGAGTCGTCTAAGGTGGCAACCGAACATCCACCGGAGATTCTTAGCACCCCCTCTCAGAGTATCAGCGTAAAATAGCAGCTTAATGCTGCTGTGTTCCATATGGTGAGTAGAGAACCGGAGACCCTTTTTAACTGAAAATGAGGCATTCCATCTTAGTCCTCACGGGTGACTGCGCATCTGCATTTTGATCCGTAATCGAGGATAAATGTAGATGTCTATGGGCCACAGCAACCACTTATCATCAGGTGGACTGTGTGCTCGTTTGTCACCCTTATCCTATAAAAAAAAAATTTCAATTGAATATTATGTACTAACATAGAGTATGTTAAGTTTTATTTATACTATTAAACTTCTAGAGTGTGACTACCTTACACATCTCTTGCTGGTATGAGTCTGCTACTCGAAAACCTTTCTTCCACATCAGTTGTAAATTCTTCGAGATATATTACCGGCTCATTATCACTTCAATTAATTTATCTATTGCGCTATGTTGGTTACTCTGGTCCTACTGCGAATATCCTCATTTCTAAGTCTATCATGCAGAGAAACTCAGGATAGCCATCTCCATCTCTCTGGCTCTCTGAGCGTCTTTGAAGTTCCTCATATGGCCAGCGGAGAAAGACCAGGTCTCAGATTCGTATGTCATCACTGGCAACACACACTGGGCAAACTTTTGAAGTATATGTGACGAGAAGATCTCGTAATCTCCCGAACAGTGCCCAGCCGAGCAGCGAGTTGAATTTGCTGCTTAACCTCTCAGTTGAAGTTGGACTACCTAGAACAAATTGTCTAATCACAATTGACAATCAGACAAATCTTTTATAGGTAAACAAAAACTCCGAGCATATCCGTCTTTGTAGCTCGCTAAGCGCCCTTAAGCTTCCTCATGCAGATTGCAGTGACAGACCACGTTTCAGTTATCTCTGGCAACATGCACTGGTTATACACTATTGTTTTTAAGTTTTTAGGAATACATACGTAATAAGAAGATGTGTCTTAATCTTCCGAACGCTTCCTAAGCGAGTTGGATACTGGATGGTTGGAAGTTGGACTTACCTAGTCGGACAATTTTTCCCAATCCTTTTTTTATATGTGGGGAAATCCTCATGGATACTGGCCTGTTGTCGCAAAGGTGACAGACAGATCATGCCGGACTCCTGCCGGCTAAAACCCCACGGTGTTCATCTCTTCACCCTTGGTCGGGGCTATGGGAACGCTTTCGCATACTACTGCGATAGCCCTTACAGGGTCCATATCATTAACGGAGTGGAGCTGGACAATCTCCACTCCTTCTTCATTTAGGAGCGCACGAGAAACACACCGTGCGCGCCACCTCGAGGCATTAGAAGAGACGACGGACAGTCCCTGTGTCCGCCACCTAAGCCTCAATTATGGTGGGTGCAGGAGAGCTTGATATGCTCTCCTCCGGCGCCCAACTCTCCGTATCTGCCGTCCTTTCTCTTTCCCTCTCCGCAGTCTCCTTCCGCAACATCACTTGTTCGCAGAAGGTAACGCCGGCACTCACGCCCTTTCGCATCCAACCATAGCTTTGAGTAAAGCTGGGAGTGAGAGGTCGTCCCCACTACATCCACGAGAACACGACGCAAATCAACTCACGCTGGGCAGTCCTCCAGGGTATGCTGCACCGTGTTCTCGTCGCCACCACTCTCTTCTGGCTATACGGCACAGATACTTACCAATCTGTGGATGCCCGGAAAGCACCTGTACCAGCCGGAAGACCAGTGACCCATGCCACCTGTTCAACCATCGGGTGAGCTAGACGCTTTTCCACTTTTCAAGCATAAGCTGCCGAGCGTGAAGCTTCCGCAATTGCCGCTCTCTAAATCCTAAGTTAACATACTCATCAACAACTTTGAGCGTAGCGCTACCAACGGATGCTGAAAGAGATGTCACATTTACGTTAAATACCTTTGTCTTGTGCAAATTCATTTTAAGGCTTATCTGTCGGGAGCTTGAGAGACACTATTGAGGTCATTGAACTTAGTGCTAAGGTTCTTCGTCGATTCTGCCATAATGAATATCGTTAGCAAAGCGAAGGTGAGTGATGTACTCGCCATTGATGTTGATACCGTATCTTTTCTAGTCCAGCAGCTTTAAAACGTCTTCCAATGTAGCAGTGAAGAGTTTCGGAGATATAACATCACCCTGTCTTACACCTCTCTGCAGTTGGATAGATTTTGTACTCTGGTACTGTAATCGGATAGCTATCGTAGCACTACTGTACAAACACTTCAGCACTTCACTATGGCCGTCTATAGCCAACTTTAAATTTTAATATACACTGGCATCCCTGATGATTTTACACTGGCTCTCTTTTCATCCAAACCGGATTACAGCTGTAAGAGAACTTACGACCTGCGGATCATTATCAAGCAGTCCGCGACCATATTTGAAAATGTTCATTATCCACTTATATTAAGTTCAGTGGTGTGCCGAGTACCAATATTTATTTACCAGCCTTTCTAACCGGCTTTAATCAAGGCTGCTGGCCCAAATGTACCCTATAGTAGGTGTTTTAGAATATCCACTACCCCAAATCACCCGCAATTATTCGTGTTTTAAATTTTGCGTCTTTTCGCTCTCGCTAACTGGCCTTTAGAGCCTAAATATAGATACTGTTTATAATTTTGTTGCGTAAGTAAATTCATTTTTAGCTAGCCCGCTAGCGTACGCTTACTTTTCTTATTAACAATTGATATAGACCATATAATATATCCAGATGAATTTGTTTTATCATTACACACAGGCAGTAAAAAATTGACAAATTAGTTATATGGATGTGTATTAAATGTTTTAGATGAAGAACTATACAGTTATACAAACTACGCAATGTCAACACCAACCCCTACGACCCCGGGCGACTGCTTACCGGGAATTTTCCAGCAACTGGACTCATTGGCCACTTGCGTTGACTCAGATTTTGACGAGAGTCTTGCCGTACCGGAGTCCCTGTCGGTGATCGATGTGGACAAGATTGGGAATAAAGAAGAGACCGATGCGAGTAGTAAGTTTGAATTTTGATTCAATTATTATTAATAATTTTTTTAGAAAGTAAAACAGTTTACCTGATGCAAAGTGGATGCTGAGGCCAATAGTCATCAACATCTACCCTCGATCAAAATACAGATCCTTTGTTTGCAACTTGGCTCTACAATTACATCATAACACACAATAATATTATTCTATGATAATATTATTATGTTGATGGATTACCTCTTGTATGTAGAATTCCACCTTAGACCTAGTCGAAAGCTTATTGAACCATCGCAAACATAGATGTGAACAGTTAAAAGTTCCATAGCAGTTTCAAGAATGTTGTGTTCATTTCTATAGATCCCTATTCCTATGATTTAAACAAGTGCTATGGAACTTTGCGCCCGTTCAGATTTCAACTCTTTATCAACTCCGAACGTGTGGCTAATCTCCGAAACGACTGGACCGATTTGGACGGGACTTTCACTGGGAGATATCTCATATTATAAGAAGTAACTTGGGCTACTTAACTTATATTTTAGAAAAAGAATTAGGGTTCCGCGAAACATAATTAAAAACCTAAATTACAACCGGGCGAAGTCGCGGGGAATAGCTTGTATATAATCTGTCAATAATAAACACTATGGTTCGTCTTATTTTCTGCCGACTTCCAAAAAGGAGACGGTACTCAATTCGACTGTATGTTTTTTTATGTGTGTTACCTCATAACTTTGTACTGGGTGAACCGATTTCGATGATTTTTTTTATATGAAAGCTGATAGTTCTCGTGTGGTCCCATATGGATTTGATCAAGGTCAGACCAATAGTTTTTGATTTATTCTTAAATAACTTATATTGAAGTCGGCTGTACAAAATTTTTAATTTTAAATTATTTAACTTACAAATACATTAAATGAAACTAATTGTTACGGATTTTATCGCGTTTAATTTACAAATGCAGTTGAAAATAAATATCTGCGGAGAAAATCTTTAAGGCGTTTCCTTGACCAAATAACCTTGAGAATACAGTGCACTGTCGCCCGCACTCTGCGTACGCCCATTTGGCATAGAATTCACACAATTTTTGGAATAAATTTTAATTAAAAAAGACAAGTAAACTTTAAAAATTAAATAAAACGTGAATAAATTTTTAAATTATCTATCCATTAGTGTAATCCTGAAATGATTAGAGCGTTGCCGTTTATCAATTTTAGTCATTTTTTAAAAGTAGACTGAATGTATTTATAACACAAAAACAAACTAAAACGTGGAATGTGATGGTAGGATATCGAACATTAATAATGTGCTTTTAGATGTAGTTTATTTCTCATAACTAATGAGATAGTAGTCTCTGAACAACGAAGAAAAACGCACTATCGCAAGGTTTTGGTCGAGGTATCGCCTTAAAGCGCAGTTTACACTACTTCCATCCATCAACTACAAGCCTATCAAAATTCCACTGCTGAAACTAGCCTATAGATTGCCTCATATTTTGAAATATTTGTTGTAGTAGCCAAGCATGGTAGACGGGTTAACGATCGTAGGTCTACGCTTTGATAGATAATTTATAATTTAAAATTAAAAATTTTGTACAGCCGACTTCAATATAAGCGACTTCAATATAGGTTATTTAAGAATAACTCAATAACCATTGGTCTGACCTTGATCAAATTCATATGGGACCACACACGAGAACTATCAGCTTTCATATAAAAAAAAGAATCATCGAAATCGGTTCGCCCAGTACAAAGTTATGAGGTAACACACATAAAAAAAAACATACACCCGAATTGAGTACCGTCTCCTTTTTGGAAGTCGGCAGAAAAGCTTGTGATCTTTGAGCAAAATAAAGTAAAATCAACTTTGGATTTTTATAAAATCGTAAGTAATAATTCAAACATTCGTATAAAGAGTAACTTTTTGTACTTTCATTTTAATTATTTTTTTTTTAAGTTATACGTTAGCATGTTATTTTTAAGCAACTACAAATGACCACCTTGGTCATAAGATATGAGATGCACATGGAACAACGTATAATGACTCACCCGTGTGGAATTCTCCGCACTAATTTAAGAACTTATCAAATCTACGAATAACTCACTGTTGGGCAGCGTTACACCATACGGTTCATTAAGTAATCACAAATACCGCAGAAAATTTATGTATTCGTTATTTCATTATTTTATTTTATTATTGAATTCTTTTCCACATCCCTTTATTCATTCAGCCTATCAAAAGTCCACTGCTGAACAAAGGCCTCTCTCAAAGATAACCTCTTCGAAATGATTTTGCCATAGTTGCCACGCTTGGGAGCCGCATCAGCAACCGCAGTATTTTAATTATGATTGAGTTGTTATCAGGAAGATGCTGCTGGCCAATGGCAAATGAAATTAGGATGTTCAGCCCGCGAAAAAGAACATAAAGCATCGAAGTTCCGGGAAGTCTGCAGTGTGTGAACATGTTCTAGAACGTCCGTAGATTTGATAAACTACAAATCCTCGCAAAAGAACACCGATTCCTACCAAGGTGATTCTCGAGGTTATTGAAATTAAAAACCATCCTAATTTCAATAGAGAAAATGGACAGGTGCTGCCATCTGCTTGGGATCCTATAATTAATAAAATTAAATCCAAACCCAAGCATATACCACTGCAAGACTTCAAGATGCTGTAAGCTCATTCTGCGTAGATCGGACCAAAAATTAATATTCAAAAACTGAAAGTAGCCGGGCTAACTATGACATCGGGACGTCAAACACCTCAGCCCCCCCTCCCCCTACCGTGACCATGGGTGCTGTAAAGCACCCGAAACGTCGGAAACTAAAAGTTAAATTAATCGCCATAAAATCCGTAAAAAAATAATTTCATTTAATGTGTAGTTTTCGCGTAAATATAAGTAATCATTAAAAAAAGATTCATCGAAATCGGTTCACCCAAAAAAAGTTATGAGGTAACGCACATAAAAAAAACATCAGTCGAATGGAGTACCTTTTTGAAGTCGGTAGAAAAGTGGTAAAAAAACAATTAAATACTCAATACGTTTATTTGCCATCTATAGGTTACAATTTTGTTGGTGTTTAATAGTACAGTAGATTACTATAGGCCCTATTAGAATGTGACAAGTACAAAAAGCCAGAAATGAGATTGTCCCGGCTATTTAGAATAATTTTGATAAGAAATAACAATTTAAAACTGACGATACTACACAAATAACTGTAAATATTTTTAGCACATATTTCAAAGTTTCGTACCACCAGCCACACCCGTTTTGAATAGCTCGGCAAACTGCACTGATACGCCGTCTAGGTTGACTTCCAAATCATTTACATAAGCACTGAGCTTAATAAAATTTTCTTTCATAATCTCTGCTGCTGTAATAGATTTTAACTCATGAAATATTTCAAAAACACTAGTTAATTCGATGGCGATTTTTTCTCTGTCAAAATTGCTCGGCCATTTATCAATATCGCTGGAGTATATTCGAACGAAGTTCCTTATCGGACGGCACGAATTTGGCGGATGGGGGCTAGGCGAGAAAAAAAGAAGTAAAATTTTTCCGTCACGACCCCTTCTAACGTAGTGTAGACGGCCTTGACGGCTATAAGGAAGCGAGATGGAATAATATCCATCTCCCTCGCACTTTTTCTTATCTTGCCATGAAAGATTTTATTTTAAATGACGCTTCATTTTAATTGACACTAGTAAATCATTTATTTGTATTTGTTAATCAATAATATAATACGTTTATCAATAATAATATACTACGAATGGAACTTCCTTCCAGCCGAGTGTTCCACGACACTTACGTACCTATGTTTTTCTTTTACTTTCAGTTTGTTTTTTGTTAGAAGAAACGGTAGCAGTTAAGTCATGTAATATACCAATATACCATCACAGTTTAAAACTATCTTTACACTGTGATACCATCGACTTCCGTTTTACTCAAGTAAAACAGCTATGGGTCGAGGGAATTTGCTGGATTTTCCATTAAGAGGACTTTCTGTCTCTTCGATTTCAGTATCAGTATAAAGTGTTTCACTTTTATAGGTATATGTACAATGAGATGCACCTTCTGTATTTTCTGCTTCCATGGATTCAGCAAAAAACTTGGACAGATTACATGTTCATGATATTCTCTTTCTCATTTCACTTAATTTTGGCACCTAAAACTCTCTCCCGTGACACGAGATGAGGTATAATAGTCTCTCCCCTATATATTTTGAAAATATTTATCATTATTTCGTTCTACTTCATATCAATATTTTCAGAGTATTAATTCATTGTATTGAAATTTATGCCTACCACTGACAAAATGGAGATATATCAGACATGTTGCTCGAATTCAAAATTCACAATTAGTTTTAATAATTATCACCTGAAAGCTGAAAGCGTGACGGTACCTTGGAATAAACACAAATTAATTACTTAATAAGTATACAAGTTAGATGATGGTGAAATTAGTTTGTTCCTTAGTCAAAAATCGAATAATTGTTTTTTATTGACACATACGATCGAGTTGCAAAAAAAAACTAGGGATTCTAAACATTTAAAAAAACGCATAATTGCAGTTACTTTATAATCAATTCAGATTTGTTTTCGATTACTGAACGGAGAGAAGAGTATAGTTCTCATCACACTATAAAATGGTAATCATTGCTATGTTACATGGTAACGAAGACTTTTTAGCGAGAAGAGCCACGAGTAATCTAGTCAAGAAGCGAGTTTCCTGCGAAAAATCGTTAGAATTGTGACAAAAATATGAACGATTGCTCATTCGATGCGGAATCAAAATTTTAAGACAGACGTTTTTCTTCCGGAGACCAAAATTTTTGAAATTCAGTTTGTTATTAACAAAAAACATAAACAAGTACTAAAGGGGTCTCGAAAATCGAAAAAAATATCCTTAAAGAGGAGAAAATTTCTTAAAAAATAGTCTTGACTCCCGGAATTGTAGCTCCATAAGCAATAATTATTATTTAATGTTGAAAACGTGGTTCCGCGTGTCTGCTGTCGCACGAGCGCGTCTACGCTTATTACCATTAAAAACTTCGTGCTGATCTCCACAATGAAATTCTAAAAATAACGTATTAAAGATATCGAAATTACCAAATGCTTGCACACGTCAAACTTTTTATAGAGCCGATTATCGGGCCGATTCAAATTCTATACAAGAATTTCTTTTCAAATTCTATATAAGCGACTGTTTGTAGAACTTGTGTGCAATAATCGATTACCGACTGTCTGACGTGGACTGTCTTAGTCGGAAGGTGTAACGTTTCACGTTTTTGTGACATCAAGTAAATTACCAGAATACCACGTCTTAACAAGTTTCACTCAAAAAATAACGCTCATGAAGAGTTGGGCGGGTTTGTATACGCGGGCCCCCTTTGGCGCGGGGCCCGTAGCAATTGCTACTCTTGCTACGTGGTTAATGCGGCACTGATGATGACAAGCCAGCACACAGCCCACCTGATTGTAAGTGGATGCTGTATCTCATAGACATCTACATCTATCCTCGAATAACAATCAAAATGTGAATGCTTTGTCTCTCCTGAGGGCTAAGATGGAATGTCACGTATCCAATAAAAAGGGTTTTCGGTTCGCTTCACTCGCCATACGAAACAGCAGCATTGAGCTTCTATTTTACGCTGGTATTCTGTAAGAGAGTGCTGCTTCCCCAGTCTAGCCGATACGTTCTCACTACAGCGACATAACATAGCTGTAGCATGGCTCTATCGCGTATATTTATATCAAATCAATAAGACTGTGGAACCCCCTGACATTTTCTTGAGATGTGAAGGATTCTCTTCTCTTTTTTATAAGCCTGTAAAATTCCACTGTTGCACATGAGCGTCGTCCAAAGTAGGGAGTATTTGGTATAATCGGCAGTCGCCATGCTTGACAAGTGGATGACCGTGTAGAATACCGACGTGATAGAGCCGCACTGCAGCTGTATTATGATTGTATTATGATTGAGGTGACCAACGAACCCACAGTCCACCTGATGGTAAGTGACTACTGCAACCCATGGATACCTTCAGGCCAACTTCATACAAAGAAGACTACAGATGCGTTGTCACTCCTGAGCACTAAAATAAAATGCCTCACATACTGGATCTCTCTCCCTCTCTCTCTCTCTCTCTCCCTCTCCCCCCCCCCTCTCTCCCTTTCTCTCTCCCGCTCTCTCTCTCCCTCTCTCCCTCTCTCCCTCTCTTTCTCCCTCCCTACCTACCCTACTGGCTCTCTATACCCTTCAAACCGGAATATAACAATGCAAGCGCTACCAGTTTGGCGGCAGAAATAGATAAGAGGGTGGTTTCTAACCGGACGGACTTATATGCAGAAAAAGAGTTCTACCACATAGAGTAATGGCATTTGTATAGAAGTTAAAGTTACGGCCTATGTAGTCTTACTGAGAGGCACAGGTCTCCTCTCACTTCTGATAGGGTTTTAGGGCAAGGAAATGTGCGCCAAACTGCCCCAATACGTGTTGGCGAACTTCCGACATGTCTTTTTCTTACTTCTCGGATTTCATGCAGGTTTCTTCACGATGTGTTTTCCTTCACCGCCGGTCACGTGGTAAATCAGCACTTAAAATTGTAATTAACAATTTAATTTGCGCCGCGGCCGTGGTTCGCGTACTGTGAAATTTATAGCGAGCGCTTTGCACATGAGCAACCACGGCTCTATTTGCATAAATGCACAGCTATACATCTATACAAATAAATAAAATTGAAGTGTCTGTTTGTAATGTTAAAATAACAGCTTTTTACTAAATGCATTTGAAAGTATAAACGGTACTAATAATAAAAAAATCAATTTTCAACATTTTTGTTTGTCTGTCTGTCTGTTTGTTCCGGCTAATCTCCGAAACGGCTGGACCGATTTAAACGGGATTTTCACTGGTAGATACCTGATGCTATAAGGAGTAACTTAGGATACTTTTATTTTAGAAAAAGAATCAAGATTCCGTGCAAAAAAATTAAAACCCCTGAAATCGTAGTAAATTCCACGCGGGTGAAGTCACGAGGGACAGCTATATTACATAAAAAAAATGTCGCACCTATGACACTGATATGAGATTTTCATGGTATCCTTTCGTCGCCTCCTACGATACGAGAACGTGTGGTGTGGTGTTGGGCATGTAAAATTTTACTGCAATTGAATTCAACCACCTACAGAGCTAGTTATCGCTATATTATCCATTGTTACATTTACAGTATAGGAAGCCATCGCAATTTTATTATCTCGATCATTATTGTGGAAGTATGGTTATTCTATTTCGCGATGATGTTTTGACTTTGGTTGTTTTTAGCCGTGCACATACACTTTGTGCTAGTGTGCGTAGGCCAACCAAACCAAAGTCAAAACTTCATCATGAAATAGAATAACTTTGTATTGATAAATATAAATCAGTTTAATGTGACGTTGAAGATGAGCTGTTCTAAGAAGTAGAGGAAGTAGAGCCATGCTGCAACTATATTAGCAGTATAGTTGTAGCACGAATGGGTCGTCTACAACTATACTGCGGACCACGCTCTCACAGAATACCAGCGTAAAATAGCAGCTTAACACTGCTATGTTTCGTATGGAGAGTGTAGAGAACCGGAGACCCTTTTACTGGAGAAGAGGCATTCCATCTTAGTCCTCACGGATGACAACGCATCTGCATTTTGATTCGCAAACGAGGATAGATGTAGATGTCTATGGGTCACAGCAACCACTTGCCATCAGGTGCTCGTTTTTTACCCTATCTTATAAAAAAACGCTTGGTATCACACATGATTTTTTACGTGATAGATACACGCTGTTATAACTACGTTGGATCGACCGTGGACAGAATAACAACGTAGATACATATATAGCAGCAAGATACCACTGTGTTTCTTATGGTGAGTGACGAGAATCCGAGCCCCCTTTTACTGGCAACAACGCTGCTTAGATCTCGGGGGTGACAAGGCATCTTAATTTTAATTCTTATTGAGCAACCAAGAATGTCCTATCAAAAAAGCATATAAGAGAGACATGGTGGACTGACACACAGATTGATTTATACAATTCCTGTTCTAAACTTGTAATGGATTTAACTTTATAATTTGCAGCCCCACATGCGAGCGTACCGTTCAAAGCCATCCACAATCCCCCCATAAAATTCAACTCGGTGCATCGAAAAGTATTTATACCAGGCGTTGAAATAAAGGTCAGATTTATAGAAAACGAAAGGAGCGTCACTACGCATCTGCTCAATCCCAATTTGTAAGTATTCAACGAATCAATTAAAAGTTAAAGTTTCAACACATACATCCCACTACTGGGCACAGGCCGCCTCTTATTTCTGAGGTTTATAAAGCACTTCGTCCGCCGAACTGCTCCATTCATGTTGGTGGTACTTTACAGGACATCTAATTCTTTTTAAAGTTTACCAAGCATTTTGTAAATTAGCACTTACAAGTAAAAAAATCATTGGTACTTACGGGGACCGATCTTGGTTTGCTAGTGTGCTTTGAAATTTATGGCGAGGTCCTAAAAATTAAGGTTAAAGCCTATAAAATATCTCCCACTGCTGGGCACAGAGGCATCCTCTCATATTTGAGAGGGAAGAAAATGACCGCTGTGCTGCTTCAATGCGCGTTGGCGGACTTCATATTATATCCCAGAATTATTTTTCTTTTTATGTCTCATACTCGTATATGCAGGGCCCACAATATACAAGCGTTGACTTACCACGGCGCGGTCTTATACAGTAAAGGTGTATCTGAGCGCATATCTTTCGATATCTCTCTCTATAAAATTCAATGAACTAACTATGACTAAAATAACACGGAATAGATATTTTTTATCGTTAAGTATCTGTAAGTACCGACATAATATATGGACAGATAATGACAATATTATCTGCTCATATAAATATGGCATAGGATTTTACCTGCAGATAAATACATGTGGTCGCTGAAAAAGCGCGATTAAATTAGCCTCGGTCCTTTTTAAGCTTTATATGACGTTTTATCCAAATTATTCGACTTTCAGTAAATGCTACTGCAACACGTGCTTCAAAATCAAAATCAGAATCCTATTCTGACGAGCTGTCTAGCAAATCTAGAAGCAATATACGCCCACTCATTGTAGGTAACACTATATATAAACAATCCGCTCCAAAATCACGTTTTGTAAGTTTGAAAGATTTCGAGTAAGTATATAATTTCGTATATTATCGTATCTGCGTAGTAAAAATAATATCGTATCTGTCTAGTGTGTGACACGTTTAATAGAGGTCTCACACCTTTAAGGCCCGCCACATACATACGGAATTCCGATTCGGAATTCCGTATGTATGTGGCCGGCCTTACATTGCATCCCGCCGCCGGTCTGAATATTTTGCGTCTGGTGATAACGAGACAGCTATACCGCCATTTATAGGATTATAATATAGTATTCTAATAATAGAATAGTACAATTTATATACTTAACTAAAACACAGTGATTATAGACTGCATGCATCATAGTCGTTATTCACTCCTGGTCATAATTGTATAATTGAGTTGAACCCAGACAAATGGCTCATCAAATAATACATATGAATGCATGATATACACTTCGTTATGCGTTAATCAGTCTGATTCATTACCGTTTAAAAAGATAACTGTGTGCTTTGTATGATATTGATAGGTTTGCAAATCGAATGCGAAATTACTTAGGTTATCGACATGTTTACTATAAGCTTATATCTATACACATATACATATATTGTGCACATTTATTAGGTTTATTATCTTTGTACATCTTTATATGTATATTTAATACTAAAATGGGTAAAAAGGGTAATATGGACTCAGAATTTAATTTTTCGTTACAAGGTTATTCTTTATAACTTCTAGAAGTAAGCACTGGTAAATACATAATCGTAGATCGATTTGGTAAAAGCTAAGCAATATTTCTTTACATATTTTGGTTCACTGAAAACTGCTGTTATCATTTTTACATTTAAAAACATTCAAGAAATAGTAACAACTTCAGGTACCGTAAAACGGGATGACATTGACTAATTTTAAACTTCAAATGGATCTCACGCTTGCAATTTTAACGATAAAATGTTAAAAAAATTCTGTGATGAAGACTCATCACGCAAATTATTTATAAAAACAAAAAAAAACTTTTTTAACTAATTATGTAGAAAAAAGAAAAACCTGCTTATCAAAGTTTTATTGACAATGGGGCTACTTTCATATGGTACTTATTTTTCATTTCATCGCAAAGTGACCACGATACATGACAAAAATCAATAAGAAAAAATAATTTAGAAACTATGGTTTAGAAAATATTACGTTTTGAACTTTTTGCTGCTTTGAGTCACGGGGTGAATTTGATATGTGGGTATATTACAGTGTAAACAACCGAGATAAGCCACATATTTTTTATTATTATTAAAAAAATTAAGTAACAGTAACCTAACATTAATCAGTCTTAACATTTACTTCCGAGATTCATAATTTTTATCACTTAAAACTATTACAACATTCTTATAATAATATAAACCTGTTTTATAAAATAAAAAACTCAAAAATCCGTTGTCAAAATTCTTATTTAACGACTCCCGGCCGACAGTCGCTCTGGACTTTTTCATATTAGTTGATAGTCTTTGACCATATGAGTGCTTATGGCGCTTCAGGACGCTAATGGCCAATTCGACAGATTATTTGAAAACCATTCTATAATCTTCCCTGTCGATCTAAATGAGCCTTAGCGAACACTCGAAGGTCAAATAATGTAAGAGGAAACCCCCAATCACCACATGTAGCCGCAGCACGTAAAATTGCTAATTCTTATTGATGCGTGAAAACAGGTTGGCCACAAGGCGTTTTTCCGTGTAATCGTTTATGATTATTATAAAGTGTTCCATTTTATATTGAAGTAAAGCAGCATTAATAGACAATTCGTCGTTGGTGATTTTCTCTATTGCTTCTTCCATTATCTCCTCTGTATAATTTTTGTAATTGCGGGTACCCGCTGTTATTTTATAGGCGCGAACCATGAGACAGCTAAAACAAAACAAGAACTAGAGGTTAAATTGATAACGTATACATTACTCCTATAAGATTGGGAACAACCACCATTGGGATGAAATTGATAACTATCAAAGTCGTCTCGTATATTCTATCAATGTAGCCCCGGTAAACTAAAAGTGTTCATGCAAAATAAAATGGCGGCCGTAAACAAAAAATGCAAACATGCTCTTAATCTTAAAGAAACGTACAATTAAAACAGCGAAACACTACAAACCAAACAATAATACTTACGGTTGTGCCACTGAAGTTATTCATACAAATTTTTTAATGCTATTTTACACTAAAGCTTAACAATTATTTTTATTTGCGTCCGACAACAGCTAATAGTCGACGCTTCGACAAAAAATGGCCGACATGTCAGTCTGGCCAAAAGAACAAGCAAAATTTTGGTTGCGATTTGACTTTATGACACAAAATTTTTATATTATTTTCCTTTATTGTATGTAGGTATGTTCTGTTTTAGTTGACTAACAAAATTTATCTTAATTTTAATACTGATGATAGTTTTCGACGTTTCAGCCACAGTTTATGGTGCAAGATGTATTACAAATCACGAAATTATTAAAATAAAAATATCCAAACTTCTGGAGCTGCGATCGCGTAATTTAGTGGTGATTGTGGCACACCTCTAGGTACCACTTCCTGAAGTCCATCCTCAGCTCAATAAATTGTAATCACGTTATAATATTTTAAAGTAACCAAGTATTTAAAATTATTTATTTCTGCAGATATACAATCTCTCTGCAACATGGCGAATTCACGTGGACGATTAAAAGGAGATACAAACATATATTGTACCTGCACCAACAGTTAACTTTATACCGAGCGTCTCTCGACATACCATTTCCAACAAAAACGCACAAATGCAGAAGAGCGAGTTTAAAAAACACAGTGAATACAGAGGAAATGGCCGAGAGAATAGCATTAGAAGCTGTACCGAGGAGCAATCCAAAAAAAAGAGAGGCGAGGACGAGAAAGAGGAAAGGCGCCTTACCTAGGTAATTGAAAAAATATTATCATCGTCGTTAATACCACCCGCTTCAAGTCCACCGCTGAAAATATCTCTTTTAAGGAAAGCTAATTATACATTGGAGCAGCTATACATTCAAAACTGTGTATTTAAAAATATTTTTTGAAATACTAAGCCGTGTAGTTGCGGAGTAAAATAATCCACTATCTAAGGGCATCTTTCTGATAAAAATCTATGCCTCCTCTACACTACTCGCGAAGTAGATCGAAGTTGGACGAGGCGAATAGTGTAGAGAGGTACTTCGATTCGCTTCGTCCAAACTCGCTTCACCTCGGGCGACTTCCGATCGCTGTCGATTTTTTGCGCCAGAGTCAAAGGACTTCGCGAAGTACCCCGACGTTACACGAAGCGTCTCACTACACTACTCGGCGTACGCCAGTTATGAATATTTTTTTTTTTATATATAAAGATTAAAAATGTAACTTTCTACATAATTATTTATTTAGTTAACGCATTGACGTCGTAATGTTCACACAATTAGGTACCTATAGCAGCTGCCTCTTGAACGTCATTCATGTTAACGATGTGGGAGACTCGAGACGACTGAGCTCTTCGCGAAGTAGCACGAGTGTGTGGTCACCTTCTTCGGACTACGATCGACTTCGACGAGCACTTCGTCGAATTTACTTGGCGAGTTAGTGTAGAGGAAGCATCAAAATAATAAAAAAACCCGCCTTTCAAGCCTGGCAATCCTTTGTAAGGCAATCTGTGGGGAAGGCCTATGTTTTGCAGTAGACTATTGATAAGCTGTATTGAATGCATAATGGATATTGAACCAAACATCAAATGATTGTCCATTGTCTAACCATATTCAAAAAGAGGTTTAAATTTTGTAGTTACAATATTATTTAACGCTATTTATACAAGGCTTAGAATTTAATTGGATTGTCCGTATGTTTTTGGGGATTTCTTATTCATATATCCGAATCGTAATGTTTTATGCCCGTTGCGAAATTGTCTGATGTATTATCAATAATAATTAAAATCCGTCATTAGGTTTGATGCCACTTAATAACAGCAAAAAATCACAACATAAAACCATAGTAAGTATGTAATATCATTTTTAAAGAAATCAACGAAATAAACAAGAGAGTAAAAGTAACGCACTGCGGCGCATTGGCGAGAATAAACTCGAATTCTCAAAACAGCGGCGAAAGTGTCACCAACAACAGTAACGACCGCTTTCCCGCCCGTACTGTGAGTCACCATCTGCCAGCTATTTATTTATTTTTATAAAATTGAAGTAACAAAGAAATTTGCAGTACACCTGATTGTAAGTGATCCAGTCCATGGTTACCTGCCACCAACTTCAAACGCGTAAGGTTGCCTCACATTCTGAAATTATTACACCCCTTCAGTCAGGGGCACAACAGTGTACGCGACACTGCTAGGCGGCAGAAATACTATACTTACTTCCGATGTTTAACCAAAAAGTAGCGATTACAGCGACGGCAGTGTTTCCATACGAAAAAATTATGTATAAAAATTATGTAATGTATGGATTTTTCAATAGAACACCTGCTTTTAATGGTCCAAGTTAACTATGGCATCAGGATGCCACTGGTGCAGAGCACTCGAAACGTCAGGAGTTTAAAAAATACGATAAAACCCGTAAAATTAGTTTTATCGATCCGAATGGCCAACTGTCAAAGGTGAAGATCGACATCGTTTCCCGGACACCTGAGATTTTGAACGAAATTGAGAGGTTCTACGGACAGCTATACACCTCTTTGTTGGAGACACACGCAAGTGTGAGAAACGATCTATGAGCATTATTCCGATGATGTCCCGGACGATAGTCTGAGGTAATAATGGCTCTCCAGTGCCATAAAAACGGGAAAAACTTGGGTGAGGATGGAATTATAGCGGAACTTCTAAAAGCGTGTACAAAACTGGTACTTGAAGTCTTTCAGAAGCTCTTCAATTTCGTCCTCCGTGGTAGCACTAATCCGAAGGCGTGGAGCAGAAGTGCGACTTGTTCTTCAAGAAAGGCGACAGTGCTCCATTAAAGAACTACAGACCAATTCCCCTTCTGGGCCGCGCCTACGTTTTGTTTTCGAGAGTCATTACGAATTTCCTCGACGACTTCCAGCTTCCCGGACATACCCAAATCGTACAGAGGACCGAAGAGTACAATCTTCCATGTCTTGCGTATATGGACTATGAGAAAGCCTTTGACAGGCTTTTTTGGCGGTGCTACAGTCGTTTCAGCGGTGCCAAGTTGACTTTCGATATATCGAAGTGCTTAAATGTTTGTACAGCTGGGCTACGATGGCTATCTGAGAACGAAACCTATCCAACTGCAGGGAGGTGTAAGACAAAGTGACGTTATATCCCCGAAAATGCAACGATGTATTGGAAGACGTTTTTAAACTACTGGTCTGGAATATGGCTATCTGAGAACGAAACCTATCCAACTGCAGGGAGGTGTAAGACAAAGTGACGTTATATCCCCGAAAATGCAACGATGTATTGGAAGACGTTTTTAAACTACTGGTCTGGAATAAAATACGATATTAACATCAATGGCGAGCATCACTCTCCCTCAATTTACCGATGATATAGTCCTTATGCTAGAATCGCTGGGGGACCTCAGCACTATGCTGAACGACCTCAATAGTGTCTCCCAACGGATAGGTTTTAAAATCTTGGACAAAACGAAGGTCATGTGTCAATGTCCATGTCACACCTTTTTTTTACATGGGTAAATGCCTACGCATACCCGCCTCGCGGGGGCAAGGACGGGTTATGTCGGACTCGCACCGACTAAAACCCCATGGTGTTCCACCTTCGCCGCATATTGGCAGGGCCACGGGAACGCTTTCGCACACATCCGCGGCCTCACCTGCGCCGGCCGCCCCATTGCAGCCCCTTCTCGGGGGAGGACCTCTCCTCCCCACTCTCCCTCTCAGGCAAGGCGCACCAGGAACACAAGGCAACCCCCCCCCCCCCTCCACGGCATCCACCTCCACCTGCGTATCGGACCCCACCGAGTTCGATACGCGGAGGCCTGGGACCAGGAAAATCGAGCTCTTAGTAGCACCCGCTTTCCCGACCCCAGCGGCGGATCTGGTCTCTGGCTCTGCCACCAACCAAGTTTCGGCCGCGGAGGGTAGGGATAGCAACGCCTCGCAATACCGACACTCTTCTCCCCCCGCGGCCCCACCACCACCGCATCAACGATGCGGCCCCGTCTGAGTTGCAGAGGATAGAGCGAGTGGCGCATCGCTATACCTACATTCCTTTTCCTCTGCGACTCCACCTAGGCTGCAGTGGTAGGGGGAGACCCCTTTCACCGCAGCGGTGGGCTGACACACATCCGAAGTGGGCTCGCCAAGCCCACTCGGAGTGGCCACCTCGGGCCGGCACTACACCACGGGCCAGCCAAGGGGTTCCTCTTTGTTAACCGCTGGTGACCAAGTCACGGCTACTAAGCCCCCCCGCCACGACAAGGCGGGAACCCTTTCGGTGGGGGGGGGGGGGTCGCACCTAGGCCAGTAGTTGTTAGGAGCACTGTTCGAAGTTGTCAACGAGTATGTTCACCTAGGACAAAATGTCTGACTAGTTAAGTCCAACTTCGACCGAGAAGTCAATCGGTATATTCATTTGGCTCGACTACGTTCGGGAGATTACAACACATCTTCTCGTCAGTTATACCTCAAAACTTAAAAACAATATTGTACAGCCAGTGCGTGTTACCACATTTGGACCTGAGACGTGGTCTTTCACTGCTTGCCCTATGACAAAATCTCAAGATCGCTCAGTGAGCTATACCGAAAGCTATGCTTGGAATATCTGTGCGTGATAGACTTAGAAATGAGTATATCCGCAGTAGAACCAAAAAAAAACCGACATAGTCAAACGGCTTGAAGAACCGACAACCGATGGGGAAGAAAGGTTCTCCAGAGACAACCTCGAACTGGTAAGCGAAGTATTAACCAACCCCTTACTAGACGGATTGACGATTTGGTAAGATATGCAGGTTGTTGATGGATGCAGAGGGCTCTGGGCCGTGCTTTGTGACAGTCCTTGAGAGAGGCCAATATTCATCAGTGGACTTGTGAAGGGCTGTAATGATGATGATGATGATGATGAATGATGAATAACCACTCTCCTATTCTGATGAAATGTACCTTACTACGTTGTGTTGTTAGTATAATGCTATTTTAACATAAAACTAGTTCTTCCGACTTAAATTCATATGATGACTATCGAAGCTGTAATAAATTCATCCTTTGTATTTTTACAGGTTTCCAAAGAAACCAGAGGTTATGATCACCTATGAAGGCATACAATTGAGGATGAAGCAACTGGAAGAGTATCTCTTCAACCTGCTTAATATTTCCATTTACAGAAACCACCATGAAACGGTAAGAAAGGGAATTTTCTTTACTCTTTGCTGCTTTTGAACTATACAGGGTTATTTTTCAAAGAGTATCCAAATTTTATATTTTAAGTTTATATACATAAATAATGACATACCATTATGGCAGTTTTTGAAAATATGAGTATTTCTAATTTTATTTGAAATCATCCCCTATTCGATTAAATGTGATTTATGGACAACAACTACGCGTACGCGCGATCCTGTGTGTGCGATTCAATTCACAAAGTTTTTGCCTACTGTTTACTTTCTTAGTAACCCTCTTACTACTTAATTAATGCTTAAATTAAGAACTACACGACGCGAATTATGATTTCAATTTTCCCGTAACACTTTTAACGGACTTAGGATCGTCATAATAAATATATTTTTGTTTCTCAGCCGCATAACCGATGAACCTCAAAATAGAAACCGTTTCTCTCCATGCCTAGACGAGCACGTTTCCTTAAATTATTTTTTAGACTTATTACCTGTGCTTGATCACGTTTAACTTCCGAGAAAGCAGCAATAATTTTGATGCCGCGGTCTTTATAACTTTGGGCCTCTTGACATAAACACAACAAAAAAAAACAACAAATTTATTTCTTCCCACAGATAAAAGTGTGACGGTGAAAGATCCGACGAGCTTGCAGGCCATAAGATAGGGCCTCCATGCGTTAATTGTTCTTCAATTTGTAGGTACACGTACTTTAATGTTTTGCTGGGGTAAAGATTCAGTTTTGTTTAATCTTTGCGCACCACGTAAACTTTCATTACTTAAAATGTAATACCGCATCATTTCACGGTTTCATATCATATACGTTCCGTCATTGGTTACGAAGCGACACTACCTATGAAAATATAAAAATAGCACACACGTACGTAATGAGGTCACAATCAACACTGTCAGCTGTCAGTCAGCCTGCCGACCGGACGTAGGTACGGTGTAACGGTTAACGGAAGGGAAGCGCGCGGGAAGACGCGCAACAAAGTACCTAAGTTTGTGACGGAGCAACCCTTACGAATGTGTACGTGCGTAATAAAATTGTAGGCGTTACATATTTATGAATGACAATCACTTAAAATAATGCATTACTACGCATTATGAATTTAAAAGATAAAGAGGAGATTTTTTTTATTATTATTTTTTGCACCATTCGCCTGTATTACTTATTCTGAACTTTCTTTGCTAATTTGGGCAAACATTGCAAAATAACCCTGTATAATTAGTTCAATAAGATTGCAGTAGTAACTCGGCTTATATGATAAATTATGTTATCCTAATGATTTCTTATATTTATACGAACACTACATATTAAATGAATTTTTCATTCAATAATGTTATTCCGATTGATTAGATTAAGCATTTTCTGCCTTCAAGTAGTGTATCTGTCGTCTACCATGTGATTGAATTGATTGTGAATGAATAATGGATAATGTCCGAACAGTTTGAAAAATGCCAAATATGAGAGTATAATACAACTTCCTATTGAAAACGTTAAATTGACCGAGCGTTTTGAAAGATGTCCTTCGCCTATTGAGCAGAATAATAAAAACATGTTTTAAATTGAAATATATCCATAACATATTATGTACTTCTATGTCCCAGCGTAAAAAGTTACAGGCTGTGAGATATTCGATTCTTAGTGAGGATTGACTACGCATCTGTGGTCTTCTGTTTAAAGTTATTCATGATTTGCAGAAATTCGCTTACCATCATATAGGCTGTGAAAAAGATATAAGTCTAAACTAAATGTGTAAAAGTATTTTTTTTTTTTAAATTTAATGGGACAGTACCGAGCAAAAATAACTAATACTACTTTTGCTGTGATGCAATAGTCAGAAAATAAAAAATTTGGATATATCGTGTCACAATTTATAAATTGACATTATTTCAGGGCTTTGTCTATTATATCTTTGTTTTCTTCATCACAGCCCACAAGAGTTCACCGCTAGACATAGGCCTATATATCACGAACAGTATGGACGGCTATATATCATGCTAACATAGAATGCCAGCTTGAATTATTTTTTATAGGATAGGGTGACAAACGAGCACACAGTCCACCTGATGGTAAGTAGTTGCTGTGGCCCATAGATATCTACATTTATCCTCGTTTGCAAATCAAAATGCAGATGCTTTGTCACCCGTGAGGACTAAGATGGAAAGCCTCTTTTCCAGTAAAAAGGGTATCCGGTTCTTTACACTCACCGTACGAAACATAGCAGTGTTAAGCTGCTATTTTTACGCTGGTATTCTGTGAGAACGTGGTTCTTCCCCGGTCGTGTCGACCCATTCGTGCTACAACTATACTACTAATATAGCTGCAGCATGGCTCTACCACGTATAAAATGTCAATGGGAGCATAATGCTTCTGTGTTTCATAAAGTGAGTGTAGACAACCGAAGATCCTTTTTACTGACAATGAGGTATTCCATCTTAGTTATCTCGGGTGGAAACACATTAACATTTGCATTCTTAATCGAGGATAAATTTAAGTGTATATGGGCATAGTTTGTCACACTTCTGTATGAAAGCTGTTACGCACAAATTATTTCGGATTAGCGTTTGTCGTTTGCTAATAAGAAAAAAAATATTTGTTCTTATTAATCAACCGACAAACATTCCAATCTCATGTAGTTGTCAAGGGTGCTGCAAAGCACTGGGAACAACTTAATACGTGCTAAAATCAGTAATTTATTTTCTTCAGTGCCGATTGAAGATTTAACTTTCGAAATTTTATGGCAGGTAAAGTTCCTGGAAGTGTCCAACATATCTTTCATATCGGAGCTGGGCTCCAAAGGCAAGGAAGGCATGATACAGAAACGCACGGGTTCGACGCAGCCTGGTCAGGCCGGCTGCAATTGTTTTGGACTACTGGGCACAATGGTCTGTGTCAGGTGAGGACTGGCCTTAGATAGAAGAAAAGGAAGAAATATAATATCGGAATTCTATTCTAATATCAGATTTCAATGTTTGACTGAAAATAAAATAAAGTTACAACCTATATAGACTAGGCTCACTCCCACTCTCACTGCTGGCCACAGGTTTCCTCTCATTTCAACGCTGTCCCAATACATGTTGACGCGTCTTCTTCACATATATAAATATGTTTTTCATCGCTCCAACTAAGTTAATAACGCTTGTGCGATGAGTTCACGACGATAATATAATGGCGGATTCAAATTCTTATCTATTAGTTACACTCTTCTACTATCGTCACCGGTAGACTACCGTTGCTTATATAATATACTAGCTGCTCAGGCAGACGTTATTCTGCCCTTTCCGAAGACCCTTCCTATAAAAAAATCTTAATTTCGCAATAAAAAAATATTGAGGTCACTTATCGGTATAAAAACTATCCTATCACTCAAGTTGGACCAAACTGCACACAGTTTGAAAAATTTAATTGAAATCAGTTCAGTAGCTTAGGAGTAGGTCGCGGATAAACAATGTGACACGTAATTTTTATATATAAAGTTAAGCAACGTTATATTATATGTACAATCGATTTATGTAAACTAGTGGTCGAAGTCCGATCGTAATGCATAAAGTTTTTAACACCTGGCGAAAACAGAGGTAAACAATGTATGTTTTATTTTATTTTATTGAATGTATTTGAAACACATATATATTATAATTTTTTATTGTTTATTTTTTAATTATTTATTGCTTTCTGCACTCCTTCTCCATATAAACTTAAACTATGTCAAATCTTACACTCTTTCTTGCGCGTAATGTGCTTAAAAAGGGTACAATGCTTTTCCTTCATATATAAAAATGTATACGTTTAGTGCTCATAAACATAAGTTCCTTTTTGAAAAATAAACGGAGCCTGAATGATGGGGTCGGCAGTTTAAGTAGGTGGTATAATTTAAGAAATTGAAAAAGGTGTAGCTATCCATTGTTTCTGTGTTTCATTTCCGTCTATCGCTTCTTATAACACCTGGGATGATACGGGCGTAATGGATTCCCTTACGCTGTCACTGCACGGCATACCGTGAAACATTAAATTAAATACAGTATATAGAATACAGTGAAACTTCAAAACAACTTGAAACTCCAGATGCCACTACTGCTGCACGGGGCTCGTGTGCGCCAAATGGCAGGAGCGGTGGCTGTTCGTTAAAGACACGTTCTTCGGATACATCCGGCCGACAGATGGCACCATTAAAGCAATTATGCTGTTCGACCAAGGGTAAGTTTCATTTTAAGAAAATTATTATACACAAATACATAAAAACTATAGATTATATCTATGTGTAAACATTTTTTATCATACCTTGATCGAAAGTACGTACGAGGGGAGGATGTTCGCGGAATGACAGGGAAGGATAATGAAATGAAACATTAAACTATATTTCCTTTTCAATGTTTTGTCCTTTAACCCTAATACTTTATTAGATCTGTGAAATAACTTTTAATACCGTCTAAAAAAATTGTTTTGGGCGTCAAAATAGGCCGAAATTGCCAACATCACTTCATAATCGTTGCCAATTTTTTTCCCACGCAATGGAAAAAGTTGAAAAACTCGATTCAATTACTTATTAATTTACGCATGCGTCAAATTTCTAGCTCTATTGTTTTTAAATGTGAAAAGTATATTATGTGATGATACATTTTAAGGTGCATTAATTTCGATCAAGGTATGATTAAAAAATGTATAGACACAACGGGAGGAAAGTATAACATCGCAACCCGCGTTCTTACAATATCACGCAAGTTGCAATGTCATGCTTTCCTCCTTAGTGGCGTAATATACTATTTCTTCATGATAGAAATTAAAATTTGGATTGTGAAGGGGGAAAACATACTTTATTTCTGAATGTAGCATATAGGCTATTGCCAGCGAAAGAAATGATAGGTTGGATTTAAAATCGTTTGGCAGGAATTTGAGGGAGGTTGTTCTCTGATTATAACAATACCACTCGCATTAAAAGGAAATGCACCGATATCAAGAAAATAAAAAAAAACTATTATAACCTAAAATGTGTAAACATAGAAAAACATGTAATATTACTGTGAAAGCTGGATAGCATACAGAATTTTTTAGGATGCAAGACAAGGATGTAAGACCATGTCAAAGACTAGTGTCTTAGTACTTCTATGGTATTTTTATTCTTCTGTGGTCTTTACTCTCTGTAAAGTGTCAAATCGCATGACCTACTCATTTTTATGCATACCGCCGTTGGTTGCTCTTCTTGCGTAAATGTGTGCTCTCCAGTGTATTATTGATAGCTTTTATCGTTCTCAGAAATACTTGAGCACCCAGAAATACTTTCAGTTGTAATAGGTTAGCTTTTATTCCGTAGTGGTTATTTTTTTTTGCCACCCAGAAATTGTTTAACACTCAAAAATACTTTCAGGTGAAATAGGTTAGAAGGTTGTGGCGAATTACTTATGCAACCTCACCCACCCTTCTTCCTCATTGCACCCCACACTTCTTCTGCCGGAGATAATAAATGTTATCATTTTGAAGTTAGGTAGGTCTATAGGATTTTCTTTTAGATTTTTTTCAAAAACGGTGTATTGCCTTTTGATGGAAGTGGTGTCCGACTGACCCGGCCCCGGGATGGGGGAATGGGGTGGAGATCCCTCTCCACCCCATTCCCCCATCCCCTGCCCCTCTCCAGCGAAACGTTTCTAATCTTTAACCGAAATGATTTTTGACACGTATTTATTGCACGTCCCATAACGCGAAGCGTAATTATATATTGCTTTACACTCGACACTCAAGA
Organism: Parnassius glacialis; assembly: GCA_033319125.1. Lineage (NCBI taxonomy): Eukaryota > Metazoa > Arthropoda > Insecta > Lepidoptera > Papilionidae > Parnassius > Parnassius glacialis. The sequence continues at coordinate 11,041,834 of JAVANC010000006.1, forward strand.
TCAAACAATTTTATGTTCTTAAAATGCCTCTATCATAAGTCATAACCATATTGCACTTATACGATAATATGAGTAATAAAGAAAACAGTAATCCATCTTATATTTTCTATAAGATCATTGTATATTGCTACTTTGAAAAAAACGGTTTGAAAAAAATTTACGTGGACGTCCAGATATTGATTTTGTATGTGGTCACGATAATCCTTAAAAAAATTGACGTATCGAGACCGGGTTTTTTATTATTTTCAGAATTACATCAACTATTTACCTATTTCATATCAATAGCCTAGTACTCGTAGTTTGTTAATAAAATGATCTTCAACTTTTATAAGTTTCATTGCTATTAAAAATTTAAAGGCGCATTCATATTTTTTTAGCCCTTAATAGAAAAAGGATAAATGTGCCATGTAGCCTATATCGATTTTATACTTTGTGTAATCGATTTATTTTGGTAACATTGTTATTTTTTTCACTGTAAGTGATACTACCTGTTAAAATAATAGAGCGCTAAATTTAAAACACGTAAATAATATATTTTAAAAGTCGGGAATACAATTTATTTTTTTCATCAAAATTAAATGAAACTCTTATGAGGCATACACTTTTCCGAACTATTTTACTTTACTTTACTACTTTATAAGTAAGTCTTTATATGACAGTTTGTCTTCTATAATCAAAGTTCCACTTAATTTTTTTTTAAATAAAAAATGACCTGACCTAATAGAAAAAGGCTCCTGTAAACAATAGATTCTTCACTTTTATGTTAGCAAGAGTAACTAACGAGCACACAATCCGTCTGATGGTAAGTAGATGCATGGCACATACATCTATCCGTGATTAAGATTCAAAATGCTGCATGCAAAATGTTGTTATCTCTGATGAATAAAATACAATTTGTGAAAAAACAGTCCTGAGAAGGTGCTGATTGAATGATGCTGATTGATGAAATTATATCACAAAACCTAAAAGGTATTGTGATATAATTTCATTTGTTCATGTAATGCTTTGAGAGAATAAAGAAATAAATAAATAATTTCCTGCAACATTTTTTACTTGTTTTTTATAACACATTTAATTTTTGATATAGGCCATCATATCTAACGAAAAATAATATAGATTAAAAATGTTAATATATATTATTTTCTTTTCACGCAGCTCGTGGCAGAGTAAGTACTTTACGTAGGTAAATAAATCTAACGTTTGTGCTAAAATTTTAACCGATCGCATTCATCACCCGTAACTATTTATTTACATTTTATCTTAATGTACATATAACTGTACCCTGAAAATTGTCATAAAAGCTAGTTGTCGTGTACTTTAAGATAAATCATTAAATTTTGTTTCTAAAATCATTCATTATTGTAGTGCTAATAAATTATCTATATTCAATAGTGTTATTTACATGCTATGTGAAGTGAGTCTTACCAGGGGTCCATAGCATAGATAGCGGTACTTACAGTGTACCCTGACTATTCAGTTAACATAAGATTATTTTTAACATCTTTTAGTTCCATACTAGCAAATGTTTATTGTCAATGTGTAGAGCTGTAGTTGTACAGGCTATTTGGTTGATACGATATTTTTTTATTAATTAATTATTACATTTTCCGTTCCTACTGATTCGCCATTGTACCTTGCTACAGAATTACATTTCTCTCAACAAAATTAAATCTATAATTTTCTTATATTATATTTTTCTAAACTTTTGTGACAATGTTAACCCTTTCCCGGTCCCATGAATCATATATGAACATTTGAATTGTTTAACTATTGTGTCTATATGCGGAAAGGGAACCTGTTAAAACGAATCTGCACTTAAATATTTCTTTTGAAATTATAACGAACTGATATGTTTTAAAATTTAAAAAAACTAGCAGTGACCGGCATTTGTTGCAATCTCTATTTCTAACACCCTCTAGATTATTCTTTCTCGCATAGAGCCAACCATCAGAGTTGAAGACCGACTGTTGCATGTCTCTTCGAGTGATTTTGAGAGGTTTTACTGAAAGCTGTATACATCACAGTCATTGGAACCACACACGTTTGAATAACGATCCAATAGCAAGTCTCATCCTGACACTGACTGACCTGACTCGATTATATTCGAATTAGAATGCCATCCAAACTTAAAACAAAATTTAAATGGCTGGGTGTTACCATCTGCTTGGGACCCTATAATTAATAAAATTAAATCCCAACTCAAGCATACAACTGCAAGACTTCAAGATACTGTAAGTTCATACTGCGTAGATCGGAACAAAAGTTAATAATATAATCTGGAGGTAACCGTGGTTAACTATGACATTGGGACGTCAAACACCTCAGTCTCCCCCGTGACCATGGGTGCTGTAAAGTACTCGAAACGTCGGGAACATAAAGTAAGTTAATATACGCGATAAAATCCGTAAAACTAGTTTTATTTAAATATGTAGTGTTCGCGTAAATATAAGAAATCATTATACCAATCTAATTCGAATATAATGCTTGTTGTTTCTAAGGGTGGAATTTTCGAAAGCGGGTGGAAAACAGGTAGATAAAGTCCTTCAGAAGTTATTTAATCCCGTCCTCCATGATGACAGCAATAATGGAGGCGCAGAGCAAAAGTGCGATGGTGGTTTAATTCTTCATGAAAAGCGACAACGTTCTATTGAAGAACTACAGACCGATTTCCTTTTTAAGGTGCTACATACGTCTAATGATAATAATCTACGTGTTGACTTCAGAACTTCCAGCTTCCGAACTATCCGGTTTCCGAAAAAACTTTAGTATAATAGACTTTTCAAACCTCCTTCGGAATATTGTAAAGGAGACCGAAGAATACTATGTGCCACTTTGTATTACGACTATGAACTGCTAGAAGGCCTTTGATTCTGCCGAAATTTCGGTTTAACTTGATGAAACACAAATGTATCTACATACTTGAATTTTATTTTAACAAAGTTGAACTTGCTAACGCTACCTGCAGCTACCCACACAAGAGCGCGTGTGCACATTGTGTGTGTGAACAATTACAAGCATTGCGTGCCCGCCTTCGTGAGTTAAAACATCTGTACCTAGAACAAACTGTCCGACTAGACGAGTCCTACTTCGAACGAGATGTCAATCGACGGATCTAAATCGGCTGGGCAGTGTTTATGAGATTACTCACATATTTTTATCACATATACCTCGTAACTTGAAAACGAGTGTGCAAGCAGTGCGCATTGTCATTCACGATATAGAGACGGCTATGCTCGGAGTTTGTAAAATAGAATTCGAAATAGCCCAACGGATCAATAAGCTGAAGTGGCAGTGGGCTGGCCGCAAACCCGTATCGGAGAGCGAAGTGTATGGCGGCCCCCCAGTAGATGAAATGACGAGCTTGTAAGAGATGCAAGAAGTCGGTGGATGCAGGTGGCTCATGACATTGCTTTTTGACATTCCTTTGGGGAGGCCTATGTATAGTAGTAGAATTGGTATAGGTTAGGGTGATAATGATATCATATATAGTTTTTAAAAGTCTTTGTTCGCACACGAATGAAGGTAAAGTATAGTGAAAATGTAAAGAGTTCTTAATTTTTTCAGTTTTGAAGTATCAAGTGGAATGTACTCCACGGGGCTAAACCACGGCCTTCAAATATTGAATCAGAGTCGACAAATGGTAATCAAATGTTGGACAAAGCGAAAAAGCAGAGAATGGATTAGTTACCTTAAAACTGTAGCGAATCAGTCAGGTAAGAAAATATCTGTTTACTGTGCCATTTTTTTAGAATCAATTTAATGTAAGTTAGTTACAGCCCCCAATAGATGGAGCAACGATCTTGTAAGACATTCAGTAAGTCCATGAATGCAGGTTGCTCTGAACCTAAGGTTCAGTAGCAGTGACCTTGTGAAGGGTTGTAGTAATGATGATGATGCATGTAATTTTTTGTGAAAGTGTGTAGCATAGGGATGTTATGCTTTATAAAATAGTATTATGGCTGCAGAATAAATGAATCGGTTTGACCGGTGAAGGACCACACTTGCACGGAATGTTTCTCTTGTTTTTAATGAATGACTAGAATAGGAGATCCCTTTAATTAACTGGAAACGACTAGGTATTGTTCCCTTTTGATCCTTCGGAGTGACAACGCATTTGCATTTCGATTCTTAATCAACTATAAATAATATAGCTGTCCATGGACACACTATACCGTACACAATACCCGTGTAGTGTCACTATCCACTACCTCATATCTTCCTGTAGGTGTCGAGAGAGGCGACAGAGGGAAACTGAGGCAGAAGATGGGCAGCAGCATCTTTCTGGTAACAGCAAAACAACAATAAAAAAAACTGCGGTTGCCAACCCGCTCGCCAGGTGGCAACTATGGCAATATACCCCGACTTTGGTAAACAGCGGGGCAGGGGGGTACTAAGAATCTCCGGTGGAGGTTCGGTTGCCACCTAAGACGACTCGACCTGGCAACATATATCGCACGCACCCTGAGAACTGACGAGATGATCCTGGAGCTGGAAGTAGAGATAGACAAGTTGCGCTGGCATATTATAGGATTATCTCAGGTCCGAAGAGAGGGGGAGGAGATGGTAATCCTCGAATCCGGCAACTTGTTCTATCACCGAGAGGGTGACCATCTGCCCCAAGGAGATGTCGGATTTATCGTCCACAAGTTTCTCGTTAACAAGATTGTAAAGATTGAGTGTGTCGCCGAAGGTTCCGTACCTTATACTCCGAATCACCAAACGGTATTCGCTGAAGGTCATAAAGGTTTACGCACCAACCTTCGGCACATCCCGATGAGGAGTTGGAGGAAATGTATGAGGATATCTGCATACATTCCTCCAAAATCCCCAATACGGTGTTAATTCAACGCAAAACTAGGCACAAGAGAAAACGATGAGCTGAAGGTAGGGAAATTTGGAATTGGGCAACGAAATCCAAGGGGCCAGTAGCTGACCGACTTCATGGAGAAAGAAGGACTCTTTATGATGAACTCTTTCTTCCAGAAGCTGCTTTACAGGAAGTGGACCTGGTCGAGCCCCGACGGTTCGACAAAAAATGAGATAGACTTCATTATGACGACCAGACGATAACTGTTCAGTGATGGATGTCTCAGTGAAAAATCTGAGTAAAAACCGGCAGCGATTACCGAAAGGTGAGACGCACACTGAACCTAAACGTTAAGTTGAAGAATAATGAAGTCAACGCTCCGTCCCTCTCTTACTCTAATCCAAAGTCGCGAAACCTTTCAGCTCAAGCAACAAACCCGTTTTCAATGCCTAGAAGATTGCAATGCAGTGGGCGATATGAATGACAAGCTTCTGGAAACTGTCTATGTGGTTGGAACTAAGTTTTGCAAGATCCGCCGCCGAAAAACAAAAAAACTCCGATCACACTCTTAACCTCATGGCTGTTAGACGGGAAATGAAGCTGCAGACTACAGTAGATTTGACAGCATACAGGCAACTGAACAGACAGATCTCCAAAATTTGGAGTCCAAATGCATGCGGCGGCACTTACGCAACTTCAATACAGCTCGTATTGAAGAAGCGATCGAGCGGTATCAGGGCTCTAAAGTCTTTGTTAGAGATCTGTTTGCCAAAAATAGCCAACTGTCTAAGTTAAAAACCGAGTGTGGCAGCGTCGGTTCCGGGACACCTGAGATTTTGAGTGAGATTGAAAGGTTCTATGAGCAGCTGTACACATCATCGTTGGATCTACACGCAAGTGTGAGTAGCGATCCAAAAGCAAGTCTTAACCGACATTATTCCGATGATATCCCGGATGTCAGTCTGAGCGAAATTAAAATGGCTCTCCAGCACCTTAAAAACGGCAAAGCCCCAAGCGAAAATGGAATTACAGCGGAGCTTCTGAAAGCGGGTGGAAAAACGGTACTTGAAGTCCTTCAGAAGCTCTTTAATTCCGTCTTCCATGGTGGCACTACGCTGGAGGCGTGGAGCAGAAGTGCGGTGGTCTTGTTCTTCAACAAAGGCGACAACGCTCTCTTGAAGAACAACAGACCGATTATCCTTCTGAGCCGCGTCTACGTGCTGTTTTTGAGAGTCATCACGAATCGTTTCGCATGCAGACTCGACGACTTCCAGCCTCCCGAACAAGCCGGTTTCCGAAAAGGTTTTAGCACCATAGACATTATACATACCCTTCGGCAAATTGTACAGAAGTCCGAGGAGTACAATTCGCCACTATGTCTGGCGTATGTGGGCTATGAGAAAGCCTTTGATTTCGTCGAAATTTGGGCGGTGCTGCAGTCCCTTCAGCAGTGCCAAGTTGATTGTCGGTATATCGAAGTGCTGAAGTGTTTGTACAGTAGGGGCTATCCGAGTACAGAACCAGAGTACGAAACCTATTCAAATGCAGAGAGCTGTAAGACAGGGTGACGTTATATCCCCGAAACTCTTCACTACTTCTAGACTGGAAAGGATAGGAGGATACGGTATTATCATAAATGGCGAGTACATCACTCACCTTCGATTTGCCGACGATATAGTCCTTATGGGAAAATCGCTAGAGGACTTAAGCACTATGTTCAATTTGCTCAATAGTGCCTCCGAACGGATAGGTCTTAAGATGAACATGGTCAAAACAAAGTTCATGTATAACGTCCATGTCCACACCTATGCCAGTAGTTGTTGGGAGTACTAAGCTCGAAGTTGACGAGTATGTTTACCTGGGACAAATAGTCCGACTAGGTAAGTTCAACTTCGACCGAGAGGTCAAACGACGGATTCAACTCAGTTGGGCAGCGTTCGGGAAATTACGACACATCTTATCATCAGATATATTTCAAAACTTGAAAACGAGACTGTACAACCAGTGCGTGTTGCCAGTGATGACCTATGGAACTGAGACGTGGTCCTTCACTGCTGGCCGGATGAGGAAGCTCTAACCCGCTCAGTGAGCTAGTGAGCTAGGGTTATGCTCGGAGTTTCTCTGCGTGATGAACTTAGAAATGAAGATATCCGCAGTAGAACCAGAGTAACTGACATAGCTCCCAAAGGATTAGTAAGCTGAACTGGCGATGGGCCGGCCATATAGCTCGAAAAACCGACAATCGATGGAGAAAAATGGTTCTCGAGTGGCGGCGGGGACGAGGTGTAGGGCGTCCCTCCACTAGATGGAGTGACGACCTGGTAAGACATGCAGGAAGTCGATGGATGCAGGTGGCTCAGGGCCGTGCTTTGTGGCATTCCTTGGGGGAGGCCTATGTTCGACAGTGGACTTGTGAAGGGCTTTAATGATGATGATGATGGACACACTATTCACTTACCATCAGGTGGACTACGTTGCTCGTTTGTTTTTTCAGGATTCCATTTCTATCCTTAGGGGTTACAACGAATCCCCATTTAATCTATGGCGCATAAATGGCACCTCTTATCATCAGTTGGTGATACCACCTTGTATGAAAACGATATTAGACTGATTAAGTCTATTGTGTATGTATACATATTGACTTGAGGCTCTAATGTCCTAAGTAGTCAAGTAACAACCTATATTTCCCCACCTCGGGGAGTCTTTTCCATTCGTTCTCTTTGTGAATATTTTATATCAACATAGAATCCGCCGCATTATCTCAGTGCATCATATAGCCAATCATTTACATGGCCCTGGGAATATTAAAATGTTCTCTTCGCGATGTTTTCCTCCAACGCCGAGCACTTGGTAAGAGAACACTTAAAATGAAATGAACACTTTTATATCTAATGGGTTTTAAAGTCCGGTTGTCGATTACTATTTTGACTGAAAATTAAAAGATAGAGAGAGAAGCGGCCAACGCTTCGTGAGAGTGGTAGTACACTAATATATTATATATATCAACTTAAGTCAAACGCCTGAGCCACTACGGATTAAATATTTAATACTAATATAATATGTGAGCAGCGCGTGACTTCACGTTCCCGAACGTCCACCATTCGTTCGCGCCGCCGCGGGCCGGCACCAGCGCCTGTCCACTCGTGGACGGCTGCGCGTACTTGTCCGCGGTGGCCGACGCCATGGAGCTGGCGAAGGAGGAGATCTTCATCGCCGACTGGTGGCTCAGCCCCGAGTTGTACATGAAGAGACCCACCCTCAACGGAAACTACTGGCGACTCGACTGCATCTTAAAACGGAAGGCGGTGAGTTAACAAAAGTAAAGTCATCTCCGAGATATTATCAGTCTGTCAGAGAAAAATTTAAAAAAATCATGTTGGACCTGTCTCACCTGTCTACGATCAAGTTATAGTCTGACATCTATATCCCATCGCCAGTGTTAATAATAGTAGCAGAAAACTTGTATTCGTCACTCTTCAATTCAGTGGTTGAAGTTTGAAAAGTACCTCAAGATAATCGATCCTTTGTGTTGAATATTGAATTCTATTGTTCTATTTTTTTATATAGGATAAGGGTGACAAACGAGCACACAGTCCACCTGATGGTAAGTGGTTGCTGCGGCCCATAGACATCTACATCTATCCTCTATTACAAATCAAAATGTAGATGCGTTGTCACCCGTGAGGACTAAGATAGAATGCCTCATTTCCAGCAAAAAGGGCCTCCGGCCACCTGCACTCACCAAGCGAAACGCAGAGGTAAACCTCTACTTCACGCTGGTTTTCTTTGAGGTCGTGGTACCACCCCGGTTTGAGCCGGCCCATCCGTGCGACAGCAAAATCTGCCGCGTGGCTGTACCACTGTGTAAAATATTATTAAAATATTTATTTGTAAAATATTTAAACTGAAAGACACCAACCATTCGACTAGTCTAAATAGAGGCTTCCGTAATGCGATTTAAATCAAATTTTACATCCAACAAGCAGAGTGAGACCATTACAAAGACTATAGCTATTGAGGGCATCCACGACTTTTTCTACCACCAGGACGGCGCCACTTTGAAATTAGGTGAAATATTTGACATATTTTATAGCGGGCAAGTTAATTTGTTACGAAAATGTAAAGCTTAATATTTTTTCCATAATATTAGTTATGTTTTATATTTATTAGATTAAGAATAAATAAATCAAACTACGGATATTTCTAAAAGGAGAAAAAAAACATTTGTGCAATTCACAAATTATAGATGTGAAAAATTGTAATGACATGAGATATAAAATAAAAATATTTCACGGCAAATGATTAATTTAATAAGATAATTTTCAACCACAAGTGCGACATAAAATATTAGATAAAAGTTTAATTTTGTAGCAATAAAATGTTACAGTCCTATTTTTTAGACTAAATTTTAGTGTAATAAAACATGAGAATATTTTCTTTCGAGTAAAATTGCTTTGTAATAGCGCCATCTACTTCATTCTCTAGGTAAAGTCATTTTATATAACAAAAATTGTTTAACTCTCAAGGTGGTACGTAAAATAGATGCTAGATGGCCCGAAGTTATGAATGGATTGTTGATGGATTGGTATAATTTGATAATTTTATTTATTTAATAAATCTGTTATTTTTTTATATTGTTTATTTGAACAGTTTAAATTTATATTAACCATCTTTAAAGCACTACACAAAAGAGGAGACCGAGGTAATTATAAAACCTGTATTTAAAGAAAAAAAATCTAGTAATGCTACTAATATTCCCTTTAACCACTACTATGCTGTATGCTGAAACGCTAGTATGTCAAATAGCGGATTCGAACCCACTACATTTCGAGTTCGCGGTGGCCATTAGGCTACTGCTACACTGTATTCTATATCATTCTCTCGCATGCTAAATCATATAGATGTGTATGTTTGTCTCCTTTTAGTGTCGCTTTGACGTTTCATGTATCGTTTCAAATCACAACGATTCTAAATAAGTTTTCACTTCAAAAAGAGTTTAAAATGTTCAAAAAATTAGAGAGAATTTTTAATTAAATGACATTGTGTGACAATAAACTTCACCTCGGTCTCAACTAGCGACATCTTGTGACCAGAAGATTATTAGCCCTCATTGACTGCGCACACACTGAACCAATTGTTTTAGTACCGACCAAGGGTTAGATATTTGTGCACATAATAATATTGTCACTTTTTAAAACATTTACGTGCAAATAAACCATCAAAATGTCTTCCTGTTCGCTTACATAGTGTGGGAAATCAAATAAGACATTTAGCTAAAGAAAATGGCAATTTTTCATCAATTAATACGAAATATTTTTACTATGACCATAATATTATGAATAATTGTAGGAATTACGCAGTTAAACTGGTGGTTTATCGAAAATATCCCGCTATTTTATTCCTCCTGCCCGCATCGAAAACTTTGTTGCAAACAACTATCACAATTGCGATACTTCTTTCGTCTTCTGTCCCGAACTAGTAAGTCGTGTACTTAGAAGAAATTAGCTCATCGACTCTCATTTGGCTATATTCTCTTTATTCTATTACAATAAATTGATATACTTAAACAACGTGCGAAAATTATGATAAAGATATTTAACAGTACAGTTCTCTACCACTTTAGGCGCAGGGCGTGAAGGTGTTTGTGATGCTGTACAAGGAGGTCGAAATGGCACTCGGCATCAACAGCTACTACAGCAAGGCCATTTTAACTAGGAAAAATGAAAATATTAAAGTAAGTTACACTACGCACAATTCAACTAAATTGAAACTTTTAAATAAATCTTTCTAGGATTCTGATGGACTGATCCAACAAAGTTAAGTTAGCAACAAATTCCGAATATCTCGTTTTAAATATGCAATAACAAGGAAACTATAATTTAGTTTCCTTGACAATTAAATGCTAATAAAAATCTTCCAATAGTGTTGCAAAGCACTCCGGACGGAATTCTAAAATAAGTTTTAATTCGATGTGATAAAGTCAGTAAAATCGATAATTTTGGATGAAAATATCATTCAATAATTAAATTCTATTTTTATACGATAGGGTGACAAACGAGCACACAGTCCACGTGATGGTAAGTGGTTGCTGTGGCCCATAGACATCTACATCTATCCTAGTTTGCAAATCAAAATGCAGATGCGTTGTCATCCGTGAGGACTAAGATGGATTGCCTCTTGTCCAGTAAAAAGAGTCTCCGGTTCTCTACACTCACCATACGAAACACAGCAGTGTTAAGCTGCTACTTAACGCTGGTATTCTGTGAGAGCGTGGTCCTTCCCCGGTCGAGCCGACCCATTCGTGCTACCACTATACTACTAATATAGCTGCAGCATGGCTCTACCACGTTTAAATTTTCCTTACTTTAATGCGGTAAATTTCGCTCCCAGGTGTTCCGACATCCAGACCACGCGAAAGCTGGTGTGCTGTTCTGGGCCCATCACGAGAAGATCGTATGTGTGGATCAGACTGTCGCTTTTGTCGGTGGAATCGACATGTGCTATGGCCGATGGGATGATCATAAACATAGGTAACTATTATTTCACCATTAGAGATATTTATTCATAACTATAATTCAATAAATTCAGATCACTGGTTACGAAACTTCATGTCGTGGCTGTAAATACACTTTTTGATTAGCCCCGTGAACTATGAATAGCTTAATATTTTATGTGTACTAACTTAAACTTTTGCGTTGTGTTTTGAACCTGCCTGAAAATACTGACAAATTCAATCCGAGCATTTAAACGCTTAATGCATTAAACATTCCTTTTTACTTGTACGTATGTATATTATTTACACTCATTATTATTTCCATAGATTACATAGATTTACAACGTGGTATAGCCATGCTGCAGCTATATTAGTAGTATAGTTGTAGCACGAATGGGTCATCTCGACCGGGGAAGGACCATGCTCTCATAGAATAGCAGCTTGACGCTGCTGTGTTTCGTATGATGAGTGTAGAGAACCGGAGATCTTTTTTACTGGAAAAGAGGCATTCCATCTTAGTCCTCACGGGTGACAACGCATCTGCATTTTGATTTGTAATAGAGGATAGATGTAGATGTCTATGGGCCGCAGCAACCACTTACCATCAGGTGGACTGTGTGCTCGTTTGTCACCCTTTACTATAAAAAAATAGAGCAATTATGTTTTGGTCCTTCGAGCCTGATATATTAGCTAGTGTTGTAAGTTTACTGAGCATAGACGCTTTGAGACTTGTGTTCGTGCTTTTAAAATATGAAAGTTTCATAGTATATTCCTTCAAGAAAAGAGCTTACTCCTTTCTAAAAGGCCGGCAACGCATCTGCAATTCTCCTGGTGTTGCGGTTGTTTATGGGCGACGGTAGTTACTTACCATCAGGTAATCCGTTTGCTCGTTTGCCCCCTCTTCTATAACAAAAAATATTATTTATAATAAGAACTATAAGTTAATAATTGAGTAGTTATCAGTGTAATAGCAGTATTTGCACTGTTCTATTCCGGTCTGAAGGGTGTGAAGAGTCAGTAAAGTTACAGGCTATAAGGCATTCTATCTTAGTTCTTTGACTTATTTGTATGAAGTTGGCCGCAGGTGTCCATGGACTGAAGTAATGGTGATGAAAAGGAGACTGATTAGTTTTTTATTACTATTATTAAAACTAAACATTTTTTTTTCAGATTGACAGATCTAGGTAACATAGCTCAATCAAAGACGTCAATAAGGACTAAGAAAAAAACGTCTAGTTCACCAGGCGGCGGGATTTATGTGCCACAAGGCAACGGATTCGAAGCTGCACTGGAATTAGCTAAAAGCTCCAGAGACATCGTTATGGGGCTTAATGAGTAAGCTATAATTATCAAATCTTGGTATTTTAGACGAAAGTTTTTTTTTATTATTATTAAAAAATTTAAGATTTAGAAAAGGTATTTGCGAATTTTTATTCGAATATTTTGCTCGATAGCGTTTTATGCTTTTTAGTATAGATCTCAATATTATTATATACCTATTTGTTAATAATTATTATATATAACATTTTTTTGCTGTTGTGAGGATGATGTTACTTTCGCCTCCAACACCCACCGTACGATATAGGGAAGAGAATATTTTCCTCCATATGAGGCAAACTATAGAGGATCCGTGTAACTATAATCAGCTTTTGATAGGCTTAAATAAATAAATCGAAAAACTACATTGCTTATAATTAGTGTAAAGTAAAAATTTTAAACATGATAAATAACGATACCGTAAAAGCAATGATTGACAATAGAAATTATAAGATCGTAGCTTAATAATGTTACGAGCTTGGGGTTCGAGACAATTAAAAACTGCCGATTAAATTACCAAAGTTGACACTTTAAATATGGAACACTAATTACAACTTAAAAACACACTAATAATAAAACACAATTGTATTACTGATCACTTTAGTTCGAAGTTATATCACGTCGAAGTATTCGCTTATATCGCCAATTCAATACTAACTCGGTCGTGGTCTATACCGGCCTTATATAGGGCCTCAGATAGTTTCCAGAACCTTCTACTGTAGCGACATCTAGAATGTTCGAGTACATATCGCTCCCGAAAAGACAATGCCCATCTGTGCCCCAGAAATGCCCAGATAAAGTATATTACAAGATTACTCTAATAAATAAAAACTAGAATTATGTTGTTAATTTTAAATCATATCAAGCACTGGATAAAAAATTCAAAAAAATAAGACGGTTTGTTGACATTGCAGTACGTATCATCGTTTCAATCATTAATTCATGCTTTATTTATTACGGTCTGGAATCACGTCCTTTGGCCCATGTAAAACTCAAAATAATTGAATAATAATATACTGCTTTACAACAAAAGCAAATAAAAACATGATTTTATAATAAAAGTCATCAGATGAAAAAAACATGGTCCAGTTAAGCATTCATTTATGTTATCAAAAGCCAGAGACAGACTAGGCTTTTTACCAACGCCATTTATGGGACTATTTGTTTGTTCACCTAATCCTCATTGACAGTCTCATTATAAAATCTTAGGCTTTGTTTAGTTAGGGGCTAAATAATGGGCATGATAAATAAAATCTTCGAAAAAGGAATCGTTTTTTTGTTGATCAATTGATCTAAGTAATCGATTCCAATATCGATTATTATTTTACATTTGAATCATGAACCAGTTGAATAAAGATCTAAATGATGTCTCTAGACACTCAAAAGTACAAAAAAGTACTTTGTGGTAGTGTATAAGTATATCTAGGCTTCAAATAAACAAATATAATTAAAGCAAAAACCTAATGAATTAATGGCTCAAAAAGCATAACTCCAAGTCAAAAACATTCCAAAAAAAACTAAAATGACTGTAACTCATTCTTTCACTGTATAAAAAACCAGTAGGAAGTTATCATGTTTAATGTCCAATATCTTTTGAACCGGTGCTATATATGACATTAAATCTAGATATCATATTAATACTGTTAAAAAGTTATCATATGAGATAGATTTGCAATTTGGGCATTGCATGGCATTGCTGACTTTTAGCTCCATACTAATATGGGCATGGTCCTTTCTAGAAGGATCTTGACTCTCCTAGTTCTGCTACTCGATACTAGAAGGCGCTGGTGGTAACTAGTGTTGCCATGTACAAGACATTAATAGTGGCGCGCAACAATAATAATTTTATATTATATTGTCTTAAAATAATTCACATTACAGGCCGTTACAAGATGACGTGATCGAAACTCAAGAACCAGACGAACAGTCACAAACCGACCTAGAAAAGCCACCGGAGACCTTACCAGTTTTAGAACCAGGCGACCAGCTACTAATAACCTCGATTAAACAAGTGGACGACTCGCAACTAGATGGGCCGGACAACCAAAAGAGGAATGTACTAAATAAAATCACGGACAGAGGGAAAGACATAATTAGCATGATTTACCCCCCTTTTGAGGAAGAGAGGAATGAGCAGAAGTTCGATGATTCCGAACGAAAGAAAGCGGAAAAGTATGCGTTATCAAATAATCAAGTTCTTCTAACTGACGCTCTAGGAATTAAAACAAATAAAGCAGTGAGTCAACCCACTCCGTTAGCCCAAGTGGTGGAGGGAAGGGTTATAACTGAGAGCACAAAAGAGGCTTTGGAGGGGATAGAGGGGAATTCAAAGCTGTGGATTGGGAAGGATTACACAAACTTCATTGTGAAGGACTTTAACAACTTAGATCTGCCTTTTATCGGTGAGTTTTATTTAACATTTTATAAAATGCTGATGCGATTGACGGGCTATTGTAACTTTAAAATTACTCGATTGGATTGCTCTTTCTCTATATTTTTTTCTATATGATTATCTATGATTCTCTATAGTTATCATAGATATATTCTACTATTCGAAAAAGCTTTTTCAGACGATCGGATCAATATTTCATGTATAGAATCCATCACCGCATTTCTTACCGTAGCCAACGTAATGTTTGAATGTAAGAAATACCAGAAAGATCTCATTGCTTCCAATAGGATAGCATATAAATCTCGCTTACGGTAGACATAATACCCAGATCGGTAACCGGGAGGCATACCGCCTGTCAATCGCAGCGATTATGTCAAATCCTCATTACAAAAATCTGTGTCCAGCAAAATTCTTAGAAACTTTAATTTAAAACTGCACATAAGTATTACGACACGGATAAAGACATGTTTGAACCAAATAGCTAGCAATATATATAGGGTTCATTTTCATGGTTTTTCATATCATGAAAAAGATTAAACTACGAGTATATTTCTTCATTAAAGATACTAAAAATTTATTAGCTAAGATCCGCGTAATAAAACAAAAGGATGTGTCTTACTTAGTTTAAAGAGCACCTCCCGCACTTAATGCCCCCCTCTTGCCCCCCATTCTAATCCCCGTAACTACTACTCCCAACACCACTACACTCAAAAAGACAACACCACCCTCGATAATACGACGAGTGTTTCGCCTTATATGCAGCAGCATCTTCCTAATAACAACTCAAAAATAATTAAAAAAAAAACTAGGAGTGCCAATCCGTATGCCAAGTGTAGCAACTATGACAAAATTTTTCCTATGCTACTATCTATAGAGGAGGGGCAAAACGGAAAAAAAATTCAAAATAGGAGATTCAGATGCCTGGGTGATCAGTAATCGATTGCTGAAAACAGAATTTGAAAATTCGAAACCGTTCTCGAGATATTCGTGGGACAGACGGACAGACATCGTGAAATCAATAATTGTTTCGCAAGCTTCGCCACTTAATAAGGATACTGTCCCTATGTTCTTAAATTGTTTATTGTAAAGCCATTTTTAAGTGGCGAAGCTTGCGAAGACACTTATTGATTTCACGATGTCTGTCCGTCTGGCATCTGAACCTCCTATTTTGAAACTGATTGCTCAACGGCAACCGTTAGAAACCGCTACAAAGCTGATTGCTTCGCCACTTTGCTATGCTATTAGCTTGCTAGGTTTATTAAAGAAATAGTCCAGTCAAATTAGCGAACAACCTCGGAATGAGAGACAATAAGCTGAATTTTTGTATATACCTTCATTTTCGCGTTCTAAAAGTTGTCTCAAAAGTTCATAAAATCTAGTGTCTGTGTCGTAAGTTATTCAAGGTCAAAGGTAAAATAACCGCGATTATCTCGGTTTCTATTGCTCCAATAATGTTAAATCTATTATAAAAATTGTAAATTTGCGACAAATTTTATTTGAATCATTTTTTCATGCGGTCAACCGCTTTGCTATATAGGGCGGTGAGCGCGCAGCTCTCGGCTATACGTACTGTAATGCAAGATCAACCGTGAATATCTGTGAATACTACCTTGAATTTTGAATAAAAAACTTAAGCATTAGGAGTAAGCATGTTACTAAGAAAGTAAACAGTAAGCAAAAACTTTGTCAATTGTATCATACACACAAGAGCGCGCGTACGCGAATAATTTCAAATAAAATTAAAAGCCTCATTTACTCGTATTTTCAAAAACTGCAATAACGGTTTTTTCTACCAATTACTATCAAGTGAACTATAAGTTCGTTTATGACTTCAGTTTTATAAATAAACAATATTAAACGGAAATTGGTATAGTATTGCTTAAATCCATATTCCTATCGCAACGATAGCTTTTAAATAACGCACTCCATTTCAGACTTAGTGGATAGGAACACAACGCCGAGAATGCCTTGGCATGACGTCGGTGTTCTTGTACAAGGCGCAGCCGCTAGAGACGTGGCTCGACATTTTATACAGAGATGGAACGCTATCAAATTGGAAAAATATAGGTAATATACATTTTAAATAAGGTAAGCAACCTACGTAAGTTCCATAAGTCCCACTGTTGGAGCACAGACTCTCACCCTACCTTCACTTCTTTCAGTTCTTTTTATTTTTTTAATCTTTCTAATTTCTCAGTGTTACTTTTGTTTGTGTTTGTCAGTGTTTTTATCGTAAAATGAAACGCAACTATGATACATAGCCCAGGTGAAGTCTCTTCTATTCTCTTTTCTTGAATGATTTTGTTCAATTTACGATTCTATCACTTTTTATCTTCAGTTACAAAGGCATTCTCTTGCAACTTCAATCATCATCATCATTTGTAATTATTATATTGAAAGATTGGAAAAAGATAATGATTTTTATTAGAAAGTCACTGAACCTACTGCAACTTAAATTAACTTTGGCCTCTCAGTATATTTACGAAAATTTAATGTATGTTCACAAAAACAAAGGTAGTTTTAGTAAAAAAAGTGATGTGCATTCTGTAAACACTAGGAACAAACACAAGCTAGTGATACCAGTTTCTCGACTCCACAGAGTCAGTAATTCATTCTTGGGGCAATGTATACGCTATTACAACAAGGTCCCGGAAAGTGTACAGGCTCTCTCCATTAGCAAGTTTAAATGTTTTGTTAAGTTGAAACTGTATAAAGAGGGTTATTATAGTATAAATTAATACATGGTTGATAATAACCCCTGGGAATGAGGTGATCGCTTCCAAGCTGTTTCTAAAATAAATTTTGTACTTATATAGTTAGTACAACCATTATTGTAAAATTTGCTTTAAAAAAAAAGTCCCGCTGGGTTTCTTGCTGGTTCTTCCCAGGACAGAGGTTTTTTTTTTCGAACCAGTGGTAAAGTAAAAAATGACTTTCAATAAGTATTACACATGTGATCTATATTGAATAAAAAATTATTCTATTCTATTCTATTCTAACAGTCCTCATCACCCATAAGCTCCTACTGCATCCAGATTAAAGACCTTGGGTAAACACTTAAACATGCAGGTTTCCTTACGACATTTCTTAATTCATTTGAATTTATACAATAGAGATAATAATATGATAATACAAACAGTGAATGCAAACATAGAATGAGTGAGATCTGTAGCTTGTAGATAGGGTAAGAAAATCCGTTATCCCATTTCACGGCGTGGTCTATGAGCAAAGAGATTATGAGCAATTTCAGGAATTCTCTGGATCACAGACAGATTGTGCTCCATCTCAAATGTAAAAAGCCTGACCAGCTACGGGGAACAGTGTCGTCCGAGTGCGATTACTAAGTAAATAATACTATTTATGGCTTATAGGAGAACAAGTGAGATCTGTAATACTTTCCGTTAAAAAAATAGTTCTATAGTTTCTGGTATTTTTTTTTAATAATCTGTTATTTTTTTACAGACAAAACGCAAACTATCCGTACCTTCTGCCAAAAACATACAGTGAAATAAGGCCTCTGCAAGATCTTGAAGAAACTCTAAACATTGATATGAAAACTGTGTCGTGTCAGGTAAGCAGCAATTAAATTTACGTCCTATAGATCAAGTGACGACCTGTTAAGACATAGGAATTCGATGGATGCAGTTTTTAACACGCTTTTATTAGTTTTGCCTGTATCTATCTATTTATCTTTTAATGTAATTTTCTCCAACTTGTAGATGACCGAATGACTTGAAAATTTGCACTCGGTATCAAGGACTGATGACAATACGATAAATTAATAACTTTGTCTTAGTATCTTGATCAGGATCATCAGGATAGTTCTCTCTACAATCATCACTGCTCATGATCAAAGCGTATTTTTTAAGTTTTCTTAAATTTTAATATAATCATACAAGAGGGGGCAAACGAGCATGCGACTCCTGATGGTACGTGACTACCGCACATAAACAGCTACAATGCCAGAGGAATTTCAGGTGCGTTACCGGCCTTTTAAACAAAAAAGTAGTATTTTCTATAAGGGTCCTAAGTCGTATCAAAATTGTACGACAAAGAAAACTTCTGGTAAATCGCACAGTGGTGAACCGCCCATCGTCCAGATGATATGGATGATATCGTTGCTCGAGGAGTACTAGCACGGCCGGTGTATAAAACATCGCCGGGGCTGTCGTCTGCTTAACAATGCATAATACTCTGAAAACGTTAAGGGCACACAACGGGAATAGTGAAGCATTTTTATCAATAAACTGGCTGACCAGGTAGACGTTGTTCTGCCCTTTCCGAACGACCATTTGCTTTCCCAAAAAAACTCCTGAAATTAGCAATAAAAAAATTGAGGGCACTTATCGGGATAAAAACTATCTTATCTCTCAAGTTGGACTAAACTGCACACAGTTTGCAAAATTATTTTGAAATCGGTTCTATTTGTTGAATACTTACGGCAACACGTGGTGGTTATACTACTAAATTGTAGCTTATATTAAACGTTTGTATTTTTAACATAGCGCCATCTATTAAATATTTACTCAATCCAGTCAACAGATATCGTCATCTGACAGAACCATTTGGAGCTAACAGATAAATGTGACTGTCAAATAATAGACAAATAATTTTCAATAAAATAATATTGTATTGCTACTACAAATTGAGATGTAAGCTATCCTATCTTTTAAGTTGGACCAAACTGCACATTGACCAAAAATTTCATTGAAATCAGTTCGGTAGTTTAGGAGGCCATCGCGGACAAACAACGTGACACGTACTTTTTATATATAAAGATTAATCAAAATTGAAAGAAAATCTAAATCAAAATTTGATTATCGCTTACGTAATTTATTATCATTATTTTATTTTACATTTTTATTTTTTATCCTTTTTGCTTGCTGTTAAAATATCTCTATAATATACAAATCGATTGCCTTCCGTTAGTCTCGCTAAAACACAAAAACGGCTCGACCGATTTTAATGAATTTTTTTGTGTGTTGTTTGAATGGGTCCCTAGATCGTTTAGTTTCACATTTGAACCCGGTAAGTGGCGCTGTTGTCGAAATCCAGAAATCACCCGTGCGAAGCTAGATCGGATCGCTACTCTTTAATTAATAGTTGCTACCCTACTAATAATAATATTATGCATTTATTATATATTTCTTTTGTTTTTCTTATTTTTAGTTATATATTCATATTCATTATATTTATTTATTACTAGCGACCTGATTTCGCCTGGGTGGAACTATTAATGTGACGCCATTTGCATTTTTTTAAATAATCATCAAATACCATTCTATTTTATAAATTTTTTGATTTAACAAAAACTCATCACGATCACAGTGATATTGCAGTGAGGCTGTATATAGGGCAGCCTCTGCAATATTATCTTCTTTGCCTGTACCATAAGGATTAACTAACCACCACTACTACGACAACTTCATACTGCTCCAACTAGTGGGATGGGGTTATGAGGGGCGGAGTTTTAACACTTTTTAGTTTTCTACCCTCACTCCTAACACATACTAAAAATGACCGCCTTATCAAGATTATAGTGTTAAACTGCTATTTTACGCTGGTATTCTGTGAGAGCGTGGTCCTTCCCCGGTCGAGCTGACCCATTCGTGCTACAGCTATACTACTAATATAGCTGCAGCATGGCACTACCACGTATAAAACGTGAACGTAAACGTTTCTTATTGGTTCTTTCCAGGACAGAGATATTTTTCGAACCAGTGGTAAATTATATAATCTATATTGAATGAAAAAGGGCTGGTGCTGCAAAATGCCATCTAGCAGCTTTGGACTCAATGGAAAGACTAGCTAAGAGGCTTATTGGTGACCCAAATATGGTTAAACCAATCTTACTAGTCTCGAACACAGGCGCAAAGTAGCCAGCCTTTCGGTTTTCTACAGGATGCATTTCGGATACTGTGCACAGGAAATGCATAATTTAATTCCTCCCTCTCCCTTCCACCATCGGACAACCAGACGTTCGGCCAGTCTCCATCCCTTCGTTCTTGACTTACCACGCATTCGCACTAAACGGTTTGCTACATCGTTCATCATGCGTACAGCAAAGGAGTGGAATAAGTTGCCAGCATCTGTGTTTCCATCCGAGTATAATGTGGTTGTCTTCAAGGCATGAGTTAATAATCTTTTATTAAGTTAGTGCGCTTCACCATCTCTGGCTACATCACCAATTACCAGCTGATGGGATAGTAGTTAAGCGCTGGCTTAGAATAATATAAAAAAAAGTTTCTATTTCTATTACAAAATTAATTATAGCGGATATTTTCTTTCTGAAGTTGTATGTATAATTTAAGGTACTGCGCAGTGTGTCTTGCTGGTCGTGTGGCTTCCTGGACCCGGACACCGTGGAGCAGAGTATACACGAGGCGTACGTCGACACCATCACGAGAGCCCAGCACTACATCTACATAGAGAACCAGTTCTTCATCACGTTGTCCCGGACTAACGTCTCTGTGAGGAATCAGGTACGGGGTGTTTTTATAATAAGAGACAAGGGTAACATATGGGTCACAGGCCACTGTAGCATGTAGTTAGTGCAGTCCGTGGACACTTACAACCAATTTCAAACAAAGACATACATATACATGGTGAAATTGAATAATAGACTTCTTTTTAAACTAAGAATATAATAATGACGTAAACACGAAATAACTAATGTTAATGTAATAAATAATAAACACAACTAAATCGTAAACTTATAAAATGTTTCAAAGACAGCTTATCGATCAGGGCAAAAGCAAATTCAAGGTCGCATACACTGATAACAAATTACACAAAGACCTTATTTAATTTAACATTTTCCTCAATATGAGTAAAATGATTGGTTCAATGGATGCCAATGACTTCTATACAACCTATAGATACAATGCCATTCGTGATTACTAATATGGAATAACTCACAGCCTGGGGCCATTAATAAATAACTATTTACAATACTTTACACTCATTCTATATTTTGATGATGATGATGGTTTTGGGAATAAACTAAGTCGCCATAAAACCAAAATTTGACGTGATAATAATGTGGCGCGCCACTATTAATGTCTTGTACATGGCAACACTAGTTACCACTAGCGCCCTCTAGTGTCGAGTCGCAGAACTAGGAGAGTCAAGATCCTTCTAGAAATTTCGGGACAGATATGTACTCGAACATTCTAGATGTCGCTACAGTAGAAGGTTCTGGAAACTATCTGAGGCCCTATATAAGGCCGGTATAGACCACGACCGAGTCAGTATTGAATTGGCGATATAAGCGAATACTCCGAAGCGAAATAACTGCGAACTAAAGTGATCAGTAGTACAATTGTGTTTTATTATTAGTGTGGTTTTAAATTGTAATTAGTGTTCTGTAATTAAAGTGTCAATTTTGGTAATTCACTCGGCAGTTTTAGTTGTCTCGAACCCCAAGCTCGTAACAATTGGTGTCAGAAGTGGGACCAAATCATGCCGATTTTACCAAAGGACGACATGGAAGGTATCCGTACCAAAAGTCATCGCCAGCTGGAGACGGACCAGAGACAATTTGGTAATGCAACGCTGCAAACGTCGGAAGGCCAGCTGCTGACCACGGAGGCCGGTCCGTTAGCAGCTCCTGCATCTGCAGCATCTGACTTAGGTGCTCTGATGATGATGCTGCAGGAACAGGCCCACCGACAGTAGGATCAGGACCGTCGGTTGGAAGAGCAGCTGCAGCGCGGACAGGAAGAATAGGCCCGCCAACAGGAGGGACAGGGCCGTCGGTTGGAAAAGCAGCTCAAACACGATAAGTAAAAGCAGATACTTCTCATGAAGGATCTTCACGCTACCTTCGGGAAAGAGATAAGGGAGGTGAAGTATAAGTTTGCTCAATATGACAACCGCCTGTCGGAAGCTGAAACCCGAATCGACCAAGTGTACAATTGGGTTGACAACGTGATGGCTAACGTGAAGAAAACGCTGAACGACCTCAAACTTGGGGATAGAGTTACAGCTCCCGTGGTAGCACAACACCTTCACTACGTGGATTCAGTTCCGCCTTTCGACGGAACTTCTTCCTGGTCGGCCTACAAAATTCAATTCGAGGCTGTCTCATGAAGGCGAACGGCTTGAATGAAAGTCAGGCCATAACTGTTCTCACCCTAGGCCTTCGCGACCAGGCCTTAACTGTTCTGCAAGATCTTGGTAAGAAAGTGACTTACGAGCAGCTCCTTGAGGCATTGGAGGCGAGATATGACGACGCTCACCTGGAACACGTCTTTCGTACGCAGCTCAAAGATCGCGTGCAACGCAGTAACGAAAACCTGCAGCAGTGGGCCCTTGAGGTGGAGATGCTGGTTCGAAAAGCATACCAGTCTGTACCTGCGCCCATTGTAGGGAACCTGGTTCAGACATTCATCGATGGCATCCGCGACTTTGAAGTCAGAGCTGCTGTGAGGCTCGGGCACCACGAGATGATCGATAAGGAGACGCTTAAGGATGTCTTGACCCATGCACTGCAGGTGGAAGCTGTGCGGCAGGATCGTCGTTCCCATCGCGTCAGGGAGGTTTCAGCAGCTACAGTTCGGGACCGCAATAACGGCTACAGCCCTAGGTGCTATGGCTGTGGGGAAACGGGCCATCTTCGATCCAGCTGCCCTAAGCGAACTGTAGAAAGGGAAGGTGATCGATCTCGAGAGGGTAGTGCGGCTAATAGCACCGCCCAGCAGCAGCAGGGAAAGGAGTAAAAGGCAGGACTGCGGGGCTGGTGCTGGCTGATGTTAAAAGAGCCCCAAGGATTTCGATCTCACAAATCCATGACGGGAACTGCCTATTCATCAAGGGCGAGGTCAACGGAACGCCGTGTAAACTGACCATAGACACTGGAGCCTCTCGCACGGTTGTCAGTTCCCAACTTATAAGTCAGTTCCTTGGGAACTCCGCATTCAACCGAGAACGTATTAATTTGGTGACAGCCACCGGTCAGCGCATACCCGTCCGTGGAGAGAAGGAAATGGAGTTGAAGCTAGGCAACATGATCTACCTGCATAATGTCATCGTGGCTGATATAATGGACGACTGCATCCTGGGCCTAGACTTTATGAGGAAGAATTGTTGTGAGATCGACGTTAAGCAAGGTATTTTGAAATGTGGACAAGAGGAACTTTTCGTGGAATGGGCGTTACCAGGGAATGTGTACAGCCTTAAGAAGATTGTACTTCCGCCGAGATCGGAAACGATTGTGCCGGTTAGGCTTCCTCGGAATTCTGGGCAAACTCTTTGTTGTGTACTCGTGGAAAGGGTAGACAATGACCTTCCATGGAAAGTGGCTCGAACCTTGGTCACAACTGCCGACATCTCAGGAGTACGTGTGCTCAACCTTTGTGATCAGGAACAGACTATAGAAAAAGGCACATTGATTGGTACTAGTGAGGAAGTGGATTGTTTCCGTCGGTGCCAATATCTATCGTCTGGGACCCCCAGCAAGGATGGATAAACGAGAGTGACCACACTTTTAGAAGACTGTCGCAGCGTTCTCTCCCCGAATGAAATAGTCAAGGCGAAGAATTTGGTTCTCAAGTACGCCGATGTTTTCTCGTCAAACGGAGCTGACATAGGAAAGACTGGCTTAGTTCAACACAAAATAAACACAGGAGAAGAATTGCCTATCCGTCAGCGGCCAAGAAGATTGCCTATATGAATATTGTAGCACGTGAAAAGGAAGTGGAAACCAGGATTGAGGGAATGGTAAAGGATAGTGTTATTGAACCTTCATCTAGTCCGTGGTGTTCACCTGTGGTGCTGGTAAAAAAGAAAGACGGCAGCATGCGGTTTTGTGTTGACTACCGCCGTCTGAACGATGTTACTAAGAAGGACAGCTATCTCTTGCCAAGAATTGATGACACGCTGGACATGCTTACAGGTGTAAAGTGTTTTAGTACGCTGGACCTGAAAATTGCCTACTGGCAGGTTGAAATTGACCCTAAGGACAAGGAGAAAACTGCATTCTCCACAGGAAAGGTTCTGTGGCAATTTAAAGTCATGCTGTTTGGATTGTACAATGCTCCAGCAACGTTTGAAAGGTTGATGGAGCTTGTACTTACCGGGCTAATTGGAGATGCCTATCTGGTCTACTTGGATGACATCATCATCGTAGGCCGAACGTTTGAGGAACACCTTCAAAACCTGGAACGCGTGCTCATGAAGATCCAGAGTGCCAACCTCAAGTTGAGTCCGAAGAAACGCTCACTATTCAAACGGCAAGTTAGCCTTTTGGGGTATATAGTGTCGGAAGAAAGTATCCGCACGGATCCAGAGAAAATTGCCGCTGTCAAGGATTGGCTGGTTCCAAAAGACAACACAGATTAGAGCATTTTTGGGTTTGTGCTCTTATTATTGGCGATTTGTGAAGAACTTTGCAGATATAGCCAAACCTCTGCAAGCTAACCGAGGAGAAGCGACATTTCTGCTGGGATGAAAGTTGCGATATTGCATTCCAGGAGCTCAAGAACCATCTGTGCAAAACACCTATTTTGGGGTACCCTAATGCGGGCAAGGCAATTTATAGTTGACAAAGACGCAAGTGATATAGGACTTGGCGGTGTATTGACTCAACGGAATGGTGATCAAGAGATTGTGATAGCGTACTTCAGCAAGTCGTCAAAGCCGGAAAGGAACTATTGTGTCACAAGACGGGAATTGCTTGCTGTGACAAAGTCCTTGCAGCATTTTAGCAAATATCTTCTGGGGCGGAAATTCCACTTACGAACTGACCATGCTGCACTGAAATGGCTATTGCAGTTCAAAACTCCGGAAAGACAAGTTGCGATATGGATTGAACTACTGCAGGAATACGACTTTGTAATCGAACATCGCAGCAGGAAATCTCATGAATCTGATGGAATGGTAGAACGAATTAATCAGACATTGGAGAGGTACCTAGCAAAAGTTGTGGAAAAACGGCAACGAGACTGGGACAGGCACATACAACCGTTTTTGTTGTAATATCGAAGCGCTGTTCACGAAAGCACATCAGTGACACCAGCTTTCGCAAACTTTGGGAGAGAATTACGGCTGCCTGCAGACCTGATCACCGGAATATCACCTGATGCCCCACGCTGTATAACCGAATATGCAAATGACTTGCGGAACAAAATGAATGACATTTATGAGCATGTCAGACAGACGGGCCAGCAAACGTCTGAGAAGATGAAAACACGGTATGACCGCAAAATGAACAACAAAGCGTTTAACGAAGGTTCACTAGTGTGGTTACACAATCCAGTTCGCAGAAAAGGGAAATCTCCCAAGCTTCAAGCTAAATGGGACGGACCGTACCGGATTGTGACAAGGATCAATGACGTAACCTACCGGATACAGAAAGGTGCCAGAGGTACTCCTAAGATCGTCCATTTGGATCGACTGGCGCGTTATTATGGGGCCAATAATGCTCGAGACGAGCTTGTATTAGGAGGGGGCAGTGTGGCGCGCCACTATTAATGTCGTACATGGCAACACTAGTTACCACTAGCGCCCTCTATTGTCGAGTAGCAGAACCAGGAGAGTCAAGATCCTTCTAGAAATTTCGGGACCGATATGTACTCGAACATTCTAGATGTCGCTACAGTAGAAGGTTCTGGAAACTATCTGAGGCCCTATATAAGGCCGGTATAGACCACGACCGAGTCAGTATTGAATTGGCGATATAAGCGAATACTTCGAAGCGAAATAACTGCGAACTAAAGTGATCAGTAGTACAATTGTGTATTATTATTAGTGTGATTTTAAATTGTAATTAAAGTGTTTATTTTGGTAATTCACTTGGCAGTTTTAGTTGTCTCGAACCCCAAGCTCGTAACAATAATATCACGACCCGGCCCGTTTAAGCAAACTCAACGTTGCTACGTTGCGGATCGAAATAAGAAATAGACAGTTATGAGAATTATATATAACTATGTATATGTTATACATGGCGTCAGTGACCGCAGATTCTACTTTAACTGAGGATACCTCGTGTAGATGCGAAACATGTGTCGTATTATCGACGGTTGTGTATCTTTCCTAGTGTTGTTAGGAGTAGTGGTGCTGGGATTAGTGGTGACGGGGATAGTGCACGTAATTGAGGGAGAGCGGGAGATGCTCCTCAACTAGGTAAGACACATAATTACATTACGCGGATATAAGCAAATTAATTTTTAACAAGTTTAAATTTCCATAAGTGTGTATACGTTACAATGGTGACAGTTGGTTGTCAGATAGGGGAGGCGTTGTTCAACCGCATCATGCGCGCGCACCGCGGTGGGCAGCGGCTGCGCGTGTTCGTGGTGATGCCGCTGCTGCCCGGCTTCGAGGGCGAGGTGGGTGCGCCCTCTGGCACCTCGCTTCACGCCGTCACGCACTGGAACTACCAGAGCATCTGCAGGTACCGCCCCCCGCCTCCCGCCTCTGCGCGTGTTCGTGGTGATGTTGCTGCTGCCAAGCTTCGAAGATGAGGTGGACGTGCCCTCGGGCACCTAGCTGCAAGCCGTCACGCACTGGAACTACCAGAGCATCTGCAGGTACCGCCCCCCGCCTCCGCCTCTGCGCGTGTTCGTGGTGATGTTGCTGATGCCCGGCTTCGAGGGCGAGGTGGGCGCGCCCTCTGGCACCTCGCTTCACGCCGTCACGCACTGGAACTACCAGAGCATCTGCAGGTACCGCCCCCCGCCTCCGCCTCTGCGCGTGTTCGTGGTGATGTTGCTGATGCCCGGCTTCGAGGGCGAGGTGGGCGCGCCCTCTGGCACCTCGCTTCACGTCGTCACGCACTGGAACTACCAGAGCATCTGCAGGTACCGCCCCCCGCCTCCCGCCTCTGCGCGTGTTCGTGGTGATGTTGCTGCTGCCAAGCTTCGAAGATGAGGTGGACGTGCCCTCGGGCACCTCGCTGCACGCCGTCACGCACTGGAACTACCAGAGCATCTGCAGGTACCGCCCCCCGCCTCCGCCTCTGCGCGTGTACGTGGTGATGTTGCTGATGCCCGGCTTCGAGGGCGAGGTGGGCGCGCCCTCGGGCACCTTGCTGCACGCCATCACGCACTGGAACTACCAGAGCATCTGCAGGTACCGCCTCCCGCCTCTGCGCGTGTTCGTGGTGATGTTGCTGCTGCCCGGCTTCGAGGGCGAGGTGGGCGCGCCCTCGGGCACCTTGCTGCACGCCGTCACGCACTGGAACTACCAGAGCATCTGCAGGTACCGCCCCCCGCCTCCCGCCTCTGCGCGTGTTCGTGGTGATGTTGCTGCTGCCTGGCTTCGAAGGTGAGGTGGGTGCGCCCTCGGGCACCTCGCTGCACGCCGTCACAATTAATCGTAATTTGAAACAACAGTAGCCTAATAGCGGGATACGGACCGCGAACTATATAGGTCGTGAGTTTGAATCTGCCATCATCATCATCATCATCATTACAGCTCTTCACAAGTCCACTGCTGAACATAGGCCTCCCCCAAAAAATGACCCAAAGCACGGTCCTGAGCCACCTGCATCCATCGACTTCCTGCATATCTTACCAGGTCGTCACTCCATCTAGTGGGGGGACGCCCTACACTTCGTCCACCGGTACGAGGCCGCCACTCAAGAACCTTTTTTCCCCAATGGTTGTTTGTTCTATGAGCTATATGGCCGGCCCATTGCCACTTCAGCTTACTAATCCGTTGGGCTATGTCGGTCACTCTGGTTCTACTGCGGATATCCTCATTTCTAAGTTTATCACGCAGAGAAACTCCGAGCATAGCCCTCTCTATAGCTCGCTGAGCGACCTTGAGCTTCCTCATCCGGCCAGCAGTGAAGGACCACGTCTCAGTACCATAGATCATCACTGTCAACACGCACTGGTTGTACAGTCTTGTTTTCAAGTTTTGAGGTATACCTGACGAGAAGATGTGCCGTAATTTCCCGAACGCTGCCCAACCGAGTTGAATCCGTCGATTGACCTCTCGGTCGAAGTTGGACTTACCTAGTCGGACTATTTGTCCCAGGTAAACATAGGCACCGGCATAGGTGTAACATGGACATTAAACATGATCTTTGTTTTGTCCATGTTCATCTTAAGACCTATCCGTTGGGAAACACTATTGAGGTCATTGAGCATAGTGCTTAGGTCCTCCAGCGATTCTGCCATAAGGACTATATCGTCGGCAAATCGAAGGTGAGTGATGTACTCGCCATTCATGTTAATACCGTATCCTTTCAAGTCCAGAAGCTTGAAAACATCTTCCAATGCAGCGGTGAAGAGTTCCGGGGATATCACGTCACCCTGTCTTACACCTCTCTGCAATTGGAGCTCGGATAGCCATCGTAGCCCTACTGTACAAGCACTTCAGCACTTCGATATACCGACAGTCAACTTGGCATCGCTGAAGGGTCTGCAGCACCGCCCAAATTTCGACGGAATCAAAGGCTTTCTCATAGTCCACATACGCCAGACATAGTGGTAAATTGTACTCCTCGGACTTCTGTACAATTTGCCGAAGGGTATGTATGTGGTCTATGGTGCTAAAGCCTTTTCGGAAATTGGCTTGGTCGGGAGGCTGGAAGTCGTCAAGTCTTCAAGAGAGCGTTGTCACCTTTCTTGAAGAACAAGACCACCGCACTTCTGCTCCACGCCTCCGGCGTAGTGCCACCATGGAGGACGGAATTAAAAGAGCTTCTGAAGGACTTCAAGTACCGGTTTTCCATCCGCTTTCAGAAGCTCCGCTGTAATTCCATCATCGCCTGGGGCCTTGCCGTTTTTAAGGTACTGGAGAGCCATTCTAATGTCGCTCAGACTGACGTCCGGGATATCTTCGGAATAGTGTCGGATAAGACTCGCTCTTGGATCGTTACTCACACTTACGTGTGGCTCCAACGATGCCCATAGAACCTCTCAATCTCACTCAAAGGCTTCGACAGTTGGCTCTTTCTGCCAGACAGATCTCTAGCAAAGACTTTGGAGCCTTGGTTCCGCTCGATCGCTTCTTCAATACAAGCTGTATTGAAGTAGCGTAAGTCCCGCAGCATGCATTTGGAGATCTGTCTGTTCAGTTGCCTGTATGCTGTCAAATCTACTGAAGACTGCAGTTTTATATCCCGTCTAACAGCCATGAGATTAAGAGTGTGATCGAAGAGTTTTTGTGTTCTTCTGCGGCGGGTCTTGCAAAACTTAGCTCCGACCGCATGGACAGTTTCCACGAGCTTGTCATTCATATCGTCCACTGCATTGCAATATTCTAGGCACTGAAAACGGTTTTGTAGCTAGAGCTGAAAGGTTTCGGGACTTTGGATTAGAGCACGAGGGGGACGGAGCGTTGACTTTATTAGACGTAACCTCTCCAACTTAACGTTTAGGTTCAGTGTGCCTCTCACCATTCAGTGATCGCTGCCGGTTTTCACCCTCGCGATCACTGAGACATCACTGAACAGTTGTCGTCTGGTCGTCATAATGAAGTCAATCTCATTTTTTGTCGAACCGTCGGGGCTCGACCAGGTCCACTTCCTGTGGGGCCGCTTTTGTAAGAAAGAGTTCATCATAAAGAGTCCCTCTTTCTCCATGAAGTCGGCCAGCTGCTGGCCCCTTGGGTTCCGTAGCCCTATTCCGAAATTCCCTACTTTCAGCTCACCGTTCTCTCTTGTGCCTAGTTTTGCGTTGAAGTCTCCCATTAACACCATATATTGGGTTTTGGAGGAATGCATGGCTCTAGAGATATCTTCATACATTTCCTCCACCTCCTCATCGGGGTGTGCCGAGGTTGGTGCGTAAACCTGTATGACCTTCAGCGAACACCATTTGGTGATTCTGAGTATAAGGTACGCAACCCTCGTCGACACACTCCCGATCTTTACAACGTTGTTAACGAGAGACTTGTGAACGATAAATCCGACACTTCCTTGGGACAGATAGTCGCCCTCCCGGTGATAAAACAAATTGCCGGATTCGACGATTACCGTGTCCTCCCCCTCTCTTCGGACTTCGGATAATCCTATGACATTCCAGCGCAACTTGTCTATCTCTTCTTCAAGCTCCAGGGTTTTGTCGTCAGTCCTCAGGTTGCGTGCGTTATAAGTTGCCAGGTCGAGTCGTCGTAGGTGCCAACCGAACCTCCACCGGAGATTTTTAGCACCCCCTGCCTCGCCGTTACCATGGTCGCCACCGTAGCTAGGAATAGCGGGGCCGCTGGGGACTGGGGGCCGTTTATTAATGATTACTTATGGGGGGTATATTGCCATAGTTGCCACGCTTGGCGAGCGGGTTGGCAACTGCAGTTTTTTTATTGTTGTTTTGCTGTTATCAGAAAGAAGCTGCTGCCCATCCTCTGCCTCAGTTTCCCTCTGTCGCCTTTTACGACACCCACGGGAAGATATGGGGTAGTGAGTATTCTTACCCGCCAATACACGGGGAATCTGCCATTTGACTACTTTTGTGAACCACTCCTAACACAAGCATTTCAGCTTACTATGAGTGGTTTCAGGGAATATGTGAATAACATTGCTAGTTTTTTTTTATATTTTATAAAAGTTTATTTCAAACATCAATTAACCCGACTGCGTAAGAAACGTACGTCTCTGACGCCATTTTATATTTTGTAGTCGCCTTTTTGATTTATTCGCTTTTAAATTTTTTTTTTAAAAGTAATTATACTTTTAATAAAATTTAAAACCCGATTTCAAAGAACCAAATAGTATTAAAATTATTTCACATTCTGAAGTCGGTGCTAAAATATAGTGAATAGAAGAATTAGAGCATTTACAATAGGAAATTATTATATTCTATATAAATTTGGAGAAAAAAGCCTTCCGGCCTTATTGGTGGCAAAATAATTAAAAATTTCCTTCCCCTCTTCTACTTTAAAAAAAAATTACTTTTAATAAAGTGTAAAAGACCACTCCTTAAATATAACTATAGTGGTATCCGTCAATTTAGGCAACCTCTATCTTGTCCATGTTGATCTGACGTCCTAAGTGATGAAAGTCACTATTAGTTAGATTATTTTACATAGTGCTAAGGTCCTCCAACGATAATAATATTTATTCTTGTAGATTCAGAAGATTAGAGTTTAGCCGAACGTGTGAAATGCAGTTTCACATTTTATTAAACTCGGTAGATGACATTAATTTGTTCAGTCTTGCAGTTACTTTCTTCCTTCTTTGTTTTCTTTTTTTTTTATATAAAATAAGTGTGACAAACGAGCATACTTTCCACCTAATGTTAAGTGAATATTGTGGCTCATAGATCTACATTTATCTTCAATTAGGAATCAAAATGCAGATGCGTTGTCACCTCTGAGGACTAAGATGGAATGCCTCTTTTCCGGTAAAAAGGGTATCCCGTTCTCTATACTAACATATGAAACACAGCGGCATTAATCTGCTATTTTACGCTGGTGTTCTGTGAGAGCGTGGTTCCACTCCGGTCGAGCCGACCCATTCATGCTACTACTATAATATAGCTGCAGCATGGCTCTACCACTTATAACTGTCTACCGCTGGACATGGGCCGCTCCGATTGTAGGTTGAGCCTCATCTTAGTACCAGACGTCTCGCACCTATGACGTAGCTGCTAGGTAGACTGACAGGGGACCAGCATTTGATTTTATATCTGCCGTAAACGATATGGTTACGTCACCGTCTGTCAAATAACTATGAGATCTTACTGGAATGTTCTATTGTCGCTTCCTTCGATCAACAATACCAAATAGATAACGGGTAACGTACAAAATCATAGCTAAATGCTGTCCGCGTGAATATATACTTATACAGCTACATTTGTTTACTAAAGAACTGAGACAAAAAATTAAAACAGTTTTATGTTCAACCCAATTACGACCATGGCATCTAGTAATAAAGTCACATATCTTACGCTCCACAGTTACAAAAAGAACAATTCAATGCATTACTCCTGTCACTTGGATATGAAAAGACATAGGTTAAATAACATTTAGTGTGAAATCAACCTTAAGTTATAACAAATTAAAGTATTTTTGCCGTTATTGCTTTGCAAACTACGTCGTTTTGTTTCGTTTCTGTTTGCTTCTTCGAATTTAGCTACAAAAGTTATGGAATCGCGGTGAACACTAAAATAATTTATAATATGATCATAAGTTTAATTAAAATTATTTACATTTTGGGAATTTATGTTTGTTAGTATACAAACTTTCCACACTAGCCATTAAATATAATATAGTATGTAGTGTAATGATTGCATTTGATTAGATAATTCATTATATATTTATTTTAGTTTTTGTATGTATATATGTTTGTAGTATATGTATTTTATATATATATATATATATATATATATATATATATATATATATATATATATATATATATAATCTTTAAAATATTTATAATAGAAGTAAATTTCAGTGCAATCAATAAATCAAAAATCAAAATATTTACAATGATTCAACATTAAAGATTTTTCCATTCTGTGTATACATGAATTAATTTGTTTTAAATAAGTTAAGTTTATTGTACAATTCTCGTTTTGATTTATTTTTGATATGTTCCGTTTCTTTTTTACATATATAATGTAACCTTACGTCAATAAATTTTTCAACTTACGGATTGCTAAAATTAAAATAATAAAGCTAAGTATCTAATGAAATTACACAAACAGAGACAAAAGTAACAATTACCATTATTTAAAGTTCTGGTAACAAATTACTAAAAATGATTACAATACAAATCTACCCCATGTACTCTACTGTTCTGTTTTACAAATGTTTACGCGTGTATTGGCCAACCTTGGAAAAACATTTGTAGGGGTGCTTTAAAATCGGTAATTTTGTTTCAAATATGATAATAGTTGTTAGTTTAGAGCTTAAAATATAACTTATTCTACATGTACTTACCGAAACTAGGACACTCCGGCTGATAATTTGCTTTTTCGGGCATTATTCTTGCAACTTTTAAATATACATTGCGGCATTGTGAAACGTCTTTATATTGGCTGTGTTTCAAGTCAACCAAAACGAAATAAGAACTCACGTCTCCAGTGCGCTGTTATTTACTTCGCCGTATTTTTTGCGCCGACCCGATATAAGCGATTGTAACTTTTCAGGAGTCGTGAAGCTATACTAACGCGTTTATACGAAGCGGGTATTCCAGACCCGTCGGAGTATATAACGTTCCATGGGCTTCGTACACACTCGCAACTCGACGGCGAACCGATTACCGAACTTATTTACGTCCATTCGAAGTTGTTGATCGTTGATGACAAGACGGTGATATGCGGCAGTGCCAACATCAACGACAGGTCTATGGTCGGGAAGAGGGACTCCGAAATCGCTGTTCTAATCCAGGTTTGTTAAATAAGTTGTATAATTGTCATAGGCGAATACACTTTATTTGATAATTATTGCAATTAATAATTCCATAAAAAATATTAATACTGTTATATATATGTGTGCAGGAATTGCATGACTTTAAAAGAAATAAAAGCGGCAAACTAAGACATAGTCCATCTATCTGATGGACATGTGTCCTCGATTAAGAATCAACAAGTATTTTTTTTTAATTATGTATTAAAAATGAAAAATACACCACGTTTTTTTATCATATTCTTGCATTGTCATCCGAATTTAAGCTTTATTCAAAATTTAAAGATTTCAGCTTATCGGGAATTTAGTTTAAAATCAATTAACTAAATGCCATCCGGAACTTCGAGCAGACAGACAAACAGACAAACAAGAAAGTGAGTTAATAAAAACGTGGTAATAAAATAATCAAAATCATGATACTGCTTCATACAATCAAATTTAGAACCTCTAGGGTGGAAAACGAACATAAGTGTAAGTGGATATATATTAAAAATAGATACCTACATCTATCCTCGGTATTAACAATAAATAACAAAAAAGCAACAGAAAAAACGTTTTTATTTCTCTTCATTTGATATAAGAAACGCATTAGCATTAAGCTGGTATTCTTTGAGAGAGTGATTCTTCAGCGGTAAATATTGTCGGACTCTAGCTCTTAGTCTCTTTGTACTTTATTAGTCTTTAAGAGAGCTAGAAACTGGCGTATTATAAATGAATTGCTTTATTCGTTGCTTTTAGTCAAAGTACACTAGAAATAAGAAAACTAAAAATAAAGAAAATGAAAAAGCTGCTATACATAAATATTGTACCAACACCGATAGAATATATTTGTGTATTATTATTTACAACGAATAAATTAATTCAATAATAATACGCCAGCTTCCAGCTGTCTGCTTATTATATTACTAATAAAATATAGTAATCTCTGAAACTACTCGCACGATTTGAATTTTTTTTTTATATAATAGCCAGATACTGCACCTCTCAGCTAGCCTTAAATATTCTTAAGCAAGTCGGGAGAAAAAGCGCTCCCGAACTGCTTTATCCGCGTTCGTTGGCTTAATGGTTAGTGATACGTAAATACTATGTTCTACAAAAATGTTGATCTTTACTCCATCGTGAAAAAAGTCAACATATAGTTACAGTCCGACAGTATAGCTAATAACAAAATGTAATTTCACATGTCGAAAAATAAAGATTGTAACTAATTTCATTTGTACCCAGGACGAGCAGTTCGACGACGGTACTATGAACGGACAGGCGTTCCCTTGCGGTCGGTTTGCGGGGACGCTTCGTAAGCGACTGTTCCGCGAACACCTGGGCTACATGGACACCGATCCCGCTCGTTACGGCTTGATTTTGGATGATCCTTGCAGTGACCAATTCTATAGAAATGTGTGGAAGGCCACCTCCACACAGAACACCCAAATCTACGAGGAGGTTAGTATTGTTGGTCTGCTTTATACAATAAATCTCATCTAGGTAGGTGTTTCCTATCGCCGTGTTTTATAAATGTGACAAGTTATACTACAAAAAATATGAAGCCGTATAAGGAGTTTTAATTTTAAAGCTAAGAAAATAATTAAATAATAAACACCCAGATTCCATCTTCCCGTGTCGTAATTTTGCGCGCATAAAGTCGCCTAGCGCCTTACTAAGAGGTCTATGAAACACCGAAGTAACCGACATAGCCCAACTGATCAGTAAGATAAAATGGTAGTGAGCTAGCCACATAGCTCGAAGAACCGACAACCGATGGAGAATAAATATTCTCACTGTGAAGTATGGAGATTTCCTCACCTATGCTTAGTGTTAGAGTACATGACATCGTTAAAGTCTCGCTCTGTATGATATACCGTTACAGCCTATAAAAGTCCACTGCTGAACATAAGCCACCCCCATAGATTGCCTCATAGGGGGGATATTTGCCGCAGTTGCCTCGCTTGGCAAGCGGATTGCCTGCCGTAGTTTTTTTTTTTTAATTTTAGTCGTTATTGGGAAGACGCTGCTGGCTACCTCCTGATTTGTTTCCCTCTGTCGTCTCTTACAACACCCACGTGATGATATGGGGTTGAGGATTCTCTTACGCCACCGCTACACGATTATTGCTTAAGGATATTAATTATGTTTTAACCCCCGACGCCAATAGAGGGGTGTTATAGGTTTAACGTTTGTATCTGTGAATATGTGTATCTGGGTGTGTCTGTGTCATCGCAGCTATCAAAGGGATGATTTAGGTTTTTTTTGTTTAAATGGTGACTTTATCGAGAGTAATCTTAGCTATTATTCAAGAAAATCTCACCGTTTGAAGATTATCAACTTTTTTTATTTAATATTATATTATGCCGGTCACACCTATGCCGGTAGTTGTTGAGAGCACTAAGCTCGAAGGGTTTGACGAGCATGTTTACCTGGAACAAATAGTCCGACTAGATAGGTCCAACAGAGGTCAATCGATGGATTCAACTCGACTGGCCAACGTTCGGGAAATTACGACGCATCTTCTCGTCAGGCATAACCATGAAGCAAATATAAAGAGGAGACGGCATAAGCAACTGTGCACTGTGATTCTAAGTAGGTCCTGACGTCATCATAATGGGCGTGGCTTTAGTTATTATACTGTCAGCACTCGTCCTGTGCGCTTATGTGTTGAAAATCGCAAATCGGTGTATTTTCGTAGTATTAAGAAGAAAAGGATGAAGTGTTGTGTTTTATCATGTAAAAACTACTCAGATAGACGCTCTGATGTTATGGATGGCATCACATTTAATTTGTAAGTAATTTTACACCTAATTTATTAAAATAGTTCTAGAAAAATCTCTTTGGGGTTTTTTCGGGTTTCAAATATAATTAAATATATTCGACACTAGATGGCTACACTTTGTGTGTCATGTGAACTAAAAATATAAAGATACGTAGAGCTCAGTATTGGTTAAATAATCATACGAAGGTGCTAAAATTTGTTTTGCATTCAGACAAAGAAATTTTAATCGCCAAAATATTATTTTTATAGTTGTAATCATTTTGTGAACAGGCCGCCATCTACCGTCAAGATAACTAAACTACATTGCAACATCGATATGGAACGATTCGAGTAGTTTTACTATTTATCGATAGATGTAGATAGTCTAAAGTGGGCGAGGCTTTGCATCCCCTCACCCCTCAATTGTCACGCGTTGTTACATAGTGAAATTTAATTAGAACGTCTCCTCTTTGTATTCGCTTCATGGGCCGGCCCATTGCCACTTCAGCTTACTAATCCGCGTCAAATAAAGCGTCAGTAGCCTAATGGTAGGGCACGGACCGCGAACTCGAAAGATCGTAGGTTCGAATCCGCAATTCGACTACTGTCGTGAACCACTTCTAACACAAGCATTTTAAGCTTACCAGAAGTGGTCAAAGGGAATATTAGTAATGTTTAATTGCATTACTAGTATTTAAAAAAAAAAAACGACGGGTTGCACTCCGGGAGTGCCGGCAGAAGTGAAAACTTGAATATTAACGTTGTGCATTTTTGATATCTTGGAATAGTTAGGGAATAATTTTGCACGAATTGCTTTAATTATCAGTATAAAAGTACTATCATTTATGTGGTAGAATACAATATTTATTTATTGCGCTATCGTACACAAACATGACAATTTATAATACATTAAAAAGTTTATCTCTCAGAAAAATCACACACACGAACGTTCGCGCAAGCGTCCTGCGCCGCCTAAACGAAACAGCAGGCGCAGGCATACATTTTCCCCGCGCCGTAGAAAGAGAGGGGGATACTTCCTCTCTTACGCCGCGCGGCTGTCTACTCTCCGTCCGTCTTACGAATTTTTGATCAGATCACGTGTCCTAACGCGAGTTTAACATTTTTTACCCATTACAAAAAAAGTGCACAACGCCGCTAAAGAAGTTTTCACTTCAAAAAAAAACTAAAGCCACGCCCACTATGACGACGTCAGGACCTACATAGAATCACAGTGCACAGTTGCTTCTGCCGTCTCCTCTTTGTATTTGCTTCATAGGCCGGCCATATAACTCAAAGAACCGACAACCGATGTGGAAAAAAGGTTCTTGAGTGGCAGCCTCGTACCGGTACGCGAAGTGTAGTGTATACTATGTTCTACTATCTGTTATCTGCTAGCATTTGCTACTATGGTTTACTACAATGTTACCGGGCCCCGAGCCGCTTAGGTAGACCGGAGCTTTACTTTAAAGTGAGCCGCTTGGCATTGCCAGTATTTGCCTCTTTATTGTTTACTATTTTCACTATACAATTATCATAATTTACAATTTTTCTACGACTTACGCTAATGTATTATTCATGGTTAGATCGGTAATTTAGTCATCTATTGGAACATAATATGTATAATATATAATGTTCTAATGGATATATATGAAATATAATATATTAAGAAAGGTTAATTAATATATTAATAATGTAAAAAGTTTTTAATAAAAATATCCCAAATTTTCACAATATTTGGGTACATCGATTATTTAATTTTACTATAGGTGGGAAATAAGGTACACCACGCGAAACATTCTTTTATTTCCTTAATCTATAAACCTTAATCTAATTAAATTCTATGTTTTCAATTCTTTTAGAGCATAAAGTTATTTTCATTATTTCCGGGTCTTAACGTCATATAATGTCCGATTGTTCTATAGCGTGTCGCGCTCTGATTGGCCGGCTTTGTGTTGTACAATAAGGGTTGTTGTCCTAACTATTATAAACGATGCTCTATGCGATAACAATTAGGTTTGTAATCATGTTGTAAAATTACACTATTGCACCTTTCACTTAGGTTTGTCACTAATACTTTTTCTAATTATAATTTTAATATTGTTTTTTAATCACTATGTTTTAATGACTTTTTGTTGTCGCTAACATTATATTTCAGGTATTTCACACAATACCAACGGACGCGGTGCACTCTTTCGCCGAACTAAAACGTTATCAAGAGGAAAACAGCGAAACTCTTTGGCGCAAAGATCCTGTTCAAGCAAACAGAAAAATAGACCTTATTCAAGGTTATTTAGTCGATTTGCCGCTGGATTTCCTTTGCAACGAAGTGCTAACGCCGAGGAATACCTCCATGGAGGGTATGATGCCCACAGCGTTGTGGACATGAGAATATAAATAATCAGTTATAAACTTTACAATGTTTTCGTTGTGATACATATTTTCTTGTTGTTGTTGTAGATAATGAAATAACCCACCAGTCTCTCTCATCAGTCTTTGAGACCTTTTTATTTAGAAA
Source organism: Parnassius glacialis (assembly GCA_033319125.1). Lineage (NCBI taxonomy): Eukaryota > Metazoa > Arthropoda > Insecta > Lepidoptera > Papilionidae > Parnassius > Parnassius glacialis. The sequence goes on from JAVANC010000006.1 coordinate 11,081,406, forward strand.
ACTATTGGCCCTACCCTACTAGAATTATACAAAACGACAACTTTAATACTATTATAGATGTCTGTTGAAAACATTGCAGATTATAAAAAGATATGAAACAGGGTGTTTACTACATTTTATAGTAAACTGAGAACAAAGTTAATAATACCCACGAAAAGAGAATTTTATATTTTATTAAACTTGTGTATTAAATATTTCTATTATTTATTAAGTTTGAATGTTGCTAATAAAAAATAATATCTTTGTATACATAAAAATATAATACAAATGTGGCCTTACTTCTTGTCACCTTGCTTGCAGAGAGTGACAAGTAAGGCCATATTTCCTATACGATTTTCATTAGTGTCAGTTTTGATTCTAATATCAGAACTGCTAAATACCCTTGTAAAAATTGACCATAACTTAATTATAATTATGCCTAAGTATTTAAAAAAGCGAACTTGAGTATGAACAATATTATTTTAATTATTCCTATTAACACATTCTCGTCATTCCAATACCAATAGAAAGTTCAGGCAATATAAATTAAATGTAATTTATGTAAAGAACAAAATACAGTTGTCGAAGATTCCACAATAAAGTTTCAATTTAGGATCACAAACACTGAAAAATAATCGATCTACTTTGTTTAATCTGATAACATTTTTAATTTTTACAAATTAATGTCATGGTCTGTTCGGCGAGAGTTGATAAAAAGCAGGGTTCTTTTATTTTTCCTATAATATTTTATTAATTCATTACAAATTAAGGCCCGCTAATTATTTTTGCTGATCACACACTCGTACCACAACGAAAATGCGGCCCGAGAGACTTGAACATTAGGTATTTGAAGAAACTATCGCTGTCGCTCTGCGAGCACTCAACGTCCGATAACGGCAATTGCAGATCCAACTGAAAGGCGTAATTAGAGGTTTGGCTCTCTACCATTTCCTTCTCCAATATTGCACCAATTTAAAAGATATTTCATAAACTGAATATGAAGGATATGCACTGTGTCCCTGTTTTTTTTTAGTATTAGTTGTCAAATTTGAACAGTAGCCCTCTGTTGACAGCTGTCTTAATAGACAATTTTGAGCATTTTGTGAGGGTTTTAGTACTTGTAAAGATATTGTATCATGAAAAAGGAAAACATAGAGACATAGACGAGATTGATATTTATTTTACTGTAAAAACTCATTGCTATAAGGTCATAAACCAGAAAGAAAACAGGCGAGAGCGTTTGTATGGAGAAATACCATCCGCATTTCCTCTTAACAAGTTCCTTGTCCGTGAAATAGACAGAAGAGTTTAACAATCGAGATTTTATGATTCATGGGACAGCCGCTATTGTGAGACGTTTTCATAATATTTATCAGCTCTTACCGAAATTATCATTAATGTTTGATAGTAAAACAGAATTGTAGAATTACCGCTATTGATGGTTTGTTATATTAGAAATTAAGAAAAAACACCTTATTATGTCACTGATCATTGACGTACAGAACAATATACTAATTTAAAACTTAAATGACCAAAAAAACATTTTAGAATAATGCCTTGAGAATAAATAATATGGTGAAATTGTTACGAAGCAGAAAAAAGAATCGGCATTCTTCACTGGAAACTTTTCGAACAAACTAATTTTATTTTGTTTGTTACATCCAATTGGAGGGAAGAGGTTACATCAAACTATCCACTAAAATGTCTTATAATAAAATTCTGATCCGTCCAATTGTTACATCCAAATTCACGGTAGATCTTTGATTTATCTTAAAAAGAGATAATTATTTATTTTTATACAATTAGAATAAAAGGCGGTACTATTAATTAGGTAAATATAAACAAAAGTACCGAATTAATGACGCCTCAGCCATTGTTACTTTCATGATGTAAGTATTTATGATTTTAAAAAAATATAGTCGCAAATGAAAACAATACTTTATTGTACAGTATTTAACTACTCAAATAAGACTAAGAATTAATAAACATTATAGTAAGTGATTAGAACAAAGTTGTGAACTCCTAAGACTTATAAAAACCAATTTTGCAAAACTTAATATTTTCTACCGAAATAACCTTTAAAATGTTTTATTAATTCATTAAAGTTATAGCCTGCGTACGTCCCACTGCCTCCTCTCATTTCTGAAAGGGTTCAATTAATAGGATTATAATTATGCCATAAGTATTAATTCATTCCTTCCACTAATTTCCATTCCAAAAATTTCTACCTCTGTTTTAACACTACTCTATATCGATAAATAGTTACTGAATATTTATAAATTTAACGAGTTATACATATGTTGTAGCAAAACAATAAAAGCTGTTAATTACAGATTATATTCCTTTAATTTACCAACTTTTTACAAGTACAATCAAATTACGGAGCGTAAGTAAAATAAATGTGATGTCGTTAATTGCTGTGCCCATACTGGGAGCAAAAGCGTCGCGCCCTCGCGCTACGCCTTTTCTCCTGTATGACCTCAATATTTATAATTCGTCATGTTATATAACATAATATGTATTAAATACCTATAATAAATAAATGTCTTAATTTTTATATAACGGGAAAAAATATTGAATAATATCTTTATTGATCTAAATTTAAATAATTAAAGTAATTAGTACAATTATACATAATTATAGATTAATATCTTTACATGTGTAAGTGTAATGTTTCTTATTTATTTTTAAAGTAGACGCTAACGTTCGCGACACTTGCGGCCATGAACGTGTGAACGGCACTTATGGTAATGCGCTCTCGCTTGCACTTACTTGTCATAATATATGTCGTATATTATGTTCTTAATTTATTAAATTTTTCAATATAAATACTGGTTGTATTTATATTGAAAAATTAAAAAATATATTTATATTTATGAGATTGTTGTTATTATTTATATGTTTATAATAAATTAGAGAGATAACGCTACATAACAAAAATAAGTGAAATATTACTTAATGAAACAATCACAATTAAGTCCTCGTACTGTACAGCCTCTGCGTGCTGAACACGTCTCACACATTTTTCAAATTTTAAAAAACAAAACTGAGAATTCAATTTTCGGACTGCTATGGAGGTCATGAGTGACCGCGTTCAATCTATCACAACCACATGCACGTACGCGCTTGTGCTTAGTCACTTCATTGCCACGAACGTAGGTGTCTACTTTAGTGTCAATCTCGTGCTGAATTATTTGTATATTTTTTACATTAAAAACATTTTTCTGTGTCTTCTCAAGCATGTTTATATTGAAGTTTAAACTGGTTGTCCCATTTCAATGATCAGTATTTCCGGTGCTTAGTTTCTATGATTTGTATATAAACCCATATTTTTTATTTATGATAATGACAAAAGGATAATATTTTTATTATCGCTTGTAGATTATAATAATATATTCAATAAAACTTTTTGTAATAATGTATATGTTACTGTAAAAGCCCGAATTTAGGTGAATCTTAGGTTTTACTTTTAAATCCTAGGATTTACCAACATGAGCTGGTAAATGTAAGGATTGATATAAAATGCGACGATTTTTCGCGCTTTTACCGTTATAGTTTGGTACATCTTAGGTGTAACCAAAGACTACCAGTAAGGGTTGGTTTTGGAAATGAAACAATATATTTATATAAGTAGAAAGTATTTATTGAACTTTGAATCATATTACCTACATAATTTTAAAACATTTTTATGGTGATTTCTGAAAGTAGAACTTAGAAAAATAAAGAGGCTTGTTTTTTGAAAGTAGAATATAGAAATAAAGAGATGATGTATCGATTCACAACAAATCGATTTCTAAAATATAGATATTTTTTTCTCAGACTGGCTCATTGAATATTCTTGGCGAAGAAAAATAAAAATAGCGCATAAAGATGTTTTCGAAGAATTAATTAAAGCAATACAATATGTGTATAAAATTGATTAATAAATTATGTCAAAGAACCGAATTGATTGACCCCGACTCCACCTGGTACGAGTCTGTCCTACTAGAGTGTTTTTATAAAGCCGGAGGCGCGTAGGGGGAACAGCCTCCGCCTGCTCAGCTTCGGCTTGTCCGATGCCTACGATTTGTTACGCAAAGGCGTAGAGGCTGCTCTTCCCGCAGCGCCGGAGACGTTGCAGTCTCAAAATAAAGACAGAGGGCGACACAGGTAGCGGGGAGGGCTGCACACTGTTCGCAAGTACGATAAGCGCCGAACACGTCTAGACATGACTATTTTTCAAAATTTACCGTGTCTTAGCGGTAAAACCTAAGATTTACCGAGTGAATGCTTGTAAAATTCCAAAATAAACGATTACCATAGAACACTTCGGACTTTTACCTTATGGACTTGGTAAATCTTAGGTTTTACTGCAAAATCTTAGAATTTACCGTAGTTCTAGCTTTTACAGTAACATATATACGGCACATCAATGCAGCGAATAATTGTTTGGCTACAACGATGTGGGCCGTGAGTTGGAATCCCACTCGGAACAAGTGTTTGTTTAGTCTACAAAAAATTGTTCCGGGTCTGGATTTACCTTATTTATGTAAAGTAATGTACCAGTATTTTTTTTTTGATTATACAATTTTATTTTTGGGTAAAGTGTTAAGTACTGTGATTTATTTACATAGTTAAGGTGTAATTCAGTTGAAAATGAATAATACAATATTAACACGTGAGCTTACATTTGATAGTGATGGATTTTCAATGTTGTTTTAGATTTGTTGTGACACTGATGTGTAAAAATTGTATTTATTGATCAGAAATAAAAGATGCTTAAAACATCTTTGGTTGTTTTTTCTTTTTGTTAATATTCAGCATACAGTCATGTGAGAATTATTGCCATTATTAAAAATCCTAGATATAGGAGGTCAAAAAGTTCGCAGATAAGTGGGTTAGAGAGTATAGGGGCTTTTTTCATCTGTCACTACTTGGTGACTCAATACAACTATAAATACCAAGTTTCAGCCAAACCGGTTCGTTAACCTTTGAGATGTCACAGGATAAACAAGTCAATCCCGTCCTGTCAAAATCAGTTCAGTCATTTTGGAGATTAGCCGGAACAAACTGACACAAAATTATAAAAATTGTTTTTGTCATAAGTGCCGTAAGTATATACTTTCATATGCATTTAGTAATAAGTTGTTATTATGACATTACAAACGGTCACTTCAGTTTTATTTTATTTTTATAAATTATAAAGATAAGATAAACGTGTCAATATTACGGGACAGCATTACGAGGGTGACACTGAAAGTTCTTAGAAAATCAAAAACTGAACAAACTAGTAAGTTATTAGTTTTATTCAAGGAGGTTATAATATATATATATATATATATATATATATATATATATATATATATATATATATATATATATATATATATATTACAATCTCCTTGGTTTTATTATATCTTTTCAAATAATGTCCATTTACACCAATACATCGCTGCATCCGATGGAACTACTGAGAAAAGCACTTTGCCCACTCGCCCTTAGGGGTTCAACGGCATTTTGAAACGCAGACAACGCTTTCTCGGCGTCCATAAAACGTTTTCCTCGAAGATTTTCTTTTATTTCCGAAAACATAAAAATCGCAAGGTGCGAGGTCGGGACTATATGGGGCGGGTGACCTAATAATTCCACGTCTGACGTCGCCAAGTAGTCGATTGTTTACTTGGCGGTGTGCGACGAGGCGTTGTCGTGGTGTAGGAGGAACCTACTGCGAGGTCTCCCGAACTTTTCCAAAACAAGTGGCAAACAATTGTTAGTGTACCACTCTGCAGTAACTGTTTTTCGTTCCTCTAAAAGAATTGTTGCGTAATGACCTGTCCTTCCGAAGAACGAGGCCACCATCTTTTTCCCACGCTTCGTCCTCTCTTCACTTTAGTTGGCAACTCCTCGGAATGAAACACCCAGACAGCAGACTGTCTCTTAGTTTCAGGATCAAAAAGAATAAATCCAGCTCTCGTCACCTGTAAGTATCTCGAACACAGCATTTGAGTCACCTCCGTTAAATCTTTGAACCATTTCACGACACCAATCAGCACGACATTTTTGGGCCTCTGTCAAATTACGAGGTATCCACCGGGCACCAAACTTCCGGACCGCTAAATGTTCACGGAGGATTTTGTGCACTTGACTCATACTGATGCCTAAGCTTGTCCGAATCTGCTGATAAGTCACTCTTTTGTTAGTCTCTAATACGCCGCACAACACTGATGTTATCTTCAGCCGTCGCCGTAGAAGGCCGTCCCTCACACAGATCATCGGTGAGATTAGTGCGACCACGTTTAAACTCATTAAACCAGTTGTAAACAGTGGCACGAGATGGGACTTCATCGTAAAAGGCTAGTCGAAGTCTATCATATCTTTCTTGTTGATTTAAATGACATCGAAAGTTCATAAAAAATCATTGTACGAAAATTTTCTCGAATTAAATTCATGCTGACGTAACACAAATTTTCAATTTGCCGCCAAATCGTAAACAAATTACAAACTAATAAAATACATACACAATAATATTGGCAAAGAGTTCCATTTTCAAAATTTGAACTAATGTTTTATTATATCGTTTACAAGTGGCCAGTTCTAATAACTTTCAGAATCGCCCTCGTACGCTACGCTACGGACACGGTAATCCTCGAATCCGGCAATTTGTTCTATCACCGTGAGGGCGACCTTCTGTCTCAAGGAGGTGTTGGATTTATCGTTCACAAGTTTCTCGTTAACAACGTTGTAAAGAGTGGGAGTGTGTCGACGAGGATTGCGTACCTTATACTCAGAATCACCAAACGGTATTCTCTGAAGGTCATACAGGTTTACGCACCAACCTCGGCACACCCCGATGAGGAGGTGGAGAAAATGTATGAGGATATCTCTAGAGCCATGCATTCCTCCAAAACCCACTATACGGTGTGAATGGAATGAAGACTTCAACGCAAAACTAGGCACAAGAGAGAATGGTGAACTGAAAGTAGAGAATTTCGGAATAGGGCAACGGAACTCTTTCTTCCAGAAGCGGCCCCACAGGAAGTGGACCTGGTCGGTTCGACAAAAAATGAGATTGACTTCATTATGACGACCAGACAACAACTGTTCAGTGATATCTCTGTGATCGCGAGGATGGAAACCGGCAGCGATCACCGAATGGTGAGAGACACACTGAACCTAAACGTTAAGTTGGAGAGGTCACGTCTAATGAAGTCAACGCTCCGTCCCCCTCGTGCTCTAATCCAAAGTTCCGAAACCTTTCAGCTCAAGCTACGAAACCGTTTTCAGTGCCTAGAAGATTGCAATGCAGTGGACGATATAAATGACAACCTGGTGGAAACTGTCCATGCGGTCGGAGCTAAGTTTTGCAAGACCCGCCGCAGAAGAACACAAAAACTCTCCGATCACACTCTTAATCTCATGGCTGTTAGACAGGATATGAAGCTGCAGTCCATCAGTGCAGTATATCTACTGATATTTCGCAGCATACAGGCAACTGAACAGACAAATCTCCTAATGCATGCGGCGGGACTTACGCAACTTTAATACTGCTCGTATTAAAGAAGTGATCGAGCGGAACCAGGGCTCCAAAGTCTTTGCTAGAGATCTGTCTGCCAGACATAACCAACTGCCGAAGCTGAGAGGTTCTATGGGCAGCTGTACATATCATCGCTGGAGCCACACGTAAGTGTGAGTAACGATCCAAGAGCAAGTCTTATTCGACTCTATTCTGAAGATATCCCGGACGTCAGTCTGAGCGAGATTAGAATGGCTCTCCAGCACCTTAAAAACAGCAAGGCCCCAGGCGAGGATAGAATTACAGCGGAGCTTCTTAAAGCGGGTGGAAAACCGGTACTTGAAATCCTTCAGAGACTCTTTAATTCCGTCCTTCATGGTGGCACTACACCAGAGGCGTGGAGCAGAAGTGCGGTGGTCTTATTCTTCAAGAAAGGTGACAACGCTCACTTGAAGAACTACAGACCGATTTCTCTTCTGAGCCGCGTCTACGTGCTGTTTTCGAGAGTCATTGCGGATCGTCTAGCGCACAGACTTGACGACTTCCAGCCTCCCGAACTAGCCGATTTCCGAAAAGGCTTTAGCACCATAGACCACATACATACCCTTCGGTAAATTGTACAGAAGTCCGAGGAGTACAATTTGCCACTATGTCTGGCAGTTGTGGACTATGAGAAAGCCTTCGATTCCATCGAAATTTGGGCGGTGCTGCAGTCCCTTCAGCGATGCCAAGTTGACTGTCGGTATATTGAAGTGCTGAAGTGTTTGTACAGTAGGCTACGATGGATATCCGAGTACAGAACCAGAGTACGAAACCTATCTAACTGCAGAGCTGTGTGAGACAGAGTAATGATATATCCCCGAAACACTTCACCGCTCCATTGGAAGACTTTTGCAAGCTTCTGGACTGGAAAGGATACGGTATTAACATCAATGGTGAGTACATCATTCACCTTCGATTTGCCGACGATATAGTCCTTATGGCAGAATCGCTGGAGGACCTAAGCAAGCACTATGCTCAATGACCTCAACGGATAGGTCTTAAGATGAACATGGTCACAACAAAGATCATGCTTAATGTCCATGTCACACCTATGCCAGAAGTTGTTGGGAGCACTAAGCTCGAAGTTGTTGACGAGTATGTTTACCTAGGACAAATAGTCCGACTAGGTAAGTCCAACTTCGACCGAGAGGTCAATCGACGGATTCAACTCAGTTGGGCAGCGTTCGGGAAATTACAGCACATACTTTCGTCAGGTGTACCTCAAAACTTAAAAACAAGACTGTACAACCAGTGCGTGTTGCCAGTGATGACTTATGGAATTGAGACGTGGTCCTTCACTGCTGGCCGGATGAGGAAACTCAAGGTCACTCAGCGAGCTATGCAGAGGGCTATGCTCGGAGTTTCTCTGCGTGATAAACTTAGAAATGAGGATATCCGCAGTAGAACCAGAGTGACCGACATAGCCCAACGGATTAGTAAGCTGAAGTGGCAATGGGCCGGCTATATAGCTCGAAGAACCGACAACCGATGGGGAGAAAAGGTTCTCGAGTGGCGGCCTCGTACCAGCGGACGAAGTTTATAGCGTCCCCCCCACTAGATGGCGTGACGACCTGGTAAGATATACAGGAAGTCGATGGATGCAGGTGGCTCCGGACTGTGCTTTGTGGCATTCTTTTGGGGAGACCTATGTTCAGCAGTGGACTTGTGAAGGGCTGTAATGATGATGATGATGATGAGTTCTAAGAACTTTCAGTGTCGCCCTCGTATGCTACGCTACTAGAAAAATTAAAAGATGCGATTAAATAAAAAAAAGGGGAAAGAGTCTCGAGGTGTGCTCCTTTTGTTTGACAACGCACCCGTTCATAGGAGTCATGTTGCGATGGTTTCCTTACACAAGTGCGGCTTCGAAACTTCTTCTCTCCGACTTCACTCCGTTCACAACAGCTATCTTCATATCGTAGTTTTTCAGACGCCAGTGCTATTGTGGTAGGTTTTGGAACCTCTATTTTCAGTACATAGTAGGACACTTTTTCAACTTTCGCCCCTTATAAGATGGTTCTCCTTGTAAGGTAGGTCCGCCTAAAATGGGCCGGTTACAAATAAGGTCCATCTCTTCAAACTTATCGGAATTAATACTTAAACCGAAATGGATATCGTGTTGCCACTCCCCAGTAACCAATTACAAAAGTGCACCGGCGTTCATTGCTTTCGCGGTGGCAATTTTTTCAGTGACTCTGGGTATAACTTCAGGGGCGGTCGACGTGACTCAACATTCCACCTGTGGCACCGCTCTCGAGCGGTGTCCTGCTCGCGCTGTACAGCATCGATGCCTTGGTGAGTTACTTACGCTAACAGATCTAGCCCCCCTGTCTTCGGGCGGGGAGGTTTGACTGACCTCTGCTTTGTTATTGTTATTTTTATTGTTAATTTTTATTATTTCTCTTGTTATTTCTTTTGTTGTTTTCTTGTATTGTTATATATTGTCATGTAGTACGTCCCGTGATCAAGTCCCTGTTCTTTTGAGAACAGAGACCCGTCCCATCGTTACTGTTTCGTAGAATACTGCCCCCCAACGTGTCCACAGTTAGCCAAATCAAGTCCCTCTTCGCCGCCCTAAACCAAACTCTTGGTCTGGGCCTAAACCTGGATGCGACGGCCCTCGCCGCAATCGCCGCCCATGTCACTCCCCCTGCCCCTCAGGCACCCCAACCGCTCCCCGTAATCGCGGCATACCTAGAGACTAAGAACTCTTTTGCCCCCTTCGAGATGGAGTACGCATGCTCCGAGTCCGAGTCCTCTGCGTCGGCTTTCCGGAAGAGGCCCGCCACCAATTCTGGCACCGGTTCATCGGAGTCCTGTGACTCCGACGGAACCGGGGATTCCTCGTTCACCACGGTGAACTCCAAGCGCAGCGGTAAACGCGCCGCGGAAAACCGCACACTCCCTGTCTCAGCGGCCCCTGCCGCTCCTTCAACCTCCGCAGCTCCCGCTGCCGCCTCTGCCCCCGTAGCCCCCGCCGCTGCCTCGGCCTAATTATGTCACTAGAAATCCCCGCTCCGACCAAGCCAGCCTCTCGCTGTGCTCCAGTCCTTGCCAAGAAGCAAGTCCAGCCCCCTGACTTCCTAAGAGGCAAGGCAAGATTCACCAAATTGTCGAAACCTGCTACGACGCAAGCATTAAATACGACCACGCCATCAACCTCGGGGAGACTATTAAAATCATCCCCAATTCTATCGATGACTTCCGTCAACTCACCAGGCTATTCACAGCCAAACGAATTTCTTACCACACGTACGCTCTTCCGGAAGAGCGTAAAGTCAGGGCCGTCATCCGCGGCGTCCCTTTCGAATTATCCAACGAGTAAATCCTCGAGGACCTTAAGTCCCAAGAATTCCCCGTAGAAGCCGTTCACAAAATGCACAGCAGAACGGGCCAGAGGTTCTCGCTTGTCCTCGTCATCCTTTCTAACGTGCCGGAGGCAAAAGCCATCTTCCGGCAGGTACGCACAGTGTGTGGCTTCTCGAGAGTGAGGGTTGAGCCCCCACATAGGCGCGGGTTCCCGGCGCAGTGCCACCGCTGCCAGCTATATGGTCATGCGGCGGCCAACTGCTCCGCCCCACCAAGGTGCGTTAAGTGCCTTGAACCCCACAACACTAAAGAGTGTCCTCGGCCCAAAGACGCGCAATCCCCACCCGCGTGCGTCCTGTGTAAACAAACAGGCCACCCGGCAAACTACAGAGGCTGCCCCTGCGCACCTCATCCTCGCCCCAGTAGGCGAGCTCCACCGCCGGTCAATGACCGTTCATATCCGGCACTCTATCAACGAATGCCCCGTCAGGGCCTTTCTCAGCCCCTCCAGGGCTTCTCTCGGCCCCCTCAGGGTCCCACTAGGCCCCCTCAGGGCACTATTCGGCCCCCTCCGGGCTTCTCTCAGCCTATGCAGCCTCCAGTTTTTCCCTGGCGCCCCAAAAAGGCAGACCCACCGCGGACATCCTACGCCCCACAACAATCACAGCCCTCAATGGCTGATGACCTAAAAACGGTGTATTCCGCTATTAGGAACATCGACGTTCGGGAAATCGCTGTGTAAGCACGCAAATTGCGCTCTGCGAGGTTCCCTCAGGACCGTCTCTTCGCTCTTGCAGAGCGTCATAGTCTTTTGTGCTCGTTGTAAGTTAAGTTAACTTAATTAACTTAACTTCACAATGACAAAGCAGTCTGCTCTACCAAAATCTCACGGTCGTATCAAACCTAAGGGTTTATCGCTTGTATCCTTTAATATTCGCGGTTTGCGAAATAACCTGTCTATCTTTTTAATACGTCTTTGGCTATAAAGAGCATAGTTTATCTTTATAACATTGTCTTGATGACGAAGTAAATTCCATTCGTAAGGATTAATATGCCATGTCTAATAATACGGCGCATAAATCACTTTTTAATCTCTATATATAAAAATCAATTGCTGTCCGTTAGTCTCGCAAAAACTAAAAAACGACTCGACCGATTTTGATGAAATTTTTTGCGCTTCCGCTCTATAATTTTGTTGTTTAAAGTACCTATAGATATACATCTGTCAGATTTTCTATTGATAAACTTAATATAGCTTTTATGACTTACTAGGTACGTAGTAGGATCACTTTACTGCCTAGGAGTCCGTCTGGATAGGTACCACATTAATTCTGTAGAAAACTAGCGGTGTGTGCTTTACTGTGCTAAGGTTTGAAAAGTACCTATAGAGACAGAGCGACTATAATAATACAGGCTATGAGGCCTACCCGTAGGTATCTCGTCTGTTAGTAACCTGAGTAACCGACTACAGAGTTGCAGGTACGGGTTCGAACTTGACCTGAAACTAATAACTAGAAACATGATAAAAACACAAAAATAAGTTGTAATTTGTATCTAATGTAAACGTTTTAAGTGTCTCTCACATTGCAACCGCACCTTAGTTTGACGTAAATATAATTCTTAGAACTTTAGGACATTAGATACGACACGTTATTGATAGTAAGATGTGGCATAGATTTATAGATAACACCAAATTACATTTCACTCACAGACTAAAAATTACGCTACAGTGAAGTCTGGCAACTATACCAATGGAAGTATGGAGTGTAGAGTAAGGTAATTGCATCTAATAAGGGCCGGCTTTTTGGAAATCCTTATAAATCAATTTTGGGAAGTCTTAATTTGTAAAACATCATGATCAAATAAACTGTAAAAAAAACTGACTAAAAATGTAGAAAAAATGAAGTTGTGTGCAGTTTTTTATTAACTTTAGTAAAGAAAATCACAAAATGTTAATAATCAGTCATGTTTTCAATCTTAGTACTTGGATCTTATTAGGTATTATACTTCTGTAATCATAGTAGATTTTTTGTCACTAAAAGGGTTTTTTATATTGTTTTTTCCACAAAATAAATAAATTTGTTTACGTTTTACTTTGGTGTTAAATGTATCAGGCAAAGCTAATATTTGAAAACTTCTTAATGCTCTCTACCAATTCCTTTTCCTGTGTGTCGGTAAAAACAGCTTTCTTTCTCTTCCTTTTCACCACGCTTCCAGATTTTATGTGATTTTTCAACGTTCGCTGTATTATATGGTATTTTAAAGCTGCTGTATGCTTAGACATTTGGTTGTTTTTTCATATCATCTAGAGCATCCTGAAGATCAGTTAGGGACCATCCTGAGCATCGTTTTCTTTTTGCCAGGGTTCCATTTTTGTCTTTACTGGAAACAATATACTTATATTATGTATGAACAATACTTATGTCAAAAGCTACTGTTGATTTGCGTAAATAAAATCTTATAAAAGTACGTAAAAACGAATGGGTAAATGTGTTGCTAAGTATAAAACTCAAAAGCGTCTGGATTATTTTTTTCAATATTAGTTGAAATGCAAGGAAGGAAAGGTGTCTAGACGTGTGGCATTTTTGTGCGATAGCTATGGCCTAGCGTCGAGATCTGTCGTTATCACTTGCCAGGTCAGCTGCTTACTTACACTTATATAATTCATTTAAGTAACTGATCACGCCTATTTTAAAGCTTCTTGCCCCTAATAAGGTCCGGCGCTTATTTTGAGACAAAAAGTGGACCTTGTTAAGCACTTAGATATGTCCTGAGAATATCTAACAAAATCGTGATAAAAAAGCAATAATTTTGGTAACTTACCTCATCAATCCACCTTCTGAAAGTATTTTAACATTACTATTGCAGAATTATTACATAACGACCGGGTTTTACTACTAAAACAACGCAAAATTGAAGCAGAATATTTTATAGATTGAGTCACGTTTTTTCTTGCGCCCAGAAGCAATTGGAAAGGGCTACCCCGATTGCGCAGGGAGGCGGTAAATGCTTTATGCATACCACGACAGCCGGTCTGTCGTGGTTATGTGGGACTCACTGTATCTAACCTAAAGTGGAGCCTAGGTGCTATATGGTTAAGCGTGTGAGTCTCACACTACAGGCAGTCTCCGAATGGTGCGACGCCAATCTCGTGAGATTTAACGCCTCCAAAACACAAGCGTGTCTTTTTACCGCTAAAAGGAGCCCGCTCACCTTGGCTCCTACTTTCCGGAATGTATCCTTGGAGTACACTGACCGCCTTCAGTTGTTAGGGATTTAATTTTCTCCGAACCTAAACTATGGGCAGTTCATTGAGTCCAGAGCCAAAGCAGCCGCAAGGAAACTTGGTGTCCTTGCAAGGGTGCGGCGGTACTTCACGTCGGGGCAAATTCTGACCTTATATAAAGCGCAAGTCCGGTCGTGCATGGAGTACTGCTGTCACATATTTGCTGATGCTGCAAAATGCCACCGGCAGCATTGGACTCAGTGGAGAGACGCGCTAAGAGGCTCATTGGTGACCTTGATTTGGTTGAAACCAATCTTGTCAGCCTCGAGTACAGGCGCAGAGTAGCCAGTCTCTCGGTATTCTATAGGATGCATTTCGGTGAGTGTGCACAGGAATTACACGCCTTAATTCCTCCCTCTCCTTTCCACCATCGGACAACCAGACGGTCGGCGGGTCTTCATCCCTTTGTTGTCGATATTCCACGCATTAGAACCAAACGGTTTGCTTCGTCTTTTGTAATGCGTACAGCAAAGGAGTGGAATAATTTGCCGGCGTCTATCTTTCCGTCCGAATACAATCTAGGCGTCTTCAAGGCAAGAGTGAATAGGCTTTTGTTACGATAAGACAGTGTGATTTACCATCTAAGGCTGCATCACCACTTACCACCAGGTGGGATAGTGGTCAAGCACTGGCTTATAATAAGTAAAAAAAAAATATAATTACGTTATTGCATGGTACTGCAGATTTCTTTAAGTAAACTCTTCCTGTTTTTATGGTGTATTTGTCGTTTTCTTTGAACTGCACTGCACTTCAATTTTATTTATTTGTATAGATAGCCATGTTCCGCGGTTTCACCCGCGTATATCACCAGTTTGAGCCGTACAACATGGCATGACACCTAGCTCCTAGAAGCGTTCTGGTTTCTCTCGGTTCTCATCGGGCGGTTAGGGTTTATGTGTCATTGACGCGCCGAGCCGAAAGTTGAATTATTTTAATTTTTCATTATCTCTTAAACTACGCGTTCAAATAACATGCTATAAACTAAGATGTTTTTAAAGGTATAGATACGTCATACTCGCTCTAAAATGGTAATACGAAAGTAAGGAAATTGCCCGACTCGCATTCAGTCGGGTGCACTCGCGTCGCAGCTATGTCTTCGCTACAGCGCGTAAATCTTCTAGTTATTCGTGGCCAAAATGCCTTCCTGTGTTTTTAAATGGTGCACAAATTATACGGCAACTGTAAGAGACAAGAAAAACGTCTCACTAATATTTTGAATATAGATGTTTTGTTCATAATTGGTTTTATTATTTCAACACTAACCGCTAGTGTAAACTTTGACGCTAGCTAGTGTGTTCATTTTCCATATCGTTTAGTATATTTACGGGACTTAAGAGAGGCGGAACCCTCGGCCTGGGACTCATCTAGTATATGGCGGTTTTTAAACACTGTAACGCTAGAATTTTTACAGGCTTCCCAAATAACTAGTATCTTTTTTTTCAGCCAACAATGATGTGTCCTAAACCTAATTCGAGATGATGATGTGTACCAAGCCCAAGATTTTAAATATAGTCCTATTTTACGTGGTAGAGCCATGCTGCAACTATATTAGTAGTATAGTTGTAGCACGAATGGGTCGCCTCGACCGGGAAAGGATCACGCTCTCACAGAATACCAGCGTAAAATAGCAGCTTACGCTGCTGTGTTTCGCATGGTGAGTGTAGAGAACCGGACACCCTTTTTACTGGAAATGAGACATTCCATCTTAGTCCTCATGGGTGACAACGCATATGCATTTTGATTTGTAATAGAGGATAGATGTAGATGTTTATGGCCACAACAACCACGTACCATTAGGTGGACTGTGTGCTCGTTTGTCACCCTTATCCTATAAAAAAAACCTTATTAACGGAATCAATAATTCTAGGTCATAATAAAAATAATAAAATATGAGCACGTTGTAATATTGTTTGTATTTAATAGCAAGGAATGTGCAGCTAGAAAGAAACTAACTGAAAAATTTAAGAAAATACAAAGACAAAATATTTATCTAAAGAAAAAATGTGCTTCTTACAAATCAATTGCACAAAATTTGAAACATAAATGCGGTCTCAACTTAATTGCTGAGATTGATTTAATGGCTAAAGCATATGTTGTGGATTTACATAAATCTGTGAAACCTCTAACAGACTATATACTATGGCCGAATCAACCAGTTTAAATAATTATGATATCTGTCATTATCGGAAACCTAAATGTGGCCTACGTCAATCTTTAGACGGAATTGAAGGAAAAGTGAAAGATTTTAATTATTTGGACTATTGCATTATTTTTATTGGTGAGGAAGATTTTCGTGCAACACATAACTACATAGAGCTTGTCATGTTTCTCAGAGGAAAATTGTTAAACCTTATATACACAAACTTTATAATTTGCTTACCCACTTTTAAGTATATGAAGAATGTTAACATAATGTTTAACAGTCGCATAGAAACTTTTAACAACCTTCTTTATTTAGATGTAAACTCACTTAATTACGCGCACATCCTAGATTCAAACCTTCACCTACCATATGACCATGGTACGTACAACAAACGCTATGGCTCTTTAAATAAATATGGTTTAAAGATTGTCGTATCAGATTTGCAAGACCTAATTCTTGATCTAGGCAACCTGAATACTTTGCACCAGGAGGTTGACTGCTCCCTAGATCAAAAAAATCAAAGCCTAAATGAATAACCTAAAGAATCGCAACAGATAAACTCGCAGTTTTTTCTATAACTACGTCAACATTCTGCATTCTGAGCCATCTAACCAGTTTACAGTCCGGAAAAGAATAACCTCGTTAGGCATCTTTTATAAGAATGTTCGCGGCATTAAGACCAAACTCAATTTGTGGAGAACTAATTTGTCGCTCATGGAACATGACCTCTTGGGAGCCACTGAGACATTCCTAGACTCTTCTGTTGAGGATTCTGAGTTAGTCCTCAGCGGATGGAATGTCACACGCCGAGACAGACGCGGCTACGGCGGTGGTGTCCTATTAGCGTCTAAGCAAGGTATCACACCTACCCGAGTACGTGAGTTTGAAACTCTTAATGGCGACGATCTCTGGGTGAAATTTTCCTACCGGAAGAGCAGTGTTTATGTGTGTGTGTGTGTGTAGTGTACATAACTCCCAGCGCTACAGACTCTGTATATTTTGATTGTTTTTTTAAAGTTGAGAGTTTTATAAATGACCTTAAAGGAACCGTATTTATTATTGGTGATATTAATTTAAATAGTGCTTCCAAAAATGTATGTAATTATTATGGTTATTTCCTCTCATTTTGTTCCTTGTCTGACAGGAATAACGTTTATAATAAGATTGGCGGTAAATTAGATGTTGTCCTTATAAAGGGCTCTAGTTGCGCAGTGCAAGTAAATAGTTCAGACACTGGGGGCATTGTTAATGTGGACTCCTACCATCCTCCTTTGGATATTGCTCTTAACATCTTATCAAATACTTGTAACGAAAATATTAAGCCTAGTAACTTTGACTCAACCTCTGATTGGAGTTTTAATAAAGCTAACTTTTCTCTTTTATATGAGATGATGTCTACAGTGAATTGGGGTTGTGTATTTAATGCCTCAGATGTGCAATCTGCGACTGGTTAATTTTATGAAGTTTTATATAATATTTTTGATCTTTGCGTACCTAAGAAAAGTAGACAAGCTTCAAACAGGAAACGCTATCCTGTCTGGTTTTCACATGATATAATTAAAGATGTAAATCGCAAAATTAAACTCCACAAAGAATGGAAACGATATAATAATCAGAATGTCTACAAGGCATTTTCCATACTGCGGTTAGAACTCAAGGGACGCATCGAGTCAGCATACAATGCCTATTTAGCAGCTGTTGAAAATGGCATTAAGAATAATCCAAAAAAATTCTGGAATCATATTAGTAGCCTTCGAACTAAGGGTGGCTTTGAGCCCACTGTGACCTACAAAGGCTGCAGTTTTTCCAATAGTGAAGCTGCAGATGCCTTTGCAAATTATTTTGCTAGTGTGTTTCTACCCAATAGTCCCATATTGGATTTCAACAATATATCTAGTACTCCCTTGTCATGCGATGGACATATCAACATAAGCTTTTTTACCCTATCACAAGTAAAATCAGGAATAAATAAGTTAAAACCACTTAGTTCTGTGGGTCCAGATAAAGTCCCAGCTTACATCTTAAAAGGATGCAAGGAGATTCTTGCTCCTGTACTTACCTATATTTTTAACTTGGCTTTAAACACCGGCGTATACCCAGAACAGTGGAAGATATCGTAAGTCACTCCGATACCTAAAACAAGCAATAAGACCTTGGTTGAAGAGTATCGTCCTATCGCAGTACTATCGTGCGCAGCAAAACTTTTTGAGAATATTGCTCACAAAGAAATATACGCGCAGGTAAATACGCGGCTTTGTGAGGAGCAGCATGGCTTCCGACCGGGTCGATCAGTAGAGACTAACTTGTTATCCCTCGTTGACTATATATCTCATCACATGGATAAAGGTCAACAAGTATATGTGCTATATTTAGATTTTAAAAAGGCGTTCGATGTAGTGGATAACGATATTCTATTAAAGAAATTATACAGCATGGGTTTTACCCCAAAACTTCTAAAATTTTTTGCTGATTACCTTTCAAATAGAAAACAGTATGTTAGCCATGGATCCTTTATTTCGAAGTCATATCATACGCGCTCAGGTGTAAGCCAGGGTTCAGTTTTAGGCCCCCTTCTCTTTCTCATTATGGTTAACGATCTCATTAAAGTAGTAAAGTATGCCAAATGCCTCCTATATGCTGACGATTTGAAATTAGTCCAAGTGATTGATAAGGATCTAACTCCCGAACATCTTCAAAGTGACATCGACCGAATCCATAAGTGGAGTATAGATAATAAAATGATGTTTAATGCTTACACATGCCACCTATACCTTAGCAGGTGTTGAAATAAAGCGCGTGTCAACCATTAGAGATCTTGGTGTGGCATTTGACTGCGGATTGACTTTCCATGCACACATGTCTGCCCTAGCTTCAGACTTACAGACGCCTAGGTTTTGTCCTACGCAATGCCCGTGATTTCAATGATCCTATTCAAAGTAAGTCATCAAATTATTATTTAACTGTCTGGTTAGAAGTAAGTTAGAATTTGCTGCAGCCGTCTGGAATCCCCACGAATCCACATATGAATTGTTGATTGAAAAGGTTCAGAAAGCCTTCCTGCGTTTTTTATATAAGAAGATTTACGGATATTATCCATTTATGTATCCTACTCTTTTCTTGCTGGGAATGTTAGGATATAATTCCCTTTCAGTGCGTAGAGCCAGAGATCAGATCCTAATAGCCGTAAAAATTTTAAGGAGCATGGTAGATTCCCCAGAGCTGCACAATACTTTGTGTACACTTTATGCGCCTAACAACTACCTGCGTCATAGACCTACTCGACGACACCGGCTGTTCGCCACATCCCATTGCCGCACTGTGTCGCGCGCGCAATCCCCGTTGTGTCGCATGCATGGTGCTTTAAACTCCTTAATGGAGACAGTCCCGGAATGTGACATCTTTAATGACACACTCAAGGTGATCATGTCAAACTGTCTCATGTTATGTGAAAGCCATGTTTGTTAGGTAAATAAGTTGTATGTTGTTATCACTTTATTCTGTTTTATATTATTTTATTTCCTCTAGTTATTGTTAAGTATGTTTGATCTCTGACTTGTTATTTGTTTTTGAATTATGTTAATTATGTTATATGTTTAGTTTTACCTATTAATTACTGTCATTGGCGCAAGCCGTTGTAATTAATTATAAATAAATAAATAAATCTTTAATGAGAAAGAATAAACAGAAAACGCATTATTTATTATACTCGTACTTATACTGCATGCACCTTTACGTAAATTCGCATTGATTTTAAACTATTATTCACCAGGTGCGTATAAATAAGTTGGAGAATGCTATAAAAGTAATAATAATGAACATTGATAATAAATGCATATTTTTATATTTTACATATTTACCTTTAAAGTATTATATAATAATATAAAATATAATTAAAATGTAATTCTAACATAATATTATGTTATATTATATTAAATTAAACGCAAAATAAATAACAATTAAAAACTGTACTCGATATAATTCACAATACAATCTAAATAATTACTTATTACATACTGATCATTCTACCTATGTATAATCTATGATAACCAAGACTGCGCATGCGCGACTCTACTATTTAGCGCGCATACGCGAAGACATAGAATAGCGCACATTTTTGTTCGGAATAGCTTCTCTAGTACGTAGTACATATAACACAATGACTACGCACTAGATTTCGCATTCCGAACATTGACTATGTTCAACTGAACTGTACTGCAATCCGTACACTAAATTAAATATTACGTAAATTGAATATTTGTGAATTCCATAAGATAATTATTATTACATTTTATTTAGAAATATGTGTGTTTAGATTAAAATAGGAGGATTTTATATTAAATTCTTATATTTATTTTATATTAATATCTTATTTTATATTAAATCCCACGCATGCGCGAAGACATAGAGTAGCGCACAATTTTTGTTTGGAATAGCTTCTCTAGTACGTAGTACATATAACTCAATGCACTAAACCAATAGAAATTAAAAAAAAACTGGTTTAAATTAAAATAAACAAGAACATGTTTATTTTAATGGCATGCATGTGCTGGCGTCTGATGCTAGGAGTCGCCAATCATAAGAGTTAAATTATTGGTACAACTACATACTTAGACTAAGATAGGTCCGCCTAAAAAGGGCCGGTTCATAATAAGGTCCATCTTTTCAAACTTCCAGCATTTAATACTTAAATCAAAACGGATATCACGCGGCCCCTCTCTAGTAACTAATCACAAAAGCGCAACGGCGCGACGTTCATTGCTTTCGGTGGCCATTTTATTAGTGGCTCTATCTGTAACCTCAGGGGTGGTCGATGTGACTCAATTTATAAAATATTCTGATACAATTTTGTGTGCTTTTAGTAATAAAACCCGGTCGTTATATAATAATTCTGCAATAGTAATGTTAAAATACTTTCAGAAGGTGTATTGACTGGGTAAGTTACCAAAATTATTGCTTTTTAACACGATTTTGTTTGGTTTTCTCAGGACACATCTAAGTGCCTAACGAGAACCACTTGTTGTCCACTAAATAAGGACCGGACCATATTAGGGGTACGAATTTAACAAATCGGCATGATGTTACTTAAATGACTTATATAAGTGTAAAGTGGCCCGGCAAGTGGCACAAAAAAAACAAAAAAGTAATAAATGATAAAGAAAGCTGGTATTGCCCAGCTTGCAACATGGATACAATGCTTGTGGTATCACGAAGAATGCGTGGGTCTTTACCAAAGATGATTTAGATCATAGAATTATTTTAGATATATTTTTTTGTTCTGATTGTGTGTAACATTCGCAATTGATGTTAACTTAGTGTTTTGTTATTATTAATTATAATTATTATTATTACAGTGTAGTCAAACTAGTAAACAAACAAAAACAAACAAGTAAAAAAGTGATCTTTTTGCTTTATTATTAAGCTTTACATAATTTGTCTGAAGTTATTAATTACTTTAATTTTTATATTTGTTATATGTTCTCCCACAAGTTTCATTTTGTTTTTAGTTATTTAATCAACAAATTATTAGGTGAAAACTTGCCATTGTTTAATTTTTGTTTATTTAGATTACATTTATGTTGAACATTGAACAAAAAATATATAATAAGGATAAGTAACTGTGAATATACGTGCACATTTATCTTTTAATCTTTAATTGCAGTAATTGCCATGTTTGTTATTTTCAAACACTTAATAAGGTCCAGACTATGATTACAGAAGTGTAATATCTAATAAGGTCCAAGGACTAAGACTGAAAAAATGTCTGATTGGTAACATTTTGTGATTTTTTTTTACTAGAGTTAATAAAAATTGGCATAAAAATACAATTTGTTTCATTTATAACTAGATAATAGATTATTAATAACTTATATACATTTCCTAAGACTTTATAGGGGCCACGACACTGATTTTTATGAATTTCCGTTTCATTATTCGAAAACCACGAACTTAGATAATATAGTAGTTTAAAGCCATTGCTTTCCAAAGATGTTATTTTTCTGGTATACAATGCCTAAAATCTTACAGTTCAATTATGGACCTTATTTAGAGCCCTAGTGCCCAATAAGAACCATAGACAAGCTTTTAAAAAACTTTTTTTTGTAAGTAACTGGCCATTGGTGCCGGGTTTTTGTACAATATTTTATCTTTAAATAAAAACAGTTTATTTGATCGTGATGTCTTACAAATTAACACACTTCCCAAAATTGATTTCCAAAAACCCGGCCCTTATTAGATGCAATTACCTTATACAGCACAGCTTGCAGCCTTTCCATTTTAACTCTACCAATTTACTCATAACATATGAATAACTCGTCGTCGCTTTGTAATTTGTAATTTAAAGGTCAAATAACTTTACTCGCGATATAGTAGGTGCATTTTAAATATTAGATTAGACACATTCATTACTGAAGCAACCACTAAGCAATGTGGTCATTTATAAAACAGATCATAGATAATGTGCTCAATAAAGGTAAACGTTGTGGTTATATTCTCTTTGAATAAAGGTATCGGAATTTTTATAATTTGTTTGCATAGATACTAAACCCAATGACAAAAAATAAAACTTTTATTAAAAGTAGACCAAAGAATTAAAACCCCGGTTTTATATATGTAATGCCTTTTTTATTCTTTGTTTATTGTTTTGAATTTTTGCTTTTACATTTTATTAATATTATATAATACTTTGATTATATACATAATCAAAGATATAATAATTGGCTTACAATTCACAACAATATCGCGTATGTATAACTTCTTGTATTATTATTTATTCTGTATAGCATAGTATAGGTCCATTTCAAAAATATAGGTACCTACAGTTGAATTGAAAACCATCCTTTTTGAAGTCTCCTAAAATATTGTATGGTATGGAATATTAAACTTACTGAAGGGTCAGCCAAAATTATTAAATTACAGCTTGCTTACTCCCAGCAACTACCCAGGTCCTTATTTAGCTTTTAATAATGGTTGTATGCGGATGCGGAGACGCATTCCCTGTCAAATCAAAACTTACATATTATGCGACAGGCACCTGTGACATAGATACCCTCATGCATGTGAATTTAGTATTCGTATGATGTATTAGAGGTCAAGTACAATTTAACATTAATTACACAGCAATTTCCTTTCCACATGCTGCGACGCTCCTACTTAAGTTTAACACTGCGCTATGTTCCATTTGAGTCCAAATGTAGAATACTTGGACATTAGAGGGTGAAACGTGTCATTAATTTCTATGCACTTGTTCGCCGACAAAGATAGGTATGTGTTGTGTTCATGTGTGTTTACGTGTGCGTGCTAGTGCGTGCGCACGGTCATTACGCTGCATTATTTGTTAGGGCAGGGATGGGCCCGTCCCTATCTGCGTTAAGTCCTACGCTTCCTTCTGCCGGGTATTTGAATAGGCTTGCGCGTTGCGTAACGCGCGGCCAATGACAGCGACCGTGCACATGCACGGGGCGGAGCCGTTACGTCACGTGCACTGCCCCCGCGACCGCGCAGCCGCTCTGACGTCACGTCGGTGCTTCGCCCCGCGTCTGCAGTGCGACCGCAGCGCCCGTGTTGTCCGTGGCACCGTGTGAAAACACGCGACAAAACACTCGTGCGCTCAAAGATGGCGGATGGGTCGCCTGAACACCGTGTCGGTCGGATTCAAATGAACAATTTAACTTTTACCGCGCCCGATCCCTCGAATGGTGACATAAAAAAGTGCAGTGGACAAACTTTAGACGGTAGTAGAATGAATTTATCGTTCTACACCGAACTAGAATTAGAAACGAGTGATTCGGGTGAGAAAAGTGATTCGAGCGGCGTGGTCTCGGACGATTCCGCGACGCTCGGCGTTACAGATTCCCGAAAACGAAAATTGGCTGGGCATAATGCCGTAGACGCTGATGATAGGAAGAAGCGATGTTTCGACAGATATGACAGCTCCGAATCTTCTGACAGGTCAGTAAGAATGTAGATCAAGTCAAGTATTCTGGTTTTTGTTTTGATAGTGTCGAAATAAGTCAATGCTCTAGTGACCGAAGGCTGTTGTAACGATTTTGATGTCATGGCCATTGTGGATAACTTGCGTTGCTAGGCCTATTCAGTTGAATGCCCTCTTAAGAGTTCGCTTGGGCCACGACGCGGGCTGTAATGACTGAATTGCAACTTCATTGCACTCTATGCTTTCGATGGTGAAAAATATGTTGATGAAATGTGGGTAATTGATTATTTGAGTAAATAGAAACCTTGTTTTGTATCGAATTTCTTCCTATTTGTGTTTATACCTCTTTGCATCTCTGCATTTATAGCTCTAAATTAATTTTATTTTTATAAAAATGTACAAGTAAAGCTTTCATAGTATTACAAAGTATCGTTAGTAGATATATTGCTGTAGAATATTATGTTCAAAATTATTTTAATAGCAAAGAAAGTACATTATTTGTTATAATTATTAGTTGGTATGTATGTATGCAAAATATTTTTTCATTTCAAGGCAAAAGTATTGAACTTGACTCACAATTCGTGAGCGGCTCTAGGTCATTATCAAACAAAATACGTGAAATAGTGAGATATGATAAAAATAATCTCTTTGTCTTTTACGCAAAGATGATATCTGGGTTTGGAGCAAACAGTTAATTAACTGATAGCAGGAAGGATCAGCTGGTATTCAAAATTCGTCCTTATGATTTTCAATTTACTACAATTTTAATTTTGCCAAGCATATATTTTTGCTTAGTAACAATATCTCAATGATGATGATCTAAAAATATTAAAAATCATCAAATGAAGAATTGAGACAATTAGAAAAATTATGAGAACAATTACTTATATTACCAAATTGCCTTTATAAAAAAAGAGTTAATTGCAATGTTTGTACAACAAATTTTTTAGACTACATAAATAACTAGCTTTTTGTAAACACGAGCATACACATATATATATATATATATATATATATATATATATATATATATATATATATCGTCACGCCTGTATTCCCTAGGAGGTAGGCAGAGTCCAAAGAGCAGCAAGCTATATGACCATGGTTAGCCAAAAAATTTGGGTAACAATGTAAAATTGTCAAAGGGGTGATATTTGGCTAGACTGTCTACACAGTTACAAACACAATCCCATTAGTGGCTTTTTACGACATGCTAGAATATGCTCATTTTTGTTATAAATTCTACATAAACATAAAACCTATAAGTCGCAGACAAACATGGGACAAATGTGAAAACACATGACCATGCATGCATGACATATAATCAGCTTTTTCAATGTTCAAAGGGGGATTTTTTATAGAAAACTGAAGTGACAAACAAACTTGTGTCCACCTCATGTTAAATAGGCACTGCAGCCCATGAAACTTCATTTAAAGTAAACTACAGATGTGTTATCATCTCATGAGGA
This sequence comes from Parnassius glacialis, assembly GCA_033319125.1. NCBI lineage: Eukaryota > Metazoa > Arthropoda > Insecta > Lepidoptera > Papilionidae > Parnassius > Parnassius glacialis. The sequence goes on from JAVANC010000006.1 coordinate 11,107,056, forward strand.
CTAAGATATTGTAATGTCTCACAGCCTGTTATAATACCCTTCACGATGGAACACAGCAGTACACACACTGCTATTTGGTGGTAGAAATAGATAAGAGGATGGTGCGTACCGAGGTGGTCTCCGAAGCATATAAGGAGCCTTATCAAATAATACGTAAGAAGAAGGGCTATTTAAGAATGCATTTAAAGTATTGCCTATAATCACCACGCTATGCAGGCTAATGCTTTTCCTCATCATCAGTCTGTTGGATTTGGGTTTAGTATTTTTAGATAGATTTTGCACCATCAGCCTTTTTGAACAGGTAGAGACATGCTGCAGCTATATTACTATGATTATAACACTTGCAGAACACCAGTGTCAAATAGCTGCTAAATACTGGCATTTTTCATATTGTGAGTGTAGAGACTAGAGACCCTTTTGTTGATAACAAGGCATTCTAATCTAGTCCACAGGGGTGATAACACTTTCAACATTTTGATACTTAACACTTTCACTGTCCGGTTTCCAGACACAATAGTAAGACAATAGCAGTGCCCTATATGTAGTGCACGGGACAGTGAAAGGGTTAATTCGGGACAGATTTAGGTATCTATGGGCCACAGCATCCCCTCTACACTAGACTGTGTGTTAGTTTTTCACCCTTATTCTATAAAAAAAACCAGTAGGTTGGTATAGCATTGTCTATTTGCCTTTATATTTTTCTGTTAATATGTGCCTTAATCTTGTGATACCAGTTGCTGGACTCCACAGAGTCAGTAATTCATTCATAGAGCAATGTAAATAATATACTTCTACGATAAAGTCCCAGAAAATACAGTAAGTCTCTATTAGCAAGTTAAAATTTTTTTAGTAAACAAATAGTATAAAAATGGTTATTAAATTAATATGAACAAAATACATAGTAGATAATAACTACAGGGAATAAAGTGATTGCTACCAAGTTGTTTCTTAAATGAGTTTTGTAAGTAATTGTACAATCTATTATTAATTGTATCATGTTAGTTTTGGAAAAAAATCCTACTGGGTATGCTTATTCCTCCCAAAACAGAGGTTGTCTTTTTTATAGAATAGGGTGATAAACAAGCACACAGACCACCTGATGGTAAGTTGTTGCTGTGACCCATATACATCTACATTTATCCTCAACAAAGAATCAAAATGCAGATGTGTTGTCACCTGTGAGGACTAAGATGGAATGTCTCTTATCCAGTAAAAAGGGTTTCCGGTTCTCTACACACACCATACAAAACACAGCAATGTTAAGCTGCTGTTTTATGCTGGTATTCTGTGAGAGTGTGGTCCTTCCCCGGTCAACCCGACCTATTTGTGCTACAACTATACTACTTATGTAACTGCAGTATGGCTCTACCACATATATTGTCTGCTTATTATTAAAACCATTTGTTCTACATATTAGTAAAAGGCGACTAATGGGATTGTGTTTGTGATTGTGTAGGCCTATTAGTAAACTATCACCTCGTTCACAATTTTCCATTCTTACCAAAAATTTTTGGCTCGGCATGGTCTGAGTAGCTTGCTACTCTTTGTACATACTGCTATTTTGCAAAGTGGATTCTCTTTTGCAATTTTAGTTTTGTTTTTCCTTTGTTTTTGCTAAATTCAACCATTTGTTTTCTGTATATTATATCAAGTATAGTCTGTATAATATATTATAATATATAATGCTACAAAACTAAAAGTATTTATAACATTTTAATTTATGAACATTATTTTCAAAAGTCATATTATGTAGTATCCTGATTTATATCTTATATCTTGACAATTTCATTGAATGTCAAAACAGTTTTGACTGTATTCCACATTGATAGTGTACTAGATATTGTTTGAAGTGGTAATTTGTAGGTCACCCTTTATTCCCTGATAACATTACTAACTGTGCTATGCTGAATGGCAAGGTGTGGTTGGTGTGGGCGGAGTTGAATTTATTTATGTTAAGTAGTCATTGGTGTCAAGATCAATAGTGGTTTACTACTATTATTTTAAATAGTTAAGCTACAGAGTTCACGTGAGTGTGTAAGTAGCAATTTTTGTGATTCTCTTGGACATCAAAATTTTATTGTATTATGGTATCACTCTTCTTATTTTGTATTTGATAATGTGATAATAAACAACATGCCTTGCCAAGATCGTCACTCTATCTAGTGGGATGCCGACCTACACTTTGCTTACTTTGTTTAACAAGAAAAAAATCCATCCACAGACACACAGCACACTACCTATAAAAGTCTACTGCAGAGCAATGGCCTTTCCCATAGCTTGCCTTCATAAGGGGAGTTTACTATAGTTGCCAGACTTAGCATGCTGGTTGGTAACCTCAGTTTTTAATTAAGTATTTTGAGTAATCATCTGGAAGATTCTACAATCTCCTGTTTCAAGTTTCTCTTTGACGCCTGTCATAAGAACACCTATGGGGTGATATAGGGTAGTGGATAATCTTACACCACCAACTAAAACATAGGAATATATATAACCTATATGCCTGTAGATTTTTATATTCTAAATGGTACTGAAGTGAAAATGAGTTCTAATTGTACACTGTTCACTTTGTTCTATATTTCCTTTAAAATCATCATTACAGCCTGTCACAATTCCACCGCTGAAGATAGCCTCCCCCCATACATTTCCACAGAGCACAGTTGTGAGCCACCTGTATCCATCGACTGCAGACTTACTGCTTGTGTTTCTCTCATTAGATGGAGTGTCTGGCCGTCACTCCATATAATGGCGGCAGCTGAAATAGGCCCCGCCCCCCATGATTTATTTGCCATAATTGCCACGCTAGACAGGCGGATTGGTATTTTCTAGTTTGGATTATTAATAGACGCTCAAGGTTTGTATCCGTGTGTCGCCTCATACGACACAGATGTAACGATATGGGGTAGTGGATATTTTTATACCGCCACTACGCAGTCGGTATTCAAAATAATATTTTATTAGTTAAAGAGGTACTTGTATCTTACAATATTTCGATGTTTTCATTTATTTTAATATCCAATTTATAGTTTTTAATCTCTATTTACAAAAATTTAACAGCCTCACTTTAAATATTTTGACCAAAGGAATACCTATAATAAAATATATTTTATTGAAAGCCCAAAATAAAGGCTGCTCTAACCAATGTTTGCTATTTTCTGCCTAGTAAAATCAAGTTTCATGCTATATGCGACTCAACACAGGCCATGTCGTCGTATAAGTAGATATACTTGTTTGTTTCTATAAAAATTATCGGAGGTCAGTAAACTGAGATGCACTTGCGTCCCCCGTCCCGGCCCCACCGCACCTCGTCCTCGTCGCAATCGGCTAATTTGCATACGTGTAGGATTTTACGAGTATCATCTGTATGTTTATAATTCAGCCATATCATGTTTGAAATAATCGCTTTAATATGTTAATTAACAATTATATTTATTTTGATTGGCTAGTTGCGAGAAATTAATGTAGCGGTGGAGTCGGTATTTTTAATTAAAGTATATTATATATTGTCATCTATAACCCTTCTTCCGATGGGGGCAGAAAGGATCTCGATACACAACATACGAATAACAACGCGTCTGCATTTTGATTCGTAGTCGAGGATAGATGTAGATAGATGTCTATGGGCCACAGCAACCACCATACCATCAGGTGGACAGTGTGTTCATTTGTCACCCTTATCCTTTAAAAAAAATAAAATTAAAAAGAGCAAAGTACTTCACATGTTAAGAATTTATAATAAGTTAAAATTAAATGTAATATAAATCCAGAATATTATTTTATTAAAAATATTTCTAAATAGGAGTGCGGCTCCGTGACGTTCTAACGACAGACAAAAATCGATATACTACTACATCGGTATTGCTGGGTTTAAGTGTGTCGAAAGTGACGTTATCTAGGGTTCAGTGCGTGTAATTGATAACGGAGCACTTGATCGATCTGATGCTATGAACCCTTATCGCGTCGAGTTACGCTGGCTGCGAACCAATATTTTATGTAAGTAATCTCAGTATTGAAATTAAAATAATGTAGATAACGCTTAAATATACATTAATAACGTTTAATATTTTACGTGGTAGAGCCATGCTGCAGTTATGGTCGTAACATGAATGGGCCGTAAATACTAGCGTGAAATAGCAAAGGTTAATGCTGTTGTGTTTCGTATGGCAAATGTAGAGATCCGAAGCCACGTTTTAATGGATACAAGGCACAACACAAAATGTAAATCATATTCCTCTCCTCAGGAGTGACAACGCATCTGCATTTTAATTCTTATCGAGGATGTTGTTGATGTAGATGATTATGGTCATTAAGAATCATATTTTAAAATTTAAAATTTTGTACAACCGACTTCAATATAAATTATTAAGAATAACTAAAAAAAAACTTGGTCATACCTTGATTAAATTTATATGGGACCACATGCGAAGCACCAGCTTTCAAATAAAAAAAGAATCATCGAAATCGGTTCACCCAGAAAAAAATTATGAGGTAACACACATTAAAAAAACATACAGTCAAATTGAGTAACTCCTCCTGTTTGAAATCGGTAGAAAATTGAGATTTTGATTTTTATTGAGAAGGTGACAATTTTGTGTGTACAAAAGGGTATACAGTTATCGTAATTCAGTATTTCATTCATCATTTATTTATTCTAACCTAACAATAGTTCTAACTAACGATAGAAATATTGATAGTTCGACTGACGCAATCTATGGGAAGGCCTATGCCTGCCCATAGATTGAACGAAATTGTGCTCATCGACAAATGTGCGATTCAACTACAGCAATGACAGACACTCGAGAAATGGAGACAGGCTCTCGAGAACAATGGCCTCCACATCAGCAGGAGCAAGACCCAGTTTCTGAGGTGCAGTTTTAGTGAATAATATATGCCCAACATAAGTGTCTCCATCGTCGGCCAGCCACTGCCCTACGTTAGCAAATTTTAATAACTCGGCTCAGTGCTAATGGCGGATGTCAATATCGACGCAGACATAACTCATCAAATTATTGCAGGGTGTATAAGGTGGAGATACCCTATCAGGAATACTTTGCGATAGCAGGATGCCAATACAACTGAAAGGCAAGATTTACAAAACGGCCGTAACACCCTGCCATATTATATGGTGCCGAATGCTGGCCGGTCAAGAAGATCCGCGAAAAAAAGGTGCACACGAACGAAATGAAAATGCTACGATGATCAGCAGGCATAACGAGACTTGATAAAGTGCGCAATGAGTACATCAGAGGCTCCTTTAAAGTTACGCCCGTTGTAGACAAGATGGTCGAGAGTCGTATGCGATGGTATGTAATAAGGCGGGAAGAAGAAAACCCAGTGAGAAAGGCCTTGGTAATTCCAGAGAAAATGAAAGGTAGGGAACGCCCGTTAGCCACGTGATGGACAACCGTATCTAAGGATCTGGAACGAGCACAACTTGAAATACAGACAACCCAAGATAGAAAATCTTGGCGCATAAAAACTAGGAGAACCGACCCCAAATAAAGGGACAAGAAAAGGAAGAAGAAGATCCTTTCTGTTATTATTTACGACAACCATTACATAAAATTAAGTGGGTAGATTCTCTTTCTTACATCGCTAGCGGCTACTTTTTTATGATGTTCACCGATTACTCGAAGACGCCTGAACGAATTTGAAAAAATATTTTTTGTTTCAGAGGGTATTTTCAGTTTCAAAGTTACAACATAAATATAAATACTGCTGTCAATGATTACCTCCTCTCATGGATTAAAGGTGAACTAAGAACTTTATTGAAAAAAAGTTTGAATATCAGACCTAAAAACGGAGAGTTGCAGCTGAATAACTATTTTAATCACGGAAATCATCATTTTAATCATGAATCATGTTGATCGTTGTAGCTATCATCATACCTCTATGTAGCAGCATAGGTCTATCTTAATATAGACCTAGCTTCTAGATTACCGGTAAAAAATGTGTCTGAAACATAATAAATAGTTTTTTTTGCGATTGTGGTGGGTACACTTGTGTAATTCAAATATATATCCATATATACGTGTATGTGCATGTCCAAATCACTAAAATGAAGATGAAGTATCACCAAGTCACAACAATTGCAAGAATAGATTATATAATAAATATAATACGTGCTTCGGCAATCAACCGTATATTTGTTTATGTTTATGTTTTTTTTTAAATAATTGACTTCTATTTGTAAGAGACCGTCCGATTTCGGCTAAACTGCACACGCCTTCCTTATATTATTGGTAGATTTTGTCACATTTGCCATGTCAGGTATCACAAAACCATTTTTTACTTTCAATGTTTACGCACAATGTTTTAATAGATTTTAGCATTTTTGCAAGTTATCTAAGGGAGGCGGGTGCAGTTTTAAATTATACGATTTTCACACGTGTATTTGTATCTAGCGTTCCAAATATGGTTTGGGAATTCCCGACAATTTCAAATTCCCGGGACACGGGACAGCCTATTTCGAGACTTCAGAAAAAACTTCTTTCGTTTTTTAAGATATAAGCCTTTTTTGAAAAATTTTAATTGAGTTAATTTCTGATGAAACGTATTAAAAAGAGGCAATTTTTTGTAAAAATCAACATTTATTAAACAATTAAACAGAAAATTAAATAACTTTAACGTTCATTTCAGTCTTAATAATTGCGTTGTTTGTTTCGTTTAGTCACACACAGGTGCACTTCTAAACAGTTAAATGTTATAGTTATGAAACGAACTTAGATAAAAATCATACTAATTCTTAATAACTTAACTATTATCTAGTAATTCTAGTATCTAATCATTGTTCATAACCTCATTGTTAATTCTCATAATCACATATTTGTTTCATTTATTGTGTTGCGTACTCAGTAGTTACGTAGTAGACCAAGTAATCATTCGTTAAACTAACACATTGCGCTAGGCTCCTTCAATTATTTGAAAATAAAAATGATTACATAACAATTTCGACAATCTTGTCTCGTCTCGAGTCTCGACCCGAAAGTTCCGGCACTCGATAAAACTAAAATTACGAAAAGTCCCGGGACTTCGGGACCCAAACCCTAGTTCCAAGCAACACATAATATTGCAATAATTTTATTGACCATAAACGTGTGACACGTAAAAAACTAAACCAAGGCTGGACATGATTAATAAATTATTTCCACGTGTCATCACAGGAGTAAATGTTGACTCGTTGAACGCTTGCGTAACTGATGCGTAAGCTTGATAAACGGGTCCGTGTATCGGCGACATTTTGCCGCCTGGCCAATTACCACGTTCGCTTGGTTAGTGTCTAGTATTTCTGTTATAGATCGCGATCTAGTAAAACAAAGGAAACTTATTTATTACCTTTGATACAATTACTGCTTTCAACAAAATTTGGTATATCGATAGAAGATTTTGCACACTATTTAATTCTTCTTCTTCTTTTTTATTATAAGGATTTACCTTCCCCGTTATTATAAGGATTTACCTTCCCCGTTATTATAAGGATTTACCTTCCCCGTTATTTTAAGGATTTACCTTCCCCGTTATTATAAGGATTTACCAAAATCGTCATACTTGGCAGGTGGATTGACGATGGCAATACCAAGCGCCTAGCTCCACCAGCACGGCTAGCATGGGCTGGGGACAAAAAATTATTCCCCGATTATATCCACTGACAAGAGATAAAATTATCTTGTCCTTATGTCAAAGCACGGCAACGGGAAGAAGTATATCCCCGTATGACATAACGAGTAGAATAGAATAGAATATTTTTTTATTCAATATACATTACATGAGTAATTCTTATTAGGGGTCACTGTAGAAGCGTGCTCGTCGCGACCCCTGCCAGCCCTTTTCAGGGCTGCAATTCTACTTAGCTGCGCACCCATGTCAACGAGGGTTAGGGCGTCCCCCCAAGGCGACGCACACCAGCTCGTCCCCGTTGGTGTGGAATGCAGCGCGCAAAGCGGCGATGGGGACCGCCACCCGTCACGCACAGCCCGACACGGCGGAAGGTGGAGGACAGAGTGCAGAGTTGGCACGTGGAATGTTAGAGGAGGCATGAGAGATAAGACGAATGAGTTGATCGAAATAATGAAAGAAAGAGAATTAGATGTCGTGTGTATGTCGGAGACCAAACGGAAGGGCAGTGGTACTGAAGAGCTCCATGGCGGGGCGTTAGCTCTATGGTCCGGAGTCCCGGAGAGCGAGAGCGCCCGCCAGGGAGTGGGGGTGCTGCTGTCGTCTCGGTTGGTCGATGTTATGACTGAATATAAGGTTGTGAACTCAAGACTTCTCTGGGTTCGCTTTAAATTGGGACTGACGAAGTTATTCCTTTTGGCTGTTTATGCGCCGGTAGCTTCGTCGTCCAGGGCTGAGCTGGAGGAGTTTTGGGAGAATGTAAGAGAAGTTCTAGATTTGGCTAGGGGAAACGAAAGAATTGTTGTATGTGGTGATTTGAATGGATGGGTTGGTACCGCTCGACCAGGGTACGAGTCGGTGCTTGGAAAGTTTGGCGATAAAAGGGTTAACGATGCTGGCAAGCTTATACTGGCGGTATGCAAGGAAAAGGGTCTTCTTGTGACAAACACTATGTTTAATCACAAGAAAATCCACATGTATACTAGAGAAAGTAAGAATGAGAGAAGTATGATCGATTTGTTCCTGGTGGATGACCGACTGCGAAAACAGGTGATGGATACGCGAGTGTTCAGGGGTGCTGACCTGGGAACGGATCACTATCTAGTGATTACTAGATTTAGGGGTCTGTTCGCGGGTTGGCGCTACCGGACGGCAGTGACAGAACCACAGTCGGTCTGTCGCATCCGAAGCTGGAAGCTTCAGGAAGCGGATACTAGGGACAAATATCATGCGAGGGTAGCCGAAAAGCTTGACAACATCGATGGCAGAAAAGAATGTGTTGAAAGAACATGGCAGAACCTTAGGGATGGAATGGTAAGTGCAGCGGAAGAAGTGTGTGGAACGATTAAAAGAGGCAGTAGTAAAAGAAGAGATGCATGGTGGAATGATGAAGTGAAAGAAGCTGTAAAGAAGAAGAAGAAAGCATGGTTAGACTACTTGGCCTCTAGTAATGATAAGGATATGAGAGAGAAGATGAAAGAAAGATATAAGCTGCAGAAAGTTCACACGAAAGCATTGATTGAGGAAGTGCGTGAAAGGTGTAGAATGGAAGCGGACGAAAGGTTGTCGCACAACTTTAAGGAGAACTCCAAACTCTTCTGGAAAGAGGTTGGAAGGACCCGAAGTGGTGCGACGGCCTTAAGAATGAACAAAGTGCTTTCGAGAACTAATGACGTCCTCTCAGAAAAATCGGACGTCATGCAGCGATGGAGCGAATTTTATAGAGAAATGTATGCGTGTGATGATCTTAGTGAGGGATCCGGGGATGACGTCGAGACTGGTACGCCAGACCCGGACCTCGATGACACTGAGGTCATCAGTATGAAAGAGATTGAACATGCGATTCGAAGTTTGAAATGTGGTAAGGCTGCGGGACTAGACAGAGTTACTGCTGAAATGGTCAAGTATGGTGGGCCTCGCGTCTGGGACAGCTTTCATCTGCTGTGCAATTTGTGCTGGCGGACGGGGGATGTCCCGGATGATTGGCGATCCGCAGTCATTGTGCCTTTATATAAAGATAAAGGTTCACATTTTGACTGCGAGTGCTATCGGGCGATCAGCTTGACCAGTTTAGCAAGTAAAGTTTATTCGAAGGTTTTGACACGTAGGATGCAAGAGAAATCGGAAAGATTTCTATGGGAGGCACAATGCGGATTTAGACCTGGAAGAGGATGCACGGATCAAATGTTTTCTCTCCGCATGATCACGGAAAAGCTTCTGGCTGCTAACCAGAGGATTTTCTGTGCTTTTGTGGATCTTGAGAAAGCATTTGATAAGGTTGTAAAGAAGAAAATGTGGGAACTGTTGCCGGGGTATGGTGTGGATGGTCGATTGCTAAGGGCTGTGCAGTCACTTTACTGTGACTGTAAAGCCTGTGTGCGGGTAGGGCATGACCTGTCACCCATGTTTAGCGTCCAAACGGGCGTAAAACAGGGTTGTGTCATGTCTTCCTGGCTGTTCATACTGTATCTCGACAGCTGTTTACAGAAACTGAAAGATAGCTGTTTGGGTGTGAAATTGGGTGACATTAAAGTAAATTGTCTGCTGTATGCTGATGATGCAGTGCTTATTGCACCATCAGAGGCAGAACTGCAGGCATTAGTCACGTGTATGAAAGAGGAATGTGAAATTAAAGGTCTCCGCTTGAATGCTAATAAAACTAAGGTTCTGGTATTTTAAAGGGACGAAGAGAGAACGAAGTGTGAAATATGGGTAAATCAGGAATGTCTAGAACAGGTAAATGAAATTGTATACTTGGGGAGTGCTTTTAGCCGGGATGGAAGATGTGATTTAGATGTGGACAGGCGTGTCGCTGCCGGGAACAAAGTCAATGGTGCCCTGACTGCGTTAGTCAAAAGGCAAGGCGTAGTGAAGAGTGCACGCCTTGCAATACATAACGCAGTGTTGGTACCGACTTTGTTATATGGCAGCGAAACCTGGGTATGCCAGAAGAAGCATAAAAGCAAGTTGAATGCAGTGGAGATGCGATCTCTTCGTAAAATGTGCGGCGTCACCATGGCTGACCGAAAGCGAAACGAAGAGATTCGCAATATGGCAGGTTTGAAAGATGACCTTATCACAAAAATTGATAAGGGCGTGCTTCGATGGTTTGGGCACGTTGAGCGAATGAGTGAAGACCGAATGGTGAAGAAAATATATAGCGCGAAAGTTAATATTAAAAGGTGTCGAGGTAGACCGAGACTAACTTTCGAAGACCATGTGAGCAAATTGCTCGAAGAGGGGAGGGTCAAGAGTACTCGGATACCTAGACGTGCATGTATGAAGAAGATGATGAATCTGAAAGAAGCGAAAGAGGTATGTAAGGATCGTGACACTTGGCGATCTGTTCTCTCTGACTACCCCGTCAGGGATTGTGCGTGACGATAAGTAAGTAAGTAAGTAAGTAGTAATTCTTATTGAAAGTAGTTTTTTACTTTACCACTGGTTCGAAAAAAAACCCTCTGTCCTGGGAAGAACCAGCAAGAAACCCAGCGGGACTTTTTTTTTTAAATAAGTTTTACAATTTAAATGATTACAAACTATTTACAAAATAGTGGACATATATCCCCCGTCCGTAGCATGGAGCCAAATGAAAAATAAAAGAATTAAGCTTTTTTGACATTTGAAAGGAACAATAATTGTATCCAAGTTAATTTCCAATCAATCCAAATCTCCCATTTTATCTACTGTGGATATTATATCCACAGGTGTGCCCTTGCTCGAAGGGTGGATAAAACTAAGCGAGGAGTTAAACATTTTTCTCCTTTCCTCGGAGATAAAGTTGTATCCTACCTACCTATGCTAGCCCCGCTGGCGTTATACATAGTAGAACCATGCTTCAGCTATATCGTAGTTATAGCATGAATGGGTCGGCTCGACTTGGGAAGGACCACGCTCTCACAGAATACCATTGTAAAAGCTTAATGCTGCTGTGTTTCGTATGGTGAGTCTAGAGAACCGGAGATCCTTTTTACTGGATACGAGGCATTCCATCCTATTCCTCAGGGGTGACAACGCATCTTTTCTAGCATTTTGATTCTTAAACGAGAATATTCTTTTAAAAAGACGTTACACCCCTACACACACTACTACACAACACTAGACTAGGATTTTCTCCTGTATCGTGAAGTCAGTTTACAAACACAAATTGCACAAGAACAAACATCCAGACCCGGAACAATTATTTAGGCCATACAAATACTTGTTCCGTGCGGGTTTCGAACCCGCGGCCCCCAGCGCAGCAAATCATTGATAAGCCACGGAGCCATCAAATCGGACTTCCGTTTGTATGTGATCAAACTTAGGCCCGTCACATACATACGTAATTCCGTTTTGGGATTCCGTTTCGGAATTCCGATTCGAAATTCCGATTTGGGATTCCGAACGTAGCAAGTTCATATAAAATCTATGACCCGTCACACACGTATGGTAGTTTTCCGTTCGAATTTTTGCGGGCAAAACGAGATTCCGTATGTGTGGCCGACCGGCCGGCCTTAAAATGCTTTGACGACAATTTCTACTCTATGCGACTGTTCGACCATAGATTATTATATGTTTGACACGGCAGTATGAACGTACACAAACGACAAACCTTGCCGAATCTCACACTCCTCCGTGCGCACAATATGCTTAAAAAGGGGTACAAAGTTTTCCCTTCACATATTAATATCATACAGATAAGACTAACAAAAGTTGTGAACAATTAAAATGCAGGTAGGTACTTTTTTCAAGATAGTAAAGTACATTGCCGACCGTTTTATAAATAATTAATTCTTTATTAATACGTCAATACTCCGTAGTCCGTACCTTGGCACCAACCAGTGTTAGACGATAATATTGATCCCGCATAATATGTTTCTAAAAACGCGACGTAACTTTTTCGCTGAAACTGGCGTGAAAGTTGAGCGGATTGACTTGGTAGGCAACAAAACGAGAAGTCTGTGTCGCGGTGTGGCGGCGTGGAGATCGCGAACCTAAGCTGAGGGTGAAAGGAATAAAAAAATCGGGGAGTTCTAACCGGGCGCGGGGGACGATGAACAAGTTCCTCGATACCATGAGGTATGTAGCTGTCTGCAGTTTTACAGTACTTTGACGTTTTAGTTTTTTATTATTTTAAGTTTCTATTATTAATATTATCCCTTTTGGGGAAGAACACCTAAAAACTTCCCACACAGAGAAAAATAAAAGCTTAGTTATTATTAATTAATGATTGCTTGACGCAAAAAGTATATCGAGAGACGAAGAATGATCGTTATTATTTTGTTTTAAAAATAAATATAAGCCATATTGCATTTTAGTTAGTGCAATTTACATTCGATCATATAAATGTTAATTTCTTAATATTTTTAATGGTTTTTAATATTATATCCGATAAATTATACTGCTTCATACATACTTCAACCTCAGAATACAGATTCAACATACGCCTACAAGTTTCCATTTTTAGAAATTAATTGCAAGGAATATGAGGAATCCATGTTGTTATTAATCCATGATCCATGATGTTATTAACTTTATGACTACGTTTATCGTAAATAGGATGAATAAAATAAACTTTATCTTTAAAATAGACTATCTATAACATATAACAGTTACTAATCAACCGTTTGTAATACGTAATTGTAATTGTGATGCCGATACTTACATATTATATTTTATAATGCATGAAATTTGTGAGTACTAATCAAAGCACAAAGCCTAATTGTATTGTAATTAAATTATTACGTTTAACTCGTATTAGATGGGTACAGAATGATACATACCGTGGCGCAGCCAGCAACCGGTCGTCCCCCGCCCCCTAGCGTCATTAGAAGCGTGCGCGGGCGCATTGGCCCTCGGCCGTGGCGCATGCTTCAAGCCGGGAGGGAACACGACGGACGTGATTTGATTTTGGAACTATTTTTTTTTCTTTTTCTTTAACCCTGGACATTGTCACTTTTGCCCCTCATGTTTCTGCCTTCCTATAAAACGATATGTCAGGGTAAGTGTAGGGAGACTTACATCCTTAAATCTACAATTCGTCCGTTAGGCGTGCACAGAAAGCACCTTAAGAACTGTTTAAGAAATATCGTAATCATAACATCGTTATTATAAACATCATGGTATTTATGTTATGTCGGAAATTAAAGTTTATTTTTATTTTTGGTATCATTCTCTTGAATTGTTGTTGTCACGCCCCGATAGTAACAATATTTTCAAATTCTAATTTAAGCTCGTGAAAAGAACGGATAAGCAAATTCTAATGACTAATTACCTATGTCGCATTTTGTGATTTATATCTTACATGCCAAAATTTTAAATTGCATTCCGTTTGAAGCAACGAACAAGCCTTTAAATGAAATTGCTGAATAAGACTGTAGTAGTCATTTTGTTTTTGCGACACTAGTGCTTATGACTCGTTTAAAAAAAAGGTATCTTATGTTAGTAGTTACGCTTCAGTATCATATAATTTTGAAAATGTCGTGACTGCTGATCATATGGTTCCTGGTTCGAATCCCGGATCGGGTCAAAATTAGTTATTGAGTTTTTCTGTGTAGAAGTTCTCAGTAGCAGCATGGAATCTGGAAGTTGACGGTGTTTCACCTTTGTGCCACGAAGAGCACGTTGCAAAGCAGAGTGAGGTAATACAGTGCTAAATGCACCTGTGCACACACTCGAACACTATAATCCTGTCCTGCACATATGGCTACTTGCCGTTGAACAACATGAGAACCCGTGGCTACACGATCAGCAGTCGAGCTTACGATCACTATATCAACGAGGCAGTCAGATAGTCAGAACCTTTAGTTACACTGTACCCTTCAGACAAGAACACAGCTGTGCACCGACTGCTGCTTCGTGATAGGAATAGTTAAGGACGTACTTTCCCAGACGGATACCAAGTTGAAAGTAGTCTTACCATCAAGACCTGCTTGTACCTACTCTTTTATGGTTTTTTTATAGGATAGGGTGACAAACGAGCACACAGTCCACCTGATGGTAAGTGGTTGCTGTGACCCATAGACATCTACATTTATCCTCAATAAAGAATCAAAATGCAGATGCGTCGTCACCCGTGAGGAATAAGATGGAATGCCTCTTTTCCATTAAAAGGGGTCTCCGATTCTCTACATTGACCATAGGAAAAAACAGTGTCAAGCTGCCATTTTACGCGGGTATTCTGTGAGAGCGTGGTCTTTCCCCGGTCGAGCCGACCCATTAATGCTATAACTATACTACTAATATAGCTGCAGCATGGCTCTACCACGTATAAATATGTTTATATATTAGTTACGATCATTAGTCACAACTGAACTTGAATTCTTATCTAGCTGAGCGTATTTTATGTGCTTTTATTATTTTAAGGTGTATAAAGCTATGGTGGTTTGAGTAAGAGGCAAGAGTAAAACTTGATAGGTAGGAAATATTTATTTCCTGTTATTTAAAAATTGATGTAACATGCTATCATATTTCTTATACGCGTTGGAGCGAATTACATTCGTTTTGTTAATGGTTCGAGAAATTAGCATCTTCATTTGCTAATAACGAATAATTCAATCATTATCATATGAAACAATAGCAAAATTGTGCCTTTGTTTAGCTTAAGCCTTCTTCTTGACGTACATAACGTCGTCAATGATTCTCGGCAAGCATACCCACATAGTTCTTCAAGCTTAAGGTACGGATGCATACCTTTTAGCACAAGACTTACTATGCGTGTTTTTCAAATTAGGTGCATATTGTGTGTTTACAACACATGTAATTACGGAATTTCACCATTTGCAACCAATGCGGACGAGTTTTAAAATGAAACCGCGATCCGGTCAGGTAAAATCTGAGTCATCTACGCCCGTCTTGGTCGTTCAACTTTCATTATTGTTTATTTATATTTTCATTGTCCGAGAGACGACGCGTGCGAAACCCCATAAAACACGCAGCGGAGCTACTCAAGAGAATTGACGCAGTGCAGCGAAGAATACTGGCTATTTTAGCTGCCGATAATCAATTGTCTGGTAAAGCAAATAGGTAATGCTTTTGTGCGCGTGTGTTGCGTCTGTGTATGTGTGATATTGGATATACTTATAAATGTATCTACTGGGTGCATGTATGCAATGTACGTAATTTACTTGAGTATCAATAACGTCTATCAATCGTCTATATTCTTATTCTCTTATAGGTTTCACATGATTACACGTTATTTAGCAGGTACTTTCTAGGTTACGTCTTTGTGTCAATTCACCTGCTAAGCGTGACGATTTAGGCAAATACTTGCCGAAACGGGAGAGGCTCATGTGCAGCAGTGAACTTTTACGAGCTGATGAAGAGACAGTTAAACATGATTTAATACACGTTTATCATGATACAAAGTCTTGACTTGAATAATCACTTAACCTCGACCTTACATATACATTCAACGAACTATAAATTAAATTACTTCAACTATGTAATGGGCGCAGCGAAGACATTTTCTACTCCTTTATTATGTCCTCTAGACTGAAATTCGATCACGGCGGCCACTAGCCATCTGCGCCAGGGAGGATTATAGTAATCAAAATGCGTGTGGCAAACACAGGTTTACTTTCTTTTCAAACATTCATAGTCTAGTCAACATGATCGCCTCGACACGATCGTAGAGGGATCAGACGCGGGACCAACGTGACTTCACCTGCTTTCCGAGGTACGGGGTATACACCGCCAACTTTATGACTCCAAACTGCTACTGAATACTTCTTGACAGAAAATTACTCCCGACTCCCCGAGTCCCGACCCTATGAGGTTCCGGATTAGGATCGGAAACCTCATGGTCAGCAAACGCACTTACGGACCACTAGTCCAACGAGGTTGGTTATTCCTCAATAAATTCCATATTATTGCGCAAACGTGTGTTGCTTGAAGTACAAGTTGGTGGGATACATGAGTGTAAAAGCATTTGTGGCGACGACCCGTTGCCGGTGTAAGCGAACGCCTCAGTCACCCGTATCCGGTTCAGATAAGAACTTAATTCAGTAGGCGTTTGCGGCGGGCCTTTCTGAATGTTAAGCAACCATCGGCCCCATGCACGATTCTATTAAATATCCTATGCAAAACTAGCCATTTGATAGGAGCCACACGTGTAGAAACGTCCTTGGAAAAATGATTCAAACGGTTACTGATTTGTTATTCATTGTTCCAGGAATCGAGTTGTTTTCGTCAATAGTTTGAAATTTAATACAAACCTCAAGGATATTTTATAGGATGCTACATGCTACGTTACTATTTTCATCATATTATATTTTTAATATAATTTTTTAAGTTCTGAAGTTTTATCGTTATAAAAATTAAGCCCATATTTTTCCAACCTTAACGGTGAGTTTTATTTTACTCTATTTAAATGTGGGACCTTTCCGGAAGTAATAACCAATTTAAAAAAAAAAAATTGGTTCACAGTTGACGAAGCAATTGCGTAATATACAAAAAAATATAGTGAAATTTAGGACCCCTCCTTTTTTGAAGCCGGCTTTAAAATGTACTAAATGGTTGTTTATATGGGGTAGTAGGTTCCCTTACGCCCACTAAATACCTATAATTGGCAATTATTTTATCTAAATTTCAACACATCGTGTTCGTTGTCGTAGTCGTTCGTTACCTTCATATCCATCGATCCCTAATAAAAAACTAAAGACGCAATCCCATGCAAAAGTTCTCTAAAAACTGTCGCAAATTGTTTTGACGTCATTCTAGTGGACATAAATATACATTAATGTAAATTCAAGCTTAAATGCATTGCCTAAAGTTGTATTCACAAAGCTATGTACAAATAAAAAGCGCACCCAAATATTCGAGTGGGCGCTCATTCTATAAAGACATTTTTGTCATTGGCTGTGTATCTAGCTTTTGATTAGTGACGATGTTCATATCCTTTATTCATGTTAAAGTATGATAAAAATTAATTCATTATCGATATCGATAGACACATAGTTGCAACCCTAATGATCTAGGAGTTGTTCGCTAACGGTACTAGCTTTTCGTTTTCCAAGATGTGCGAGTACCAACCAAGTACATCGCGTGTATACGCGGAGTCGGGTCACGCGAGCCCGGGCGCGGTGAATGTGAACAACCTTGGCAAGTGCTCCGTGCACCGCACATCGATGGTAATCGAGTTGGTACAACTTGGCTTTAGGTCTGAAGTGAAGCTATAGATATTTTTGCTGTTTACTGTGACCCAAGATATTTACAGCTTTTTTTTTAAATCAACGCACCGATATATTTTTTTTAATTCTAAAAACTAACAGAAAATATTTAGAGGGATGTAACTAATTAAAAAATAAAATTGTGGAATACCTCTAATACGGAAGACCAGAACAGCAGTTGAAGACACAGTTTAGGGCCACCGTCCACTTTATTCACTCAGGTATCGCACTTACTTTGCTTTTGTTTGTTTTGGCTCTTTTAATGGATGTTCTGGTTTAGACTTAAAAATTAGGATTTTTAATTTTTCAAGTAATTGTTTTATTTAAGCCAAAGTTCCCTTATGTTTTAGAATTAGTGATTAGAAATAGAGATTGTATATTGTATATTAGAAATAAAGATTGCAAGCTGTATTTCACTCACCTGCACATTAATATCTATTTATAACACAGATAACTAATAGGTATTCAAAATATAAATTAAACGCTTCGGTGCGATAAAGATATCTTGTACTTGGTTGTTTTTTAGGGTTCCGTACCTCAAAAAGAAAAAAAGGAACCCTTATAGGATCACTTTGTTGTCCGTCTGTCTGTCTGTCAAGACCCTTTTTCTCAGGAACGCGTGGAGGTATCAAGCTGAAATTCATATCAAATACTCAAGTCTACTGTCCCTTGGACACGTACACATTCGCAAGGGAATCAAAACCTACAGGGTACTTCCCGTGAACTCAGAATCTTGAAATTTGGTACGAAACAACGTTTTATAGCACAGATAAAGGAAAAATTGCTAAATCATAAATTTTTAGTTACATCATATAATAAAAATATTTTTAATAATTTTAAACTTATATACCTACGGATTTGTTCGGAACCCTCGATGCACGAGCCCGACTCCTACTTGGCCGGTTTGTTTATTTATAATATACTATATTAATAATTTATTGCTGTTTCTCTACAGAAACTTGGTAAAATCTCTGGTTTTTTAACAGATTTAACAAATCGACACGTACGTTTAAAAATCCGGTTTAAAAAAAAAAAAACATGAAACACGATAGACGTTTATAATTTGAGGATACTTCGGGTACACATTGTTAGATTTTTTTATCTACGTCTCATCTGTCATGCTACAACATCCTACCGCTACGCCGCGCAGTGGAAGGGTTAAGGCTCGAAACTGGTTCCATGCTAATGCAATTATCGGAAACTGAGACCGGGCGCTAAGTGACGAACGGAACGGAAGATGCATTTGTATATGTACCTATAATACGTGCACTACAAATGTTTTAGTATGTAGATTCCTAGTTTGAGATAGTAGCTTATTGGAAATAGATTTTGATTATATTATATGTCTTGTTTTCAAATATACATAACAAATAAATAACAGATACTTCGTTGGAGCAGTGGCTCAAAAGCGGTTCGCAGCAGTTCGAATAATAGTTCCGGGTCTGATTGTTTGTCTATGTACATTTTTTACAGTAAATTTTATGTAAAACGCCTCCCCAGATTAAATGGAGGGGGGGATAGCATTAAAACTTAAAACATTGTAGCTTTTATCTTTATGACTGTCATAGTAAATAAACTGAGGTTATCATCCGTAAGACCTTATATAATTGAAGTTTATTGAGCCCTAAACGCGTTGGCATGGCACAACCTACGCGTATCTTTTGATATTTACAGTAACTTCCGCCTGCGTCAAATGGCCGTTAAATAAAGAAGTTAAATAAATAAATAATGTTAGTTAAATAGTGTTAGTTAATAGTCAATACAAAAGTCAATTGTTTTCATAAGCTATCTAGATACGTAATTAACCTAACGATTAGCAACGCTATGCCCGTGTGCGATCAAACCTATGAATGATCTCAAGATTTTATCATATTTTTCAATACGAGCAACACGCATTCACGAAGTGTGTGAATGTGAATACATTTACGACTATTAACAATTAAAACCTTCATCGTACATACCTACATAGATATCATTTTGCTAACTGGCCACATTTACATAGCCGAGCTTTGAAATGAACGAAAAATGTTATTTATATTTTTATGGAAGGTTGTTAATTATTATTATAATTATATGCGGGTAATAATTTTCGGTATGTACCTACTGAATTTATTTTAAATTGCGTGATGCGTGACGTGAATGGTCTTTGGTGTGATTTTAAAATATTTAAAATCAAATTTATTTTGAAGAAAAATACAAGTAATGCTCTGAACGTTACTAATACTCCCGTTAATCACTCCAAGGAAGTAAAAAATGGTTGAGCAAAGTCACAACCTTCTGAGTTTGCGGTCTGAACCCGCAGTGAAACACCTAGGTCTAGAGTCTAGAAAAAATAATGGTTTAGACTCTAGACCATTATTTTTTAGAATTTAAATACGTATTGATGAAACTCACTTATCAGTAATTTAACAGAGCTCGGCTCATCGACGACTGAAGAATGAGGAGATTAGGAGGAGGAGGTTTTCCACGCTGAACTCATTCAGCGTAGAAAATAATAATAAAAATAGAAAACCAATAATCTCCTCATTGCATATACATATCATAACGAAAAACCTATTGATTTTTTCTACAGTTCTTTTAACGTAAAAAAACGAAATTCCACATCGTGTCAAGCATTACACAGTTATATGGCGCGGTGCAATTATTAAAGACTTATTATAAGTTAAATATATAGATTAATAAATTTCGCTACGTAATATATCGGAACAAACGGCAACGTTACCAGCTGCATTACGCACACCTGTCCGGTATCAGGCTATTGCCTGTGACATTCGAGAAAAGAACACGACCTGCTTAATTGTCATAAATAGCAATCGTTACATTTTACTCCGAACCACGTTAAAAATATTTTTCTTTGTCTAAAATGGTAAATACTTTTATCGATTTAAAAATAGACTGTCCCAATAAGGAAAACCTTGGTATTCTTAAATGTGTTAAAGAGATCTAGATGCTGCCATTTAGGTACTGGGACCCGAATGGTATGGAAATTGCGGTCATACTAATGATTCGTATATGAAATATAATCATAGAAGTCAATCAATATAATTTGTACCTTTGCAAAACGCGTTTCATTAAACAATAACACTACTTAACAACTGAAGCCAGCAAAGAGTGTTCCAGAACTGGTGTTTAGAAGGTTATTTTTTAAAGTGTTTTGTTCCCAGGTAAGGAGAGTAGTATATTATCCTAAACAGTAAAAGATTTATTCCAAAGAATTCTCAGACATGTTGAGATTATGTTTTTTTTTTTTAAAGAATAATGATGACAAACAAGCACACAGTCCACTTGATGGTAAGTGGATGCCATGGCTCATAGATATCTATGCTCGATTAAGAATCAAAATGCAGATTCGTTGTCACCCCTGAAGACTAAAATGGAATGCCTCGTTTCCATTAACATTAATTCAGTAAGCACATGACAGCGCTATTACTTCAAATGTCATCGTACATGTCTATAAAGTGCATAGAAATATAATTATGCAGATTAGAGGCTGGCTAGAATCGCAGCGGGACCACAGCTTTGGGATTAGCGAGGGTAGATCCATAATTAACGTGGGCGATTCGGCCGATTGCCCAATCGCGTCTGGCTCGATATTATTTAAATTGTAAAAACCATTTGAGCGCAAAATAATTGCCCCGGGGCTTCGGTGATGTCAGCGTACACAATGCATTTTGAATCGGTAAAGTTTTTGCAGTGATGTTTTTGTTTGGCTGAAGGACATACAAGGACGTTGCGCAAAGTGAACAGCCGTCCGTATATAGTGTGCAATAACGTTTTTTTTATTGCTGTTAATGTTTTTCCGTAGTGCTGTAGGTCTGTATAAAAGTGAGCAATATATATACAACTTTAATTGTTGTAGTTGTATTCGCAATTATTTTTTCTCTAGTGTTTTCTTCCTTATGCATTAATTAATTATATTAAACTAAGTGGCTCATAGGCTATGCACTCGTAAATACCACAGTATGCGAGCAGCGCGGGTTCGATCTCCGCCGGCATCAATTAAATTGTTAATTGCAACTTTAGTGCTGATTTCCACGTTGTTGGCGGGGAAGGGAAATTGGTTGTTTTAGAAATATTTCTAGGAAATGCTAAGTTCGCCGTTGCAGCAAGTCTACGCTTTAATTGCTC
This sequence comes from Parnassius glacialis, assembly GCA_033319125.1. Classification (NCBI taxonomy): domain Eukaryota; kingdom Metazoa; phylum Arthropoda; class Insecta; order Lepidoptera; family Papilionidae; genus Parnassius; species Parnassius glacialis. The sequence continues at coordinate 11,128,943 of JAVANC010000006.1, forward strand.
TATAGTTCTCGTAAAATGAGGGGAAGCGTGTTCCCAGCAGTAGGACGTATATATGCTGCAATTTTGTGGCAATAAATTATGTACACTTCAATAACTTTATGTCAAACTTATCTTGTACTCTCCACTTAGCTGCAGACTCGTTGCAACTTGTTCTCCCATTTAGTACTTAAACTATTATTCTGTAATGGAGTCGTCTGCTGCATCGATAGACTGGGATACGTCTCCCGGATTCCATCGGAGCGTTCCTTTGGGAAATTTACTCTGTCTTCTCAGGCGGACAATGCCGGGAATTTGTCTGTCTAACAATAGACGCGGTGATGCTCGATCTATTTATAATATCATCATTAGTAACATCGGCATTCGATTTGGCAATCTTATCTTGTCTGTCTACACTACTGTATATTCTAAAATGTTTTACTAGGGCTAACATTCACTAAACGAGAGAAGAGATTTTGATTCGTGTGGTGTAGGTAGTGTTAGTTGTGCTTTTTATGTGGTGTAGTATAGTTGTTTTTAGAATTTCAAATGGCAGACGTGAATTTTTCCTAAAATTTTCCTTTGAATTAGAAAAAAAAAATGTCTAATTATTATAAGGCATTTTAATCTATTTGTATTCACGAAAATTTTGGATGAATAGCTTCAAATTTCAAATATTTATGACGGCTCTTTGGTGCAGTGCCTTGACATTGATTTGCGGCGCTAAGAGGCGACGGGGTCAAATCCCACACGTAACTAATTTTGTACGACCTACAAATAAATAATTCTATTCGCTAACATTGCTGCCATCAAAATTATAGTCACTTTGTAGTACATTGCGTCGTATGCTTTATGAGCCGTGGTAGCGATGGTAGCGGGGTAGCGTGTTACCCGTCGTATTAAATATGAAACGAAGGTTTAATATTTAATACGAAGCAATGTACTTACAAAGTGACTACCTGCTTCTGACGTGTGCAATTTATGTATGTAAACGTTTTCCACGATACTTGAGAAAATCCTAGTATGGAGGTAACATTTTATATAAAAACAAATAACTATCATCGGTATATCGGTAGGATCACAATAAGTAAGTCCAGTTACTTCATCACTCATCACAAACATTAGCAAGGCCATAATATTTAAGATCTTTCGATCTTTATTGTCTTCTTTTCGAAATTAATTCCATAAAATAAAATTAATTAAGATGGGATTATTTATCTTAATTATAAGATACAGCATACAAATAATGAAGATATACATACATTTAGCTTAAGTATGAGTTAGTATTGGGAGTATTGGGACGAAGTCAGCCTATATTTTCTTATTGATATATATTATGTTAAATAAAATTTAATTTAATGTGAAATTTGAAGTCTTCGTGAATTGAGTTGCATACATAGGTACGTATTCGTTTAACCATTCAAAAAAGAACGAGGAGTGCAGTTAGTTGCCTTTAATTTATCAGAACCGAAAGCCAAATTAAAGTCTTGCATAAAAGAAAAACTTAATTCGCTCCGGACCCCCTAACCTTGTACGTATTAATTATAATCATTGTGGCGCCACAAAAAATTGCGCACACATCCGTGACGAATGCAAGATGTTAAACGAACTTGCAACTCAGCACAGTGCAGTTCTGTAATGATAACAAAAATTTGTAAACGAATATTTACTACTTATGTTACTACATCTTGCCACTTATGTTTTAATTAATTACGATTACATGATTTTGAATAACGTATTTTGTGAAAATCAATCACCATCTCTTCTGATTATCGATTTGTATAGACTATTTAAAATTTTAAGCATAGAAAGAACATGTCATATCTATTTAATGATAAACTGGGAAGTCACCGATTTTTAAATCTTTGTAATATTATCCTAAGGCGAAATACAAAAGTATTTAGTATCTATACAATAAATACGTCAATGTTTTTATCGTAGCCCATGTTAATGTTGATATTTAAATCTATACGAAATACTTGAAGCGTGAAGGAAGGCCAAAGGTCCCCCCTCATGTATGCATAGTTGACTAAGTCAACAATTTATTGGATCCCATCTATCAAGATACGTCGCCGTATTGTCCAATTGCATTCCTGGGTACAGCCGGTCGATTAGAATTTCGTAATCGGCCTGCCGGAGTTATTAATTTGTTTCAGATTCATCTCTGTTTAACAACCTTGTCACGCGATGTGTTGAGCCGAGGGAATTGATGAATATTTCATTTCATAGCTACTGTTGTTTTAATCGTTTGTGGTACATCATATAAAAAAAAAGACATTACATTGGGAGAGAGGTAAATGTAAAATGTTTCCCTTGCTGTAATTCATTTTGTCAATGATGCTTTAAACCTTTAAATTTAATCTATGGACAAGAAGTTTCAAGCGCGATATCGTCCCATGCATTTAGATCAATAAGGAGGAATGGAAACGAAACACACTTAAGAATGACATTAATGAAGGAAGAGGACATAGCTTTATGATATTTCCGCATCAGACAATGTAATCATCGAAGTTTGTAGCAAAACGAACAATGGCTTGGCTGGTCTTAAATAGTAATCAACAAAAGTTTTGACTATGCCTACGTAAAGAAGAATTTAGAGTGTATAATTGAATGTATAAATCATTGTCCTTATAATATTAATATATTAATCTTGTTTTATTCGAATTTTGTCAACTCAAAACGGACGACTTTTTTATTTGCAACGATGAATTAAACAGTGCTTATTCAAAATCCAGTCCAAGCTTTTGTACTAAAAATGGGAAGTCGACCCGTTTGTCGGTTGAAGATTAAATAAAAGCATATATAGGTATTCTTAATTTAAAAAAAAATTGCTGTAAGTTCCAGTATTCAGAGTTCGTTAAAATATTTTGTTTAAATCTGTTCATATCGGTAATTTCCTCAACAATTTTCTTCAATTAGTACAACGCGGCATTTCTTCGATCTCATAGATTACTGTTATCAAATGTCGGCTCCATCACAACCTGCCAAGACGTTATGTCGTTAGCTTTCATTCGCCCCCTCGATCCGACCGCAAATCGTACCTTCGCATGATGTTGCGGCCCATTATTAATTCTGCATTACAACGGTCGCTAATTTCACGTGATATGAATCCAAGGATATTCGCCCCAGGGCACGAGGTAAACACCAATTAATCCCGGCAACACGATACACTGCCGAGGGGAGGGTTGGCGAGCCCCATCGGTGGCAGATTGCTGCATAATCCCGCTGCATTTCTACAGCTTCCAATGCAATCACCTTGGAGGGCGTGTTTGAAGGGCCCCATTCAATGCCTCACGTATCGCGGCAATATATTTTATTCCAGCTCATTGTTAGTGGATCGTTCTTGTTGTATTGACGTAATGTAAGCTACTTTATACACGCGGTTGCACTCCTTTAGTTTCTTCGTATCTATTTACTCCACAACTATATTGTACAATACTGAGGCATACCTCGGAGATTCTACTATAATGTCGTAGTTCGTACCGTAGTATTTTATCCCCAAATAAGTGGAATTCTTAATTTTATCTCCAAATTTCAGCCTCGCCTGACTATCGTGCTCGCTGCTGTGTGTACAAGAGTAATCCGAAAGGACGTTTTCGGGTACAAGCTACTTAACCTGTAAAATTAAAAGCCGTTTGTCTAATGATACTATTGACACAGTGCTTTCTTTCAAGCTATTTATGATGGCACAGGCTATTTATGATATTCTTTTTAGGATTACTAACTTCTGAAGTCTTATATTGTATTTTGATTCCACCCAGTATCAATTTTTGTATAAATTATTTTTGAACATGTATTGATATTTCCTTACATTTTCTTTCATTTTCTCAAGATCGTCATCTACTGTAGGGTTTGGTTTTATTTAAGAATATAGGGCGAGATCTCGCGTGATAGGAAATGTTATTATCTCGGCGTGATCAAAATCTCGCGAATTACATTCCCTAACAGCCATCTATTGGAAGCCATAAGATCTTTTTGTATATTCAATAGTCGTCTCCTACGACAACCACGGTACGCAATGGGGTGATGAATTTACTTGCTAATCGGACCACAGACATCTGAAATAAGCAGACTAATTACAAAAAATTTATCCGAAAATGCCAAACCCATATCCTAAAAACTTAAAGGCTCTGCATTTACCAATGTAACGTGTAATGTAACCAACCAGCGTGATCAGTATGAGCAAATTTGTTTAAGAAACCTGTGCCAACTGGCAACTTGCGCACTGGTTAGGCCGCGAACAAAGAAATACACTCGCCCAGATGACCGTATTATATAACTATCGTTTCTATTGAGGGGTTTTCTTGGATACATTATTAGAAACATGAGGTTAGCACAATATGTATGTTTTTTTTTAATAAGAAAAGGGTGACAAACGAGCACACAGTCCACCTGATGGTAAGTGGTTGCTGCGGCCCATAGACATCTACATCTATCCTCTATTACAAATCAAAATGTAGATGCGTTGTCACCCGTGAGGACTAAAATGGAATGCCTCATTTCCAGTAAAAAGGGCCTCCGGCTACCTGCACTCACCAAGCGAAACGCAGAGGTAAATCTCTACTTCACGCTGGTTTTTTGTGAGGTCGTGGTACCACCCCGGTTCGAGCCGGCCCATCAGTGCGACAGCAAAAGCTGCCGCGTGGCTCTACCACTTTCATCACATTACACAGTTTCATATCTTATATTTACTTTTTAATGTTTTATGACAGTTTTATTATTTTTAATTGTTAAAAGAAAGACGCTGGTGCGCATATCCTGGATTGTTGTCCTCGATCGCCTCTTGTGGCACCCACCGGACGATTTGGTGTAGTGGATATTTTTACACCGCCACCACACGGTTAAACTCACTGAAGTTTCATCGTAATCGCATGATTTGTATAGGGACGCATAGAAGACGAACAAATAGACCAATAGAACTTTTATATTTCATATTTCCGCGACTTATTAAAAAGTTAAGTAATTAAGTGTACAAATATGTACCTAACCGATTCTTTATTTACACAACAAATGATGTTAAATAATGCAACACACCCGATTACTACATCGTTTGTGTTTACGTAAAAGATCCCTTGATCACAATGATTCGTCATTTTGAATGTTACGTACGAATTACGTGGTAGAGCCATGCTGCAGCTATATTAGTAGTATAGTTGTAGCACGAATGGGTCGGCTCGACCGGGGAAGGACCACACTCTCACAGAATACCAGCGTAAAATAGCAGCTTAACACTGCTGTGTTTCGTATGGTGAGTGTAGAGAACCGGAGACCCTTTTTACTGGAAAAGAGGCATTCCATCTTAGTCCTCACGGGTGACAACGCATCTGCATTTTGATTCTTTATTGAGGATAGATGTGTATGTCTATGGGTCACAGCAACCACTTACCATCAGGTGGCATGTGTGCTCGTTTGTCACCCTATCCTATAAAAAAAAATCAGCAAAACGGAACACTTATGGAATGATTTTAGCATCTGTCTATCTTTTGTCGCGGAAGAGTTTATCTCTGATGACGTTTCACGTGGAAGATTGAAATTTGTCAGTTATATAATGAGGAGGAGAGATGAAAGAAGAGTTGATTTTATTTTAACATTATCTCTCTTCATCGAGATATTTTAAAAGTTAAAATTAAACTTGCAGCCTATACATACGTCCCACTTTTGGGCACAAGCCTACTCTCATTTCTGAGAGGGTTTTAGGGCAAGGAAAAGTCGTCCGCGCTGCTCCAATGCGTGTGTGCGAACTTCACATGCCTTCGAAATTTTTTTTTCTTATTTCTCAAACATACAGGTTTCCTAACGATGTTTTCCTACACCGCTGAGCACGTCAGGATTATTTTATTTTTTAATGCTAGACAGTAAAGTTAAATATTATCCTGTCATTCCTGAGAGGGTGTCAGAGCAAGGAAATGTTCGATGGGTAAAATAAGAAAAAAATAGAATATTATAAAAAAAAAGCGTGAGTGTCGTCGTACACTCGGTAGGAACGAATTTCCTTTTGTAGTACCTATATTATGATTTATAAGCGTATTATATTATTGATTAACAAAAACAAAGCGTCTATTAAAATGAAGCGTCATTTTAAAATAAAACAAAGTTTCTTTCAAGGCAAGATAAGAAAAAGTGCGAGGGAGAAGAAAATTATTCCATCTCGCTTTTTTATTGCCGTCAAGGCCGTCTACACTACATCAGAAGGGGTCGTGACGGAAAAATCTTACACTTTTTGTCGCCTAGCCCCCATCCGCTGAATTCGTACCGTCCGATAAGGAACTTCGTTCCAATAATTGTAAAAAAGTTTTCAACGTTCTTTTCCCTAGTTTTCTTCATTTTTAAATATTATTTGGCTGACGTTGTCATTTGTTCAACTGACGTGTCCGTTCTACTCCCAAAGTTTGCTCCGCTTTTAAAGTTCGAGTTTCGGTGACGCGTTTGAATTTTAGGCCGCTGTTTTCTCCCCCTTTTTCATTTAAACTGTCCGACAAAGCAATCCGTGATTGACTTGTCATACTGAATTACCTCAATTATGTACGATCAATATAATGTCGTTGAGTTTGGATAGATAAAAGCAACATTTTAATTTTAATTACTGGAATTTTTATTCTGACGGGTCCGTAAGGGATATTTTATATAGGATTAAAATTCTTAAGTTGAATCACGCGAAGAAATTCGCGATTATAAAAATAAAATAATGACTTAAACTCACTTTTGGTCTTTTTCTTACTATATAGTACAAGTTCCTTCATCTACATTCCCCCATACCACTCTTACATGCAGCTCTTCCCCCAATAATTGCTTTGGAGGGAATATTTGCCATAGTTGTCACGCTTGGCAGGCGGGTTGGTAACAGCAGCTTTTAATTACTTTTGATTGTTATCAGCAAGACGCTGCTGCACATCTTCCGTTTCATTTTTCCTATGTTGCCTCATACGATATGTATGTACGTAGTGATTTCTCTTACCCTGTCACAGCAGGGCACGGTGTAAATTTCAATAAAGAATAAATGATATAATGATTTAAACGTTTCACCATACATGTTTAACGGTTCCCTGTAGGGTAGGTAATAGAAACGTAGAATTTATGGTTAAATATAAAAGGGAGGAAAAAAACGAACGAATAGCCTTTCTTCAATTCATTCTCTCAATTAATGGCAGACCGCATCTTTATTTACATAATAACTTACACTACGGATGACAACACCCATGACTACAACCATGGTGAACTCGAATTCATCATGTCCGTAACCGATCTACATAATATACAGGGTTATTTTTCAAAGACTAGTCAAATTTAATAATTAAGTGCAAAATATAAATACTGATATACACTTTGTGCAGTTTTTAATAATACGCGTAAATAAGGTTTCTACATTTATTTCACAATATCCGAAATTGAATGTGATTTATGGGCAACAACAGCGCGCGCTCGTGTGTACGAGTCAATGAACGGAGCTTTTGCCTACTTCCTACTTCCTTAATGACACGCTCAATACTATGATTCCAATTTTCACTTCATACTTTAAACGGGCTTAGGTACGTCATAATAAATAAAATATTTTTTTACATTTTGTGGCGTGTGGGATTGATGGTATGCAAATAAAAATTCTACACTCTATGAATTACATAATTGGTAATGAAATGGGCGCTATCAAGAAGAATTCAGTACCTACTATCCACACATACTGGCTAACTCTGAACTCGATCTTCCCTATAATATTGTAGTCTGACTCGGTCACTGTGTTTTCTACAGCCGAGCTTATTACTGAATGATGCGCGACAATGTACCCTTACGAATGTGTGCGTGTATAAAATAGTAAACGTTAGATATTTATGAATGAAAGTCAACTGAAATAATGCATTACCACGTATTTTGAATTTAAGAGATAATAATGACAGAATGTTTGAGATTTTTTTTAAATTAATTTTTCTTCACCATTTTCCTATATTATTTATATTGAACCTTCTCTGCAAATTTGGCCGGTAATTGCAAAATAACCCTAAATGTGACCTTGTTAAGAAAATGGTTTAGGCGTATAAATTTTACGTTTTCATTTAAAAATTTTCATTTAGGTTTCATTTTATAAAAAAACTATGTATTGTGATACTAAATTCTGTTTGGAAATCATCACGGGACACCGAATTAGTTATAACGAGCTCGCCGCGTTTGATCGTAAGATTTTATAACAAGTCTTATTCATGTAATTTCACCTTATACCACAGATTAATAATGCTTATACGTCCTACGTGATAGTTATATTATGCTCGGAAAAAAATACGCATACATTTTATTTTTAAAATACTTTATTTTAATCGAGATAAAATAAAAATTATTATTTAATCACCGAGAAAAACTGTAACGTACAAGTTCTTGTTTTGTTATGCGATAACCATATAATATTTTTCAATAATATGAAAGCCATGGTATTAGCCATACAATCGGCTACATTTGTATCTAGATCCTATGTTCCCTGATAACTAGGAAAAACGTTTCATATACAGTAACTTTTTGACATAGATTACTTCCTTTTGACCACCGAATGCAGCGGAGAAGGGAGCCTTTTAACGTAGGAAATCCCCGCCTTAATGCCGTATGGTTTATACACTTTGCACCAAATATATTCGCATATCGTTCATAAGCGGTGCTCAAATATCAAAAGATTCCTTTTCGCTAATAATTTGTTAAAAGACGTCAATGTATTATTAACTCGATGTTATAATTAGTTCTTAAGGTCCTTGTGCAAATCACACCAATGGTAATTCAAAGCCGTAGACCTTTCCAGAACCACGTAACTAACCCATACAAAAGAATCTAATTAGTGATCAAAACATATAACACTAATAAATATGCTTTCTAATTATATATATATATATATATATATATATATATATATATATATATATATATATATATATATATATATATATATATATATATATTGTTACTATGAATAGGCGAATATTGTTGTCATGAATAGACATCTCCAAGGTGACAGAAATATCACCAGCCTCCCATCTTAAAACAGGATGGTGATAAAATGCCCATTGTCTAATCTATACAAATAAATAAAATTGAAGTGTCTGTTTGTAATGTCAAAATTACAGTATTTTACTAAATGCATATGAAAGTATATACGGTACTAATAACAAAAATACAATTTTTAATTCTTTTGTCTGTCTGTCTGTTTGTTCAGGATAATCTCCGAATCAACTGGACCTTGATGGATGACTGGATTTTGATGGGATTTTCACTGGCAGATAGCTGATATCACAAGGAGTAACTTAAGCTACTTTTATTTTAGAAAAAATATTATGGTACCGTGCAAAAAAATTAAAACTGCAACTAACACGCGGGCGATGTCGCGGGGAATAGCTAGTAGAAAGTAAAGTTACAGTCTATATGTCCTACTCTTGGGCACAGACCTCTCGTTATTGAGAGAGTTTGTTTGATATACAAGTCTTAAAACTGCTGGCGTTTTTTTGAATGTTAGATTGTAATAGAAACGATATTTTTTTTACTTTCAAGTCATTATACCGGTCAGAACAACTTACGTTGGACTTATTAGGGCCAGATCAATATTTCATGAGCTCCTCAGATCCAATTCGGCTCTGCCACCGCTACCGCCACCTAAATGGAATGTTCATCTGTCTATCGTGTAAATTACCCTTTTTTCTCTTGTTCACCGCGTAATGAACTTTTTTTTAATTTCTTCGCTTTTTTTTCATAAGCTAAACCGTCGTTTTATAAATATAAATAATTTCTTACCTGAGAACCGTACAAGTGTATTTATTTACCTATGATTTTTATTTCGTTCAAGTTTACAACAAATTTATATAACACAACTATATAAATATACAACTCTTGAATTTTACATTGCAAATCATTGGCAGACTACATATTGCAATTCGAAGCGTTTTAGCTTTTAAATGACATGCCCTTTTTTGACGTCCGATTTATGTTCCCAGAGCCGATTTACAAAAGGCGATTAAGCGATCGCAAATATATAATCGATACCCACTTTTTTGGTATTCATTAATCGATATATCGATTTGGCATACCCACAATAAATCAGTCGAGTGACGAAGCGTGTTTCGCGTTTGACGTTTTTTTTTATCAAGTTCCTCGATTAAAAAGCCGGCGGTGACGTTAAACAAAAACGCTGAGATATTATCGCGATAGTTCGACACCTCGCCCGTTCTCCGCAGGTTTGTAATTGCCGACCCGCAGCCCCCTCGGTCTTTCGGTGTGATTGCGAACAGACACGCAGACAATAATTGTACGCTGACGTTCCGTTACTATTGCTTGTCGATGTGTGTATTGTGTGTTATAGGGCTTACTTATACCACAGTATAAATATATATATTTATACTGTGCATATACTGAGGCGTTTCTTCATTTTGAAAGTAATAATATATATTATACATACCTCGCCGGTCTCAGGTTTCCCCTCATTTTTTAAATGGTTTATGGTCAAGAAAGAAATCCATCGCGCAGTCGTAACGCCTTATGCTGGGTTTCGATGTCTTTGTTTTTTTTTTTATTTTTACGCGGCTACGGATCAGCGATTACTTTGGTATTGTAGATGTGGGTGGCAATGATCATTAACCACCATGCTCGCATGCACGTATGTATAAAAAAGTTGAAATTAGGATTTCCTTCGCCGTATGTGCAGCTATAATATAGTTGCATTTCACTGCGACCGAGTTCGATTCCTGCTGCCACCAATGAAATTGTCAATTGCACTTTAAGTTGTTGATTTATCTCGTGTTCGGCAGTGAAGTAAAACATCATGAGGAAGCCTACATGTCTAAGGAATAAAATATTTGAAAGACGTGAAGTCCGCCAACACGCACTGCAGCAGCCCGGTGGACTTATTACTACAACCCAACAAGAGGAGGGCTGTGCCTAAGAGTAGGCTGTAACTTAGAATTAAATATTAGACAAAGTAAAACGAAGCAATAAAAAACGAAACAGCAATTCATTAAATTCAAATTCAAAATGTCGATCGTCACCCTTTTGACCGGATCGACTTTTCCCCCCTCGTTATGCATGGACAGGTGCTGCAACTGGTTTTAAGAAACCATCAGCGCACGAGACAAGCTCGGCAAATAAGTTTCTGGTGCATTATATAATGTCATATCATTAAACTACCATACGGTTTAATTTGGGCAGCCAAAACTTTGCCAGTTCTTATAGTAGAATTCTATTGAAATCCTCCGCAGGTACAAAGCACCCGTGTTACGATTCTCTGTTGTTCAGATGGCGGTTAGTACGTCGTACCTAAACGGTCACACCCGCTAACTGTTCCGGTTTAAAAGTTTTTTGTAGGGATGGGCAAGGTAAAAAAATATATCGATATATATCGAATCGATATTTTTAAACAGTATCGATATATATCGCGTGATAAATATCGATATATCGATATATCGTCATCATTTGCATGATGTATAGGTAAGGTCCAAAATTTTATTTACTGACGGTTGGACGACGAAAACAACGATACAATTTTTTTAAATATATCGAAATTGATACGAATTCGATACTCTAAAATAAATATCGTTATATCGATATATCGCGATTTATAATATCGACGATATATATCGATATTTTTATTAAAAAATATCGATATTTCGATATATCGATATTTTTTACCCAAGCCTAGTTTTTTGTTTTTTGCCATCTACCATTATCAACCTGCGGCAGCACATAGCTGGATATATAATACCTCTCTTTGGGCGCGCCGCTTAGTCCGGTCTTTTGCTACACGCATACAGTTGCCGCTAGCCACCATGTGCACATCGTCCTCGTCCCATATTATGTTAGCAGAGGCAAATGTTTATGACAGGATTATAGAGCATGAGTGTAAGCGCATACACAGGTGCACTCTCTATTCCCTCAACTCATATAGTCCCATGGGCCGGAAATTGGAAATGACCGCATATTTAAAAAAATAAGCCAGTATTATGCATATTATTTTTATTAACGTGTACTACCTACCTTTCATCTTTATCAATTCTCAGCAAGGAAGAAAACGTGTAAGGTTTTTGATTGATCACTCACATTCATCACAAAAACCGCTAAGGTATAACTGAGTATCGAGAGAAGGTATTACAGACTATAGAGAAGCCGGCGACATTTAAACGAAAAACTGTGATTTTTATCTACGTAGTGTTAGGTTCTTCATAAGAAGTGGGTGTATTGGCGACTTATGCATTAAACATGTGAATTTGAGTTGTTTGTATATGCGTCAGTTTTGTAACTGTCAATAAAATGTTAAAGTTACATTTTATAGATGTCCCACTGCTGTGTAAGGCTTTCTCACATTTCTCAGATGGTTTCAGGGCACTATGTGGCCAACAACAGGCATTGTGGCACCGATATTTCTCAGAAATGTAGGTTGCCTCACGATGCTTTTATTCACCGCACGGGCAAGAGCACGTGGTAAATCAGTACTTAAAATGGCAATTAACAATTTCATTGGTGCCGTCGGAATCCAACCCGGATTGCTCACGTACTGTAAATTTTACGGTAAACGTTTAACCTCTCCTTTTCTAGCTACCACGGCTTCTGTCATTTAAAATTATATTTTTTGATGATGTGCAATGATTCTAAGAGATGCTTCATCATCCCTTCAATTGGTTTATCTTTGAAGAAAAATTCACATACTCTCGTTGATACGAACGAACGGTTTTATATTAAATTACTTATTTATAAGCTATTCACTATCAATTGCTTTAAAGATTCACCCAAACAATCTTCGTCGAGCAGGCAAGTTGGTGACTGCAGATCTGACACCTTCATACTGATAATGTTGCTCTCCATCAATCACGTTGGTGTATATTTCAAATGGTTTTTTTTATATAGAAGAGGGGGCAAACGAGCATGCGGCTCACCTGATGGTAAGTGACTACCGCCGCCCATGAACAACCGCAACACCAGGGGAATTGCAGATGCGTTGCCGGCCTTTTAGGAAGGTGTAAGCTCTTTTCTTGAAGTTTCCTAAGTCGTATCGGTCCGGAAAATTCGCTGGTGGTAGTTGATTCCACAAGGAAGTTGTGCGAGGGAGAAAACTTTTTCTAAATCGCACAGTAGTGGACCGCCAATCATCCAGATGGTATGGATGGAAACGCGAGTGTTGTCGCGATGTGCGATGGTGAAATTGAGCAGCTTGAATTAGTCCGAACAATTCTTCAGAGCACTCCCCGTGATAGATGCGATAAAATACACAAAAAGATGCAACATCTCTACGCTGTGTCAGTATATCGAGCCGATCAGAAAGAACTCGGTCGTCGACGATTCGAACCGCTATGCGCTGGATGCGGTCAAGTGGAAGGAGCTGCCACTGGGGTGCCCCGGCGCAGAGATGAGAACAGTATTCCATGTGGGACCGAACTTGCGCTTTGTAAAGTTGCAAGCGATGTGCTGGCATGAAATACTGTCTCGCTCTGCTGAGCACGCCAAGCTTTTTAGAGGCCTATTTGGCCTTCCCTTCCAAGTCACCACGAAACTGCACGCTATTCGATATGTCGACGCCAAGGATTCCGATACTTGCTAAGGCAGCAAGGGGAGTGCCTTGAAACTGAGGAGATACGACAAAGGGGTTCTTTTAAGCGGTAAACGCGCAAACTTGTGTCTTCTGGGGATTGAACTGGACTAGATTTAGTCACCCCCAATCCGAGACTTTGTTAAGCAAAGACTCGACTTCAGACACAAGTTTGTCCCGGTGCCGACGACGTTTTCCCGAGAAATATTGGCACTTAATATTAAATATCAAGAAATATTGGTATATACAGTTTTGGAGACATATTACATAAATACAAAATTTTATGCGAATAAGGGCACAGCCTGCTTGCAAAAGCTCACTGAAAAAAAGCTTGATTTAATCGGAGGTGCAATTAGCACATTGTAAAACTCCTCTTTTTGTTGGTTTCAAGGGACTGTCAGATAAAATATAATCAACATGTTTATTTGCCACCAATGTTAAAGTACATTAAGCTGTTGTCAACCGATAGCTGATAGGAGGCATGTGTGTCCAGGACGTTCAGGGCACGCGAATAAGTCTAGAAAGGTCTAACGTCAACGATCTCACGCACCTGTCGTTTTAAGTAGGTATATTTGCTTTTTACGGTCCAGTGAAGTCGCTTAGAACTAGATGATTGCAGTATCACGTATTGAAGAGTGATTGTTAGTATATGTAGGGAATTTTTATACAAAAGTGTAAGTATTGACATTTTGACCATGTTGTGACAGTGTAAGAAGATCCACTAACCCATATCCTCCTGTAGGTGTCGTCAGAGGCGATAGAGGGAAACAAACCAGATGGGCAGCAGCAGCGTCTTCCTGATAACTAAAAAAAGACGGTCAAATGCGAGTCGGACTCTCACATGAAGGGTTCCATACTATCATAACACGTATTTGTAGTCGGGGAGCCCCCTTTAATTTTTAAATTTATTTATTTTTTAATTATTGCGGCAACAGAAATACACATTCCGTGAAAATTTCAACTGTCTACTTACCTATTACGGATCATGAGATAAAGCCCGCTGCCAGACAGCCAGACGGACGGACAGTGGAGGCTTAGTAATAGGGTCTCGTTGGTTACCCTTTGGGTACGGATACGGAACCATAAAAATAAAAAAACTATGCCAGATACACCCTATGAGGCAATCTATGGGGAGGCCTTTGTACAACAGTGGACTTTTGATAGATTGTGACGGTATTTATTCCATAGTAATTTAGTGTACTGTTTGTAGTTTATCTAAGCCTAAAAAAACCTATGAAACTATATTATAACATACCAAGATGCATAATTAGTTTTAAACACCTGGGCTGGGTTCGAATATGATTTTATAAATAACTAATAAAACATTTTCTTTTCCTTACATTGAAAAACGCGATAACGTATCATAATTGTATAACGTTGTTTGTTTTAAAATAATTAAATTTTCACCTTAACTCGGCGATATAAAACAGGGCTATCAAATTAATTTACTTTCATTGGCAACAAGCGATTTATTAAATAACGTCATTTATGGCCGATGCGTCCGCTTCCCTCCATTCCTGTACAGCCAGCGTTATCGAACGAAACCCATTAGCGATCTATTTACGTATCACAACCAGCTGCTTTAATATCACCTTGTTGTTAGTTAGTTAAACGTTATTGGCGATTTATGCTGTGGTATAATATTTTTAATTATTATGACTTAGGTACCTGTTTGTATAGCGTACCTGCTATTGATTGTTATCTAACAATCCAAGGCATTAAATTTCTGTGTGGTCAAATTATTATCTACACAATGTAAGTTGACATTTTTATGTATATGAGAGGAAGCAAACGAGCATGTGGCTCACCTGATGTTAAGTAACTACCGCCGTCAATGAACAACAGCAACTACAGGGGAATTGCAGTTGCGTTGCCGGCCTTTTAAAAAATACTTTTCTTGAAGGTCCCTAAATCGTATCGGTCCGAAAAATTCGCTGGTGCTAGTCGATTCCACAAGAAAGGTGTAAGAGGAAGAAAACGTCTTGTTAATCGCACAGTTGTGCACAATTTATGGAGAAGGCCTATGTTCAGCCGTGGACTTTTGATAGGTTGTAATAAATGATGAGAGTTTTGGCGGGAACTTGACCGGCGGCGGTTTGCTGCTCCTGTATTATTGTTTAAATAATGGTTTCAAGTGGACTTTGATATGTAAAAGTGGTGCGATTTTGTGTATTAAGTGTCTGTGCATGTGAACTATTAGTGGAAACTGTGAAACAAGTGCTCTGATGGTGATGTGATTCTCAAAATAAGGTGTCTGTCTGCTTAGGCGCCTTGAGATACCATCGCCAACCGTCAGCTGTCTGCTGGTTCAAGTTGCCGTCAAAATCTCCCAAGGGCTGCACAATGTGACGCATCAACATATTGTGAAGCTGTGTACAATGAAGGATAATTATAATATATTATAACTTCAGGCTCAGAAGAGCTAGATCCCAGAGCCGTAAAGCCAGTTATTAAAAAAAAGATGTAATAAATGAAAAAAAATACGTTGAAAAAGTAGAGTCCAGTCGCCATGCGTGACAGATTACTGATTGTAGTATCAGGCGTTTTGCTTCTAGGATGCTGCTTCCTGCCATCGTTCTGGGTATTGTAGCTCTGGCTAATGTTGAAATGGTGACTTCTGTCTCAATTACATTTTACAATATCTTAGTAGCATTTCTCTTCACCTAATTTTTTCTCACTACTGAATACATTTATTCGACGATCATGCCACAATAGGCATGTTCTATAATAATAATTAATAATAAATACGTCGTTATTTTTGATTAGCCTCTCGGTTATAGTTACGAATGGGGGACGCCGTGTTACCGCGGAGGAGAAATGTCACCTCTAGTACCTATTATTTAGAGGACAATGGAGATATCTGATGAACTCAGTCCAACCCTCTTAGCCTTTGACAGAGAGGGCTGCTCTGTGCGTTCGTTAATATAACACTGTATTGAATTCTATGAGAAAAGTTACAACTAACTATTAGATTTTAAAGAAAATTTGTACTTCTTCTAGGTAAGCATATCTCCTTAATGCTTATTATTTTTTTAATTTACCGCTTGTAATCTGTCATCAACGAAATAATATTCAATTATTATTTGAGAAAAAAAAAGGTTCTTCGCATACTATAAGTAACCGAATTAGATCCACATCGGCACCAATGAAATTATTAATTGCTATTTAAATGCTGATTTACTATATACTCGGTAATAAAGGAAAACATCGTGAACTCCGTCATCATGCACTGGAGGATTAATTGCTTCAAAACCCTTTCAGGAATGAGAAAAGGCCTGTAACCAGCAATGGCGATATACCTAGATCTATTTTACTTTTTTGTGCAAAGCAAGTAGAAACTAAACGATCAAGACAAAAAATTACATCGATACCTTTAACATGTTATGCATGTAATACATAAATTCTTGAAAGGGTAAACGTTCGTTGAGTATGAATCGTTTCAGGAGATTTAGATTGATTTACACACCGGCCGCACACTAGCATAATTGAGACGCCTGCAACGCAAACCCGTCCGCTGTAACATAGCATTTCGATTTTATACGTGTCTTTTTTTGCGGCTCACCGCATTAATATGCATTCGAGACGCGTGCCGCCGCTCAGCTGTTTCTTCTATGCGGTCGCAAGCTGCGCTCCGTAAAAGGAAACGAGGCCCACTCGTCGGATGGATTACGCCGATTACATCGCAATTATTCTTGAGCCGGCCTGCACAGCGTTGGACCACTTTCGCGTTCTTTGTTACGCGCGACATTGACCTCACCGATCGGTGCGGCCGCAGCTTAAAGATCGTTCGGCTTATGTAATTTTTCGGCTCACTCGTGTCAATGGCCCGACCTTGGAGTTTTCGCACGGCATAGACTTTACACGGGGCTTGCGTCATTACGGCATCTCGTACGACCTTGAGTATCTATGATAATACTCGTTGATGATAAAAATATAATATGCATGTTTAGACGAATAGATCATAACGTATTTTGTTTTAAAATAAAACTACTATTATTTATTATGTGATAAAACTGAAGTGACAGTAAGTGGCTATGTACTTTCTTTCCCCTTTAGAGCGAAACAGATCAGTGCACGCATTGCTGCGTGCCAGCAGAAATAGGTATGAGAGTGGTACCTACACAGAACGGTTTCGTAAGCAGAAAAGGAGGCATCCTTCGAACTGGAATGGGGTTCTACCACACGTGGAATTTAACGAGAACATTGACGGTTTTAATTTGGTTTAATTAAAGAACATTTATTTAGTGGAACTACCAGAGATGTTTTTACGTGATGGAGTTAAGCTATGCTGTAACTGTATTATAGTTGTAGCACAAATGACTCCATCAGCGTAAAATAGTAGCATAATGGTTCTGTTTCTATTGGTGTGTAATATGAACTTGCGACCCATATATACAGTGGCACTCCATCTTAGCCTTCAGAAGTGACAACGCATATGAATATTAATTTTTCTACGGTGATTAATGTAGGTATAATTTATGGACCACAGCACCGACATAACATTAGGTAGTCTGGCTTGTTTGTGTCACGCGTATTTGTATAAAAAATCTACATTCTTAAAGGTTGTGTAGTCTCCAGGCTTGCATCAATGAATTCGATGAATGTAATAATTTCATATCTATCTATATACCTACACGATCCTTACTCACCCCTCTCGCTTCACGTCCATATTTCTATTGCAAATATCGGTTAAGGTTACTCTAAATTTGGCTCATCTATATCGCCAGTTTGATAGACAAACTTCCGTCGCGATAGTCTCGGTATTCTATATGGTGCATTTCAGAGAGTGTGCGCAGTAATTACATGCTTTAATTCCTCCATCTCCTTTCCACCATCGGACAACCAGATGGTCGGCGGGTCTTCACCCCTTTTGCTGTCGGTATTGCACCCATTAGAAAGAAACGGGTAATGCGTACAGCAAAGGAGTGGAATAATTTGCCGGCGTCTGTCTTGCCGTCCGAATTCAATCTGGGTGTCTTCAAGGCAAGAGTGATACTTCTTTTGCGCTAATACAGTCCAATTTACCATCTCGGACTTCATCACCACTTACCACCAGGTGGGATTGTGGTCATACACTGGCTCATAATAAGTAAAAAAAAATATGATTGAACCCGCCGAATATTGCCTGATATGGATTAAAATCTTGTTCAGCTGTTCTATTAAAGGCAAAAGATTTCATTATAAGAGCGTTTGTGGTGAATATGGTTAATGTTCCCGGTCATTGATATGTACACGTCGTTCGTTAGTCGCGATGCGGTCGTTTTTATCGCCCACCCGCCGCCTCACTGTACATGGCGCTTACGGCCGCCTTACTGTTTTTACCGATGCCACCTCCGGTTTCTTCGCGGACATTGTCCACTGTTATTTTTATCATCACTTGCTACCAAGTGTATGAATTTTAATTATGAAGTGTATACAGTGCGGTACGTCTCTCAATATTTGAATCATCGTCAGCCTGCAAAGGACATGGGCCTCTTCCGTTGTTGGGCAGATTTGCCTAGTTCGTCACGCTTCGACGTGTTGTACCTCTGACGCTCCCCGTTTTCGGTCTGGTTATGTTTCGCTTGGCACAAACGAGATAGTTATACCGCCATCTATCAAAAGCCATGAGGTATTTCTGGCACATGCATTAGGATATTAAATACTAAAGGTTTTCTTTGTCATTTTTTGCGTTTATTAAAAGAACTACACAATACAAATTTTCATAGTGTGATATATAACATTACAGCCTCTTAAAAGTTGCTACAAAACACGGTCTTGAGACGCCTCGATCCATTGATTCTTACATATGTCATGCCATATCGTCATTCCGCCTACCGGTTCGAAGCTACCACCAAAGAACCATTTTTATCCATCGACTGTTTGTTCTTCAAGCTATAGATAGGTATGTCGGGCCATTGCCAACATTGGTTACTCCAAATTACATATACTGTTCACGTCATTGCGAATATTTCTGAAAGAAAGAAAAAACAGAACAATTCTTTTTCATCCGAATAAGTGAAGAAGTGAATTCATATGGAAACAGTATGATTATTATTTGGCACAGAATACCAGCGTCAAATAGCAGCTTAACACTGCTGTGTTTCATATGGTGAGTGTAGAGAACCGGAGACCCCTTTTACTGCAAACGAGGCATTCCATCTTAGATCTCCTCACGGGTGGCAACGCATCTGCATTTTGATTCGCAAACGAGGATACAGGTAGATGTCTATGGGCCACAGCAACCACTTATCATCAGGTGGACTGTGTGCTCGTTTGTCACCCTATTCTATAAAAAAAATAGGCATTACGTTAAAGTAAACACATTAAACAGTAGCATTTCAAACAAAATAAGCCCATTGTTAGGACACTAAAGATTAACGGATAGTCCCTTTTGGCTGCGACGTGACGTATTTGGATAATTAACGAAAAAGGTGAAAGATATACTTTATTACTATTCTATACCTACTATTATATAGACTCATAAAAACTAAAACATTATTAACGCGCTCACGACTGTTTTGATCTCTGTCGATAACTAAATTATTTATTACTAGCTGTTCCCCGCGATTTCGCCCGCGCGTAAATTATGACGATTGGATTTCATGGGTTTTAATTTTTTGCGCGGAACCCTAATTCTTTTTCTAAAATAAAAGTAGCCTAAGTTACTTCTTATAACATCAGATATCTGCCAGTGAAAGTCCGGTCAAAATCTGTCTAGCCGTTTCGGAGATTAGCCGGAAAAAACGGACAGACAAAAATTTTAAAAATCGTGTTTTTGTTATAAGTACCGTATATACTTTCATGTGCATATAGTAAACAGCTGTCATTTCGACATTACAAACAGACACTACAATTTTATTTATTTGTATAGATTATTTTTTACCAAACCAAACGGAATACAGTAGCATTAAGCTGCTATTTTACGCTGGTATTCTGTGAGAGCGTGGTCCTTCCCCGGTCGAGCCGACTCATTCGTGCTACAACCATAATATAGCAGCAGCGTGGCTCTACCACGTCAAATATGTATGGGTATGACATAATATCTCAACTTTAAGTGAAACTATTACGGCAAATACTCCCTACAACGACTAAGTCCTATGCCTAGCTGTGAACTTGTTCGGGCTGATGAAGAACGACAAGAAGTTAAATCTTACTTTACTTTTCATAATATTTGAGTAGATTTAGTATCATTATCTCGAGTAGTTTTCAATATGATCGATATTAAAATAAACAGATTTATATTCTTTATTGCGCTATTTTTGAAAGATTTTACTGATAACGAGGCATTCTATTTTAGTCCTCAGGCGTGACAACGCATCTTCATATTTAAATCGTAAAAAGTCCGCTAATTTACACTGGAGTTTTTTCCTTTTCCGGAACATTCTCAGGATTGAGATGTCTGTGCTCACCTGTTGGACTTATGTTACTTGGCTTGACTAACCTTATCATTGCTACCCCATGTTATTATTTTATACAAAAACTGAAAAAGCAAAGAAAAAGCAGTTTGTGAAATAATTAACTCACCGTATGACAAAGGCCTTTTTTAATTAGACTTTAATGACATGCTTACGTGGTAGGACTCATTTCCTGCCTTTTACCTATTTCTACCGTGAAATAGCAGTGCTTGCACTTTATCCCAACATTAGTAAATTATCATGCATCTTGATGGCGTTTTTCAAACATCAAATATCTAAACCCGAAGCAAATATTTGTAGATCATACAAATATTTATTTCGCGAGGGAACCGAATCTGAAGCCTGCAACGCCTCAACCAAACGCATAACCAACGTGTTACTGGGCCTTTAATTTATATTTTCGAAAAAAGTTCGTATTATGCTTTAATGGCAGTTAAATTATTTTACGAATTTTAAGTTAATTCTCGACGTTCGTGAGAATATAAAGTGAAATGCCTATTGTGTGCAAATTAGTTTCTGCAATGGAAACCCTGCAACGAAAATGTTGGTCGATTTATCGTTAACGAAGCCCCGTGCGTTCCGGTATAATTAGCCAAGTTGTTCGTCATTTTAATTAGCCGTCGGGTAACATGACAGTTTAACAGGCAATCAATAAATTATTATCGATGATTGTAGCACCTTGCCTTCTTGCACCTGTCTCCCGCGGAATACAAGTCGCAAATTGTTCCGGAATCGATATTATTTTGTCGATTTCCTCTCGTAAATATATAGTTTCGAATTTCAAATTTTATAGTAAATAAACATAGTTTATATTTGGCGCATGTTGTCACTTGAAATGTTTATTTGAGAGAAATATGAAACAATAACTTACACACACATTTAACACTTACGCACTTGACGGCTCCATGACGCAATGGCTTAGCTTGAGTTGTGGCGATGAGGGCTGCGAGTTTGGTTCCCGCGCGGAACACATATTTGTATGACCTACAAATAATAGTCCCGAGTTTGGATGTTTGTCCTTGTGGAATTTATGTTTGTAAATTGCCTCCACGATACAGGTGAAAATCCTAGTGTAACATTTAAAAAAAACATATTTACAACATAATTTATTAATTTAGAAATGATGTTACTTTATAATCTTAAATCTATGTTCATCTCCCAACAGTGTTACTTGAACCAGCTTTAGTTTTGACGTTCACCGCGATTCGAGATCAAACTTACAAAATCTCAGATGATACCGCTGGGATACCGCGTTAGCCGCAGCTTAGAATACAATTCAATTGACTAGGCAACAGACACACAATAGGGTAGTTTGTCAATAAATAATCGTAAGAACAGTACATAACACCAGGTATTATTGTTTATGCAGAAAAATATATAATATATGTATATACGCTTCTACTCGGTAATGTTACGCCTGGGCGACATTATAGTAACTAGTAAGTTTTTTTCTGTGGTTTTAGGTCACAAATTTTAAGTTTGCGTAACAAGTTACATGGGCGATTTTATTTTTATTTAAGCGCAAATATATTAGTATTGATGTGCTTGTGCAAATTGTAATGTATTTAGTTAAATAATTTGATTTTTGTGTGTTGCGGGTAGATCATTGATTAACTTGGGTATTTGATACTGTAGAAATTGTTTCCCGTATAGATTAACCTCAAATCTATGGTCCGTTTAAGCAGTTTGTACATTTATAAAGGCAACTACTGTATATGTGTCACTATAAATTATACTTAAATTCATATCAATACTAATCCTAATTATGATCGGCATTTCTTTCTACTTATTGGCGGGTCAGGGAAGGACAAGGTCGTAGATGTATAGGTTATATTGCATCTTAAATTGTTATGTTGATTTGAAGAGAAGACAGTGAGATTACTTTTCTACGACGTTTAAACCAAAATATTTTACTATGTAACTGTGAGTATTATTTCATTTTACAGTTTGTCAAAACAATTTTTTTTATAATAAAGTTGATATCTATCATCAACTTTATAATAAATATGTAGCCCCATTTTCAATATCATTCATCCATACAGTACCTCTCACATCATTTCAAATATATTCCGCACAATCACATATTTTCTTATACGCTATCGTGGAAGACTGCGCGAATAACAACAAAAAGATCCTAGCGTGGAGCACCTGCAAAAAGTACATTTCCGTTACATACTGTGTAATTACAACATAATTAAAATCAGCCTCGTCAAGCGGCGTCTTGGATTTCGAACACGCGACCAATATTTATACTTTTGTCTTACATCCCTTGGTCATGTCAAGGCATTAGCTACTTTAATTAGATATCTTTCAATTTTAAAGTTGGTAAAAATTACCTTGCGTATATACGTAGTGGATACACGCAATGTAAACTTTACCAACTTTAATGTAATGGATTTCCGCATGATTCTAATAATCTTTAAATGTTATAAACGCGTGGCCATTAGTACATTAACATTCGCGCTCTATCACGTAAGATACCTACAGTCAGACTGGAAAAAGTTATCGAAGTATACAAAAGCGTGGGAATAGCAAGATAGATAATATCCGCGAGATTCACTTTTGTGGAACGTTTTAGGAAATATTTCGATGTTCAAACAATATCAAAACTAGACGATCCAACTCACACTGGACTATAAAAAAACATGTGTGTGTACTTATGTACGCACATAGGAAGTTAAACTTCTTTAGCGTAACAAAACAAAAATAACTACCTTAAATATAGTTGGTTCCCACGAAAACTTGAGAGACAGTTACCCAATGAAGTTGTCGCTTTGAGGTATCAGTGTGCGCGTGCATCGTAACAACTTCATGGTGTCGTTTTTAGCGATCCGTGTGCGCGCGCATCGTAAAAAATTAACCCTCATAAATTTTCCCAAACGCCCCAAAAAAAATATAACTTCAATAAGATCAGTCGTATACTTTTCACAACTTATAATCATCATATATCATATTATAGAGAATGGCGTGATTGTACTTTTATATCCACATCAAAAAAAGAGGAGATTCTCTATTCGTATTTTTAACGCAACCATTAAGACGACATTCTAGTTGCGACCTCGAGGTTGTGATATTGCTTAACTCATAAGTATAGAAAAATGAAACTTTAAAAAATGCAAAAACCGACTTTAATGAACTTAGATAATAAGTACAGTTCAGTAAAGGTGGAGTTTTATTTCTGCGACACACTATCTTATCGTTACCTTACCATTGACTTCAAACGGTACTAAATTATGTCCGAATTATGTTATTCTTTTTAGTTCCTTGAAGTTGATTTTTACTTTGTTTAATTTAATTTTCTGGAATATGTGTGTGCATGCGAAGATACAAATAAAGATGAGAAAATGTATATACATTTTCTCATCTTATTTGTATCTTCGCTTACACACACATTATACACACACATCGCATTCACATACACATTTTTATACGTGATTTAAGAGTATAAATTAGCGGACAGTGTGTGTACACTACCACAAAATAAATCAACTTAAATTGTGTGATCGCGAAGTTGCTATAAGGTTTTTGTAATATTTGTAAAAGTGTATCTATTAATTAAATCAATGTCCTGATTGTTGCTACTGGTTCTGTGGCTGAACAATTGAAAATAATAAAAAATAAATATGTAACCGATAACAGGGAAGCAGCAAAAGGCGTAACTAAACGCCGAACGAGCGCCCGTTATTACTTGTCGGAGATACGCATCGATCTCCACCGCGGGTTGTTACTTGTTAAGAGAGTGATTACACTAAGGGTGCGGCGATACTGCAGAGCGAATGTGGTATAATTATATGGTGATAACACATCGAACGTTAATGAAATATAATGTATTTTTGTACATAAAGTAAAAACATGTATAGTTAGGTATAGCTATTATAAGTTCTACTGCTGGGCACAGGTGTCCTCTCATTTCCGAGAAGTTTTTAGAAGTAATTAGCAAGTCGCGCTGCTCTACTGCGTGTTGGCGGAGTTCATAACTATCTCCTCAAAATATTGACATGTTGGTTAATTTTTGAGCTACAATACAACTTGGCGATATGATTTTTAGACACTTACTTTAAATACGACCACTGCGGTGATCATTCAGCAAATATCATCATCATCATTACAGCCCTTAACAAGTCCACTGCTGAACATAGACCTCCCCCAAGGAATGCCACAAAGCACAGTCCTGAGGCACCTGCATTCATCGACTTCCTGCATCTCTTACTAAGTCGTCACTCTATTTAGTGGGGGGTCGCCCTACACTTCGCCTACCGGTACGAGGTTGCCACACGAGAACCTTTTTTTGTCCCATTGGTTGTCGGTTCTTCGAGCTATATGGCCGGGCCATTGCCACTTCAGCTTACTAATCCGTTGGGCTATGTCGGTCACTCGATTGATCTCTCCTCGGTCGAAGTTGGACTTACCTAGTCGGACTATTTGTTTCAGACAAACTTAATAATAATACGTTTAACTGGAATGGTCCTCATTGTATGTGTGCACTGACCTCTATATATATTATACAAGTATGAAGGTCTGTGTATGTGGAAACAACGCGACGTGTATAACTTATTTTTGTTATATTTTCACGTGGAAGGAACGCAAAGGAGTCTTAGCTCGTACAGCCATGAACATTATAGAAATGCTTTAATTTAATTTTTTAAAGCGTTTTGTTTGAAAACATTATGTATCTATGATCACTTCATTTTAACTGCCTTAACGACTAAAATAAGTAATTTTCTTCTTTTGTGCGTATCTATAGCATAGTAACCGTCAGATGATAGAAGTTTAATTTCTCTCATTTTATATTAAATGATAAGAAAAGGTACTTTAATTATCGATGTACACGTATTTATATAATGATACTAGCTGTTCCCCGCGACTTCGCCCGCGTGTAGTTTAGGTTTTTAATTTTTTTCGCGGAACCCTAATTCTTTTTCTTAATTAAAAGTAGCCTAAGTTACTCGTTATAACATCAGCTATCTGTCAGTGACAGTCCCATTAAAATCGTTCATCCAGCCGTTTCTAAGATTAGCCGGAACAAACAGACAGACAGACAAAAAATTTTAAAAATTGTTTATTTATTATAAGTACTGGATAAACTTTTTCATATGTATTTATTGAAAAGCTGTTATTTTGACATTACAAACGGACACTAATTTTATTTATTTGTATAGAGTATAGACTATAAATAATATTTACATTCGCTTATCAATGTAGTTATATAGTTACATGCTAATACAATGTCTCCGATCCGCAAACCACGCGTGCTCAGGGGCGATGATTCCAGGGCTTTTGTTTCCACGCCCCATGTGTAGGATTTGTTTGAATAAATTATAAGAGATTACGTTTGTTTGTACGGATGGTCAGTCCTTGTGTGTGGACATTTAAGACATTTATAGGTATATCTCAACGTTTGTTACTTTATAGGAGTAAACGTCAATCAATCAAATCATCAATGTTGTAAAAATTCAAGATTTATTTAATTAGTAGCTGTTCCCCGCGACTTCGCTCACGTGTTATTTGGGGTTTTAATTTTTTTACGCGGAACCATAATTCTTTTTCTAAAATAAAAGTAGCCTAAGTTACTCCTTATGACATCAGCTATCTGCCAGTGAAAATCCCGTCAAAATCGGTCCAGCCGTTTCAGAGATTAGCCGGAAGAAACAGACAGACAGACGGACAGACAGTCAGACAGACAAAAACTTTAAAAATTGTATTTTTGTTATTAGTACCGTATATACTTTCATATGCATTTAGTAAAAAGCTGTAATTTTGACATTACAAACAGACATTTAAATTTTATTTATTTGTATAGATTAAAGTCAATACTTACCCCTGTATTAACAAATTCTGTTCGTTAAATAAATCACATACACACAAGTTTTTATCAATTAAAGTTTACAAAATAATAAACATCATTGTCCTTCTGGTAGTCAAAACATGTCGGAAATGCACTTAAAATAGTTATACGATAGTCTTGTTAAATAATAATATTTTCATTAATATTTCCACGCGACACACTTTGAGTTAAACTTTTATTTCAGCGTCGTTTTCTGGAACCTGGCGAATACTAAAATTAACTTCATTAGAAAATAAGTTGATCTTCCTCTAATCATGCAAATTGAAATTTTCTGACACGTCACTTTTAATCTTACAATATTACTAACACTGTATGCTATAAAGCTTGACATTTATGATTTTTAAACGCTATAAATATATTGTATCTCGTATCTCTCTCTCTCTCTCTCTCTCTCTCTCTCTCTCTCTCGTGTCGTTTACCGCGTAGTTACGTATCGCCACAAGATCTATCATTCACTTATTTCCGTCGTCTACATTTAAACATTGCTTTAATTGTCATCACACGTTACACGCGGATTGGCGTCTTGCAATTTACATTATGCACCCCACCTATCTTCTGTGGAAAATGATATTTCGTTATGTTTCGTAGGCCATAAACTACGTAGCAATTTTTTTCGAAGTCGAATTTTATAACATTTACAATAAGTGATACATTTTCTTATACAATTACTAAACGAGACTAACATGAACACAGTGAACTCATTAAATTTTATAGAGAAGATTAATAATTTTTAAAGCTGCTGGAAACCTCAACTAAAAAGATAAAAATTGGAGTTGAAATTTCGTTGCGTGTCAAATTGTTCTACATACAAAGTATGGAGCCCCAATCTCCGCGGCACGGCAGCGACTCCGCAAGTCTCCGACGGGCAGCATTTAGACAGAATTAAGTGCATATAATCGGCTGAACGGACGAACCGCCCGCGCGCCCGGGGGAAGCAACAATTTGCCTGCCTCATTCCCTACTTGCTTTTTGGAACCGGCTGTTTGTTTAATTTTTTTTGACTTGCAAAACGCT
The DNA here is from genome assembly GCA_033319125.1 of Parnassius glacialis. Lineage (NCBI taxonomy): Eukaryota > Metazoa > Arthropoda > Insecta > Lepidoptera > Papilionidae > Parnassius > Parnassius glacialis. Next base: position 11,156,709 of record JAVANC010000006.1, read on the forward strand.
TCTTAACATCTTTCATAGACTAATTATTCTTATATATATAATCTACCTATGTATGGCAAAAATTTAATATGGCTATGATTAAATATCAAGTGTTTTAGATAGAATGGTGCAATATTTGTGTTAATATATAGATATTATACATCTTGTTTTTTTTTTATAGCATAAGGGTGACAAGCGAGCACACAGTCCACCTGATGTTAAATGGCTGCTGCGGCTCATAGACATCTACATCTATCCTCCATTACAATTCAAAATGTAGATGCGTTGTCACCCATGAGGACTAAGATGGAATGCCTCATTTCCAGTAAAAAGGACCCCCGGCCACCTGCACTCACCAAGCGAAACGCAGAGGTGAACCTCTACTTCACGCTGGTTTTCTGTGAGGTCGTGGTACCACCCCGGTTCGAGCCGGCCCATCCGTGCGACAGCAAAAGCTGCCGCGTGGCTCTACCACTGTTAAATTTGTGTGTTAATGTTGTGTTTTAGACACATTTATCCTATTTATTTTATATTGCTTTTATTTATTTGCTTTCCGATGGTAGATATTTGAGTTTGTAAAAATTAACTAGCTCAGATTAAAAAGATAAATAACTCATTTATATCTTAATATCGCCAACGGTTTTTTAATTTCATGACTCTAAATTCAGTGCGAATTAAATAAATAATCATTATCATTATAGTCCATCATAAATTCACTGCTGAACATAGCACTTCCCAATGACTGCTTTGAATTATTTTTGAACGATTGGTTGAGCCAGAGTGAGCTAGAGTCCTGAGTCACTTTAATCCACCTGTTGTCATCCCGTCTAAAAAAAAAGTAACAAAAAGCAGACTGGCAAATTACATATTATATTGTATTAAATGTAATTAGTTTTGACGAATTATTATACATTCTTCCAAGGTAATTCATTAGAAACACAAAAATATTTTGTTATCAATTGATGCAATCACTTTTATAAGTACATGATTTATCTATTTTACATTAAATATACGCAACGGTATCACTACCAGCGCTATTAATTAAAGAATACAAGAAGTGTATTTGTCGATTTTTGTAATTATAAATTGCCCGTAAATTATATTCTGAAAGGAAAACGTTTACAGAAGGTGAAGTAATTAGCACACAAAACGCTGAACGAAGCATGCAATAGAGCAACAGTGTTGAGTCATGAAAGAAAACTGGCGCTTCTTTGTTATTCTGCGGTGGACGCTTTGCAGCTGGTATCGGATACGAGTACGACCACAAGGTTGCTCAATTGCTATACCGTAGTTGCGTGTCGACCTTTGTTAGCAGTTACCAATTGCTACCAATGAACTATTTTAGTAATTGACGTTATTCGAAAAACGCAAAAAAAAAATCATGTTTCAACATAATTTTCACAACATATATAGAGATGGGAACTTGTATCAATGATGATCTTAGAGAAAAGTTAAAAGTATTTATATAATTTAGATATATAATATATGCATAGCATATTTTTATCTAAAATTCAACCTTTTAATACGCGGCAGATTATGGCTTTAACACGAATGAGTCGGCTCGACCGAGGAACGATCAAGCTCTTATAGAATCATCATTGGTATAGCCTTTAAACCTTGACGTTTTTGCGATCTGCAAATCTTGCACTCAGCGTCATTCTCACCTATTCATAATGATTTGATCCTCACAATTAGAAATATACTATTTACCTAGGTATCTACTCGACAGCCCTTTACAAATCCACTGCTGAACATAGACGTCAAAGTAACTCCACAAAGCATGGTCTTAAGCCACTGAATCCGTCGATGTCGCATGTCTTACTAAACCCTCATTTCTTCTAGTGTTGGCGGGAGGGGGAGGGGGATACATAGAATATCAGCTTAAAATAGCAATGGGAAGGGTGCCATGCCAGGGACCATGCATAAGTATGTTGAATCGAGAAGGAGAGAATGTACCGGGTGCTTACTTGTTACCCTTATTTATATAATATAAATATATAATATACATGCTTGAGTGTCGTGGAACACTCAGTTGGAACGTACTATATTGATAAACGTATTATATTATTGATTAACAAATTTTAAAATGAAGCGTCATTTAAAATAATATTTCTTTCATAGCATGATAAGAAAAAGTGCAAGGGACATGGATGTTATTCCATCTCGCTCGCACTATAGAAAGGGGTCGTGACCAGCTGACCAGTCGTGATGGAATAATAATCTTACACTTTTCTCGCTTAGCCCTCATCCGTCAAATTCGTACCGTGCGATAAGGATCTTCGTTCTAAAAAAAATACCTATTTTATCTAAACTAATCTTTAACATTATAATTAAAAATTAAATTTATATATCAAAAAGTTACTATTGGTAACCTAGCATAGTGGTCGAAATTTGATCGTAATTCATTAATTTTTTAAGTTTGTATATTAGGCAAGCTAGATTTCACATTCAACCACACAATACTAATAATAATCGTCTGTATTTATTGAAAATGCGTTCATAAATTCGACACGCGAATTGCCTTCGTTAGATCGGAACCGTTGTTTATTTTCAATAACGTTTAACGAACCGCGTATGTCATAACAGTTGCGTCAACTTTCTCATTTCCGACGGTATCGACGCCCACCTTTCAGTCCCGGGGGCTTCTGTTGTTTTTTCTTAAAAAATACCGGTTTAAAGTGCGTGATCTTTTGTGGATGTTTCCCTCACAATGGGCCGGCTTCATTATGCGGAGCGAGGCAAAAGGAGCGAAACAGATGTACCGGCAGTGGCGCGTTCGCGGCCCGAATAATGCTCGGGAACCAAGGACCAAGCCAGATCGATCGGTGTGGGCTTTATATAAATGTTAGTAGTTCCACTGGCGTAAGCAGCTGTCCTGATATTATACTGAGACACTGTGAATGTCTGTCGATCGCTTTCAATTGTATTCACTTATACGTCGGTGTATATTTATTTATATAATATGTAGGTGTAATAAATGTGTCGTGTCATCGCCATCAAGTCAAAAGCTCTAAAGGCAAGGACAATGAATTAATATATTAGATTAAATGAAACTCATTTTTACGGATTTTATCGCGTTTAACTATTTAATACCCGACGTTTCGGATGCTTTACAGCACCCATGGTCCAGGGGGGGACTGTGAGGTATTTGACGTCCCGATGTCATAGTTAGCCCGGCTACCTTCAGTTTTAGAATATTAATTTTTGGTCCGCTCAACGGAGAATGAGCTTATAGTATCTTGAAGTCTTGCAATGGTATAGTTGGGTTTGGATTTAATTTTATTAATTATAGGATCCCAAGCAGGTGGCAGCACCCATCCATCTTCTCTATTGAAATTAGGATGTTTTTTTTTATTTCAATATCCTCGCGAATATCATCCTTGGTAGGAATCGGTGTACTTTTGCGAGGATTTGTGGTCTATCAAATGTAATGGCGGGGACGATCTAGAACATGTTCACACACTACAGACTTCCCTTAAACGCGATAAAATCCGTAAAAATTTGCGTAGTTTTCGTGTAAATATAAGAAATCATTAATATATTAGATATTAGTAATAATAATAACAACACACAGGTAATTTTTTTTTTATTTTATAGAATAATATAATTTTGGTAATATTTATTTTATTTTATGCATTTTATTAAGTGTATACATACCTTATTATTATATTCATGTTTATAGAATATACTTTAAATATTTTATTAAAATTTATACATCTCAACTACACAATGACAAAATAATAAGCTTAACGATATAATAAAACAAGCTCTCTTGTGAATGGATAAGTTATATTAGTAGTTAAAACTATTTTATACTTTTACATATGGGGCGACCCCCCACTAGATGGAGTGACGACCTGGTAAGACATGCAGGATGTCGATGAATGCAGAAAGCTCAGGACCGTGCTTTGTGACATTCCTTGGGGGAGGAACTTGTGAAGGGATGTAATGATGATGAAGATGACATATTATTATTACATATATCTTTGAATACATATTATATTTTAATATTTTTTTGATGTAGACGTACAACAAAAGAATTACTAAGAAAAACTTTCAAATGAAAATAATCAAGAATCAGTTTCCATAACGTAACGGTACAGGAATTAGCGACAAATACACAAAGCAGTCCGCTTGTCCGTCATTACATTCTACCAATTTGTCACTGCAGTACTGTAACTGCTATTTTAAAGCAGTAAGGGCTATTTGCCCGTTTCTCTAGATGTTTCATTAAAAACACTGGGCTTCCATCTGTCGCGCGTCAGTCGCGTGCGTGCAAGCCTGCAGCTAAGCGGACGCGGTAGAAATTATGAGCACTTATCTTCGGGTCATTATAAAGGCCGCTCGACCACTGTACCATGCTTTTTTGTGCGGTAAATCATACCGACGGACAAATCGGGTAACGTAGGTATCACGTTGTGCTGCATTTTGATGTAACATCTTCTGCGTTTGAGAAATCGATTCGGTAAGGCAGGGCTGACAGGATTGTTAAAATATTGATAGTTATTTGTGGTTAATTTGTTCAAATAAGACAGTTAACGTTACTTTGCAGGGCAAGGCTGCATATTTTTTGGGAAGATACAATTGTAATAAAAATTACAGATTTTATTACAAGAAGAAAAATTATTTCATGTGCTACTGTTTTAGGTTATTTACCTTACGATTAGTAAAAATGGCCAACCCTATAGGAGACATTCGAATCAAACATTCACGGAGCTCTGTAAATTAGTCGACCTTCGATTAATATTGAGGTTTCGGAATTCTGCTTTATGAGGCATACCGAAGGTTTTCACTTCGGGCGATCTTTAATTAAAGCATTCACTGCAAACTTTGGCCAACAATTGAGAGGAAAGAGCAACGAGCGGTTGTAGGAAAAAAGCTGCCACTGCTGGATTTTTATTTGTAATCTTGTAATTGTTCATTTTCCCCCGTTTTGAATGGAAAAATTTGAACCCTTTGTAATGCCATACCCTTGCACGTGTTCGCTGATTCCTTTTAGCGTATCACAAACGTTGTACGTCAGGGTGGATAATACGCGACGAAAGCTTGATTATTATCGGCGCAGTAGACCGTGCGTTTCGAAATCGCTCGTTATCTCCAATCTCTTGGTGTTTGAACGCCGTAAATAATGTATAAAGATGTACACAGCTGGTAAATGGTAACTAGTTCTTCTACATTCAGATGGAGTTTGGACCTGCGTGTAAACATTTAATCTTTAACTTTGCCTTATAACATTTTTTATTTAAAATAGTCACTATAAAATGTACTTATATTTCATACTTGGTTGCCGTTAAAGTTTCATTGGTCACAAAAGAAGGATGCCCATTTTTCACCTGACTTATGTATAGAAATGAAATAAATCTTAAAATTCAGCTAATTGAATTCTTAATTAAATACGCGTATCACAATGTTAAAAGAAACGCAGGAGAAAAATATTTTAAATATTTATTTATGCTTATTTTACGTCAAGGGTAAACTTATTACCACCATATTTTGAACGCATCTCAACTACCCCTTTTCTAGGACGTCCATTTCACATCCTTCGCATTTCGCTACTTGACTTAATTGAACTGTTTCTGAGTTTTTAAACATTTATTTTATTTAAGCAGTAAGTATTTCTCTATATTCTTATATATATTTCTTTATTACTCTTTGTATAGTACAGATTAATTAAAAATAATATAATAATTAAATAAATAAATAATGCAGTATGTCATTGAGTACACACGAGTGAAACGGATTTTTTTGACATTTAACAGTTCTACGATTGGCATCGGCGCAGTCCTTCATTTCTACTAGTTAGTCTGTGCCTTCATTGTTGCCAAAGGGAATATAATCACATGTTGTGTTTGCGTTTCGTAGTGTATTGTCCCATTTTGTATGTTTTTATTGATCATATAGAATACAAATACGTAGGGATACACAAGATTTTTCTCAGTATATTCTCAGAGGAAGTGGTGATAGAACATTAATAAGAGATAGAAAAATTAAAAATTTAGTAACGAAAAATCCTAACCTAAAGAGTAACATTAATATTTTTGGGCATCGTAGCGTTTAAATCGTAAAAATGACTACATTACATTATTTTCTAAACTTACAGGCAGTTTTTCTACTATACCTTACTATACATAAACTTTTACTGTCAGGTTTTTAAATGTATGAAAAGTGGGCATGGTTCTTTGTAGATATATATGTTAATAATTGTAACTAACATATCACACAACAAACTGACAGCGCTTTCGCTACTTTAACCGTTTGCTTTTTTTTGTCCTAATTTATTAAAGATCTTTTATTTGTTAGCTTATTAGTCTAATTAATGATATCCTTTCATTTGTATGTTTCCTTTTATATTAAATTAAAACTAATTTCTGTTATTTATAAGTTAAAATTTCATATTTTAACACTTGAAATTCGAATTGTACTTGTATATGTATATGTACTTGCGGTTTCCCACCCGCATGTCGCCTAGCAAGACAGTATTTCCCTTGAACGTTAATCATGTGACAGGAGGCGCATATTTACTTAATAGGATTGTAATTATGACGGGGAGGAGAGGCGAAACACGATGGGATCGCAGGTGTAAGGATGAGGGCGTGGCCTTTAGAACAGCTGGTCGTGTGCTGGCAATGGTAGAACAACTTATCATGGCGACTATAATAGAGAACGTTAATCTATTTCTAATTTGCAGCGGACTTGACATTACGTTGTTAATGTTAACTCCGTATCATGATCACCTACCTTGATATACCTAAATTATATAAATAAACCCAAGTCTTTACTATTTGTTATTAGGTTAGAAAAGGTATGCTGAGTGAAATTTATAGAAGTAAAGACCCTGCAAAATAAAAATCATTTCTGTACACACATTATTTGGCACTTTAGGATTTTTATTTCCCACATATATATAATAGTGTCCCATCTTCCCTATAAATCAAGTATCGCTTAAAAATCCAAAGCTGTCAATAATTTGATTTAGGTAAATGACAAATAAGACTAACTCCTTTTTACTATTTTAATATCCATTAAAAAGGCGTTAACACAGTATGCTAGTGACGGTATTTTAAATCCTTTAAGATAACTTGGCGCAGGAAGTTGCCTCAAATTATAAAGCGTGGCAACATTAATTTGAATATGGTTAACTTACAATTGCTTTCGCTGATCATCGCATTCGCACCTGATAATGCTCGGAGATCGAGTTACGTTCAACTTCAAGCGCCTATTTAAATATTAATTCATGTGTACAATACACGTACAGAATTATTTGTGTAAAGGCTTAATGTAAATTTTAATACTTGTGTGTGTATACTTATAACACAAGTTCGGCCATGTAGTATGTAGGTTTACGTTGTAATATTATTTTCACATTTCAGCAACTATATGTAAATCTCTAATAATATATTTCTTAGTGTGCGTTTAGCATGCATCTTTCACAACGACATATTTCTAACTTAACAAATCCGATAGTTTTCTGATTTATTAACAGTTCACTGCAAATAAAAGTTTTTTAACAACTGCCGGGATTCCAGTTTTTTCATCTCTCACCGAAATTTCCGATAACCTCCCTCCTGCAATTCTCGATAAAGGGAATCCATCCTTCACTTCCGCTCCTTGGGTCTTTCAAAAATCCTTTGATAAATTACTATTTCATCTGTGGATTTAGCGCGAATTTTCAGGTTCTTCCTTCGTTTTTTCGGAAGATAGCGAGCTGTTGTAAGCCGGAGATCGGGCCGGACTGTTGCGCGAGGATTTTTAATTCGGAGCCCGCCTGCTGTGAACGGATTATACGGGAGAGTTGCAATTAGTCTGAGCGTTGAGGTTGTTCTTTGTTGCGTACGTGGCTATGATTACTGCGGGCGACTTGAATTTTCCATATATATATATATATATAATAAATTATTTATTTCAGATAATTAAAATCCATATGTGGGTTAGTAACACAATAATAAAAACAACAATTATAATAACAATGGTTAGTTACAGTGGTAGTACAATCATCATGGGGGTAGATAGGGCCCAATTATCAGTTTCTGTATATATATATATATATATATATATATATATATATATATATATATATATATATACACACTACATTTCACATATATATATAATACATCACCGTCTTCGACTATCGAGCTGATTATTGAACCAGAGTTAGTCAAGATTGAGTCAGATAAGTTGTATGGGCGAAGAATTTAGGAAACATAATCTAAAAGGTTGGGAGTGTGGACTGTTTATTGATTCCGAAGATTATTATTTAGGGACAACTCCCGATGGGCTTATTGGACATAATTCTCTAAATGAAAATGTCTTATTTCTGAATCTAATATGCTATATTTGGAGGTCATAACTAAAAACAAATCAAATTTTGTTTAATAGGAGAAGGACAAAAAGAAACCATGATTATACTATTATCAGGTCCAGGGATAATTACAAATCACTGGTAGGCAATTTTTTTTTCGTAGTATGGACACAACTTTTTCGTACTTAATTTCATAAACCATGTAGTTCGGCGTAGGGAAAAAATAAATAATAATAATAAATTTTGGGCAGCAAAAATGTAGCAAGACTTTACTCATTTTATTTTTAATGTTTATTACCAGAAATGATTGACCCTCGAGTTCCTAGAGAAAAGGCAGTTCGAGAAAGAGTGTAATTAAGTAATATGTAATTATAAACAATAACAATTTCTTGAAATTGTTAGTTTTTATTTATTTGCCTACCTACTTTATTGTAAACTCGAAATATTTTTCATTTAAAATCCTTATTCAATAAAGACTAAATTAATAACTAAATAATCGACAAACACTGAATAATCACAGACATTAAGTTTTTCATGAGAGGTATTATCTTTGTAGATTATCGATATTATTTTCTCCTCCCTAGGCGATAATAATATCGATAACACCTCTAAAAGTTACAGCCTATATACACGTCTAACTGCTGGGTACAGGTCTCCTCTCATTTCTGAGAAGGTTTTAGGGCAAGGAAAGGTCCGCCGCGCTGCCCCAATGCATGTTGGCGAACATCACATGTCTTCGAAATATATATTTTTTTCTTATTTGTCAGACATGCAGGTTTCCTCACGATGTTTTCCTTCACCGCCGAGCACGTGGTAAATCAGAACTTAAAATTGCAATTAACAATTTCATTGGTGCCGGCGGGGATCGAACCCGGGTTTCTCGCATACCTACTGTGAAACTTATAGTGAGCGCTAACCATCTGAGCTACCACGGCTCCAACACCCCTAACATCACTACAATATGCCCCTGCCCCCCTGACCCGTATCGTGCGATAGAGAGAGTTGCAAGTCTTGAAGGCAATTGCCTACATTTTCTTTTTGAAATATTGTTTCCGGCGATAACGTTTTTACCCCCTAAAACTTTACAAAATAGGACAATTTTGGTCTTATTAAATTCAGTACACTTTAATCTAGGCCTGTACGTTTTACTTTTTTAGTAATCAGTTTAATTAAAAAAAAATAAAAACGCTCGAGAAAGTTTTTAAGTCAAAAATATAGATATTTTGATGCTAATAACGTATATTGTATTCAATATTTCTTTAAAATAAAAACGTAAGGGCCTAGTTTTTTGTCATATCTACAACATTTCCAAAAATTATTAAAATTGGACTATATTTACGGGGGGGAAAACGTTATCGCTTTTTGTATGAAAATTTACAGTTTCACAGTCCTCTTAAGTTGTACGACTCTCGCTAATTTCAAAAATTATGATTATTAAGGTCGATGTTTCAATCTAATTTCGCATCTTCGACTTCGATATCACACATCAAAACACTTAATTTATTTATTGCCGAGCTTTGTTTGCATATTAATACCTACGTTCCTACGTATATTTTTTTTTCCACTCACAATACATCGCGCGACGTCATCGGCCATTCATTAAAAGATAACATGTGTAGAGTAGTGTAGCGTTCACAATGGTTATGCTAATCGCGAGTGGAGATTGTGATTAAATAATAATAAGCACGTCCGTGGCACTTGCGGATCGATAAGGTGCCATCTGGACGGTTCCCGCGATCGCTGCGATTCTGTGTAAAAAGAGGGGCAGGCGCGCGTCGGGTTTCGGCCATCGGGTTCCGTATGATGGGTAAACAAGCGTTATATTATTTTGTTCGAATTAAAGTGCATATATTTTACACATGTTAAGTATTCAAAAGAAACCGTAAACCGTAACGAGGATGGTCGTAACCAATTTTTCTTATATTTGCGTGCGCGTCATAAAAAAGGTGTTTCTCATAAATTTAATTAAAGGTCAACATAATAAATGTTATAACAAAACGTAAAAAAATGATTAATGTACGTTATAAAGATTCCTTTGACTTCAATTTAAGAAAGTAAATAAAGGGATTCTTAGTCATAACAATCCCAATTTACGCGTTATTAAAAGCTCCAGGCTGAATACGACGAACCTCTCGCATATTTAAAGAGTTCTTTTAATCACAGTACCTAGTAAACACACAGTTTTGACGCTATCTCCTGTTGCCGTTGACTATTTTATACCGGGCATATATTAACAATATGATAATGCTGGCACGTATAACGCCAACTAAGGTCACAGTATCTTCCAGGAATCTTCGTCAATGACTCTCACGACAGAAAAAAAATGAAATGGACGCGATGGATTCTGTTATTCTACATACAACTGTTAAGCTTATATTAATGGTGGGCCCCCGCTGCGCTCTAACGCAGAAAATCTTACCTATTAAAAATATACCTAAATCAATCGTTTAATCAGTTTGGCTTATAAACGTTTTATAACAATGTTTTAACATTTTTGCCACTTTATTAAACCGTCGCGTCGTCGCACGTATCCATGTCAATCTTAAAACTGTATGTGCAGTGTGCACTTCATAATTTTCGCACACAATAAATTCGTTCCCCCCTGATTTCGGTGAGCTGCTCCAAGGGCTCAATATTGCATTAATAAGGGACCTGAACAATGCCATTTAATTTTGAACTAAAAGAGTCGACTTTATATCGTCAACATTTCAATATTGACGGCTCTTATAGCTCTAAATGTAATTGGTTAAGGTTTATTTTATAGTAATGATGCGACTGTTTAAAATTGTGTTGATATAAATGACAAGGGTGGCCTCGCAAGTTGGGGGTGGCACGTGCATACGCATTTTGCGTATTACCAAAATAAATAGCAAGTTATGCTCGACTCCCTTGCTCCCGTTCTCTCACTGTGTTTCGCGGTTCCCATGAATTTGTTTAAGTTTTTGTTCGCATAATTGATGTTTGATAAGAGTTCTTCGTGAACTTATTTCGTTAAATGATAATCTACACAATATACAAGCGTACATAAGATTTTTCATAATGAATAGATTTCTGATGTAGTATATAGTTTTATGAAATCAACCGCTGCACACTACACGCGAAAAGACCCACCCTTTGAGACAGCTAACATCCCTGTTTAGATACGGCTCTTCCGGAAGGCATATTCTTTTTTCGTCAATTTTTAATATATGTAGTACTTTAAAATTAATCTGTGATACAGATGACGATGAAGGAGACAGATTCTCTTGGCCAATCTCGACCATGGCGACAAATATAATATATGAAAAATGATTTTTGTTTCTTCGTATTTTATGCCCTGATATACCGTTCATCAGATTGCGGTAAAACTTTGTCAATTTATTGGTTGCATTTCCGCGCATGTTATAGGCATAGGACAATTAACAAACAGTAGGTGGCGCGCAATTAGTACCGACAAATTTATTTGAAAGTTTTTCATCACTCAACTTCAATGAATGTATTATCAGTCCTAATTAAGCAATATAACTCTTCCAAATTAGAAATAATATTTCCACGATTATTTGTTCTGCTGCAGCAATGCGCCGGGACCAGCTAGTATCAATATCAATATCAAATGAAAAAAGTCAAACGAGGGAAGTGTACACCGAAATTGCTACCTAAATTGCCACCCAGGCACGTGGGTTGTGTGCTTGCGCGTACACGTGGTGTCATTACGTACCTATTCGAGGTCATACTTAAGCGTAAAACTCGAAGGTAGAATCGTCTACAGTATCAGAGATTTGAGGATAACTACAAACATCAAAACGGGACAGTTCACATGTTTTACTTGTTTTTTTTTTTATAAGCTTTACCTTGAATTCCAAGTCTAAATCCAGTAACATTATTGCTGTTTTCATCGTTACTGCGTAGCAACATCGCTGTAGGTACATATTAGTGGACAGTGCGAGTATTAGCATAATCCGAGATGGAACACGTGGCAATACGGCACGCGACTACTGTGCCACCCTTTGCTGCGCTTTGTTCTCGCCTCTATGAATTCGATTTGATTCTGGGTTGTTGCATGACGGACTGTTGGCAAATACAGAGATTAGGGGAGAGATACCATCAATAGTTTCAAAACGTCTGTATTTATTTTTTAAGTTTAACAGTTGCTTATTGATCTGAATTTAGAAAACGATTAATTGTGGAGTTTTCTAATTTGTAACTTAAATTTAGATGTGTGAAATTATATTGTATTGTACAGTTGTTTTAACCGGAGACCCTTTTTACTGGAAAAGAGGCATTCCATCTTGGTCCTCACGGATGACAACACATCTGCATTTTGATCCTTTATTGAGGATAAATGTAGCTATCTATGGGTCACAACAACCACTTACCATCATGTGGCCTGTGTGCTCGTTTGTCACCCTATGCTATATAAAAAAAATAGTATTTTATTGTATTCTATGAATGTTTTACACCTTATAAATTTAAATTTTCTTCTTCGTTTTTATCAGTTCACTGCTAAACGTGAGCCTCAACTATTATGGGTTTTCTTATGGTGGATTTGTCGTATACTTCTTTATAAAAACTGTAATAAAATTACAAATTTTTCAACATTTTTTTGTAACATTCAGTTTTTCTTTATAGTTTTATAAAGCTTCTTTTTCGTCTCCAAACATTTCTTTGTTTAAAAGCTTAAGTCTTCTAAATGAAAGTAAATTTACGCAACAGGATGCGGGATAGCAGCTTCATTAATTTTTATAACTGGTTTTAACAAGGAAAACTTATATTAATCAATTTAATCAGTTTTACTCGTAACTGGGCTTATAATAATCATAACGTATTTTTTTAATATCAAACAATAACCATCCATTGTTTTGGCAACTTGGAACACGTATATACATAATAGCTTATATCTAGTGCTAGTAAAAGTATTCTGTTTATTTATTTATGTAGAGGCTGTACGAGGAAGTTACTTTTATTGATTATCCATAACACAAAATATCTTTTAATATAGGAGGTATACTCTCCGCCACCTTTTTCAGATTGATGTTGTGACTGGCCAGTACTCTACTTATGAAGGGCGTTCAATGTATTCTCGGTATATTTTATAAAAAATTATAGTTATTAAAATATAGTTATAAAATAGATAAAATTATGAAATATTTTTTATTTTTCAATATAGAGTCTCCCATGACATCAATACATTTACTTGTTCGTGAAAAATATTTCTTTTTATTACCTTGAAAAAATATTCGTCTTGGCCTCAAAAATGCTCATTTACAGCAGACTTGAGCTCATTATCGTCAGCAAATCGCTTTCCACGAAGGTATTTTTTTAAATTTGCGAATAAAAAGTAGTCCCTAGGGGCTAGATCTGGTATGGTGGTTAATTTCTTCAAATCCGCAGTCTCGTACAGCAGCCTTGGAAAGCCACGCCGTGTGAACCCCGGTGCGTTGTCATGAAGAATCAACACTGCCTTGCTCAGTTGTCATCTCATTTCTTTTATTGCTTCGCTCAAACGGCCTAAAGTGGCTGAGTATTTGTTTGCGTTTCATCTTTTATGTGGATCAATAGTATAATTTTCGAATCCGAAGACACTGTGCCCATGATTTTACCGGCCGATGGAGTGACTGAACTTCTTGGTGGGGTCTAATCCCTTTTTATGCCATTGCATAGACTCATTTTTACTGTCAGGGTCATAGTGGTGAACCCATGTTTCATCGCATGTCGAAATCATCTTATCGAAAACACTTGCTGGGTCTTCACCACACAGCTCTAAACACTCCCTACAACAGTCAACCCGCGTCAGCTTTTGAAGCGCAGTGTGCTTAAATAGCAGCATGGTGCTACCGTGCTTCGTATGGTGAGTGAAGAAAACTAGAAACCATTTTTAAATGTAATGATGCATTTCAATTTAGTTCTCAGTGCTGACAACGCAACGTGGTTGCTTGGGACCCTTAATTCTATACATAAAAACAAACAAATAAATATAATGTAAGGCGTATCCAATAAATGTATATTAATAAATAAAAGTAAATATTTACAAAAAAATCATTATTACTAAATGCAGGCTTAGAGGCAGAGAGAGCTTAGCTTACAGGCAGGAAGTAGCAGACAATTTTTAATGAATATATACAATATCTAATAATTTTTTTTTATACGTAGTAAAGCCATGCTGCAGCTATATTTCTGGTATAGTTGTAACACGAATGGGTCTGCTCCAACGGGGAAGGACCACGCTCTCACATAATACCAGCGTAAAATAGCAGCTTAATGCTGCTGTGTTTCGTATGGTGAGTGTAGAGAACCGGCGACCCTTTTTACTGGAAACGAGGCATTCCATCTTAGTTCTCACGGGTGACAACGCATCTGCATTTTGATTCGTAATCGAGGATAAATGTAGATGTCTATGGGTCACAGCAACCACTTACCATCAGGTGGACTGTGTGCTCGTTTGTCACCCTTATCCTATAAAAAAAATTGCAATTTTCGAAGGCATTTACGTTTACACTGAGGGTATTTTACCTGCGAAAATGAAAAATATCAAGTTGTGACCAAAGGATTTCATCGTCACACAGACATCACCAAGCTTCTTTCGATAAAAAAAGAAAACAAAGTATACAGTTATTCCATAGATGTTATCTACACACTACACAACACAATATAGAACAGCAAGGTAATGGTGCAGTCCAAACATTTGTTTGAGAGTTAGCAAGTAATCGCCAGGAGCGGTTATGATGTGCCGGGGCCGCTGCGACCCCACTCAGCCGGTTCACACACCGCCCCTCTTTTCAAGGATACCAAAGATTTAGTTAACTAGATATGATACAATTTATGTAAGATAATAGCTGCTTTATTAACTTCCACCATTTCAGTTTGTGGCGTTACTTGTGATGGTCTGTAATGATGATGGTGATATTCTCTCGAAATTATTGATCAGTTTCACGGTAAACACCTTACACAATATTAAACATTAGATTACGTTATTTTTATTAACTTGAAACTAATCTTTTTCTTTTTAATATATTTTTTTCTCAATTATGAGATATTATTCTCAGACTTTTCGGTATGAAAATGAAAACTGCAATAAACGTTAATACGTGGACTTAACGTTCATATAAGTGATAGCGATTGTACAAACTTTACCAAAATAATAATAGTTTACTGAAGTTTGTACAATCGTAATCATATTATATGAACTGTTTTATAAAATTCTCAGATGCCATATTATAATAGAAGTTTAATTTACGTAAAGGTAATCTAGAAAGTAGCAATCTAAAGTTAGATAAGCAAATGACTCGAGTTGCTGTATTTCTATCGTTAACTCAATCTTCACCGTTTTTTGTGCGATTTGTGGTTACACTATTTTTCTCATGCGTATTATTAAGGACGAAGTTTTAGTATTACATGCGTATGTTGTATGCAGCGTGTGCGGCGCGTGTAAAAGTAGAAAGTGTTTACACGCGTTCCACACGTATTATTTATAACATCTCCCTTGAATTTCATATATTATTACAATAGCGGCGTGTTCTGTACACGTCATGCGTAGGCATACTGCGTATGTTATGCTTGAGCCATCATTATGGAGTGATTTTTATAATTTACATAAATACAAAAACTAACACCTGTTAACCAGAAGGGTAGACAGAGACTATGTACTTCCATTTGTCACGTTCCTTTTTTTTTACATGGGGAAATGCCTACGCATACCTGCCTCGCGGGGGCAAAGACGGGTTATGTCGGACTCGCACCGACTAAAACCCCATGGTGTTCCACCCTCGTCGCATACTGGCAGGGCCACGGGAACGCTTTCGCACACTTCCGCGACCCCACCTGCGCTGGCCGCCCCATGGCGGCCCCTCCTCGGGAGAGAACCACTCCTCCCCCATCTCCCTCTCAGGTAAGGCGCACCAGAACACATGGCGCGCCCTCCTCCTCGGCCTCCAATTTCACATGCGCAACGGACGCCCTCGCGTCCGATGCGCAAAGGCCATGGGGCCAGGAAAAGCTAGCACTCAGAAGCACCAGCCTTCCCGACCCCAGCGGCGGATCTGGTCTATGGCTCCGCCGCCAACCAAGATTCGGCTGCGGAGGGTAGGGAGAGCGGCGCCTCGCAATACCGACACTCCTCTCCCCCCGCAGCCCCACCACCACCGCATCAACGGTGCGGCCCCGTTTGAGTCGCGGAGGATAGGGCGAGTGGCGCATCGCCATACCAACACTCCTCTTCCTCCGCGACTCCACCTCGGCTGCAGCGGTAGAGTATGCGGACTCCCCTATCACCGCAGCCCCCCGACACACATTCGAAGTGGGCTCGCCAAGCCCACTCGGAGTGGCCACCTCGGGCCGGCCCTACACCACAGGCCAGCCAAGGGGTTCCTCTTTGTTCACCGTGGGTGACCAAGCCACGGCTACTAAGCCCCCCCGCCACGACAAGGCGGGAACCCGTTCGGGGGGATTTGTCACGATCCTAACACATCTCTCTTGCTTTTTTTCATATCCATATACCTACGCATACATGCTCTTCGGTTAAGGGTTACCTACTCTTAATTTTGCCATCTATACATATAAATAAAATTGAAGTAACTATATGTAATATCGAAATAACAGGCTTTTGTTAAGTTTAGGGGGTTATTTTATTTGCATGTTAGACATGAATAACGACTTAAAAAATATTGTCTGCCTGACCGGGCTAAGTTTCTGCAATCACCACAAACCATAGCAATGATAGGAGTGATCTAGCTTATATTTTGTCCAAATACTTGACGATTTATTTTAATTTCTTCTATTTATGTGAATAGTACACATGGAATAGAATTAATTTAACGAATTTTAATTTTTTTAGTTCCCAGCACCCAAGGTCACGGAGGGAATGGGTGGGGGGGAGCTCCGGTGCTTGACGTTCTGATCTCATAGTTAACAAAGATTACTTTCAACTTTTAATTATAAATTTTTGGTCTGATCTACGCAGAACAAGCTTACAGTAACTTGTTATACTTAGGTTTCAATTTAATTCCAACCATCTTCTCTATTAAAGTTACTATGTTTTTATAATTTCTGTAGTCAAAATTAAAAAAGTAATAAAACTGTTTAAAAAAAACTAAGGGACTCACTTGCAGTTTTAATTTAGATGACCTATACAATTTCTTGTAAAAAAAATTCGTCATGTGTGTCTCGACCAAGAGCACGCAAATAGTAATTACTAAAGTTCCATTCTTTATTTAGACATGCCACATCTAGTAGGATTGCTATATTTCTGCAAGCGACCCTTACGTAATTTTATATTAGGTTAGCAGGGTCCAGTGCTGCTATGGGCGTGGCATAAATATCGATCACTGGTTTGATTGATAGCGGCTCGTTTACTTTTCTCCGGCGGCGCTCGTTGCATTCTGCCTCGGCAGTCGCAGCATCTGTCGCTTTGACTGGCGCATAGTGCGGTAGCTTGTTTTTGGGTAACGAAGCATCAATAGCGCAACGTTTGTATTTGTTTTTTTTTCAGTAGTTGCGTTAACTCCAGCAGGTCATGCGCTCCTTAGATCGGTTTTGACTAGAACCTTTTGTTTCTACTAAATACTTTGCTTCTAATGTCACGGTAAAAAACATTAGATTTGCTACAGAAGAAATTTGTTCAAACACAAGTAGATTACGAAAATACTTAAGTCTCTCTAGCGAAATGTATTGATTTAATTTTTACCCGACTCGGTAAAACTAAAAGGAGGGTTTTGATTACAGCAAGCATTATTAACTACTCGTACTATTTAGACAATTGAAATAATTATTCATAAAATCCAACATAGTATTATATCGGAAATTTATAAGTTTCATGGATCATAATAAATTATTGGTAAATTCTTATGACTCAAGATCTCTTACAGAATTAGAAATCGGTACTTAGGTACGTAAGAGCTTTCAGATGATAGTGCGTTACAAACTAGTAAAGCAAGAAGGCACACCACAATGCTTTCTAATTTAAACTAACCTTACTTTTGTATATCGCTAGTACTTCGCATCCTTGTCCGCATTCTTGTCAGATATCAAAACTCAGTCATAATGTAGACAGTCTCAATGTCTAGAATGTAGGTACGTTCGGGGGCCATGTACCTATGCCGTTAGTGCAATCCTCCGTTTCGCTACCCTTGTACAAAGATTTGTAATGATACTCCGCCGGTTAGGATTCCTGCGCGTCGGTTACTGTAATAACTGAGCACTGTGGGGCCTGTTCGCGCCCGTTCACGCAAAACCACTTGCCTTTGAAATTATATTATACATTATTAACGCCCGCTACACACTCTCTGTGCCCGTAACAATTACCCGCTGTTGTCTATCTATCGTGTCGCTATCTATGTACGCTGTTAAAGTTGTAATATTCAGAAAAATTTTGTCATCAATAGTTCTCGGCTTTTGAATATTATACAGACGTGTCGTGAAATAGGAGGGGTATCAATATCCGATATACGATTCCCACCAATTGTGTGATAAAATTGGAAGTATGTTTTGATGCTCTTTGCACAGCTAATTTATAGTTATATTATAGTTGTAGCACGATTGGGTCGGCTCGATTGGGGTAGGAACATTCACAGAATACAAGCGTAAAATAGCAGCTTAATGCTGCTGTTTCGTATGTGAGTGTCTCAACCGAAAGACCCTTTTTACTGGATACGAGGCATTACATCTCAGACTTGATGGTTGACAACGCATCTACATTTTGATTCTTAATTGAGGATAGATGTCTATAGGCCACAGCATCCATTTACGATCAGGTGGAATGTGTGCTCGTACGTCACCCTAATTCTATAAAAAAATCTCACCTTCTTCAGATGAAGCATATACAAGTATAACGAGGATGAAGTATGCGGGTGTAGCTACACGGACTTCAGTCATGCTTTATAGGGACTACAATTTTTCAATTCTATTTACTACGCCAGTGGAGTGCCTAAGAGCCGTGACCACTTACAACTCACGTTGTGACCACTCAACACTGACTTTACTGCAAAGTAAGGCATTATAATATGAGCTTTATATAGTACCATGTACAAATCATGAAAGAGGACATTTTTTACACTTAAAAAACTTAAATGAATAGAGTTTGATATTACATGGACAGTATATTAAAATTTAAAAATTACTTGTGTATAATACATTAATGTCTTACTACAAGTCAAAGTTGAATTGTTATAGAATGCAACCGTCGAAATATCTTTCGATTTTTTCGTACTACAAAAATAATTATATGTATTGAAGCTTATTATTATTTTAACTTTATTGTTTGTCTTTAATAACAACGAAGAGTGATATCCGTGGAAGATAGTAAAAGTAATTTCAAAGAGAAAGCACATCCCTAAGCAAAGTAATTCAAATTTAAAACGATTGGATGGGCGGTTGCAAACTCCGTTGATTACAGAAAATCCTATTTCACGAGACATTCATCAGCATAAGAGTTTAAAACTTTTAACATTAATCAAATGGGACTCAGCTGTTGAGAGAATTCCTTGGAGTCCAAAGCCTGACGACGCGCAGGCTTGTTGTGTTTATAACCCATAGAAATTGGTACTCCCTAAATCTTTATGCCGTTGTAATAAAGACGGTTATCGAGTCCCAAATTATTTTAGTTTTTGTAAGAACAACGTCATTATAAGGGTTGCCAAAGTCCGTTTTAATAGTTTTCTATGTTGAGTATTAGGGTTAAGATTTTTAATTGCCGCACTGGCCATGTAATTCGATATAAATAATAAAAAAAAAGCTTTTACTAAATTGTTGACATATTCTTGCAAATTTAAACAATAATAACACACATTTCGTCATTGTGGTAGCACCATAAGTCATTAATATTGCGTGCCGCTTGAGGCGCATTGTTTTCTCGTTAGAACTCATAATATTCAAAAATAACACGAATTTTATTAGATTCCATGGTTATAACTTATAATATAGCGATGTTACAAAAAAAAAACATAGAAACAAATGAATAAATAAGTATTAAACTAAACTTAATATAAAGTAAAAGCCGAGTTTAATGAACTAAAAATAATCAAATAATTTCATATTCTGAAGTAGATGTGAAGGTAGTAGATAGATAATATAGTTATGTAGTTACATTTCTTTGTGAAATATATTTTATCCTTTTTATTTCTCTGAATTCGGTTTTCACTTTTTATAAATGTCTAATTTTTGACCCTTTTAAGTGGAGGAATATCATAATCACAACATCAGGTAAATAGTTAAATCAAAAACTTCATTCTCTATTTGGTCACCCTTAAATTTACAATTTTAACGAAGATATAGCGTATCATACATTAAAAAAACATGCAGTCGTTGCAAACTCCCCTTTTCTGCCGACTTTCAAAAAGGAGACGGTATTCAATTCGACTGTATGTTTTTTTTTATGTGTTACCTCATAACTTTGTACTGGGTGAACCGATTTCGATTATTCTTTTTTATATGAAAGCTGATAGTTTTCGTGTGGTCCCACGATTGATCAAGGTCAGACCAATAATTTTTGAGTTTTAAATAACTTATATTGAAGTCGGCTGTACAAAATTTTTAATTTTAAATTATTAAAAGTCGGCTTAAAAGGAATAACATGCCTTAAATATTAAATTTAATTGAATTTAAAATTTCAAGTCAAACCATAGCAATATAGCTATTACAGTTAAGTGAATGGCAGCCCTGGTCCCGGTAAGTTTGGATAAGCTCATTAATCACGGCGCCTGTAATTACCGCGCCAGCGCTCTCTGTGCCCGAGTAATTTCATTTTAGACCATGGAAATGATGTATTGATGCAACCTTCCGGATTCGACGTGGCCAACACCTTTTAAGGATGAAAATCCATCTAATCCATAACAATGTTGTACGATTGTTTTGTTACGTACGAAGTATAAGTTCTTATTTTATTTAAGAATGGTAGAGTCAAGCTGCTGCAACATGAACGACCGGCGAAGGACAACGCTCGCACAGAATATCAGCATGAAATAGAAGCTTACTGTTGCTGTATTACGTATATTTAATGACAAAGAACTGAAATAATTTTTACTGGTAAAGAGGTAAAATGGCCTCTTACCTATTTCAGACCTATACCCTCAGATGTGACAACGAATCCGCATTTTGATTTCTAATAGATAATAGATGTTATTGTGTTTGGGCTACAGCATCGAACTTCAAATGGGTAGTGTAGTTTGTCACCCTTAGGTACTGCTATAAAAATGTAAATAATGAATATAATGTTGCTTGGGTACAATTTATTTATGCTTTGATTTTGTATTATAGAGTTAAGTATTTTTTATAATTTGATATTATATTTAAATTAATCGCATCATTGGACATTTATTTATTTTGTTTATGAAAAAAAAACTCGATTTACCTAGAACTGCCGCTGGGTCATTTTTGTCCCGTTGCTGTTTTAATGAATAATTACTACTAAGTAACTAAGAGAGTTTATACAATGTCTTGTAATCGTTTTAAGAAAATGAAGAACTTCGATTCTATGATAAGTCTGATAGACGCTAAAGACTGAGCGAAGGTAAGTTTGCTATGATCTCCGAAATATGTAACGAATTCATTACTAATGCACATACCAGAGCCATACATTTTGAGTGACGAACAACGAATTCCTTCTAAGTGCTGCTGCTGATTCACCCAGTTTATGTGCTAATACGGACAGTAATTTTGAGTGGCTGAAGAAAAAGATCAAAATGTTGTGATAAATGCGTACCCTTATCTTGGAACAGATGATAATAGACCAAATGAGCATTTAGGTGACTGGGTTGTGAAGAAATTTACCATATTACCTTACATCAATAAGAACATAAATGTTACTTATGACAACTTTTTAACTTCCATTTTATTAGCAGAATGTTTGAAGTCTAAAAAATCGTAGTTATCGTAGTCTAAAGAATCGTAGGCACAGTCAACAGAGCTAACAGAGAAATAAGTTTCCGTGAAGACCGCAAACAGTAATTTAGTACATTTTGCTAAAAATAGGTGATATACCTTTGACTGTTTATCAGGCTAAACCTAATTAAAATGTCCTAAAGCTCAGTACTATGCATTCCGACATAACAATAGGCTCTAAGTAAAAGAAAAAACCTGACTGTGTTATTTTATTACAACAGCTCGAATTTGATGTAGATGTCGTAGATCAAATGGGTCGTAAATATACTGTAAAAAGAGACCTTCAAGACGTTAGCCAGATCATAAATTTTATATTTTTTTATATTTAGTGGGTATAAATGTATAGGTTATTGTATGTTAACAACAGCAAAATTAAACGCAGATACTTTTTTATTGCAACTGGGAAAAGAAGTGGGAGCAAAGTATATAATTAATAAAACAACAAGCATTCCTGTAGCAATTCCAGAACACATACCAGAGATACAATAAAACCGAACAAGGTGTAAATTATAGTGAAAATGCTCAAATTATAAATTTAGTACAGTTACAATAATTACTATGTGAGTTGTGATGATTTCTCTACATATTATAAAACAAAGTTGCTATAGTTGTAGATCATAGATAAGTTGTAGATCTTTTAAACTACGTATTAGATTTTGAGGAATTTTTTTATGGGTGTTTGAATGGCTCCTTAGATGGTTTAGATTCGGGAATCACTCGTGCGAAACCAGGGCGGAACGCTAGTTGTTACTAAATCAAAAAATATTTAAACTATTATTTACGATTTGTTGCGTTTTTGTTTTTCAAGTATTAAGAGTTTGATTTAATTTGAGTAATAAACATGTTTCACATATTTTACAAATAGTTTTATTCATATTTATATTATACCAATAATCATTATAAAAAATAGACTGGGACAAATATGTCGCGACAGCGGCGGTCCAAGGGGGTCTTAAAACTTCGGCGCTTCTAATGTTAAAGTTTATTTTCATTGTACCGAGAAAATGATGTTATACAACATCAAGATTAGATAATTAACTCATTTTTACTTGATATTCTATACCTAGATACAAAGTTTTAAATTATGTGTTGTATTTTAAAGTAGCTGTTCCCCGCGAACTCGCCCGCGTGGAATTAATTACGATTGGATTTCATGGGTTTAAATTTTTTTTTGCGCGAAACCCTAATATTTCTAAAATAAAAGTAGCCTAAATTACTCCTTATAAGATCAGCTATTAGGCAGAGAAAGTCCCGTCAAAAGCGATCCAGACGTTTCGGAGATTAGCCGAAACAAACAGACAGACAGACAAAAATTTAAAAATTGTTTTTGTTACAAGTTCAGTATATAGATACTTTCATAAGCATTTAGTAAAAAGCAGTAATTTTGACATTACAAACAGACACTTAATTTTTTTTGTTAGTATAGTTACATTTATTATTTAAAAAAAAATTGCCTTTGTCATATCATACCGCGTCGTGAAAAATAATCAAGCGCCTTAAATTATACTGAATTTGCTTAAATTCATTGGTGTCATACGTGTTGTGCATAACAACACGGCGTCTGACGTGGCATGCA
The DNA here is from genome assembly GCA_033319125.1 of Parnassius glacialis. NCBI lineage: Eukaryota > Metazoa > Arthropoda > Insecta > Lepidoptera > Papilionidae > Parnassius > Parnassius glacialis. The sequence goes on from JAVANC010000006.1 coordinate 11,180,414, forward strand.
TTTTAACTAAGTATCAAAAATAAAGGCGAGCGCACATAATGCACGTTTCTGCTTTTTGCGCTGGCCGATGTTGCAACGTGTGTGGGCTGCGTTTACAGCTGACTTCACACCTAAACTTTGGCTGCAGAATAAAACTACCTTCACCACTAAACTTCCATTGCAGTGCTTCAAAGAGGAAAGATACTAACAAAGTCATGTGTCCATATGAATGTAGGATTCATTAACATCTCCAGCCTACTGCAGTTCAATTACGATAACACCTATAATGATATAGGCTTCTGGCAATGCGCTCAACTTATTGCGGTCTTCAGCTCTACGCATCCAGTTTCTGTCAGTCGCATTTAACCATAATGTACAAAATTCTAAATAACTTATTGATTTATTTATTAATTCTATATTGGGTTCCCTATTACAAAAGAATGCAAAGGTTGATCTTAAAGTTTTTAGGTATTCTCCTCTTCACATTTTAACTTTAATGTGAAAAATTTCTTACTTTTCATTTTCACCCTATCGTTGTCAGGTTATTGTAATAAGTTTTCAGGTTATCTTATCTTTCCTAACAATATTTACATAAAAAGCGAATACACCTTACATGTGGTAAATCAAAAACCGTCGATCTTAGAAGGATCATTCTCTCTCATAATACCACAGTAAAATAGTCGCATCATGCTTCTGTGTTTCATTTGGTTAACGAAGAAAACGCCTCTCACGGAATACCTGCGTAAAATAGCAGTACAATGCTGCTGAGTTTCATAGTAAGATACGAAATCTGGAGATCCTTTTTACTTGTAACAAAGCGTTCCATCTTCCTCCTTAAGTTTACAACGCGATTGTATTTTTATTTATTCTTAATCAAGAATAGAAGTAGGTGTCTATGGGCCACAAAGTCCACTAATGATCAGATGCACCCTGTGCTCGCTTCTTCTTACTTGTATGGGAAAAACCGTTAATTGATATGTATTTTGACCTCAGCTTGACGTGAGAAGGGCTTCGCTTATTATAGAACACCTTAAATAATTATCATTGGACTAATGCGTTTGTAAAGTATTAAGAGAAGAACTGGTGAACAATCGGCAATCGTAATTCATTCCAACAATCTTCAATTCGTTACTACAACACATTGTTATTTACATTTTCAGTCTTAAGATTAAACTAGGTAATCTCTATCAACTGCAGTAATGTATTATCATCATCATCATCATTACACCCCTTCACAAGTCCACTGCTAAACATATGCCTCCCTCAAGGAATGCCACCAAGTTATAAATAAGTTAAGTCAACAGTGGTAGAGCCACGCGGCAGCTCTTGCTGTCGCACGGATGGGCCGGCTCAAACCGGGGTGGTACCACGACCTCACAGAAAACCAGCGTGAAGTAGAGGTTTACCTCTGCGTTTCGCTTGGTGAGTGCAGGTGGCAGAAGGCCCTTTTTACTGGAAATGAGGCATTCCATCTTAGTCCTCACGGGTGACAACGCATCTACATTTTGATTTGTAATAGAGGATAGATGTAGATGTCTATGGGCCGCAGCAACCACTTACCATCAGGTGGACTGTGTGCTCGTTTGTCACCTTTATCCTATAAAAAAAAAGTTATCTTGCCATTATAGGCTCGACTTACCATTATAGGCAAATTCTTAAATATTACGACGGTAGGTATCATGCAATAGTCGTAACCGCGTGTGCATTTTACTGTGTAATTTTATTGACCCTTTTCTTCATCAGCGAGTACAGTCCGCACTAATGGAATCAATGTAATATATAGGTATCCGAAACGGGCCGCATTTTACGATGCGTCGTATCGTCGCCGCCAATTAATCTCGCTTTACGACATTCATTTCTCATGCTAGTAGGACTAGTAGGGTTTATTTATTTTCTTGTTGCGATTTAGTAGGTACGCAAGTTTTCGACTCACTGTTTATTAATTTAAATATATCGCAGAAAGTAGCCCTTTAGTACGCCTCAACCCAGGACTACTAATATCACCACTCACACTCTAATGACACCATTGTGATATAACATAACACTAATTACTTTCATATGATGAGTTGTGAAAAATTGAGATCAAATGTGGCAACCCATTTAGTTTTCTGAGCTGATGTCGCGTCTTTATATTGATTTTTGTCTGGGATTCACATGTCATTGGAGACAGTGGCCGGCCACTTACGATTTTTCTCACTCACATACGAGCAAAACAAATCTCAACATATGAAATTCTTTTATCTTTTATAAGCCAGCGCTTGCCTACTATCCCACGCAGTTAAAGTAAACAGAGATCCAGCCGGTGGTAAAACGTACCGGCTTAGCTTACATATTACATATTCACTCTTGCCTTTAAAGGCACGAAATTGAGTTTTAAAACCCAGTTGTGTGTCACAAGACCTACTAAGACCTGATTTTTTAATCACCACATATCACATAATATAGGGAATAAAATATAGTTCCAATTCTTTCACTTATTATACAGTCGGTGCATAATATAAGATGGACAACTTTTATCTGACGATATAAAATCAGCTCTTAGTCTGTACTCGTTATTTAGGGTAACACACGAAAATTGTACTAAGGTAACAGAAACTAGTGTTGATCTACGTTATGTGTTACCTTAGAAGTTTTTAAGCGTCATTTATCATCGCCACACCTTAGCGCAATACATCTCGGCGCGCACCTGCCCCGAAAACCGGACACGATAAATTACAGGCAAAACAAAACAAGTCCAACCCTTCAGTATTTAGGGGAGAAATTGTCTCGTGCCGGTTCCGAGTGGCGTATTGTCTGATAATGATAATGGCCGCTTTAGAGTTAAAAAGTTTAATTATAAAGCGCGGTCCCTTAAGTACATTACACCTATAATATAAAGATATCATAACATGAAATATGTGAAAGAGATTTTCACTTCCGCACATTTGATAAAGTCAGACTCAGCTCAAGTGCACCTACTTGTGAACAATCTTGAAGTTACGATCATGTTAATAAACATACCTCAAGTTACGGCTTAGGTTTATATTATCATCTGAGTAATCCACTATTTAATAAAGGATACTCTACTTTAATTTTATTTTATTAAGAAAACGAACAGCTTTACAAATTATACATCTTATAACTATGTGTAATGTAGTATTGCCAATAACAGGTTGCCCTTAAACTTGAGGTGCTAAAATCTGAGTGTGGGTGATACGTGACTTGAGATTATGAATAATTGAATCATGAAATTTTAAAATATTTTAATTGAATATAATTGTTACGATGAAATATACTAAGTACTATTACGATATTTTACGGACTTCGCGAGCTCGTTTACTAAAAATTTATATCTCCTTATGTGTAAATTAAATTATAACGCGAGACCAGTAATGCTATAAGTAAACAAGCAGAGTTTTAAACGAGCAGATGTTGTTTGGTCTGTTTTATGACACTGACAGTCGTTTTAACTGGTTAGGTTTTTTTACATATTGAGTTCAGTAGTAAACATTTAAGTCGTATTTAGAAGTACATACACAACAGTTTTAACAATTTAAGGCTTCCTTAAGTAGAAAACTACTTTATACCGTGAAATGTGATGATGATATTCTAAACTACATACTGTCAATGTTACGTAATCGTTCACGAGATCAAGCCCTCAAGTCATAGAACACTGTCAGCTGATCTTGGTAACTGAGAAACTCTTTTAATGTGTTTATTATTAATTAGCAACGATCTTAGGATGCTGATATCGTAATGATTGCGTATCAATTGATACTTCATATTGATTACTTCAGTTCGTTGTTGAGGAACGTTTATTAATACGGACCTAAAATCACAGATATTAGAAATAGATTTTTTTAAATCGATATGTAGTATAAATAATTGCTGTTTAATGTGTTTATGTATGTATTGAATATCGTTCAATAATCCTTTTTTAGGATCCGGATTTTTTATTGAAAACATTTAAACATATTAATACACATTTTTCTTAGATACGAGAAATTAGATATTATTTTTTCGAGTTTTTGGTGTTAAAATAAGTTTTATTTTATTTATTTGGGTAAGTAAACGATGGCACAATAAAATATTTGAACAATCATAATGATAAAAACAATTTTAACAATTGTGACATCAAAACGTTTAGCACAGCTTACATAAAAATATAGAAATAAATAATTTTATAGTTTAGTATAAACACATGTAAAGTAGTGCATTTTTTATTTATATTATTATTAAAAAAGACCCGACTGCAGTCAGAATACGCTTTAGGCAATGGCCGTATTGTATTTTATGCGCATCGTAGATATTATTATTCTTAAAGTGTAGCATTTCAAAATCCGTCAAGTCTTTTAGGTTATAAGAAGTCAAACGAACAAATACACTGTTATGCAAAAACGTACATGCATATCGTAACGTAATAAAAGCATCCGCCAAAACATAACCCCGCTTCCGATGCAATCGGGTAAAACAATATTCCTAAAGAAAATTTAGTTGCGTTCCACTTTGTCACTGACATCAAACAAATCAACACTTTTTATATCTTTTAGACGACATCGATTTATGGTTAAATGGGACCCCAAACACTGAAGAACAACCAAGTGTATAAAGGCGTTCAATATAACTGGTATTTCTTGATTCGACGACAGCTTGCTTAGCGGACTTGTTTAATTTTTTTATTTATATAATTATTTTTTAGAAATTACATATATATTTATATATATATAATTTTTACTTTTTTTTCCAATATATAAGTTTTGTATTTGTATTAGTGTAGTAAGCACCTCTTAAATCTATTATTTGCATGAAACTTGAGATCGTAAGTGTATTTTGATTTTGCTATTATAACTAGAAATATTATTTTATACATGTACATATACATTTTATCATTATATATATATACATATATATATATATATATATATATATATATATATATATATATATATATATATATATATATATATATATATATGTTTGGAGAATAGGTACCAAAAGTCTTTTGAGTCCGCACTCTATAACCCATTTTTAATTAAGGTGATAACAACAACGTTTTAATAAATAAAACAATGATAGTGTGCACGCAACACTATTTTATAACATTCTGGTCCTACATTCTTCGTCAAGACTTATGCAGTTCCAGACCAAAATATTCACATACAAAAACAGTATAATATTTCATGGAGGCCATCTTCTTTGAGGATCTCTGTTGGCAAGATAACAAACGGCTTCCTTCCATCGGGCAGTAACGCTACCGAATTAGCCCCACGAGCTAATGAACTTGTTGGCAAATAGCGTTCACTGCGATGCACTGACACTAGGATAGCTATATTTGTACTAAACATTTTGGGATATCGTTGATTATAAACCAAAATCAAATATTTTACGTCGTAGAGCCACGCTGCAGCTATGCTAGCTATACTATACATACTAGGAGTTCTCATGGGTCACCTCGGCTGGGGTAGGACCACGCTCTCAGAGAATACCAGCGTTAAACAGTAGAATAAATAGCCTGTGTTTCGTATAGTGGGTGTAGAAAACAGGAGACATTTTTTACTGGAAACGAGGCACTCCATCTTAGTCCTCAGGGTGACAATGCATCTGCATATTGATTCTTAATCGAGGCTAGATGTAAATCATTATGGGCAACAAAACACACACACACACACATATTATAATGATTTAATCTGGTAGTTTGACCGAGATGGGGGGCCACATATGAAGCAATAACGATGATAGTATCATTAAAGTATGAGGTTGTTAAGAGTCTAAGCTGCAAGTTAGCCAGTAACAAATATACGTAAATGTCTAAACTAAAGCAGAGTGCAGTGTCTAGAGACAGGAGGATTTTCAGTACAGATCTAGAGCTGAAAACCAATAACAAATTTTTTACACTTTGCGATTCAAACTGCGATCTAGGAATTGCGACTTAGTCTGTATACTGAATCATGTGGCTCCTTTAAACTTATAATCTTCTTCTCAATCAGCTCATAAAACTCCACTACCAGACTTGGGGTTCTCGTCTTCGCCTCCGACGCTGCTGTCCGTCGCAGGTATTTTACGTATGGCGTTAATGAGAAGGATATATTATTTTTATATTAGTCCTATATTAGACTAGTTATACCGTCATATATAGCAAGCCATAAGACTTCTGGCATTTTCCATTCCATAATCGCCTTTTACCCTTTACTTTAACCCTCTCAGAAATGAGAGGAGGCCTGTGCCCAGCAGTGGAACGTAAATAGGCTGTAACATTACATTACATTACAATCGCCTTTTACAACACACAACACCACCTCACTCGAGTCGAAATGGAGCTATGATAATAAAGCTAAACTATGTCCTAGTACTGTCTAAATTCATGGCTACTCACTAGGAAATGAACGCGACGTGCTAGTTTTCCCATTCGTTAAAACCGGACATTCGATGTGGCAGGAAACAATATAAGCGTTTTGGACGTTTCGATCGTTGCTTTTTAGTTTTTTGTAATCTGTATTGAAAGCGATTCCGTAGAATAACAACTTTTTTTTGCTTCCCTACGCTAAATTATTAAAAAATAAAAAAAAACATTCCACAACTTAATTTTTTTATTTATTGCATTTACTAATGTTTGTGGCCAGTACGTACTATAATTCCAACAGGAGAAATAAATACTTTTTTTTAAATTCTATAGAAAGATAATTTAGAAATTTGTCTATGAGTGTTTAATTTTTGGTACCTATATATCTTAGGCTAAGCTATTACTTTTTATATTGGGCCATTGGTTGCTTCTGTATCGATTCACTGGTGCGTACTCAATCAGTGTTGCGTGCGTCAATGACTGCGGTCGGTAATCAAATAAATTTGCGTTAAATCAGCCATCCCCAGTCGTGCACGCGAACTGTATCGCTTGCAGCACTCGTTACTATCATTAATAAACCCTAAATTAATTTACTTCTTATATTGTTAATTACAAAATAAGAATCGGACTTCGATTAATTTAGATATTCTTTTAGCTGCAACTAGAAATACTTAGTCCATAAAAATCATATTTTTGGAACGAAGTTCCTTATCGGACGGCAGGAATTTGGCGGATGGAGCTAGGCGAGAAAAGGTGTTAAGATTTTTCCGTCACGACCTTTTGACGTGGTGTAGACGGCCTTGACGGCTAAAAGGAAGCGAGATGGAATAATATCCGTCTCCCTCGCACTTTTTCGTATCTTGCCATGAAATAAACATTATTTTATTTTAAGTGACGCTTCATTTTAATGCTAATAGTAGTAGTACATAAAACGCTAGTAATTCATTTATTTATATTTGTTAATCAATAATCTAATACGGTTATCAATAATAATATCATCATCATTACAGCCTTTCATAAGTCCACTGCTTAACATAGGCCTCCCCCAAGGAATGCCACAAAGCACGGTCCTGAGCCACCTGCATCCATCGACTTCCTGCATGTCTTACCAGGTCGTCACTCCATCTAGTGGGGGGTCGCCCTACTCTTCGGCTACAGGTACAAGGCTGCCACTCGAGAACCTTTCTTCCCCATCGGTTGTCGGTTCTTCGAGCTATATAGCCGGCCCACTGCAATTTCAGTTTACTAATCCGTTGGGCTATGTCGGTTACTCTGGTTCTACTGCGGATATCCTCATTTCTAAGTTTATAACGCAGAGAAACCCCGAGCATAGCCCTCTCCATAGCTCGCTGAGCTACCTTGAGCTTCCTCATACGGCCAGCAGTGAAGAAATACATCTCAGATCCGTAAGTCAACACTGGAAACACGCACTGGTTGTACAATTTCGTTTTCAGGTTTTGAGGTATGTCTAACGAGAAGATGTGTCGTAGTTTCCCGAACGCTGCCCAGCCGAGTTGAATCCGTCGATTGACCTCTCAGTCGAAGTTGGACTTACCTAGTCGGACTATTTGTCCCAGGTAAATATACTCGTCAACAATTTCGAGCTTAGTGCTCCAACAACTACCGGCATAGGTGTGACATGGACGTTAAACATGATTTTTGTTTTGTCCATGTTCATCTTAAGACCTATCCGTTGGGAGACACTATTGAGGTCATTGAGCATAGTGCTTAGGTCCTCCAGCGATTCTGCCATAAGGACTATATCGTCGGCAAATCGAAGGTTTTTTTTTATAGGATAAGGGTGAAAAACGAGCACACAGTCCACCTGATGGTAAGTGGTTGCTGCGGCCCATAGATATCTACATCAATCCTCTAATACAAATCAAAATGCAGATGCATTTTCACCTGTGAGGACTAGGACGGAATGCCTCATTTCCAGTAAAAAGGGCCTCCGGCCCCCTGCACTCACCAAGCGAAACGCAGAGGTAAACCTCTACTTCACGCTGGTATTCTGTGAGGTCGTGGTACCACCCCGGTTCGGGCCGGCCCATCCGTGCGACAGCAAAAGCTGCCGCCTGGCTCTACCACTGTTATTGGTTGGTGAGTGATGTACTAGTCATTGATGTTAATACCGCATCCTTTCCAGTCCAGTAGCTTGAAAACGTATTCCAGTACAGCGGTGAAGAGTTTCGGGGATATAACATCAGCCTGTCTTACACCTCTCTGCAGTTGGATAGGTTTCAAGCCATCGTAGCTCTACTGTACAAACACTTCAGCACTTTGATATACCGACAGTCAACTTGGCACCGCTGAAGGGACTGCAGCTCCGCCCAAATTTCGACGGAATCAAAGGCTTTCTCATAGTCCACATATGCTAGACATAGTGGCAAATTGTACTCCTCGCACTTCTGTACAATTTTCCGAAGGGTGTGTATGTGGTCCATGGTACTAAAGCCTTTTCGGAAACCGGCTTGTTCGGGAGGCTGGAAGTCGTCAAGTCTGCGTGCGCGACGATTCGTAATGACTCTCGAAAACAACACGTAGACGCGGCTCAGAAGGAAAATCGGTCTGTAGTTCTTCAAGAGAGCGTTGTCGCCTTTCTTGAAGAACAAGACCACCGCACTTCTGCTCCACGCCTCCGGAGTAGTGCCACCATGGAGGACGGAATTAAAGAGCTTCTGAAGGACTTCAAATACCGGTTTTCCACCCGCTTTCCGAAGCTCCGCTGTAATTCCATCTATGCCTAGGGCCTTGCCGTTTTTAAGGTGCTTGAGAGCCATTCTAATCTCGCTCAGACTGACGTCCGGGATATCATCGGAATAGTGTCGGATAAGACTCGCTCTTAGATCGTTACTCACATTTACGTGTGGCTCCAACGATAATGTGTACAGCTGCCCATAGAACATCTCAATCTCACTCAAAATCTCAGGTGTCCCGGAAACGACGCTGCCACACTCGGTCTTCAGCTTTGACAATTGGCTCTTTCTGGCATACAGATCTCTAGCAAAGACTTTGGAGCCCAGGTTACGCTCGATCGGTTCTTTAATATGAGCAGTATTAAAGTTCCGTAAGTCCCGCCGCATGCATTTGGAAATCTGTCTCTTCAGTTGCCTGTATGCTGTCAAATCTGTTGAAGAATGTAGCTTCATTTCCCGTCTAACAGTCATGAGATTAAGAGTGTGATCGGAGAGTTTTTGTGTTCTTCTGCGGCGGGTCTTGCAGAACTTAGCTCCGACCGCATGGACAGTTTCCACGAGCTTGTCATTCATATCGTCCACTTCATTTCAGTTTTCTAGGCACTGAAAACGGTTTTGTAGCTCGAGCTGAAAGGTTGCGGGACTATGGAACACGGACGGAGCGTTGACTTCATTAGACGAGACCTCTCCAACTTAACGTTTAGTTTCAGTGTGCCTCTAACAATTCGGTGATCGCTACCAGTTTTCACCCTCGCGATCACGGAGACATCACTGAACAGTTGTCGTTTGGTCGTCATAATGAAGTCAATCTCATTTATTTGTCGAACCGTCGGGGCTCGACCAGGTCCACTTCCTGTGGGGCCGCTTCTGGAAGAAAGAGTTCATCATAAAGATACCCTCTTACTCCATGAAGTCGGCCAGCTGCTGGCTTCTTGGGTTCCGTTGCCCTATTCCGAATTTCCCTACTTTCAGCTCACCGTTCGTACTCTTGTACCTAGATTTGCATTGAAGTCTCCCATTAACACCGTATAGTGGGTTTTGGAGGAATGCATGGCTCTAGAGATATCCTCATACATTTCCTCCACCTCCTCATCGGGATGTGCCGAGATTGGTGTGTAAACCTGTATGACCTTCAGCGAATACCGTTTGGTGATTCTGAGTATAAGGTACGCAACCCTCGTCGACACACTCCCGATCTTTACAACGTTGTTAACGAGAGACTTGTGGACGATAAATCCGACACCTCCTTGGGACAGATGTTCGCCCTCCCGGTGATAGAACAAGTTGCCGGATTCGAGGATTACCGTGTCCTCCCCCTCTCTTCGGACTTCGGATAATCCTATAATATGCCAGCGCAACTTGTCTATCTCTTCTTCCAGCTCCACGATCTTCTTGTCAGTCCTCAGGGTGCGTGCGTTGTATGTTGCCAGGTCGAGTCGTCTTAGGTGGCAACAGAACCTCCACCGGAGATTCTTATCACCCCCTGCCCCGCCGTTACCATGGTCGCCATCGTAGCCGGGAATAGCGGGGACGCTAGTGACTGGGGGCCGTTTCTTTGTTACTCTCATCATTGGGGGGTATTTGCCATAGTTGTCACGCTTGGCGAGCGGGTTGGCAACCGCAGTTTTTTTATTGTAATTTTGCTGTTATTAGGAAGATGCTGCTGCCCATCTCCTGCCAGTTTCCCTTTGTCGCCTTTTACGACACCCACGGGAAGATATGGGGTAATGGATATTCTTAACCGTCACTACACGGCTTTTTATTTTAGTAATATTTGTGTAAAATTTGTAAATTTTCTTTCTTTTTCTTTCTCCAGTAGAATAATATTAAGTTAAAATCTCTGCATATTTAGCATGCCTATTTATTTAGCTATGGAATGTTTTTAAAATATTGCCTTACAACTTTTTTACCATTTAATGTTTGACTGCAAACCTTATAATATAAAAGTAATATACTACGAAGGAAATAAATCGAACTTCGATTAATTTAGATATGCTTTTAGCCGCAACTAGAAATGCTCCATAAGAAGCATGTTTTTGTTGTCTACAAGCCTAGCCTGTACAACAGGCAGTCTAGCCTATTACTTATCAATAGGCTAGACTGCCTGTTGTACATTTTCTACTTTTGATTTAACTGTATACGTTTCGTTTTGTTTTTTGGTGTAAAATAAAGAGTAAATATAATAGGTTTTTTTTCATATTTCACCTGATGGTAAGTAGCTACTTCAGTCCAAGAACATTTGCAGCCATCATCAAACAAATAAACAGAGCTTCTAGTACTGTTTATTTGTTTGATAATGGATGGATCATCAGCCGAAAAGTAGTGCTACTAGCTATAATATTTTATTATTAGTCTGGCTTGATTTTATTACATTCTCAAAAAAAAAAAAAATCATGAAAAAATACAATATAAACCTAGCTTTTTTAAAATAAAATTACTAATATCCTGCAGTCGGAAATTATAACCTTTTGGAATATTTTTAATTAAAGCAATATCGACTAATAGCTAATTAAATAAAATAAAGAAAACCAGGCACACACAAAATTATATTGCTTGTGTCCGACATTAATGCATCTATTATCCTATATCTAGTATATAAATACCAAGCAGTTGAGACAGCTTTCCGCAGTTTATGTTCTTCTAGTAAGTACAGTCGTAACTACTGTATTTGTTACTTGAGAGAACATTCTGCAATTTTTTAATCAATTGTTTTAACCAGCACTTTATCTTTACAGGTATGAATGAAGACAAGTTTGTTAAGACTTAAAAGGGAAGATGTCGTGTATGGTAAGACATTTTACTTGATAATTAACTAGGAGGTATTTTTATTTACCACCAACAAGCTTGAAGCATTTGAGAATAAATAACGATATACTTACGAATCTTCACTTGAGTTACCTACTTATTAAGTGGCGAAGCTTGCGAAGTCACTTATTGATTTCACGATGTCTGTCCGTCTGTCCGTCTGTCCCATGATTATCTCGAGAACGGTTTCGAATTTTCAAATTCAGTTTTCAGCAATCGATTACTGATCACCCAGGCATCTGAACCTCCTATTTTGAAACTGATTGCTCAACGGCAACCGTTAGAAACCACTACAAAGCTGATTGCTTCGCCACTTTGCTATGCTGTTAGCTTGCTAGGTTTATTATAATAACTATCGTTAGCATTTTAAAAAAAGATTCCGTAAGAAATATATTCGGAGACAATATTATTACAAATACTACGACAATGCGAGTAGAGTATGCAACATGAACAGAACGTACTAAATGCACTTATAAGTACTAAACGAAGCTTCATTACAACTTATCAAAAGGCCACTGCTGGAACAGGCCTCCCCAAAGCTTGCTTTATAAGGGTGCTTTACATACATACAGTTGCTACGCTTACCAAGTGGGTTGGCAACCGCAGTTTTTCTCTTAAAAGAAAACCATTTCCCGAGAGGTTTCTTGCTAGTTCTTCCCAGAACAGAGGACTTTTTCTGAACCAGCGGCCAGAGTAAAAAACTGCATCGATGCCATTAGCTAATGTAATTTTTGTAATTTTACACGAATTAGTAAGTGGTACCTGTGCAACAAAGCATTAGAAAAAAAATCATCTTTTATACAAAAAATAAACACGCAACAGCTCGGCACGGAATCGCCTAAAGTAAACCAATTGAATATAAATATATGTTATAAATATTTTTTATTTTGAAAATATAAATAAAACAATTATTTTCTGTAAAAAAATACTATATTCAAATATTTTTCGACCAAAACTTTGACTTCACCAATCATATTACGCGGGCAAGTACCTAAAATTTATTGCTTTGTGTGAGAAAACACGAATAAAACGAATTTTCCCAGAATGAGACAAGACACAGCTAAATCGATTTTCGAGAACGCCAAGTATCAAACCATTAAAAACACAGAATAAATAATAGTTACAAGTAAAAATATTGCCTAATGGTTTGATGATCTTACAAATATTATATTTATATTTTTCGAAACTTCTTCAAACATTTTTTTTAAGAATTCTATTTTCAAATATTAAAATTGTAGTCGGTACCTAGATAAAGACATGTAAATGCATAAATATTTTTACACGTTGTTATAATCTTCTGGCGGATATATTTTATTGCACCTTTGAAATACTGTACTGTACTGATACTGTACCTTTTATTTAACTATCTCTTACCTGTTGTTAAAGTTTAAGTAACTAAAGTTCCTATTGTAAATCAATTCGTAAAGCAAGGAACCGTGCGGGCTCCAAATTAATTTACGCTCACCGTCGACTTAGGTACTAAAAAGTCTGTATAAAAAGAAGTTATCGGCTTAGGAGAACTGCATCGTTGCAACGAAGCAGCGAGGCTAATCGCCGGGGTCAACGGCAGCGCAGGTACGTCCCGGGTTTTTGTGGTGCGCCGTCCCCGCCTGCCGGTTCCCCGCAGCATTCCCTGTGCTTTCGAAACTAAAAATCACACTTGAACTACATATTAAGTTTTATTTTGATTTATATATATACAAATATAAAGTAATGCTTAATATTTCAAGTAATATAATATGATATGTTAGACAACATATTTAATGTTTTTTTATAGTGCAATTCCGAATTTATAATGACGTAACGTGTATGTATTCTGACAATAAATATTATAATTTTTTACTTTTATAAATCATAATCCCACGTAAGTTAGGAAGGTGTGTCAGGATAGTGCCAAATGGAAGTCCTTAATCTTTACCTACCCTCTCTGAGTAGTGTGAGTGTTGTAATCCCAACGAAGAAGAGTTGATATTGATAGATCATTAATAGCTCAAAAACATTTTTACTAGTCTAACGCTATTTGAGGGCTTAATATAATCCACCACGCACCTGGTCAACACAAACGAAATTTTAACAAGTTTTAATAGAATTTCGTTTAAAAATTAGGTTTATGACCTTCGACAAATGAGGAAAACCACCTCAAAATGCGAGCACCAACCAGCCTGCCAAGCGTGGCAAGTAGGTATAATTCCAGTTTGAGAAATAATTATTATGTCCAGGTAATTATGTTACTTTTTATGTTTAATTAAAATTTACACCTTCGAACATATTTCAGTTATATATAGTATATGTAGCAAGTGAATGAGCAAGTCGATGAGTTTGTGTATTTAGGATGTGTGTTTAACAGGGATGGTAGACTTGACAAAGATATACATATATCCTCTACGGTGAATGTTGGACTTAGAATAAATGGGTTTTTTTTACTCTTTGTGGGAAGGTCATGTAATGGCGGTGTAAGAATATCCACTATCCCATATCATCCCGTGGGTGTCGTAAAAGGCGACAGAGTGAAACAAATTAGGAGATGATGGACAGCAGCGTCTTCCTAATAACGAATCGAAATAAAAAAGCCACCGTTGCAACCCGCTTACCAAGCGTGGCAACTATGGCAAATATTCCCCCTATTAGGCAATTTAAGGTGGGGCCTATGTGCAGCAGTGGACATTAACATGTGAGGGTGACGGTGAGAAGACAGAATGGTTGAAAAAGGCACATATTGCAATTCACAACGCTGTATAGTTCTTGCCATTCACGAAGTCGAGTGGGCTTTACTCGTGGTTGAAGGTGTACGTGTACATTGCGATAGTGTGCGTGTCTGCCGTGGCTAATCATACCCGCTTTTGGTGTCACGCACACTTGGACACGTGTACAGATACGTGTTCACCACAAGTAAAGCCCGCTCGACTTCGTGAAATGCAAGAAGAACTCAAGGTATATCAGTAGCCGCCAAATTTCACGAACGCACATCGCAACAGAACTCCCGACACCATCTACACCATCTGGATAATTGGCGGTCCATCATTGTGCGATTTAGGAGATGTTTTCTTCCTCGCACAACTTTCTTGTGGAATAATTTACCACCAGCGATTTTTCCGGATCGATACGACTTAGGGACCTTCAAGAAAAGAGCCTACTCCTTTGTAAAAGGCCGGCAACGCATCTGCAATTCCCCTGGTGTTGCGGAACAACCGCAACACCAGGGGAATTGCATGGGTGGCGGTAGTCACTTACCATCAAGTGAGCCGCATGCTCGTTTGGCCCCTCTCCTATAAAAAAAGCAAAAGTTGGGTGTGGAAGAAGAAGCATGAGAGTAAAGTCAATGATGTAAAAATGCGGTCATTAAGAAATATGTAGGCATATCAGCCCTAATTTGAATGATAGGGTGAATAATTGTGTGATAAGAGAAGTGTGGTTTGCAAGATGTTGTAGCAGTATTATGAAAGGAATGCTTCTGTACTTAGTAAGGGCACGTAGTAAGAATGAATGAGGCACTCCTTCTTTAATGCAAACTTCCCTCTTATCTTTATGCACATTTGTAGTATGTACCTAATAATTAGATTTTTTTAAGTCGAGGACCACTTTTATTTTCTAGTGTGGTCTCCTGTCGCAGCTTGGTGATCATCAAAATAAGCTCCTTGGACAATGCAATATGGAATAACAATTTCTCCTCAAAAAGGCTTTCTTTATCTCTAAATCTTTTCCTACAAAATCCTCAACATAACGTGTCGCAAATGTTTTGAGTGTAATTATAGTCGTTATTATAAGATTCGATTCGATAGTCTCATTGGTCTAGTGACTATAGAGGTTTGTCAACTCGGTTGCTGATATGAGGTGCCGCGTTCGAATCCCGAGTTTGGCCATAAGTAGTTAATGGGTTTTTCTGTCAAGAAATTCTCAGTAGCAGCCCGGAGTTTATCAGACTATGAGAGTAAGAGTATAGAGAGTGGACCTGTACTTGTGCATACACTTGGTCACTATAATCCTGCCCAAAATTCGGTTTGGAACACATTATAACTTTGTGTGTGTCCATTCTGGGTATAAAAGAACAGGAAATGAGACTGGCTTTTACGTCGCTCGTTTACCATTAGTCTATCAAAAATCCACCGCTAAACATAGTCCTCCTCCCAGATTGCCTCATATTTGCCGTAGTTGCCTCTCTTAGCAAACGGGTTTGCAAAACCAGTTATTAATTATTGTGAAATGTTATCAGTAAGAGGTTGCTGCCCATATCATGTTTCAATTTGCTCTGTCGCCTCTTACGATAACCATTGGACGATATGGGGTTGGGGATATAAGTATATTATTACACAGCCACTGCTCGGTGATCGTTCTGTTGTATCTAATCCTGTGGGTATGTTAAAATTGGACTAAGGGAAAAAAAGCCAGAAAGATCCTATCGCCTTCGAAAGATAATACTATAACCTGTCTTAATTTGTTTACGCCAGGCATAAAAAATATTTAAAGCAGTGAAGCAGTATCAAAGGAGACGTCGTGTACTGCGATTATCCATCTGCCTGCCAAGCGTTCGTTTTTACGAACTTCTGGCCGATTTTCTACTTCTGTGACAATTGCCGAATAATCGAAACTAGTCGCAGTAGCTAGTCGAGCTGTCAACTGTGAAAATATTATAGTGCCACAAGTGTGTACCCGGCACTAACAGTCAGAAAAAATACAATATAAACAGACCCAAAATTCAACGATTGTTCAAAAAACTGGGCTGGGAATCAAACTCAGAACCCGTCATTAGTTACAGTAGTATTAGTTAGGACTATAAACGACTATGTATGTTTACCTGGGACAAATAGTCCGACTAGGTAAGTCCAACTTCGACCAAGAGGTCAATCGACGGATTCAACTCGGCTGGGCAGCGTTCGGGAAGCTACGACACATCTTCTCGTCAGAAATACCTCAAAACCTTAAAACAAAATTGTACAACCAGTGCGTGTTGCCAGTGATGACTTACGGAACTGAGACGTGGTCCTTCACTGCTGGCCGTATGAGGAAGCTCAAGGTCGCTCAGCGAGCTATGGAGAGGGCTATGCTCGGAGTTTCTCTGCGTGATAAACTTAAGAATAAGGATATCCGCAGTAGAACCAGAGTAACCGACATAGCCCAACGGATTAGTAAGCTGAAGTGGCAGTGGGCCGGCCATATAGCTCGAAGAACCGACAACCGATGGGGAAGAAAGGTTCTCGAGTGGCAGCCTCGTACCGGTAGACGAAGTGTAGGGCGTCCCCCCACAAGATGGAGTGACGACCTGGTAAGACATGCAGGAAGTCGATGGATGCAGGTGGCTCAGGACCGTGCTTTGTGGCATTCCTTGGGGGAGGCCTATGTTCAGCAGTGGACTTGTGAAGGACTGCAATGATGATGATGATGATGATAAACGACTATAACGACCAACATTAAAATCCATGCGGGTCGTATGATATAAGATAGAAGTCTAATAATAATGTATTAATTAAATCCTAAAGCCTGTTATAACTTCCTCAAATGTATGTGTCCACGATTATAATAAGAGGATGAACGATAAGCTTTCGATTAATTTAAATATTGCATAACTTATGTTTATATTTTATTTAACATGTTCAATTCTATTTATATTTAGCGACACAGTTTTATCGTATCAATGGCGGAGGCGAGGTCAGAGAACTAGATCTCGCCCCCTCCTCGACGGAGAGGAGGCACCCGCCTCTGTAGACGGAAATACTTCTAGTAGACGTTCCACTACAATGATTACTCACCGAGATCCGTGTGAATCAATAATCTTTTACGTCCATTCACAATTCCGCTCCGGGCACAATACGATTGATTGCGAGATAAGCAAAGCGTGAATTTAAATCAGGTGTCGGTGGTTCCGAATATCATATCAATAACAATTATTTTTATTTATATTTTCGTCAATTTATTTCTGCCGAGCTGCCCATCTTCTCTCATACCCACGGGACCACAGATCATAGAAACAACAGTTTCTATGATCTGTGCACGGGACGAATCGTTAAAAATCGTTAGAACCGTTTCCGAAAAACCCGTTACATATAAATACACATAAAGTTTATAATAATATTAAATATCTATGACCAAATTTTTATTTTTATAATTCATAAAATATTAACTAGTTTTGATTCTATAGATAAAACAATAGTTTTCTGTAAGAATACTGTAATCAAACATTTCGACTGAAGTTAAAGCTCCATAAAAATGTACGTAACTCTGCGAACAAAAACAAATTAGTCTATACTAATACATTTTTGCGCAGCTACGGAATTTTAGGGATGTGTGCGGGCTGTACTGAAAACCTGTCTTGACTCTTGACCACATTGTATGATCCGAACTCGTGCACTCTGGCGTGTTAGTTCTACGATTTAGCCATGTATAGCCTGTTGAGATGTTCCCAATAATTTGGTAATTTGGACCAAAATTACCTTTGTGTGTTATGTCGAAATTACTTTGCTTGTTTCGTAAATATTATTGGTACAAAAATGTAAGGAATACAATGAATAGTGATTACTCGTAGTGTCGTAGCATTATTAGAATAGGTTTTTCCTTATTACGTAGGAATTATAATATTTTAATATTTATCAATGGTATATTCTTCTAATCTATGACGCATTAGAACATACCATTTACCGACAAGAACAAAACTTAAAGATAATATTTGTTACTTGCTAGTACTTGCTTGCAAAAACATTTAAATACACAATGCAACTTTTTTTTTATAGGATAGGGTGACAAACGAGCACACAGTCCACCTGATGGTAAGTGGTTGCTGTGACCCATAGACATCTACAAAATGCAGATACATTGTCACTTGTCACCCGTGAGGACTAAGATGGAATGCCTCTTTTCCAGTAAAAAGGATCTCCGGTTCTCTACACTGACCATACGAAACACAGCAGTGTTAAGCTGCTATTTCACGCTGGTATTTTGTGAGAGCGTGGTCCTTCCCCGGTCGAGCCGACCCATTCGTGCTACAACTATACTACTAATATAGTTGCACCATGATTTTACTACGTGCAACTTCCACTCGACTAAAAAGTCATAAGTAATTTAAATCGTGAAACGATTTTCATAAACGACATCTCCAATTAAAAAAATTTAAATCCCAATTATTCAACCTTGGTGTTGTATTAGTTCTAAAACAATGACGTGCTTAACACACGTTCTGAAGTGTTAAGATTATTTGCTAAATATAAATATATCGTATACTTGAAGTTAACGTTTTCATTTTTTGCATACAAAAAATGTAAAGTTGTGCATACATGTGAAATATAGTCGACGTGAAAGCCACCTTTTTTTAAGTCGGTAAACATAATACATAGTTCAAAATATTTTTGGGTTCAAATTGGCTGTTTCAAACCCCTGAACATTTGAAAAGTAAACAAAGACCTACAGCCACTTGTTTCAAAGTCGTAATCAATAACACAAAGTATAAAAGGTTAATAGGTCAGCTTTTAAATTGTAGTCTGCATATTTATAAAACATTAACAATTAAGAATGTTTTTCAACTGAATAAGCGCAAGAGCCACGTAAATTTTGTTTGTTCTTTTTGTTAAACTTTTGGCTGTCTTTAAATTAAAATGGATCTATTTATATTTATTATTTAATAACGAAATCGTTAATAAAATACATATTTATCTGCAATCATTATGAAAATTAATTAGCTAATGTTAATAATAATTTATATATTTATTTATGTATCGAGGCAGGTTTTGAATTATATATAGTACTAGCTCACCAGGCAGACGTTGTTCTGCCCTTTCCGAACGACCATTTGCTTTCCCAAAAAACTCCTGAAATTAGCAATAAAAAAATTGAGGGTCACTTATCGGGATAAAAACTATCATATCTCTCAAGTTGGACCAAACTGCACACAGTCTGGAAATTTTTTTTGAAATCGGTTCTATCTGTTGAATACTTACAGGAACACGTGGTGGTGATACTACTAAATTGTAGCTTATATTAAACGTTTGTATTTTAACATAGCGCCATCTATTAAATATTTACTCAATGTAGTCAACAGATATCGTCATCTGACAGAATCGTTTGGAGCTAACAGATAATTGTGACTGTCTAGACAAATAATTTTCAATAAAATAATACTGTATTGCGACTATAAATTGAGATGTAAGCTATCCTATCTTTTAAGTTGGACCAAACTGCACATTGACCAAAAATTTAATTGAAATCAGTTTAGTAGTTTAGGAGTCCATCGCGGACAAACAACGTGACACGTAATTTTTATATATAAAGATAATATGTAGTTTTGTGTATGTTGTGTGTCTTGCACTTTATCTTAACTGTTTTTAAAACTTTTGCACCCAATTTATTTTGTACTTTCTGATCGATATACTATTCTGATCGTCAGGTAGACTGGCAGAGGATGCCCTGTGGCATTAAGTACGCCTTTATGTACGCGTTTTTGTGCAAGCAAAGTATAATTATTAATAAATAAATGTATAATTTCATAAGTTATCCGCAGTGGAAACAGAGTGGCAATAGAATTGGAACAGCCATACAGCTTAAAGAACTGACTACCTGTGGTCTAATATATTTTATTTTGAAAAAATGTTAAAGCGCAGTATCGGGATTACTATAAAATCAGTAAGTCCATAAATGGAAGAAGCCAACAATGGAATGCGACTCGTATTTCTGATACCGGGAAATCCGAGCTTTGATCATAGACATCAGTTTTTCAAAAGGAAGTTTTGCCTTTGCTTGAACTAGTCTCGATATTATGACATCTTCGTTGTGAGCTCTGCCGAAATTTTGTTTTATACGAAATACATTTCACGACTACGATTTAAGTATAATTAGTTTGATATGATCTAATATTTAACCCGACTGTCAAAGATAGAACATGTTGTATGTAACATATATTATTATGTAGGATTAGTGCTTTTATGTTTGTTCAAAATACGTAGGTATTTGCACTAATACGTAATTGTAATTGATTTTTAGGGTCATGGAACCTTCATGAAGGACACTGTCACTTATCAATTTAAGCGGTCTAAAAGAACTATATTTGATTCGTTATTCATGTCTAGACAAGTTTTTATTGCGATGATGCATTTTCTACGAATACCTACCAGTTATAAACACCACTCGAAACAGGCTCGAGTTTAGTAGCTTCTTGCGTCGCAAAGTAAGCACCGCCATCCGCAGTCCAGTGTTATGTTATTGGGAATAGTGTATAAATAGTGTTACCACTTTGAATGGCGTTAGATTGTTTATGATCACAGTGGCATTTCCAGTGAGTCATAGTATGTAACTTTTTTATTTTGATCATTGGTTATTGTTTAGCCGTTAAAGGTTTGCAAAATATATTTTATGTTTTTTTTAGAAATCGCTTGTTTTTTTTTTTGTAAATTTTGCATAGCTTGAAACTGAAGAAATTAAAGATTAAACTCAAAAACATAGTTGAATAGTTTTGGACATCACTAAATACAATTTGAATTACAAAAATTTGCCACAACATTCCTACGTTTCCCGATTCTCTTCTTTCGCTTCATTGCAGGGACATGTGGCGTTGACCTGCGCTTTGTGTACGGTCCGCTTCAGTAGAATACGCCCACAGTACGCCACGTCGTTTTATCCACACCGGGCCTTTGCAACAGTAGTCGATAGGTGAACGCTGCCAACCTGTGTGACGGCTTTGATTTATTGCTTGTTGGTGGCAAGATTACCAAACGATTATCCGGAATTATGTCGCTCGTTATTTATTATGGTATCCATTGCATTTACTTGTGTTTCAAAGGTTAAAAGAAGCGGGAACATAAATGTTTCAAACTGTTGCTTTATTAATTCAAGTCCTATGTTAGCATGAGTTGTATTTATATATTTTGAACATCTATATCGATGTCTTAATTTGTTTTTATTAACTTATCGGTTAAAATACTACATCGTATTCACGATGATTTTGACGCCAAATCGGATTATTTTTTAAAGACAGAAGTTAAATTATATTAAAATAACAAAGGCGACATATTATGTAAACATGTTCAGAAAGAAAAAAAAACCAATACGATTTGAACCCAATAGACTGACATTCACGGTTGGTCATTACAATTTTGTTTTGCATTTTAAATATTTTACGCACATTTTTACTGGTGCTAAAGTCGGCGAAGTTTAATATTGAGCGTTCATTGCGTTCGTTTCATTAAACGCATCTATTTAATTATAAGGAGTCGACGTGCAGATATTGATCTGCGTCGTTGCTGTTATACGAAACAATTTAGTTTTTATCGCGGACGTTCTGTTTGATCGTTCCAGGCGGCAGAAATAGAAGTGCTTCTCACTTTTTTAATTGGTGTCCGATTAAGGACGTGACATTTTGTTAGTCATGTATATTTTTGACCAAAAAAGGTAAAAAATCGACGCCTTATCTTAGCCTTAGGTGTTTACACGTAACGAGACTTTCCATCTTAATCGTTAATATGATGATATTTGATTCTGATTTGATAGTAGATGTAGATGTCTATGGCCGCTACCCATCGGGTGGACGTGTATTAGTTTGTCACCGTTGTTCTTTAAAAAATAGCTGTTAAAAATCTGCCAAGACAACATCACATAATTATTATAATCATCTTTTAGGTTGTAAAACTCCTATTCTCCCTAGGAGAACGTCAAATTTGACACTAATTACTCTCTTATCTATTCCTGCCGCCAAATGACATTACGTGCACTGCTTTGTTCCAGTCTGAAGAGTATAGAGAGGCAATATAGCGACAGGCTGTAAGGCATTTCCTTTTATTCCACAGTAATTTTTACTTTTATATCGTAAGCAAGTGCAAATTAAAAATTAATACGAATCAATATTGATTTGAATCAAAAATGATTGGTCTGAAAGAAGATGTAGTGACAAAATTGAGAAAGGTATGCTGAGATGGTTTGGCCATGTCGAGAGAATGAATGAAGAACGATTGACGAAAAAAGTGTATAAGGCGAGTGTGAATGAAAGTGTTGGAAGGGGTAGACCTAGGCGGACGTTTCTAGACCAAATCAGGGACGTCTTGAAAAAAGGCCAGGTCAAGAATACCCTAAACCGTAGAACATGTATGAAGGGCATAATGAAAGTGAACGAAGCGAAACAAGTATGTAAGGATCGTAGCAAGTGCAAAGAAGTGGTCTCTGCCTACCCCTACGGGAAAGAGGCGTGATTATATGTATGTATGTATGTAATATTGATTGACTAGTTTAGATCATAAATATCGTATTGGCATATAAAAATTATCTTAATGCTACAAGATATATGTACGAATCGAAAGATCAGTAAAATAAATAACAGTTAATCAATAGAAAATCTACGCTACATGTACCTCAAGCAACATAAGTGAATGGTGTGCCAGGGTCATAACTATAGATCTTTGTTTAGAACATCGGTTGTGGTATTTGCCTTGGCATTCGTTGGAGCGGCAGCATGCATTCGTGTTGCATTTTTGATTCCGAGAATATGTTATATTCGTCATTGTTTCGACCCAGACGTGAAATTAATAACACTTTAATACGCTGGCAAACGTAACGAATTTGTATTATCTTGTGTCATTATAACCTTTTTGTTTAGAACTAAAAACACATTTTATGACTATTTTGGTTTTTTTCTTTTTTTAAATTCATATTTAAGACTCGCTTGGTTGCTTGATGTTTGAGAGTACTTTATTATATAATATATTATAATTATAATAACTCTCGACCACTGAGGAAGATTTACGAAATACAATTCTGCTGCTGCACTTTTTTCTGATTGGTGTAGTTTCTGAGCTCTTCTGGTTGGGTCTTTGCCTTAAATTTTTCATCCCCGCTCTGAAATTGAAATGAAAGCCTGCAATTGACTACTGTAGCTCATGGATACTCCAGCCATTTCCAAACAAAAGATAATACAAATGTTTTGCCACTAGTCACCTCAATAGACTAAGACGGACTACAGACTGCAAATTATGTAGGCTCTAACTCTGTGTACCGGAACACAGCAGCAGAATGACGTCAGAGAATGGTTCCAAAACAGATTGAATCCTATGAAGGAAAGGACCATCCTACCATCTAGTTCTAGTGAAAAATATTACTTTTTTCAATTCAGTAAGATGTTTGTTACTATTGTAAGCTTATAATTAAAATCATTATAGGGTAAGGGTGATAAACGAGCACACAGTCCACTTGATGGTAAGTGGGTGCTGTGGCCCATAGACATCTACATCTATCCTCGATGACGAATCAAAATACTAATGCGTTGTCACCCGTAGAAAACTATACAATATATTAAGTAAGTAATTACCCATAGAAATTGGATCTAAGAATACATA
This sequence comes from Parnassius glacialis, assembly GCA_033319125.1. Lineage (NCBI taxonomy): Eukaryota > Metazoa > Arthropoda > Insecta > Lepidoptera > Papilionidae > Parnassius > Parnassius glacialis. Next base: position 11,204,512 of record JAVANC010000006.1, read on the forward strand.
CAATTTGTTTTATTCTCAGTGTTTTTAATCTTATCATTAACAGCAGGAACTCGAATTCGTGCACTAAACAAATATATTTAACTTTGTCAATGAGTACATAAATTGATGTAGCAAGCGTATTGAAAACATCACGACGGACAAACAGTTATTATTATGTAGGTTACTTGGCTTGAACGTGGCATGTGGAAGCGAGCTGCACTAAAAAGTCAGCTTTATGCACTAAACAAGGTTTCGCAACAAACTACAACACCTAATGTAAAGTTGCTGGAAAAGACGATAATTCTAGATTAATAAACTTTAATTTTAAATAAAAAATAGCCTAACATAATAACAAATCTTAAATGTTTTTGGACATGCATACAGTGCTATACATATAAGCGCCCATTTCTGTCTCTTCATAAGTAACTTCATAAAGCACTGTATAAAGTATTACATTCATACATACTATATGGCGAAATTTTACGTGTGATAATTATATGCATATGAAACTCGGTTGTTCGTAAGTAGTATACTAATTTCTGTTATACTTCGAAATTCCCAGTCGTTATTTCTTGCTTCCTCTATACAGTTGTTACTAATTATGTAATTGCCCTATCGCTTCGGTTTATTTCTGCATACACTTTATTATCCGTCCATACAGTTTTACAGCGTCTCCCTTAAGTTAACCGTTTTCGTCGAAACGTCCTATTGTTTCGAACGACAAAGTTTTAAGTTTTTCTAAAAACCCTTGTCGTAGTATCCCATTGTCAGCGCTATTTTAAGTAGTAAAGTAAATAATTTGGCTTTACAGCCCTTCGAAATATTTTTGCGCCTTGATATTTACAAATCTATTCATTGTCGAATATTATAGACTGGTTGAAAATAAAATGTTGTTTCTGGAAATAACTTGTTTAAGTTCATTGTTTATTTTCAACTGCTTCGTCTGTGTCGGCTTATGTTTATGTTTTTGTTTTTAGCATTCGGGCAATGTTGGTGGTACTTTGTGTGCTAAGCTCAGCACACATAAATTACATCTGCTATTACATCTATATACTGCTTAGCCAATTTGAATTCATCAATCGACTTCTTGGTCGACCTATCTACCCTTGGATTTACCTAGTCAGTACATTTAGTTTAAGCGAAGTGTTCCAAACAAGTACGGCATTTTGTTTGTGTTGTTATTAGAAAGTTACAGCTGCCCATTTCCTGTTTCAGTGTCATTCTGTCGCCTCTTACGACACCCAAGGGATAAGGAGTCGTGGATGTTCTTACACCGCCACTGCACGGTTCTGCATATAAGTAAGCCAAAGGCCATTTGAAATTGAAATCAATTTAATTTATTCTACCGCACCGACGTGTAATTCTGTCTATTCTAGCTTATCTAATATCTATATCTGTGGTGACATGCACAGTACGACACACGTCGCGTATTTTAACATCCAAGGCATCCCAGCTATGACTTTATCGTACACTGTGGCATTGTACGTTTTACGAGGCAGCTTCTCAGTAGGATATTGTTTAACGCACATAATATGTCCGAGGAACATCGCAAACGATCGCTGCCTCCATAGAATTGAATGCCAACAGTCTGCGGTTACAATAACACTGTCCGGCCTGTTTGCTAACTGTACCTATTGCGCAAGCAACGACTCGTGTTTTGTTACTTGAAAGGTTGTTTGGTGCGATGTTAATTGTATCGGTTTGGTATCGTATATTTGCAGTGTGAAATTTCGATTAGAGTTATAGTTATTAAACTGAGTAGTTAAGTTATCGTTACAATAAGCTTAAATCATTTGCAATCCCCTATATAGAAAATATTTTATATTGAGGGGTCATTTTTTATGAGAATTAAGACCAACCCACATGGTTGTAAGATGGGAACTTCGCATGCGTTAATATAAAGGTAATTTCGAATATACCGCATCCTTTTTTTTATATATTTTATCTTGACTAAGTGTTGTTTACGGTACAGGTGCTAAAACCAGGTTTAAAATTTCAAGTGATACAAGATTAAGTCGTATCATCATCATCAATACAATACAATTACAACTGTCACAAGTCTTATGTCAGCATTAGACTCACGCCTCAACCAAAGAGCCATAAGAGCCTGTCCAGAAAGCGCGTTTTACGCGCGTATCCACTCGCGCGTAGGCACTCGCGCGTTCTCGAGATACTAGAGCTACATACATGCCGTCCAGATGCTCTCGCGCGTTACCTCACACGCGCGTAAAACGCTTGCAATGAGCGGGACTCTCGACTCGCTCGTTTTACGCGCGTGCGCCGCGCGAGTCGAGATACTCCGGCGCCATTGCTGCGTCCAGTACTACGCGCGTGTCCGTGGCGAGTGGACGTATTTGGTTCAAAATGGAGCGTGATAACTTTGACACGGAACTTTTTATTGACGAAATTGAGAAAAGGGTAGCTATATGGGATATGGAATCATCAGATTATTCTAATAGAATCATTAAACGTAGGAACTGGGAAGAAATAGTAGAAATTTTTTGTGAAGCTGGTGATTCCGAGGAGAAAAAAAAAACTTTAGGTAAGTAAATAATATTTTATTAAATAATAATATTCCTTGCACATATTTTACATTAATAAACTATATCATTTTATCTTGCCAAGGGAGTTTGTCTTCGTTAACAAAATAATCAGCAAATCTATCTCTTGTATTCAATGATCTCGCATTAGGCCTCACTGCCTCAGTGTTCAAATTAATCAGAGATGTTTCGTAAAGAGTGTGATCATACCTGTAGCCATCCCTTAACCTTACGTAGTTATGGAGAACACAACAAGCCTTAATGATATTTTCTGCAAATTCTATGTCTACATTCAACGGTCTATGAAATATTCTCCATTTATTTACTAAGATGCCAAAGCAACATTCAATGTAACGCCGGGCTCTGGATAAGCGATAGTTGAAAATTCTTTTTTTAGTTGTTAGAGATTTACCGCAATAAGGGCGCATTATATTTTCAGACAGACTAAACGCCTCATCTCCTACTATGACATGAGGTAAGGGGGTTGTATCTGTTTGCGATATTGGCTTTGGATCTGGGATATCTAAAGTTTTCTCGACAAGTTTTTTATATAAAATAGAGTCTCTAAAAATTGTGGAGTCATTACTTTTTCCATATGCGCCTATGTCCACTGCAATAAAACAATAATTTGCATCGCATACGGCCAACAAAACAGTTGAAAAGTAACTCTTATAGTTATAAAAAAGAGATCCAGAATCATTAGGTTTTATAATACGGATGTGCTTGCCGTCAATGGCGCCGATGCAATTTGGAAAATTTGTGTATTTTTGAAATTGTTTCGAAATTTCTTTCCATTCAGCCTTCGTTGGTTCTCTCATTACTATATTTTGCAGTTTGTTCCATATGACGTAACAGGTTTTCTGTACTATTTCGATAACTGTAGACTTTCCTAATCTGTAGGCATAATGCAGGTCCGCAAAATAACATCCTGTAGCCAAATATCTGAAAAGAAAGTTACATAAGAATTATTATTTTATTCTAATCTTTTTATTGTTTACAGGTACTTTATTGCAGAAGAAGTGGAAAGGGTTGCGTGATGGCTTTGTAAGAGAAATGAAGAAGAAGAAAACCACACCGTCTGGATCAGGAGCCTCCGGCAAAGCCAAATATATTTATTTTGAACGTTTGATGTTCCTCGAAAGATCGACACGGAATAAAAGAACTGAGAGCAACATCAACACCGCGTCTATTGCAGCTGAAGAACAAGAGTTTTCGGGCGATGGGGAAGATGTAATGAGACCTCCACGTAGTCAGGCGAAAAAGAAGAAAAACCTAAATGCGGCCGACGAAGAATTTCTCTCCATCATAAAAACAAATTTAGCATCTGGAAATCAGCCACAGACATCAAACCAAATGGAGTCAGATGATGACAAACTATTTTGTTTGTCCTTACACAAAGAGCTTCTTAAAGTACCAGAGGAAAACAGACTTCAAACAAAAATTGAATTAATGAAAGTACTTCAAGCTCAACAAGCTCTGTGTCTTAAACCTGCAGCTGCTCGTTCCGACTACCAACCTTCGACACAATGTCATTACCAAACAGGAATGACACAACGTGGACAGACAGATTATTTTGGAGAAACAGGATATACCGCAACAGACCCTTCAACATCTTCGTTTCCACCTGCAACCTTTTCGACTTACAATCGAGGTTATTGCACTGCGTCACGACCACCAAAGACGTCTAGCTACAAAAACCCATCACCGGCATCTACACAAGATTCCAATGAATCTGAATTAATGGAACTATACGATAATTAAATTAAATGTTAAGTACCTACCTATATTATATAAGAATGATTCCTAATTTTTGTTAATTTTGTTCAAATTCTTTATTTTTGTTAATTGGGTCTTAGTTTATAATTACTAAAGCAATAAAAAATATTACCTCAAAGTAATCACGAGTTTTTCTTCTGCAGAAACAGTATCCCGTACCACATAATTTTGACATGGAGTCAAATCTTCTTTGATAATTTCTAGTAAATCATCAAACGATGCTACTGACATCCGAAAGTAGTTGAAAAACTTTTCACTATATTCTCTGAGTTTTGGGTATAAAGTTATATACATACTATGCGTCATTCTGTCACGTAGAATGGGATGCACGTTAAATCGTCGACTTTCTCTTCGTTTACAACGTCTCCATCGACGGTATGCAAGCCACAACACAACCGCTGTAGCCGAGTCCATGTTTATAACTGACCAAATCCGTCTCATCTCATGCGCGCGTAAGAACGCGCGTGATTTCGCCGCATCTGGACGCAATACAAATCAAAACGCGCGAGTGGACGCGCGCGTAAATCGCGCTTTCTGGACAGGCTCTAAGGCACAGTCCTCACTCCTCAGCGATCAGCATCCATAGATTTTATGCAACTCCTACCAGGTTCTATGATTTCATGGGCCGGCTATCGAAGGGAAAGAAAGTTTCTCGAGTGGCAGCACCGTACCGGCAAACAAAGTAATATGTCATATAACTGTGGTTAAATATGTATTATTTAATCAGTGAACACTAAATCTACTTTAAAATATATTTTCTATACAGTGTGCTATACTAATTACTAAAAGAGTATCACAATCACCACAACTGGGGTACACTCAACTAGCTGTATCCTTAAAGCAAATTAATACTAATAGTTTATATGCTAGTATTTGAATAATATCCACATGTGTATATTAAGATAAAAAATTAAGATTAAGACAATTTTAAATTTTTCATATTTCGGGGTCCCTACCTAAAGCCCCTACGGCTTTGGATATTCATAGGCATACATTCATTCATTACAGCCTATAAAATCATATATCACAGGTGAACATATGCCCCCCCCCCCCCCTCGATATTTGACATATTTCCCACGCTTAACAAGCAGACTGGCATCAGCCAGTTTTATTATTTTTGAGTTGTAAGTTTCTCTCTGTTGTCACGGCATGATTCGGAGTATTGGATTCCCTTATGCCGCCACTGCACGGCGATTCATATATAAAACTATTAATTTTTATTGGTACGTTAATAGGTTTTTGCCTCGGATTATCTCAGTAGATATACTTTGCCCCAAGTGTATGTATGTGTATTTTCTATGAGCTTTACTATATATGCTAATTAGTTATGTACTTTTAATAAAATTAAAAACTTTTAAATTTATCTAAGATTAATTACTTACAAGAAATTATCTAAAAAAAATGGTTTCTTCATCATACACTTCTCTTTACATTAAATGTAACCGCCTGATACTCAGCTGGCGCAGGTCGTTCCCATTGCTACGCGAAACTAGTATTTATACGTGGTAGAGCTATGCTGCAGCTATATTAGTACTATATAGTTGTAGCACGAATGGGTCGGCTCGACCGGGGAAGGAACACGCTCTCACAGAATACCAGCGTGAAAAAGCAGCTTGATTCTGCTGTGTTCGTATAGTGAGAGTAGAGAACCGGAGACACCTTCACCTCTGGTAACGAGTGATTCGTAGTCGAGGACAGATGTAAATGTCTATGGGCCACAGCAACTACTTATCAGGTGGACTGTGTGCTCGTTTATCACCCCTATCCTATAAAAATACCTACATGTATGGTTACATTATGTCCTCGATTTTTTTTTAATCTTAATATAACCCACGTTAAATATGTAGTTAAAAACAAATTTGCTTCCAGCTACAGCCTATCAAAAGCCCACTGCTGAACTGAATATTTGCCATGGTTGCCACACTTGGCAAGCGGGTTGGCAACCGCAATGTTTTTATTTTAAGTTGTTATTAGAAAGACGCTACTGTCCATCTTCTTGTTTGTTTCTCTTTGTTGCCTCCAACATCAGCCACGGGACGATATGGGGTAGTTGATATTCTTACACCGCCACTACACGGTCAAAACATGTTTATAGAATAAGCGTGACACACGTGCAGTAGATGGTGTGCCTCATAAATATCTACATCTCTGCTCGAAGTATTAAAAAAAATGCAGATGCGTTGTCTCCCTAGATGTCTGTGATGGAATGCCTCGTTTCCGGTAAAAAGATTCTTGCTTGCTTTACTTACGTGAAATATGTGAAAATTCCAAAAAGAGTTTTTAGTTAATCTCTTCGAAAGAATAATTTAAAATAAAACTTTTGATTAATCGTCAGGATTGCCAAGCGGAAGTCTAGCTTAATCGAGATAGTTATACAGTTTCGATAGTATTGATTCCTGTTGGGTAGGCAAGTCACTTACACCATCAATCTATGCTTGTTGTTATTCAAATTGAGAGCGAGGATGCTTAGAATTAAATTGTTCTCCGCCGTGAACCACATTCGGGATGGACGTGGTATTAGCATCATAGTGTTAAAGGGATGAAACATATTCTCTTCTAAACGCCAACCGCAAGTACATGTGGTGCACTCTGCTAACGAAACTAACGAGGCTCAAGCTCTCGAAAGATGGGTATATCCATAGAAATATTTCGATACAAAGTCCCACAGTCTGTTGACGAGGACCAGCATCACTTTCACTGTCCGGTTTTCAGACACAATAGTAAGACAATAGCAATGACCTATATGTAGTGCACAGGACAGCGAAAAAGTTAAATAGACATTAAGGGAGGAAGATATTATATAAGTTAAATAATGTACTAAGATATATTGTATTAAAAGAAATGATAGGAAACTTTCATTACAAGGTATTCGTGTCCCCTTCTAACATGAATTCACCGTAATCGAGATGAAGCAATAGCGACACCGAGTGGGAGTTTACATAGCAGTAGATTTTCTTATCCGAAGTCTTGTCAGTATTAATGTTATGAAATGTAATCTATTGCAGCATTTATGAAGCTACATTGAAAGGTTCGACAGATTATGTTCAGTTTTTAAGATTGCTTTTGGGTAATTGTTAAGAATTCACACCTATTTAGTTTGTTTCATCATCATCAGCTCGTTAATAGTTTACTAATACAAATTTCCGAGATACAAAGCCTAACCGAAACGAATACGAGCAGGTAAGGGTTATGGGTCATCGACACTGGTGTGAGCTGTTGCGGTATAAGACAAACTACCAGATCACGTCCAACCGTTGTAATGCCTAAAAGATCTTTTGGTCATGTATGCTAGATGTCACCATATCCAGAGAATATGATGTATAATACCTTCAACGTTATAAGTCTGGGTGCCAATCCTTCTAGCATGATAATAACAGCAAGACTACAACGATTTACTTACAATTAAGTATGTTATGTATGTTAACGTTATATTTAAAAAAAAAAAACATTTTTTTTTGAACGAATTTATATTTTGAATAAATCGAACATGTAAATATGTCTTTTTAGCATTAAATTAGTAGATATACAAAAATATTGGTTAGATATTGTTCATATTTAAAATTTTAATTCAAATTCGAACCTAATCAGTAAATATTTTAAGTTAAGTCAGGTAATAGTTCCTACCACGGATATTAGTATCTAAAAATAAAAAAAAATCCGTGGCTCTACGGTACGTCCGTATAAAATCTTTAAATAGATTTATGTCCTGTTATGAACACAATCATAAATTTTAAATGTTCAAAAGCTAAAATATCTAGTCGAGTGAGACTGTAGGTACGTTAGTAGCGAAAGTGGGTATTTCGGTCCATGGCCGACGCCGTAGGTCGGCGAATGCAAGGCCTCTGCATACTGTTGCAATATCTGCAGTTGCAGTCTATGCAGTTGGTACCTTACAGCTTAGAACATTCACGGCGCGCCGCCTCGCAAGGTTTCGGCCGATACGCGCCGAGTTCCTTTGTCCTGCTGTTAATTAAGTATGGTTTTTGTTCTATTTAACGGGTTTCTATTACTATATTTTGTTTTATTATTCTTGAACTTTTTGTTCCTTTTATATATCTTGTCATAGAAAGTAAGATTGCTGAAGGAAAAGTAATTTGATTTTGGTATTTCATAAACAAAGTAATAAAAATTAGTATTTTGAAAGCTGATTTCAGTTAACAACACAGGCCATTTCCTTTAAAGTTAAACCAGGTGATATGTTAAAAAGTATTGAAAAATTGGTACAATAAATGAAAACCATATCTTGCAAATCATAATCTATAATTTGTTGGGCTCTTTGAAATGAAAACCTCGATAATTTATTTATATCATTAAAGTTTTTTGTGTGGCGACGGTGTAAGAGATCTATCACCGTATTTTGACCTGCCAGCTGGTGTAGTAAGAGCAAATAAAAGATATTGAAGAAAAATGTCATGGCTTCAGATTTAATGGCTGTTCAAGTACGTCCCGTGGGTGTCGTAAGTCTTTTATGGTTAGAAAGGCAATTTGGTGATATACTTTTAAGAGTCTTCCACTACGTTACCTACGCACGAAGTGCCGCGAAATGATGCAAGTAGTTTTTTTTATAGAATATGAGTGACAAACGAGCACACAGTCCACCTGATGGTAAGTGGTTGCTGCGACCCATAGACATCTACATTTATCCTCTATTGCAAAATCAAAATGCACCCGTGAGGACTAAGATGGAATGCCTCATTTCCAGTAAAAAGGGTCTCCGGTTCTCTACATTCACCATAATATGAAACACAGCAGCGTTAAGCTGTTATTTTACGCTGATATTCTGTGAGAGCGTGGTCCTTTCCCGGTCGAGCCGACCCATTCGTGCTACAACTACACTCCTAATATAGCTGTAGCATGGCTGTACCACGTATAAAAGTAGTTTTCCGCAAGAGCGAAAGGGACGCAGTGACATATCATTTTGCGTCACTGCGTATATAGGTAACGTCGTGAAAGACTTAACGTTCTGTCACCAAATTGTTTTTATCACCAAATAACCTTTCTTTGCTCTACATATATGTCTATATAAAATCTCCGCCATAAAGACGAGGAGCAGCATCAAAGGTGCTTTACGTTTATCGTACGGATAGCAAATATTTCTATGAGAGCGCCATGCTCTGTGGACTGATTTCAAGCTAATGAAAAATTGTCAGTTTCTATTGAAACGTAAACATTGCCACGATAAATGCTTTCAAATTTTCCTAAATACGGAACCATAGCTCACTTCGAGTCTTATCGTAATACATAAAATGATAATCATATAATTAATGAATTAATTATCTCTATACCTGTCCATTTCAATTGCCATTTAGTAATGAGCGAGAGAGAGAGCAACTTTGAGCTTTTCATAAATTGATGTCAATGTTTATGAGTAAGGCCGCATTAGTCAATCGATAATAAGCAGCGACTTAACAAAGTGCTTATGGACTGCCAATAAAAGGGATATTTATTACATAAAATTATTACGATAAACGACGTTTAAAGTACCCATTAATTTGTTCATTAAAACCTCGAAAGTTATTTTATGTCTCGTATCCATATCGACGGGAGGCAGTTAATGAGCGGCTGCGCTTGAATTCCTTGCTTATGTTAAGTGCTTTCAGCCATATTGGTATCTCTACCATATCAATAGACGATCTTCTTAATCGACTTTAAATGAATGAGCCTTCAAATATATTTCGATGTTATTCTTGTTTTGTCAGATGATATGATGATGTCTTATTTCTTATTTAGATTTTTCATTTTTGTTTATAGCAAAGTAAGATTTCAAAAAAAGGATTATTATAAACTTTTGTAATAATTTTAGGGTTATGCTGTTTAGGCTTTTGTAAGGAACGCTTGCAATTCGAAATTCAATCTTAAATGGCTTTCTATATATATTATAATGTACTTACTTTAATATCAGATAAAGTATTTTAAAAGAATATTGACATTCCAGGACTGAAGCGATTAAGCTTGGTTTTCATTTTCGATTTCATCTACTTCTTGGATCTTAAGTATTATTTTCACTTTTTAGTGTAATAGAAACTTACATATATTTGAATCAATGAAGTGAATATTTTAATAAAATTTGAACACCAATCTCGTTACACAAGGGCTTTATTCTTGTCCAACTGCGCCCCACATTTTGTACCTGTACAAAATACAACACAATACCTCATTTCCTCGAACACGCTATTTACTGACGGCATTGTTAATAAGGCCTAAGTGTTGGTCAAAATTATTATTTACTGCGTACAAATAACTCGGTGACTCTCGTGTTACAACGTCTCCCGTGGTATTGTTTGTGCGGCGTTGGCATACGTGCAATAGAACATGCATCAGTACGACGGCGAACTTGTTCTGCGCTTCAGAGATTTTACTTCTACTGATATTATTACATTCACAAAGTACAGTAGTTCATAGTTTGTAAATACATATAATAATAACGTGGTAGAGCCATGCTGCAACTATATTAGTGGTATAGTTGTAGCACGAATGGGTCGGCTCGACCGGGGAAGAACCACGCTGTCACAGAATAATAGTCACGTAAAATAGCAGACGAATAATTCGCAAACGAGGATAGATGTAGATGTCTATGGGCCACAGCAACCACTTACCATCCGGTGGACTGTGTGCTTGTTTGTCACCCTTATCCTATAAAAAAATGTTCTTTTATTTTTCTGCAGGTAAAGCTTTCCTGGTCAAATTCAGTTATGGCGATAAATCTTCTGATTCCGACGGAAGCTTTTACCTGCACAGGTCACGATAGTACCTCAAATGTAAAAGTTTATTTTTATTGATACAAACGAGTACACAGTTCATCTTATAGTATGTGATTGCTGTGGCCCACTTGTCACCACTGAGGACTAAGATGGAATACCTTGTTACTAGTTACTCACCTTACAAAACACAGCAGTGTTAAATTGCAATTTTACTTTGTATCTTGTATTTTAATCCGTAAAAGTAGTTTTATTCAATGCAGTTTTACGCTTGTATCCCTATTCGAACCGACCATAATACGTAAAAGTACCATAAGACCATAAATTCATTTGCAGCCAGAATAAAGTATAAAAGGAATACGCCAATAAAGTTTTTGATGAACTTCACTGGTGAGTATGTGGCGAAAATATTAACACGTTCACTGTCCGGTTTTAAAACACAATAGTAAGACAATAGCAATGACCTATATGTAGTGCACGGGACAGCGAAAGGGTTAACGCTCTATTTTCTACGTCGGTATTGCATCATTACATCATTAAAACCTTTCACAAGTGAACTGCTGAACACAAAACAGACCTGCATCGACTTCTCGCATCACTTACCAGGTTGTCATTCCATCTAACTGGAAGCCGCGCCACTCTGCTTACCGGTATGAGGCTGCCACTCGAAAGCCTTTCATCTCCATCGGTCGTCGGTTCCATGTATGGAGTGTAGAGTACAAGGAGAATCATCTTATTAGGGGCGAAAGTTGAAAAAGTGTCCTACTATTTACTGAAAATAGAGGTTCCAAAACCTACCGCAATAGCGCTGGCGTCTGAAAAACTACGATTTGAAGATAGCTGTTGTGAACGGAGTGAAGTCAGCCGAATCCATAGCCATTTCAGCTTACTGATCCGTTGGGTTATGTAGGTCACTGTGGTTCTACTGCAGATAACTTTATTAAGAATACTATCACGAAGAAAAACTGAGCGTAACCCTCATAGCTCGCTGAGCAACCTTAACATTGCTAATACGGCCAGCTGTGTAGGTCTACATCTCAGAACCATACGTCATTACTTTCATCCCGCACTGATTGAGCTCTTGTTTTTAAGTATACTTATTTACATAATTATATTTAATTAATATTTGATTTCTTTACAAATGTACGTGTAATATAACTAATATAACTTTTTTAAGTTTGTATTTTACGCTCCGTGAATTATTGTAGTTAGGAAAAAAAACAGGCTTTTTTCAACTTTAATGACCCTTGTCATTTAGCCAAGATAGCTTCATTTTACGAATTAGAGGCCGCGATAAGATCTTTCGTGTATATAATTTGGGAGTTATGTACTAATCCCAGCACCGCGGCGCGTAAATAATTCCGGTTAATGGTTTTCTTATCCTATTTCACGTTTGTGGAGATTCGGAATGTTAATGAAGTTTGGTATTTGATGTTCCGTACAATTTCGTTTTATATGATTTCAGATGTGATCAAAATCCAATGACTGACATACTGAGAGACCGTGAAGCCCGGATTGGGTTACCTGTGTCACAATTTTCTATAAATTAAGTTAAAAAAGTTCACACATATTTCGATCATTAAAAATAAACGATGTCTGCCTTACATAAATAAAACTTGAAAAACTTGGTAAAAGCTATCAACCTACAACCAAATATAGTAACTATGGTGTTTTCAGACGTTTTATGATAATTCTTATACTAAGCCATCTTAACACATTTAAGATTATATCTACCTAATAAATTCAATATATTCTATACAAAAATATGAACTATTAAAAGTCCTTGAATCAATTGTTTTAACCTAATAATTAATAAATAAATAACAAACATACTCGTGCATTTGTAGGTAATATAAGTAATAAAATTTTTACATATATCAAATCAAATCAAATCTGTTACAAAACAGTGTAGTAATTTCTCACACGTGTCGTGGTTCGTGGGGGCTCCAAAATCTTAATAGTCAAACGATATTCTGAGTTACGCCCTCGTAAGCCCGTAAGGGTTGTAAGCGAACTGTGTTTTCAAGAATTAGTCCAACCGTTGGCGTAAAGAACTTATTGACTCGGGCTTATTTCAGTGTACACAGATGTTGACATTTATTATAATATGTATTACAGCCTCTTTTTCGTATTCTATTATTTTGCTGGTGAGGAGAAATAGTTCACCAATTTCACAATATCTATATACCTACATTTCTTTAAAATTTTCGTTCATAATAATAACATTTAAGTATATTAGTTTTATATATCAGAAGAGTGTTATAATTTCTATTTCAACTTATTTTCTGCCGACTTCCAAAAAGGAGACGGTACTCAATTCGACTGTATGTTTTTTTTTATGTGTCTTACCTCATAACTTTGTACTGAGTGAACCGATTTCGATGATTCTTTTTTTATTTGAAAGCTGATAGTTCTCGTGTGGTCCCATATGAATTTGATCATGTCAAACGAATAGTTTTTGAGTTATTCTTAAATAACTTATATTGAAGTCGGCTGTACAAAATTTTAAATTTTTAATTATTATATTAGTAGTGTATGGTAATCAACTCTCTTAAAGATTAGTATTTTTTTTAAATTAAATATACACATTTAGGGCACTAATATTGATGAATTGATTTCAACGTTCTGTAATTGTATTAACTTTTGACCCAACAACAAACTTCCCCCCTGTAGTTAGCCAAGCTCTAATATTAGATCACACTCGCTGCATTTGTTAGCAAACTTTGTTCCGCAACAAAACAAAGGACACTGGACCTGGAGCGCTTGCCTCAGACCCTTGCGGTCGGCGAATCGACGATTATGCAACTGTAGCTCTAAACGTGTTTCTATACTTGCACTTGTGCTGAAGACCTTTTTGATCCCGTTAAAGCGGTTGAATTGTTTAGCTCGCAACAGCTCAGTTTTAACTGGATTTTGTTAGTCAACTGTTGAAGACAAGTCTCGAGTCTCACTTCCCGAGATGTTTAAACTGCTATCTATCATTTATTCTGTGCTGCTATTAAAATCAAAAACATATTTAATCTACGACCAAAGTGGATCAAAACGTCTTTGGACGTGTCTTTGTACGTGTCTTTGTAAATTTACTTTGAACATTTTTAGTGTTATTATCCGCGTTAGATTTATTTGTCCTTTAACATTTCAAATTTCATTTTTAAACACATTTTTAAAATTTCATACATTTACTGATCCCCATTCAAACAGAAAAATTTCATTAAAATCAGTCGACCCTTTTTTGAATTTTACCGAGATTAACGGGCAACAATTGATTTTTATATATAAAAAAGAAAATTATCATTAATATTGATAGAAATGAATATCTTTGTCCAATGTTCGTCATTGCTACGACGACATTAAAATTTCAACAGAATCGATGCTCAGTCCGAAAATTGCGACTAACACCGCTGTACCGTAGTTTTTACTCAGAGGGCAGTAAAACTATTACAGTCAACATCAAGTAATATATTATTAAACCATCGCAATCGCAATACACGTAATAAAGAAACAATGAATGAAGACTGAATACAATTAGGGCGCGGTCATCGCACTGCGGCGTAGTTTGCGCCGGGCTAGCCGGGCGACGACGTGGATCACGGGGACGATCGTCCGACAATTATTCCTTTTAATCGAGACCTGTTGCGTCTGTTCACTCGCATATCGCGACAAGACCCCATTACCCTGTCAAATTGTTGAGTTCAATTAGTGATTGGGGAGTTTTGATTTTTGTGACTATCGTAATTTCGGTACATTGATGTCCCTAATTATCCAGGTGTAATAATTTCAAAGCATTTGACTTGAGCGTTGTCCCAGTAGACAGAAGGTGATGCGACCATCACTCTAGGTATGCGGAAAAGATATGCATTTTTAGAAAAACTATTTTCAGCAGTGTTAATAGGCTCGTTTGATGATAATAATGAGGAATTCATATACATTTAAAATTATATTATACATTAACATTGATTATAAGATTGATAAAATTTTTAGTGCTATGTAAATAGTATTGATATACACGATTTTAAAATCTCTCCCTATTCATCTCATAAGACTGTGTATCGCCAACGGTTGAATTAAACAAATATTTCAGATATTTGATTTACGCTTTCCATTATTTTGTATCTTTAATAAGGAATTATAAAGTGTAGTTAATTTTGAAGTGTATATATAACGTATGCAGTTGTAGTATTGTTTACAACACACGATCTCGATAGCGGCACGTGCTTTCCAATAAAAACTTTGGAGGTCAAGTGTAGTAGGCTTATTTATATCGGAACGGGGCTAGCGTCTGCGGGGGCGGTCATTAACTGGGTCGCGCGGGGACAAAGACCCCAGCACCCGGTAAGGGGGAAAGCTGGGGAGGTTTCGCTTTTCTCGCACCTCGGAACCGCTCGGCTGTTCTCGGATTGCGCGAACTACATTCGTCGATGTTTCTGCGATCGCGTTAACTGTTTACTCTTTGCTCTTTCTGACGTCCACCTCGAGGGGATTAATTTGGAAGTTCTCAAGCATTAATACCCAGCCGGAGCAGTTTTTCTCTGTTTGTGGCTGTATAAGGAAATGCGCCGGAATTGGACCTTCAGGTCGATTATGTTCTGATTGTTCCCTTTGTTCTTTCTAAAATATATTTTTTCCATGTAATGCATTTTGTTTTTATCCTCTTTCTCATTATTATACTGTCATCGTTTGTGCGGTTCACTTATTACGATGCGAAATAATTATCAATAAACATTTATGGGCCCTTTTTTGCATAACAGAACTGACACGAAGCGTTTCAATTCGAGCTTTCGCATAAACATAAGGCCATTGCAACGAATTCGACAGTAAAATGTTAATTTCTTTTTGTAATTTTTCAACTCGTTTCGTTGTGCGGCTCATCGTAGGGGCGACCTCGGCGAATGAATGCATAATATTATTTAATTATGCAAATCGGTTATACGATGACGCCTATGCGACAGCGACCTGGTGCAGGAAATTGGTGTCGTGTTCCGAACCAACTACATACACTATAATATTCAGTGTTTGAATGCAGTGATTAAGTAAGGAATGTTAGTGAATTAGTTTAGTATGTATGTATGTATATCCTTACTGATTGTAAATAATATGAATGCGTTAGTATAGGTATGTTGCCGCTATAAATGGTATGGGATTTTTTTATGGAGGTGCAGGCCTACGAGCATGCGGCTCACTGCGGGTAATTAAATTGGCGGTTGATGCAACGTCAGAATTGCCTAAAAGTTATAGCATATAGGTATATGCATATGCCTCCTCTCATTTCTGAGAGGATTTTAGGGCAAGATAGAAATGAAACACGATGCCCCAATGCGTGTTAGCCAAAATGATCTTTATGAAATCATCCCTGAATGCAGACTATTTTTGTTTCAACTTGAACTGGGATTAGACACCAAGATCCGCAACTTAATAATCAACCTTCAAGAAAAGAGCTTACTCTTTTCTAAAAGGCCGCCGACGCACCTGCAATTCCCCTGGTGTTGCGGTTGTTTATGGGCGGCGGTAGTCACTTACCATCAGGTGAGCCGCTTGCTCTTTTGGGCCCTCTTTTATATATAAAAAAACTATTCCGCCACTCAGCTTCTACCACATGAGTAAAGAACTTTACTCTGTGCTTCTACGCTGTCCACACACTAAACAACCTATCTACACCTAGCCATTTTGATCAATCCAGCAGCGCATTCCGGTGAGCAGCGTAACCAAGGAGCGTAATGCAAATGGATGTGTCATTAGCCAACAACTAAATACCGCTCAAACGATGATACAAGCCGTAACTTCTTCATGATTGCCCATTAAAATAATATTACACGTGAAATCACCATGCAATGTCCAAGTGTTCGATTAATTACGTAAACATGAATATATACATTGAAGGCATATGTGATAATATCAAATATATGTGTTTGTGTTAAATTAGTTTAAGCATTATTTTGTGGCCTTAAGTTACGACCACAGGTTTTTTAACTTTTCTCTTTTCTGCGTGCCACACTTCAAGCTCATCACTCCATGGATTGACTAGTAGAGAAAAAGACAGCCCGGGTTTGCAATAGAGAATGATTCGTATACCAGTAAATTATGAGCATGTCCTTTTTTAACTGTCTCGTTGGTATAGTGGCTGTAACCGCGATTGCTGGTGATACGCGGTTCCGGGTTTGAATTCCCCGGTTGGACCCAAATCAGTATTGGGTTGTTTTTTAACAAAACTCTTCTCGTATAGATAGAAAAATTGGGCAAGACCGTAATAATCAGAACATGCAAAATTTAAAACCCTCTTCAACAGTATACAAAGCGATTGATTGTAGTATGTAGATATTAAAAAAGACATCTGTCAAATTTCGTCATCAATATTACAATCCTTCACAAGTCCACTGCTGAACATAGGTCAAGGGACGGTGAAGTTGGCTTAGGATCGTATTTTGTGGCATAGCCCAAGGAATGCCACAAAACACGATCCTGAACCACCTCCATCCTTCGACTTCCAGCATATCTTACCAGGTCATCACTTTGCTTCAGCTTACTAATCTGTTGGGCTATGTCGGTTACTCTGGTTCTAGTGAAAATATCCTCATTTCTAAGTCTATCACGTAGAGAAACCCCGAGCCCTCTACAGCTCGCTAAGCCACTTTGAGCTTTCTCATACGGCCAGCAAAGGCCAACAATCTGAGACGCGGTCCTTACGTCTCAGATCCATATGTCATCATTGGCAACACTCACAGGTTATATAATCTTGTTTTCAACTTTTGATATACCTGACAAGAAAATGTGTCGTAATCTCCCGAACGTTGCCCAGCCGAGTTTGATCCGTTAATTGACCCTTTGGTCGAATACCGGCGAACTTACTTAGTCAGACTATTTGTCCTAGGTAAACATACCCGTCGTCAACTTCGATACTTTCCTCCCAACAACATCCATGTCAAAAGTGTGACATGGATGTTAGAGATGATTTTTGTTTTGTCCATGTTCTTCTTAGGACTTATCAAAATAAATGGAGGACACTATTGAGGTCATTGAGCATAGTGCTTAGGTCCTCCATCGATTCTGCAGTAAGGAATATATCGTCGGCAAATCGAAGATGACTGAGAGCTAACTGTCAAAGCGTAAGATCGAATGTCTTAGCATTGTTTACGGGACACCTGAGATTTTTAGTGAAATTGAGAGGTTCTACGGCCAGCTGTACACGTCATTGTTGGAGCCACACGCAAGTGTGAGTAATGATATCCTGGACGTCAGTATGATCGTGATTAAAATGGACAGCACCTCAAAAACGAAGAGGCTCCGTGCGAGGATGGATACCCTGGAGCTTATGAAAGCGGGTAGAAGAAGACCATTACTTGAAATCTTTCAGAAGTTCTTAAATTCCGTCCTACACCGTGGCACTAGTCCGAAGGCGTAGAGCAGAAGTGCAGTGGTCTTGTTCTTCAAGAAAGGCGATAACGCGCTCTTGAAGAACTACAGACCGATTTCCTTGCTAACTTGCCTCTACGTACTGTTTTCGAAAGTCATTACGATCGTCTCGCACGCAGACTCGACGACTTCCAGCCTTCCGAGCAAGCCGGTTTCTGAAAAGGCTTTAGTAACAGACTACATAAGTACATACACTTTGGCAAATTGTACAGAAAACTTAAGAAGTACAACCACTTTAAAAAGTACAACCACATTGCCTTGCTTATATGGACGTTGGAGAGGTTTGGATTTTCGAATAATTGTTGTAATATAAAGTTTGACTAGGAGCTAGGACTCCTTACGTTCCTAGGTGTCTGCACTGTACTGGAAACCAACCGCACTTTATTTTTTATTTTTAGCTCAAATTAAAAAAGAACAGTGAAGCGTAAATGTAAGTGCATGATGCATTTATTTAAATTTAAAGAATGGTTAACCTCTTTTTTTCAGTATATTTTTTTTTATAGGATGAGGGTGACAAACGAGCACACAGTCCACCTGATGGTAAGTGGTTGCTGCGGCCCATAGACATCTACATCTATCCTCGTTTGCGAATCAAAATGCAGATGCGTTGTCACCCGTGAGGACTAAGATGGAATGCCTCATTTCCAGTAAGAAGGGCCTCCGGCCACCTGCACTCACCAAGCGAAACGCAGAGGTAAACGTCTACTTCACGCTGGTATTCTGTGAGGTCGTGGTACCACCCCGGTTCGAGCCGGCCCATCCGTGCGACAGCAAAAGCCGCTGTAATAATAAATATAATGATATACCAAAATACATAAAAAACGAAAAGAGTCCCTAGTTCGGTACAAAGGACGTTCGGGATTATCGGCTTTGCCGATATTCCAATAATGTTTAGCAAGTATTCATTGTAAAACAGCATGAATTACTCTCATTTTGCAACTCTTGCGCATGTACTAAAACATTTTTACTAGCGACATGTTCCGGTTTCGCGCGGATACGTTTCGTCAATGTTGTGTTATTATCAGTGGGGTTTTACGACTTGATCATAAAACGCTAACGATTCCATATTATGCTTACGTAAAATATGTATTATTACAAGAAACGTCCTTAAGAAATTCTTCAATGTTGAAAACAGCATCAAAATCTTTCAAGTTTTCAAAGTTTTAGGCGAGTGCACATACAGACACCAATAAGCGACTTTAAAATATTTAACGATTAACAACTATTACATTACACATACTATTACATACATACTATTCATTGTGACAGTATTTTTTCTTCAATATTCATTATCGCTCAGATTCATACTGATTTCACGAAATCCTTAAAAGCTATACAAAAATCAGGCCGAGTGTATCGTATAGGACACAAGCTCGGTCTTAACATTCAAGTATTCATTTATGAATGTGTTCGGAACAACCTCAATAAAGCGCAGAATTTATTCAATGTACACATTGCCGGAAACCTTAATCGGAGGCGACACTTGCGATATATTTCGTATCGTTCGCTTACACAATCGACTATTTGCGCTTCGTTTGTTCTCGTGATATTTACGACTTAATAACCAGTCAATACGTGTATATCACATGTTGCTCGTCGCATCTAGCCGTTTATCTTAGCGTATAGATGGCGTAAGTACGTATGATGACGCGTTTGGCGAATAGTGGCCGGTTACGGCAGGTCAGTGATCGCGCACGTTGATTGTCCGGCCGCGGTCGAGCGCCGCTCTATATAGCGCATTACGTGTCTCTATGCCTGTGTTGTTGCGTCGGAGCGTACTCTCTGTTTGCACTTAAATGTCGTTTTTTAACCATATCCATTACGATTGAGACTTTTGTTTTTACAAGCTTTTTATTAACATGCTTTCTCCGAATGTCTTTCCGATTCAGAATTTGTATTCAATTTTTGAAGCACTTGCTGACATTCTATTGTATTGAGTTGAAATTCGGCAAACCATATAATTTTGACGAAAATTCAATAATATGGTACCATGGAGAGGATCTGATTATAGACGCTGATGCTGGTTTTTAATAGATTTTATATTTAATTAAGTAAATTATTGTTATCGTTATGTTGGTCTGCATTTTTTACCTTTTCGTAAAACATTTGATGAACCCTTTCTTTGTCCTCTGAATTCTAATGGATATTTCAATTGTTTAAGGTGGAAGTTCCAGGGTGACCCGCGAAATTCAAAGTTTCTTACGTTTTTTGCAATTTGCAGGCCAGTGTCAGGTTGTATGTTTAACAAAATATGATTCGCGAGCGTAACGAATATGTATTTACAGAATTATAATCATTATAATCATCAATACAACCCCCTAAGTTCAAATAATTCCTTTGAATGAGTTTTTCTGGAAATAGTCATACATTGAAAGAAAGAAAGAAAGAAACAGATTTTATTTCGCACATGCAACACACTCAAGCGGATTACATAAATACATAACATTTAAGTAGTCATACAAAAAAAAAACAAATAAAAAAACAAATAAATTATACATAGAAATCATGAAACAGGACATTCACTCCTTGTTTATAGATATGGTAAAATTAAACAAAAAAAAAACAAAAAAGCAAACAATAATATAAAAAAAAGAAAAAAAAATAATAAAGAACTAGAGAATAAGGAGTAATGCATAAGATGTATTACAAAGATAATCCACCTGTTAATGCTGCTCTGTTCCAAACAGGAAAGCCACTCAAGATATGTTGGAATGTATCAGTACAACACCCCAACCCTGATTTTCAGTGGCACCCTTATATATTTAAAATAAAAATACTCAAATAAGTATAAAATATATATATATATATATATATATATATATATATATACGTATATTATATATTCTTTATGTGCAGAGGGTAGTTTTGTTGTGTTAAATCAAATATAATAACAAAAATTTATTTCTTGCAATATTGCCATAATAACAATAAAAACACGCACGCGCGCACACACACACACACACACACACACACACACACACACACATATATATATATATATATATATATATATATAAATATATATATATATATATATATATAAAAATATAAACAAGCATATACACATATACACGCTCATACATTATTTATAAAATTACATACTATCAAAATATCTGCACTACTTAACTTTGAGATTGCTGCAGCGTAGCAAAGTGCAAATGCCAGTGGTAATCCATTTTAAGCATTTTCGCATTATTAATGTAAGGTGAAACATGTGCACGGGGAGGTATTTTAAAACAGAAACGGGCATACAACAGGCATTTTGTACGCGCTGTATAAGTTTCTTTGAACGGTTGAGAAGTCTAGGACCTCTTACTGCATCTGCATTATTGAATTTGGACAGTATCAAGGATTCACATAATCTGATACGGACTTCCGTCTTTAATACATCCCTTATCTGGTATAGCACTTTTAATCTGTAAAAACAATTTTTAACGTTATTTATTATATGTTTTTCGAAGTGTAGTGCCTCGACCATCAATATTCCTAAATTTCTAATCTCACTAACTCGATCAATATTTACATTTTTAATTGATTAGAATTATACGAACATAGACGGTTGTATTGATGATTATAATGATTATAATTCTGTAAATACATACTCGTTACGCTCGCAAATCATATTTTGTTAAACATACAACCTGACACTGACCTGCAAATTGCAACAAACGTAAGAAAATTTTAATTTCGCGGGCCACCCTGGAGCTTTCACCTTAACTATCGTGTCTAATATTTATCTCACAGACAGGGAAATATTTAATTAAGTAAACTCGGACAGTACGGGGAAGGACTACGCTCTCACAGAAAACCAGCTTAAAATAGCAACTTAACGCTGCTGTGTTTCGTATGATTAGAATAGAGAACCGGGGAACCCTAAAGGGTTCCTAAAGGGTAAGGGTAAAACTGGAAACGAGCCATTCATCTATCTAAGTCCTCACGGGTGACAACGCATCTGCATTTTGATTAATAGTTGAGTATGGATGTAGATGTCTATGGGCCACAGCACCTACTTACCATCAGGTGGACTGTGTGCTCGTTTGTCACCCTTATCCTAAAAAAAAAACTCAACAGATGAAATCTGCAAAATGATTTAATTTATGTATTACGGACATCAAGGCCAATGCTGAACATAGATAATCTATGGAGATTATATATATATAAAATTGCAATCAATAATTTGATAGCGGGGATCGAATCCAAGTTGCTTACGTACTATAAAATTGGTGGTCACATAATGTTCCATGTGAATATCTGGTTCATTATTCATTACCTGGAGCTACAACTGTGCAGGCCGTCTCTGTTGTCATCTATTAATTTCTGTTGTCATATATTAAATACCCTGACAAATTTCTATTTCTGTTTGGACGGCCTTAACGGCAATGTGTTCTACCGGTAGAGCCGTTATCTCTCATTAGTGAGCGCCAATGTGTGTTGGAACGAAGCGCGTAGGGCAATGTCGATTGCTGAGTACATTAAACCTCACCTTCCGTGCGACTCACCGTGATGATACTTAGTTTCTATTTATGAGAAGTGAAGAAGATGTTCGTTATTTTTAGCGGAGCTAACATTTGGTTAGATCCAATGTGGAGGTGAGGCTCTATGACCATAAATAATGTATGATTTTAAATTTATTTAATGTAAACGTGGTGGAGCCGAATAGCGGTTATATTATGATCGTAATATGAATGGGTCGGTTCGACCGGACAAGAACCACGTATTCACAGAATAGCAGCGTAAAGCACCAGCTTAATGTTGCTGTATTTCTTATGGTTAGTGTAGACAACCAGAGGCCCTTTTCACTAGATACTAGGCATTCTATCTTAGTTCTCAGGGGTGACAACGTATCCGCATTTTGATTATTAATCGAGGATAGATTTAGATGTCTATGGGTCTCAATATCCACTTACCACAAGGTGGCCTATGTGCTTGTTTATAACCCTTATTATATATATTTTTTAAATATGAAATTTGCTCCCAAATCGAGAATCGAATTTGCTTTATTGTGTTAAGAGTTAAACCAAATGAAACAGAAAGCAACACGTTGATTTAACTGAATTGTTCTTGATTTACTTAACGAGCGGTTTATGTTTATAGCCCCGCAGCTGTGTGCTTAACTTGATGCTGGCTATGATTCGAATGGACTGATTTAGTGCTTCCTGAATTTTCTCGCTTTGCATTTATCTATTTTACGCCTAAAGATGCCAATTAACGATTGCTGGAACTTGCAAAACGCTGTTATAAAACAACTGTACTTGCCTATACGATGTTTATTTATTACAGTCGTTAAGTTTTGAGTAGGCGTTTGAGAGTTCTTGAAAACAAATGAATATTCTGTTGTTCATGTAACTTGTTGAATTTTTAACAATAAATCAGACGATAATGTGTTTTTGTTTTAGATTAAAGTGATTGAAATTTTACAAACCATTTAAAAACCGCCATTAAAATAATGTTATAAAATTGTATTATGCCGTGTGGTGATGTAAGAATATCCACTGCCCCATATCATCCAGTGAGTGTCGAAAGAGGCGACAGAGGGAAACTGAAACAGGAGATGGGCAGAAGCATCTTCTTGATAGCACCTCAAAATAATAAAAACCTGCGGTTACCAACTCGCATACCAAGCGTGGTAACTATGGCAAAATCCCTATGATCATTTTATAGGCTGGATGATTTCTATAGAGTGATTTATACATTGAATTAACAAATTTAACGGATTTTTTTTCACATTCAACCCGTGGCGCAGGGGCTTAGTAATGAGTTGTTGCGCTGGGAGCCGCGGGTTCGAATCCCACACGGAACAAGATGGCCTGCAAATAATTGTTCCGGGTCTGGATGTTTTTCCTCGTGCAATTTATGTTTGTAAACTGCCTCCACGACACAGGAGGAAATTCTAGTGTGGATGTAATGTTTTATCTAAAATAATAATAATCATTTTTATAATAATTAATTTATTATTTATATATTATTAATGTTGAGAATATAATAATTCTCAACATTTCAATACTTTGGAGCACACATTGGTTTCGGACAGTGGGGGAAAAAATACAAAAATAAATTAAAAAAAAACGCTATAAAATCCGTAAAAATTAGTTCTATTTATTGTACGGGTTACGTTGTATGACTGATTTTTAAATGTTCAATTACATCATGTTAAAACATATTTATATAACGCACTGAGGCACCGCAGCGAATTCTTCTATATTACCCTCGGCAATACAAGAAGGGCTGTGTTCATGGCAGTGAGACATTTATAGGCTGTTACTTTACCGCATTGTTTATTATTACTCTCGGGTATAACTCAAACTGCGTTAAATCGATACAACGTCTTGACATACATACATACCTAAGTTCGCAATTGGGCAGGTTATGTTACAGTTGAAACAGACTTGGGCAACCTTAAAAGTGTATTTTCATGAAAACGTTAATATTTTTCAATAGAATAAGGGTGACAAACATGAACTAAGATGTCTCGTTTCCAGTATAATATAAAATTAAAAATTTTGTACAGCCGACTTCAATATAGGTTATTTAAGAATAACTCAATAACCTTTGGTCTGACCTTAATCATATTCATATGGGACCACACGAGAACTATCAGCTTTCATATAAAAAAAGAATCATCGAAATCGGTTCGCCCAGTACAAAGTTATGAGGTACCTACCACACATTAAAAAAAAACATACACTCGAATTGAGTACCGTCTCCTTTTTGGAAGTCGGCAGAAAAAGGGTCTCCGGTTCTCTACACTCACGATACGAAACACTAAAGCATTAAGCTGCCATTTCTCGCTGGTATTCTGCGAGAGCGTGGTCATTTTCCGGTCAAGTCGACTCATATGTGCTACAACCATATTATAACTGCAGCATAGTTCGACTTTACCACGTTTAAAGACCAAGGACCTAAGGAGACCAAGAATAGCATATACTATATAATATTATGTATAAGTAACATCCCTATGACCGTTCGAACTTATAAAATATTTTGACTTTTACTTAATTGTCATAACAGTTGGAGAACAATGATCTATGTTTTATAACAGTTCTTCAAGTAACAGAGGACACAGCTGTTGTTTAAGAATTCTTGTCAAGCCCGGGACAGCTGATTGCACACCCACCTGCCTTCGATTATGTTACGTCCGATGTTTTACTAAAGTTGTTTAATTTGTCACTATAAAAAAGCGTGATATATTTATGATGCTTGGTGAAGCAATTGGAAACTATTAATTTATTATGTGTTTATTGCACTGTAATTAAAATTTTATTTAAGTCACAGCTGCTTTCTTGTACATAATCACGTGAGATATGCTTGGTAGATACGGTTAAATGACTATTACATGAATTTATAATCATGGGAAGTTATTTTATGGTACTAAAAAATTACCTTAAGGGATTTCAATCATTTCATCAAAACAATCATCAATGCTTTCTTATTCTTCGAAAATATATAATACAGCTTATATTTCTGTAAAATGTTTTAAACAACCATTTCGTTGTTGTGGTTGTTAAATTACTTTGTATTGTTTGTTTTTTTTAACGTGGTAGAGCCACGCTGCAGCTATATTATGGATGTATCACGAATGGGTCCACTCGACCGGGGTAGACCACACTCTCACAGAATACCAGCGTAAAATAGCAGCTTAATGCTGCTGTGTTTCGTATGGCGAGTGTAGAGAACCGGAGACCCTTTTTACTGGAAACGAGTCATTCCATCTTAGTCCTTAGGGGTGATAACGCATCTGCATTTTGATTTTTAATCGAAGATAAATGTAGGATGTTTATGGGCCAACAACATTTACTTACAAGTACATCAGTTGGACTGTGTGCTCGTTTGTCGCCCTTAGTACGTAGTAC
Source organism: Parnassius glacialis (assembly GCA_033319125.1). NCBI lineage: Eukaryota > Metazoa > Arthropoda > Insecta > Lepidoptera > Papilionidae > Parnassius > Parnassius glacialis. Next base: position 11,230,762 of record JAVANC010000006.1, read on the forward strand.
TATTATTTATTATGTGCCCTTAGTCTATAAAAAAAGAACTTAAAGTGACTTTCCGTTAGCCTTGATTTATATTACATTTAATAACTGCACTTAAGTGTTCCGTTTATTGGATAAACATGGATTTTCGACGAGCGGTTTTAGCCTTTGTAACTGTATGAGAATAGAAAAATGATTGACAAGGCATAAAATATTTAACGGACAGATATATGTATATTTATGATGACAAATACGTGTGCTTAGCTCGTTATTTATTTGAAAATTGACTCTCACGTTATATTGTGTTGGACAGATATAATGAAAGTTATGCGTTTTCTACTCCGCGGGAGGGCGGCGTTTTATGAGGAAACTCATACAGCTTTGACGTTTTCTTAAATAAAACCAGGCTTAATTAATTGTTATGGCGTAGTTGGTTGTAATATATTTTTACATTATAATGAATAGGTTTAATAGTCAGTCTTCAAAATAATAAACAAATTTAATAGCGTCTAAATACCTACATTCGAGCTTATTTTAATACTCAACTAGTTATTTATGATATTAGTGATTTAAATAATAATTAAATAATTCCAATCAGCACTAAAACACCAATTTATGAATAACATCGACGCAATAGAGTTCAAAATTATTATTAAGATAAATGATAGTTATTAGATGCATTTAATTTTATTTTGCGATGTGGCCAAAATTGCGTGACGTTTTTGAAGTGAAAACTTATCTATCTATTGTATCTAAACTTGTCTATATCCACTTATTAGTTATATTATAATCAAAATTTAGATATAATTACAAAATTATGTGTACATTATAATAACAGCCATAGGGACAGAACAGGAGTAACTCAGATGGAATCCCCACCGGTAGAGCAGTAAAAAACTTAGTTGCAATTTTAAGTGCTGATTCACCATATTTCTAGGACATGTGAATTCCTACAGTACGCTGAACTGTACTGAAGCAACGTGGTCGACAAATCGCTCTACAATTATCTTTGAAACGAGGGGTTGTCTATGCTTTGCAGTAGGACATAATCAATGTAGCTATGATGTAACTTTATTATATTTTACTGAAATAAGATGCTTCAGGAACAACCAAAATTAATCAATGTCAATTTGACAACGATTTTCAATTCAACAATAATACTTACCGCTTTTACCGAGTCCCTGTTTGGTTAACAGCCTAATGCCTCAGATCAATTAAGAAAGATAGAACACTTCGTACAATGGTGTGACATGACGCCGAAACCATGCTCAACTTGTTGACACGTACCCACGCACATATCTTTCTTCTTATTTTTCTTTAACAGCCCATTAAAATCTACTGGACGCATATATTATATGCACCTAAATCATGTTTTGATTATAAATGATTTACTCGTAAGACGCCTATGTGTCCGTGTGTACGTGTTTTTATTATAAGTTGAGCATGCTTTCGGCATCTCTTGAAATGTACACAGCGCTCCGTCTGGACGGTTTGAACCTTTTAAATCTGTTTTCTTATTAGGTATGTACATTATTCATCGGAATATATTTTTATATTCTTTCGTAATTACATTACGAATTACATATTGTGCTATGCTGTTACTAAACGTCGCCACGCATTCGTGTAACCGCAAAATTCGAACGTACTCCTAACTTATTCGATCAATACTGCTTCATAATACGGTTGCAGAACTACAAACACCACATTCATTATTTTTGTATTTTCGTTTTATTAAAAACACTGGAGTGCCGTAGTCTACTTGATTATTTGTGTAAGTAATATAAATTTTTCAGTATATTCTTGTATAACAGATATTCTTTTGTATTGCAATGCAAGAATATCCGTCATATTTCTTATTCTTCACCCCGTTAATGTTTTAAACAAAAGATATTTTTGTATAGCCCGTAAGTTTTATAGACATAGTTGATTTAATTTTAGTATTTTATACGAGATGTCTGTACTTTCATCTTAGAGGTCTTCCCGGCACTTCCCATAATGAACTCTTACCTATTGCACAGTGAAATTGATCTTACACCGCCTCCTTAAGGTAAATTTTAACTCATAAAATTATAAATAAGCCTTATTGGCATATATGAAAAACGGTTCTATAGTTCGGTGTAAAACAAACTGGTTAATTGTTGACTGTGGTCTAAAATCATATCGGGTTCCGATTATTTACAACAAAATTTGATCCTTGCTAGGATCAAATGGAGCGAGTTTCGGCTGCACAAGGGCACGAGGTGGGTGGAGGGGTGCCGGGTAACAATGCGGCCGGGGTATTGATCCGCCCCCTGCCGTCTACACTCAACACTAGCGCAGCCACACGTCTTGTCTTAACAGGACTTTTGTTTTAGTTGGAAAACTATTCTGATTCAATTGACTCACACCTTTGTGGAAAAACGGTCACACATGTTGAAATTATGCGATAATAACAGATTGTATGATATGTTTCGAGTATGTAATAGTTGTCCAAAAAATAATATTTGTTGCATTGAAAACCTATGAAGAAATATATGAAGAAACTCCTTATAATGTAACAAATTATTAATTAATCATACGTACTTTTAACCGAAACATCCATAATAAAAATCGGAAATATTGGCAACCCTATTCACCACGCACTGTTCTATAGCATCTGAGCTCTTTTGGCTTTATGCGAATTTTGTATTTTTGATTTCTACAGCTACAGCATTCTGGAATAGAGATTCGAGACTCTGAAATGAGATTTTTTATGTTATGAATAGGTGAGAAACTAATATAATTAATATATTATGTAATTACTTGTGGGTCGCCGGGAAAGCGATGTAATTGATGAATTAATTTTTTTTTTGTTAGAATAAAATAATAAAAGCTTTAAGCTCAAACAACGATGTGAGATTAATTAATTTATTACACCAATTTAAGTTACTATTGAAAGTTTCAACAGCTGACATTTTTAGAGCACATCTAAAGTGTGAACATTTTCGGCCTTATTATAAAAAGGTAGTTTATAATTATTCTCAGTCTTAAACTAGAACCTATTTCATGAAAGAAGACCCGCGGACTAAAATGTAAAGTATAGAATTTGAAAGCAATCTTTTGTTTTATATAGTTAAATTAGGCTAAGGGACCAATTTTTCAATACGTCAACTAATCCATTTTACCATCGATCGACGACGAATAATCCTTTTCATTATTGATCGACGGCATCGATCGACGATCGATCGATCGATCGGTGTGGTAACACCATAAGCAACATGAAATATTCGGAACGAAAAGCTTTTTGGACCCTTTCACTGACAATGAAGCATTTCATCTAAGTTCTCATTTTAATTCTAAATCGAGGATAAATATAAGTAGGTGTCTATGGTACAGTATTCACTTACCATCAGAATGGTATTATGGTCTAATATTTCTTTGCTTTATTAAAAACTTAATTCTTCTCGCATCTTTGACGCTGCTCCCTGTCATTAGTCTGGATATTTTGCGCCTGGCGTAAAAGAGATGGTTATACCGCCACCCAGCGGAAGTGATATCCCATTACCTCCTATTACAACACCCAAGCGACGAAATGGTGTGATGGGTTTTTTACCTCCGCCCACGTACGTCAACCAAGGCTAGCCAAAAATAAAATAACTTTTGACAAATACATACATACGCTTTTATTCTAGTTTTTTGGAACACATTTAATTTAAGCCATAGTTGTGAATAGTATTCACGTGTTATAAAAATGTTCTTCAAGTAATATTAGTTTTCAGCTATGTTTTACGGGATACTCGTTATAACAAAACAATGCATTCTTAGAAACACTTTAAGATGACTTATAACGTTTAAGGACTCTTTATCCTTGGAGCTTATGGCTGCTCCTTGTTGGAAACTGAACACAGAAATTTTAATCACCAAACTTTACATTTTACTTAATCACTTTCACAACACTTAAACACAAGAATAAATATATAGTTATAAATTCTTTAAAAAGTTACTGAAATGATTTTGATATGGTCTGTGTCGAATACTGGGTTTAGTTAGACTACAAACTCTATACTTACCCTATGTACGTCAGTATAGAGAAGGAGCACAAATTACATCGTAATATACATAATATACTACTATACTTACAATCAAGTGTGAATTTAGATAAAAATTAATACAGAAGAATCAATTATTATGCAAAATAATAAATCTATATCTCGATGTCCTCAAATATTATAGTGACAAACGTGACAACAGTCCATCTAATGTTAAGTCCATTGTGCATTGTCATTCCTGAAAATTGGAGTTAAAGAATATACAGAAATAGACAAGAAGGCGGTATCATCTTATCTGTTTTTAAGGTTATCTCTAAATTACTCTAGCTTATGTTACCCTGCAGACCTTTTGGTCGTTTATATTAACCGTCATTCGATTATCCATATATTTCAAATCCAAAATTTTCCACTTGGAACTTTTCTATAGCAATTATGCCAATCGTTATTATTAAAAGGAAAGTTTTCTCCACTATGGTTTCTCGAAGAAATTCTACATTGACCGCATGAATGTTATTTTTTCAGATTTAAATGTTTCTCGTGGAACTTTTCTATACCAAGTGTGTCAATTGATTGTATTAAAAGAAAAGTTTTTCTCACTATGAAGAAAGAATATAATAAGAAATATTTTATGAAATGCAAAAGCTTTTGACAAAATTTGTTTAGGTGTTTTTAGTAACTTTCACAAACAATTATTCTACCTGGAAAATTTTCGATATTTCAATAAGTTTTCTCAGTAAAACAATTTGTTAATAAAACACGGTAAGAATTTTTGAACCACTAATACTGGATTTATTAATATTGTGCACTTTAACACTGTAATGTTCACACACAAATCCACGACTTTTTCTGTGACCAGAGCGGCGCCAGTTAAAAATGAGGTAATATTTGACACATTTCATAGCGGGGAATTTAATTTGTTAGGAACACTTAATGTTACTTTCTGTAATATTAATTGTATTTTAAATTAATTAGATTGAAAATAAATAAACCACACAACAGATATTCATAAAAGTAGAAAAAATAAAAAAAACTGTTAAAAATGTGAAAAAATAAAGAGCAAACAACTGAGATATCGTTTTGTGTATTAATATAATCTAGAAACTAATAAAGTTTTATTTAAAACAACTGCTGAGTTAAATGACTTTTTGTAACAAAATACTTCACCTCAGTGTCAACTAGCGACGTCTGGTGACCGAAAGATTATTACTGCACTGCCCTCCTTGCTGTAGCTAATTTCAAAATGGAGTAAGAATAAGTAATTCAGTGTTAACGCTGAAATTTAATGATGCATTATATTGCTATAAATAAATACATTATTTCGTTATTTAAGTTATAAATATATATGACTAATTATACATGTATCGTATATATTTATATTTATTTTCTATATATTTACTTTAATGTTTATGTTAAAATGTAATTTTTATTCTTTGAATGTATTATTACTAAAGCATAAAAGCGTAAAGGGGAAATTTGGTTACGGAAAACTTTTCTAAATTATTGAAATGAATTTATGAATAGGTATGTTTCCCAGATTCTTTTTTATTTACAATGTTCATGTATTTGTTTTTTCTAGTATAATAAGATGTCAAGCATTCTATACTATCAGATAAATATCATCATTATCATCATTCACATGTCCATAATCGAATATAGCCTTCCCACAACGAATGCTATAAAAACGGTTCTAATCAACCTGTATCCAACGACTTCCTACATATCTTACCAGGTCGTACCAGGCTGCCACTCGTGAACGTTTCTTCCCCATCGTTGTCGGTATTTTGGGCTATCCTATGTGTTCAGTTTGCACGGTCTTGTAAAAAGTCAGTGGTCGTTACGCCGGACAAAGGGCTTTTGAGATGCGCAGTGCGGCACCGGCGAGGCGCTATTAGGGCTGTCATACTTCTTTTTGATATATTTTTATAGATTTTCTGGGTCAAGGTAAAATAGGAAGTTTTTATAGAGATATTAACATACTTTTTTAGCAACTCCATTATTAACATATAACAGTGGACTGTTGGACACGAACCACTACAAAGTTAGTTTAACATAGTTGTTTTGTTTAGCGGTCGTTTTATGATATACTATAGCCTAACGGTGCGCTCTGTACCCTCCCTACCTTAAATATTTAGGTTAATAAGATAATTATATGTGGACTCTAATAATAATCATAAAAAAGGGGTTGATCTCTAATTTTTACGTAATTTTATGATATGTCTGAAAATTTAAATCCTTTTGCGAGCACCCCCATGACCTATACGGCATAAGTCAGGGGTTGAGCGCTCTCTTTAAATATCATAGTATAAGAGGAACCTAAGTTGGATATCCACCGGCACTAATTAAATTATTAATCGCTTTTCAAAGTTAAGTAAATGAGCTTAAGTGTTGATTCGCTCGGCACCGGCCTGGTCGGATCTTTCGTGCTCTGCAACACTCAGAAATAAGAAGAATCCGTGTCCATCAGTGGGACGTATACAAAAGTTAAACATACATAAATTTCACAAGGACAAACATCCAGACCCGGGACAATTATTTGTAGGCCGTACAAAAACTTGTTCCGTGCGGGATTCGAACCCGCGGCCCTTGCGCGGCAACTCTTTGCTAAGCCACTGCGCCATTTAGCCGTAGCTGGTAAATCACCCTGACTTACCGTAACAAAAGCATACTCTTTCCTTTAAGCACCCAGGTTTGTAATCGGATGGAAAGACACACACTGGTGAAAGTATTCCATTCCGTTGCTGTATGCATTACGAAGGACGAAGCAAACCGTTTCGTTTGAATGCGTTAAATATCGAAAAAGGGGTTGGGGACCCGTACACTGTCTCCTCTGTATCCATAATATATCTGGCTACTGTATTATGTTATAGCACGACATATTCATTTAATTATACTCTTGGTAATATTGATTCATTGACCATGACCAGTTTTTTTGAAATGCTGTGGCATCCCTACATTGAAACCTAATAAAACCGGTTATGGGCCCTACGTGACGCGTGCCTCGTGTAATGAGTTTTCGGTGAAAGCCGCACGCTTTTAGAGACGTGGCTGGCTAGCTTATATCGCGAACTATTTTGCTCGTTGGGAATATCGATCAATCATTAGCGAACGTGAAAGTTCGGTTCAAGGGCGAAAGGTGCTGTTGGTCAAAAATCCTACACGTGTAGTTGGAATTACTTTAATTTTACATAATACTTTTTATATTTTAAATGATATACGAACACTATCAGAAGTTATGAATTTGACAGAATGTATAATACTAGAGCCCAATGACTTCGTCAATCTTACTTAGCGGTACCATGTAGCGACATCTATGGAAATGTATTAAATAAAGAACGATGTATTTAGCGCGTCAAATTTTCATATCGATATACATCGCAGCCGCTTCCGTAGATAGATAATAGATGGCGCTAGAGTAGTCAAGTGAGCTCGGCCACGGTCCTTATTGCTTTGTAAGAGAGATGCAACAAAATATATATAAAATAAAATATAAAATGTGCCTGCGCGATTACAGAAGCATTGTTTCAGGCCCTTTGTAATATCATATAACGATAAGTTCAAACATAGTTTTTGTGGTGTTACGTAAGACATGAAGAGACAGTCACAACACGTCCAAGAAATTGTACTTTTGCACATATTCTCAATGACTGGAAATGAATCCAGAACCCGGACCAGTAGTCAGGTTCTTCAATCAACTATTCAGTCAATCTAGAACTGTTAAAAATGCTCTCATATTACATAGAACTTATTTAGGGTTGCTTACGTATGTGCTTGTTGAGGACAGCTAGAGACCCGCCGCCCCGTCGCCCCTTCGTACCCCGCTATCCCCCGCGCACCCCGCACACCGGCGCCGACCAGCGATGTCGGCGTCCAATCAGCGCGCGTGTGGCTCCATTTGTCGTCGCACGGCACTACTCACAGACTGAGGCACCTTCTTGCGAGATATAAGAAGGGCGTCTCGGTCTGTGAGCTGTTCATTTCACTTCGGAGCGGCACTAAGGAAGAAACCTGAAGAAGACTCAAGACTCCAAATCAAGACCTCCCTCTGTACATAGTGTTAGACATAGTTATAGTTAGTCAGTGCCGAATTGTTGTAAATAGTTAATACAGTATATTAAAAAGTACCATCTTTTCTTCAAGCAGTCCCCTAGTATAGCTAACCTCAGATCAGTCGTTAAGTAATCAGTCACAAATAAATATACAGTCCACTGTTCATCCATTATATTCTTGGTCCATCGCCGCCGGATTCAAGCCAGAAGAAAGAAGCAAGAAGTAAGAAGAAACAAGAAAGAACATAATTATAGAAGAAAGAACATAATTATAGAAGAGAGAAGATCATTATAGAAGATCTTCAAGGAAGAAAGAAGTTCGTCGACGAAGAGAGAAGATCGTCGGTACTAATTTCTTCCCTGTTTCTTGTCACGATTACGTCACATACGTCTATTGTCTGTTTCCAGACAATTTCTTGTTTCTTAACCGCGTTTACGCGGCCAGTGGTCACTCCCTAACGGTGCCAAACTGTGACCATCTGGTAACGCCCTTGTGGCGGGAACGACATCCATACGTGTGTCTTTTTAAAGACTGTACGTACGTCTTTTTGAAGACGACCGGAGGTCGCAACGTGGGACCATGAGGAAGACACGAAGCCAGAAGACACGGAACGATGATGACACGCCGGTAGGAATGCGCATATTCGAAGAAGCACCCGCGTCCCCGTCCGATTATCTCGCAATGGCACAAGCGCCCTCCGCCGCGCCCGCGCTCCAGGCCCCGCCCGCGCCCGCATCTACGCCCGCGCCCGCGCCCCCGCCGCCGCGCCCCGCTATGTCCGTGTCCACGACCGATCGTTTGGGAGAGGTTAGCACTTCCGCGCCGCGTACAGAGACACTCGCCGCGATTATTGAAGATCTTCCGTCTACAGAGATTAGTTCGTTAGTACGTACCGTCGCGCCTATAACAGACGTACATAGGCCCGCACCCCGCGCCCCGTCGGTTCGCTCCGTTCGTTCAGCCCGGTCGACGGCTAGTGCGATAGCTAAATTAAAGCAAATAGAGTATAACACCGCGGAGGAACTAGCTGCAATTAGGAGGAAGCAATTGCAGCTGGAAGAAGATCTTATTAGGAAGAAGTACGCTAGGGACGTCGCGCAACTGCAAGAAGAAACAGATAGGGAAAGTGTCAACGAAGACGAGTTAGTTGAAAATAGGGTACGCGTTGATAGGTGGTTAGAAAACGTAGAGACTGTGCGGGGGGAGTCGCCCTCCCGCCCCTCTCAGCCCGCGCCCCGCATCGAGTTAGAGCAGACCCTACCGAACAGGGTAATCGGTTACGACCACAGTGAAGATGCCCAGGGGAGGACGGAAGCGAATAACGTTCAACCGCGCCGCATAGATTCGGTACAGAGGGAAGATGGAGTCGCCGTAGGAATGAACCAGGTGGATCGTCGTGTACGGGTTACGTCGCCGTCGCGCGTCCAACGCCGCACTCTATCGCCTACACATAGATCGCCACATCGCCACGCGGATCGTAGATCACCGTCGCCGTATAGGGATGTAGGTGTACATAGATCGCCATCGCCACATCGCCGCACGGATCGTAGATTATCGTCGCCGTATAGGGATGTAGGTGCGCATAGGACGCCAGCGCCACAGCGTAGGCTAGAGAGAGATAGGGATAGAGATAGGTCGCTTACTCCGCGAGGGAAAGATAGGGGTATAGAGCGACTAGCGGAAGCTCTGGAGAATATGGTCAGAGTTAGGCCCGCTGCCGCGAAGCAGACGCAGGACTTGCCTATTTTTAACGGTTCGGCCGCGGAATGGTTAGCGTTCAAAGCCGCGATGAAAGAATCCACGCGTCTATATGGATGCACAGATACGGAAAATATGGCAAGGTTAAGAAACTGTCTACGCGGTGAAGCTAGGGAGGTAGTATCGGCACTGCTGTTTACCGCGAAGGATCCAGCAGATATTATGCGAACATTAGAGCAGTGTTTCGGCCGCCCGGAAGTAATTATCGATCGAGCGTTAGAAGAATTGAAACGCCTTCCGCGCCCGGGTCAAACCGCACAGGAATTAAATGCGTTCGCAATAAAGTTGCAAAATATCGTGTGCATTTTGCAAAACGTTGACGGCAAGGGATATCTGCAAAATCCAATGCTTACTAGGGAAGTAACGAGTAAGTTAAGCCCTCACTTACGGTCGCGTTGGTGTGATTATGCGGAGCACTACGGAAGTGCAGACGAACCGGACATCGTTACACTGTCCAGGTTCATGATGAGAGAGGCTGATCGTGCGTTGAGTCATGCCTATACGTCCGTAGAGCCGACTAAGGAATCGCCCGTAAGACGAGAGGCCCCGTCGTCGAAAAGGATAGTGACACGCCGCGTAGAGAATAGGACTCGCGACGTAAAAACGTTCACCGCACAGGAGGACACCAGTAGTGCCTCTTGTATGTGCTGCGGAGGTGAACACGTGATCGCTAAGTGTAGAAAGTTAGCGCAAATGGGTGTGGACGACCGGTGGAATTGGGTAAAGGAAGGTGGGGTATGTTTTCTGTGTTTAAGTAGTAAACACCGACGGTTCAAATGTAGAGCGAAGAAATGCGGCGTCGACGGCTGCAACGCCCCCCACCATGCCCTCCTTCACACCCGCAAGACCCGCGCACCCGAGACATCGGCAAAACCGGATGAGACCGTGCTCGTCGCGTCTAACGTCGCTAGTAATGCGTCCGTATTATTGAAAGTGTGTCCCATTACGTTACGTGGACCACGCGGTAGGGAAATAGATACGTATGCGTTGCTTGACGAAGGCTCAACCATTTCGTTGATCGACGACGACTTAGCGCGCGGTTTAGGAGCGGAAGGACCGGTAAAGCCGCTGAATATTAGAGGAGTAAGCAATAGTCAGCGCGAGGCCGATAGCAGGCTAGTTAACGTAGGCATACGTGGCAAGACGCGCAGCGAGATGTACAGAATAAATGCGCGTACGGTAACGAATTTACAGATAGGTTCGCAGTCGGTAAATAAAGAGTGTTTACGGTTGAAACACTTACGCAACCTACCGAGCTCGGTTTGCTACGAGGACGCCAAACCGAGATTATTACTAGGCGCCGACAACTGGCATTTAATAATCACCCGTAATTTAAGGATAGGACGTCGAAGGCAGCCTATAGCTGCACGAACGTTATTGGGATGGGTGATACAGGGAACCGTGCCGCGATTCACGTGTAGGGAGGACGGTGAAACCGTATTACACGTCGTAAGCAGTAGCGGACGGTTAGATAGGGACATTCGAACGTTCGCCAGTCAGGACGAGGAGTTAACGGAACTCCTTAAACGGCAGTACGAGATCGATTCCATCGGTATCTCGCTAAAGAGTAGGCCGCGACGGGAAGAGGAGCGCGCTGTCGAGATATTCCGGCGCACCGTCAAGAAGGTCGGCGAGCAATACCAGGTGGGACTGCCATGGAAGGACGACGACGTGCGGATGCCTCCCAGCTACGAGATGGCTGCTCGAAGACTGCGGACGATCGAGAAGAAGATGGACAAATCGCCGGAGTTTCGAGACGCCTATACAGCACAAATAGACAACCTCCTGGCGAAAGGATACGCAAGGGAAGCTGAAGGGACAGAGAGAGAGGACCCCAAGAGCTGGTACCTGCCCCACTTCGCAGTACAGAATCCGAACAAGCCTGGGAAGACAAGAGTGGTTTTCGACGCGGCAGCGCGTGCGTCCGGTAAATGTTTGAACGATTATTTACTTGACGGCCCCGACTTGTTACGGAACCTACCGGGCATACTATTTAGATTTAGGGAGAACGAAATAGCCGTGTCCGCGGATATTAGGGAAATGTTTTTACGCGTAAAGATAGACCGTCGCGACCAACCCGCGCAATTGTTTCTGTGGCGAGGCAACGAGCGATCCAGCCCACCGCGGGAATACGTTATGACTTCAATGATTTTCGGTGCGAGGAGCTCGCCGTTTCTCGCACATAGTGTTAGGGATCATAACGCGCGCGCACACGCAGAGACACATCCGTTGGCACTTAACGCTATCGTACGTAGTCACTACATGGATGACTACCTAGACAGTTATGCTACGGTAGAGGAAGCGGTAAACACTGCGAGGCAGGTTATGGAAGTACACCAGCAGGCCGGCTTCACCTTAGCAGGCTGGAATTCGAACCACGCAGCCCTACTAGAAGACAAGCCGGAGGAATTACTAGCGAGCAAGCCTAAGGAGGTAGGCTTGAGACAAGACAGCCCAGGCAGAACCCTGGGGCTATTATGGATGGCCGATGAAGATGCCTTAACGTTCAACACATCCATGAACAGGGTACCGAACGAAGTGAAGACGCTGCAGAGGCCACCGACCAAAAGAGAGGCGTTAAGTGCAGTCATGTCGGTCTTCGACCCGCTGGGACTGCTGAGCTACCTCACCATCACCGCTAAGATCCTGCTGCAAGACCTGTGGCGGATGAAGAAGGTCGGATGGGACGACGAACTACCCGAGGAGGCAGCTGAGGAATTCCAGAGGTGGCTGCGAGTCGTCGAGGAAGTATCACGACTGCGGCTGCCTAGGTGCTATGCTCCTACGGGGGGAGTGGTAGAGCGTCAGCTTCACGTGTTTAACGACGCAAGCGAACGTGCGTACGCATCCGTGGCGTATTGGCGATTACGATACCGCGACGGAACGGTTAAGGTACGATTAGTGGCGGCCAAGGCGAAAGTCGCCCCGATAAAGGCGCAAAGCATTCCGCGGCTAGAGTTACAGGCGAATCTAATAGGCGCGCGACTCGCGGAATTCGTGCAAGGCGAGCACAGAGTGGTAGCCGATAGGGTAGTTTATTGGACAGACTCCACTACGGCGCTCCACTGGATTCAGAACGATACGGCGCGTTACACCCCATACGTAGCACATAGATTAGGGGAGATATCGGAGAAGACGTCACCCGAGCAATGGAGGTGGATACCGACCGCAGACAACATCGCGGATCAGGCAACGCGCATTAATTATACGTACAAGGAAGAGAGCGACAAATGGTTTACGGGACCACCATTCCTGTACGAAGATGAAGATCGATGGCCTCGACGTCGGGAAGAGAAGGCAGGGGATGAAGATGACGAGTTGGAGGAAGTCGTGGCGCACCAGAGCGACACCAGGGACGCTCCACACCTGCCAGACATCAAGAGGTTCTCTTCTTATGAGAGATTGGTCAGGGCCACCGCTCGCATATTACAGTTCGTCGATGCCATGAGAGGAAAGGCGCACGGACTAACATTGGACCACATCCAGAAAGCAGAACGGATGTGGATAGAGCGAAGTCAACAAGACAGTTTTGCTGAAGACATCAGTCGACTGCAGAAAGGAAAGAACTTGGCAACCGGCAGCGCGTTGAGGAAGCTCGACCCCATATTCGAAGATGGCATACTGCGAGCTAGAGGACGGATTGACGCAGCCGATGTGGACAGCCAAATGAAGAGGCCCACCATCCTGAACGGACGCCACCAGTTTGTAAAGCTGCTTGTGGAGAAGGCGCATAAGGAAGCAAGCCACGCCAACAGGGAACGGGTAGTGAACGACCTACGCACGAGATATCACATACTTCGACTACGACCAACCGTAAGAGAAGTGGAGCGGAGATGTCTGCAGTGCAGGGTACGCAAGGCGACACCACGGCCGGCGGTTATCGGAGATCTACCACCTGAACGGTTAGGGGCATTCGCGCGACCATTCACCTACACCGGAATCGACTATTTCGGGCCTATAACGGTAACAATAGGACGTAGGCATGAAAAACGGTGGATAGCATTATTCACTTGTTTGACGACGCGCGCGGTACATCTAGAGATAGTTTATTCCCTAACGACGGACTCGGCGATATCGGCATTGCGGCGCATGGCGGCTAGGCGTGGGTGGCCACGGGTCATCTACTCTGACAACGGAACGAATTTCCATGGGGCGGACACCGAGCTACGACGGGCAACGGAGGAGTGGGCACCCCTGCTGAAGGACTACGCGTTGACTCGGCGGACAGACTGGAAGTTCATCGCGCCGGGCGCGCCGAACCAGGGAGGCGCATGGGAGCGTCTCGTGCGCTCAGTGAAGACCGCGCTCGAAGCCACTCTACACCAGAAGAGCCCGCGGGAGGAGACGTTGGTGACGCTCCTCACTGAAGCCGAGAATACAGTGAACTCTCGACCGTTGACACACGTACCGGTCGACATCGACGAGGAAGAAGCGCTGACACCCAACCACTTCCTGCTGCTGGGACCATCGAGCCTTCCAGTAACCGCGCCGTGCACGCCTAATGATCGTCGGGCGTGGAGAGCGGCGCAAGGACTTGCCGACGAGTACTGGAAGCGCTGGATAAAGGAGTACCTGCCGACGCTGGTTGCGCGCGGGGACTCACGGGATGTGCAGCAGCGACAACTACAAGAGGGGGACCTCGTCGTGGTGGCAGACGGAAGCCTGCCAAGGAACGTGTGGCCGCGTGGAATTATAACGCGGACCTTTCCCGGACCAGACGGCGTGGTGCGCAACGTGGAGGTGCGGACCAGGGGCGGATTGCTGCGGCGGCCGGTCAGGAAGATCGCCGTCCTCCCGAAAGAAGATGAGGCTCGCGAGCTACGCCGGGGGGAGGATGTTGAGGACAGCTAGAGACCCGCCGCCCCGTCGCCCCTTCGTACCCCGCTATCCCCCGCGCAACCCGCACACCGGCGCCGACCAGCGATGTCGGCGTCCAATCAGCGCGCGTGTGGCTCCATTTGTCGTCGCACGGCACTACTCACAGACTGAGGCACCTTCTTGCGAGATATAAGAAGGGCGTCTCGGTCTGTGAGCTGTTCATTTCACTTCGGAGCGGCACTAAGGAAGAAACCTGAAGAAGACTCAAGACTCCAAATCAAGACCTCCCTCTGTACATAGTGTTAGACATAGTTATAGTTAGTCAGTGCCGAATTGTTGTAAATAGTTAATACAGTATATTAAAAAGTACCATCTTTTCTTCAAGCAGTCCCCTAGTATAGCTAACCTCAGATCAGTCGTTAAGTAATCAGTCACAAATAAATATACAGTCCACTGTTCATCCATTATAGTGCTAGAAAACACTATCAACTAAAATAAAAACTGAACCCTGCTATTTGACTAGTGATTGTTGCAAACCAATCATTCAAGCATTGATTCTTATAATTATATTACTAGCTGACCCGGCAAACGTTATTTTGCCATATACATTAAAAATCGCGATTATAAAACAGAGTTTGATCGTAGAAGGGTGAAAATTTTAACTTGTATGTGTTTTTAATGCTAAATCATAATAAATTTAAAATAAAAAAAATTGTCAAAAAAATAAAAAATTATATTTAGAGGTTGGGTCACCTTTATCATTTAGAGGTATGAAAAATAGATGTTGGCCGATTCTCAGACCTACTCGATATGCACACAAAATTTCATACAAATCGGTTCAGCTGTTTCGGAGGAGTTTGGTAACAAACACCGCGACACGAGAATTTTATATATTGGATTATAGTCACATGGTTCTTATATTTAAAAAAGTGTGTTTATGTGTACTTATGTACGCGCATAGGAAGTTATACTTCTTTAGCGTAACAAAACAAAATTAATTTAAAAATAACTACTTTAAATGTAGTTATCAGTTCCCACGAAAACTTAAGAGACAGTTACCCAATGAAGTTATCGCTTTGAGGTATCAGTGTGCGTACGCATCGTAAAAAATTCATTGTCGTCATAATTTTACCCAAACGCCCCAAAAGAAGTATAACTTAAAAAAAAAACAATTTTTTTCTTATGACCCGTTTTACAATACACATTATGCATGAAAAACCCTTTTTTAAAACAAAATACTGGATCAACAACTTAATAACCTTAAGTTGTTCTTGTACTATTATTTATTCTGTGATTTTAGTAATTCAAGTTGCCGAACGAAAGGCTTTCCTCGTAGGTACTAAAACTCACGCACTATTACAGAGTACGAAACATTTTTTAAGTGTACATAGGAATCGGGTCTAGGAGTGGTTAACGGTAATCTTATTAATATTAATAGCTAACATCTGTATGTATTAAAAAAATGTAATTATTCAAATGCAGAATGCAAATGCAAAATCGAAATATACTTTTATTAGTCGAAAAATCGATACTGAAACAGGATGATTTTTATTATAGTTCTAAGAGTAAAATCAAAAAGTTCTTAAGGAATGAAATAGATATATAAAGTAGATATTTTAATTTGCCATGTATTTATTGGCCTATATATTTCAATAATTTTTATGGGATATTTGTTTAGGAGTTGTACATATTTTCTTGGGTTGTTGTTCCGTATTCGTTCAATGAGGTCGCATTCTACTACCAAAAATATTGTACGTCCAAAAAAAATTGTAAACAACATTATAAAATAACCCAAAAATATTTATTCGACTATCGATATTAAAACAGCGTTCAAAATCATCCCAAAATCTCACATCATTTGCGACTATTTTCATACATCTTTCCCTGCACGGCATCGTGTGTGGAGCCATGCAATGAAACTAATGCGTATTTTAATTTAGCTCATTAAAGTGAAAACAAGCGTCAATAAAACGCTCTAGTGATTTACAGTGAGCTCTGCGGGAGCGTTGATATTCCCGCGTCAAGTCTATAATTCGCTCGACCTAAATGTTTCAATTATATGATTCATTTGGTTGAAAATGTCTCCTGTGTAGATCATTCTTAGGTTACTGTTTCGGTGAATTATGTCACCATTAATGTCGTATATAGCGCACTGTTTGAACATAGGCAGTCCACGGCTGAGATAGTATTTTCCTATACTCCTTATGTTAGAAAACCGTTGCCCGGCCTGGTTGTTGATTGCCATGTCACGTTATCCTGTGTGTTTTCTTTATATATTTGGAGCTTTTTCAATCGTCAGATAAAAGTTATTCATTAAAAAAAAAATTATAACCTAGCTGAATATAAAAGCGAAAGAATTTAACTATTTATTCAAACAACGGTAATTTTTAAATTGTTTATGTTGTATTTTGTTCTATAAATAACTTTACCAGATGATGTAAAAATCAGCCCCTCGAAAATGTTTCATTTGTGACTAAATTATGACTTAACTATTGCATATCAATCGTTTAATTTTTAACTTTTATCTAGTCCTCATAATAATATCAAAATATACTTCTACTTTTATATCAGCCTTTTTAATTCACTACAGGAAAAGGCCTTTTCAAGTATACATCAAAGCTTGAAAAAAATTTGCCCATAATCACCACGTTAAGCAGACGGGTCGATGAGCTCCCAGCCATCATCGTATCACTGGTAATGTCACACAGATCACTAGCCAGTGGGATTTGAGCGAGATATACGGCTTTTAATTTTTATACTACTAGAATCTCGTTCATTGGTGAGTTCATTGATGTTTGGTTCATTTTATTTATTTATTTATTTTAACAATTTTTTTGTACAAACGGCGAACTTAATGCCATGTGGTATTTTCTACCAGTCAACCTGAATTTCACATTTTCTTATATAGGTACATATATATTTGTAATATAGATAGATCTATTTAATATTATTTATGCTATTTAAAAGAACATTTCACATAGAGAGATGCTGTACCCTATGGTTGCAAGACTAATGGGTCGGACCACGGGGAAGGATCACGCTATGGGCCTCAGTATCCACTTAAAATCGGTTGGACTAGGTTTGGTTTTTGTCCGCGTATATATAAATAATTAGTAGTGTAAGAGTTGAGTACATTTATTATTCCTTTTTTTCTCTCTCTCTCTCTCTCTCTCTCTCTCTCTTTCTTATTTTGAATTTTTTCACTCACGATGAAGACAGATATATAAAAATATTCACAAAAATGTTTGACCATCAAGCATACGTAGGATGTGTACTATAAATACTATTACTCTAAGGTTCTGTATATCGAACCCGTTCATGCTCCCAATGTCTCTTATGCGACGTTCAGTACGTAATGGATGACGCGGCAATATTACATTTGCCTAAGCATAAAAGGGTGATTTATCTTCAATCCATCGAAAGGGCAGTGAGTGCATTCCACGCATAGCGAGCTAACAACACTCGCTTTAAACACATTCCATTTCTTTTTTTCTTATTTTAAACTTAGAGTTTTTGTGTAACTATATGTGACATTTCTGTTGGCTTCTCTCGCCTCGTCTCGTCTTCGTTGAACTCTACTATTGTGATGATACATTTCGTTGTAAAAAAGCAATCTATTACTATAAAATCTAAAAAAGTCTATTATATATCATATTATGTGTAAAAAAGGAATCTTTGATTGCATTCTGCCGATTTAGAAATAATTTTGAATGAAATTGAAATAATTTAAGTATCACAAACGGTTTAAAATTCATGATAAGCCACCTCCTTATAATTAATGATATATTGAGCACACTCTTGTTTATATTAATTGTCGACTTCATTCTATTTACAATATGCACGTTTTTAACTATAACGCCCCTACCTCAGTATTTGAAGTTTAAATTTTAAAAGCTACTCGAAAGCCTTTGACGAGGCTAAACTTAAAATTCCCTGCATACGTCAAACATGTGATGACGCATCGACGTCGTCTATCCCTCTATTAAATTTATCCTTTGCTTGTGTTATGCTGATTACGAGTAGAAATTTTTAAACTGTAGCGAAAGCGGTCAGTGAAAATGATCCAAGAGTATTTGCCTCGAAACGTATTCATGTGGTGTTTATACCTTATATTTAAAAATTGGTTTCATATGAACAAATCCACCTCCTCGAAGTATAGGTACCAAAAAGTAAATAAATTAAAAACTAGGGTTTCTCATCGAGATATCCCAGTGCAACTATTCTAACTCCAAGAATCAAGCTCCAGGATCTTCTCGTCGGTCCGCAGAGGTGTGCGTTGAATGTTGCCAGGTCCAACCACTAAACTGTCTCTATACGCTAAATTATAACTACTATCCCAGAATAAATAACACCTACTACTTAATCGACTTCTTAAAGTATTAAAATACTTTTACTGGATACAGTGACTGTTGTCAACGTTGTAGGCTATCATCACATCATTACAGCTAGGGTTTCTCATCACTCGACTTATTTTATTCTCGAGTCCCGGGCATTCCCGACAAGAATTTCTCGAGTATTCTTGAGTTGTAGAGAAATGTATAATTTTTAGAAATAAGTCATAAAGTTGTGTAATCGTAGTTTTTTAAAAAAAAAGTATATTACTGACCATTTTACTACTAAAACACTAGTTAGTCCAAACTTATGAGTGATTCTCAATTCTTGCAGTATGCAAATGCAATTTATGCAAAATTGTAAGTTAACTGACAATTTTAGAACTTCTTTGAAAAAAAATTACGCTTTTTAATAATCATCAACATTTATTAATTAATTACTCTTGTTTAGATTGTTATTTATGATATTAAATATTATGTTAATTAAGTAGCTTAGCTATAATATTATTAACACAGAATCTTCTATACAGACCCATAAGGGTGGAAAAATAGGCCATAATTTTTTTTATCTAAATGACATTCCAGTTTGTTACTTTCAATTTTATTCCTTACTCCACTACACTGCGTATAATAATGAACAATTAAATAACAACTAAAAACCGCCTCCAAATACTAAAAATAATAAATTAATTTTTAAATAATAGCTTATGAATTCGTGATTTTAATTTTTCGATACACTATGTGTTGTTAGCACTTAGCACCGAATTCAGAAGCTATTATTTGGAAATTATTTTATTGTTTTTAGTTTTTGAAGTCGGTTTTACTTTTTACTACAAATGAAAATGACAAAGTGAACTTAACAGTGATTGTACGAAGTCGCGATCTTTATTAGTATTATTACATTTTATGTAACAATACGGCAAATGGAGACATTTAAGCGGCCGTTCGACGCTCAAGCGCAACCCTAACAGCTATCAGGACCATTCCGCTCAATTAGTCCAGCCAGCCTGGTTCGCCTGCGCCGCAGATGCGAGGACCGCTGTCAGCTGCTTTGATTAGTTTGATTGCGAACTGTCACTTCACTTCACTCTCACTCACTGGCTCACTGCGCGAGGACTCGTAACGAGTTCGCGTATTGGTGTCAAATTGAGTTAGTGTGCTTGCTTCGTTGTTTGCGTGATACGTGATTTTACTTATTAATAATGATTCAAATTTGTTAGTTGTATCGCTTTATATTTTCACTAAATACATATAAACATTGAATGTTACATTAAAATAAAAGAAAGATGTGTTATTTGACATTTTCTACTTTATTAATATCACCCACCATAGGCCGCCCTTTTATACATCGACTTCCTGTATGTACTACCAGGCTATCACTCCATCAAGGGGTAGGCTGCTCTAATCTACGCTTACCTGTACGAGACTGCCATCCGATAACACCCCTCTGTGACAATATAAATTTTGCTAAAAATAAGACAAAACTTATTTACCATTTTTACTCTTAAAAAATGGGAATGAGATATCAACTTTAATTTTTGGGAAGCAATCCAAGCCAACTTGTTGTTAAAAAAATTTTAACAGTGATAGAGCCACGCGGCAGCGTTTGATATCGCACGGATGGGCCGACTCGAACCGGGGTGGTACCACGATCTCACAGAATACCAGCGTGAAGTAGAGGTTTACCTCTGCGTTTCGCTTGGTGAGTGCAGGTGGCTGGAGGCCCTTTTTACTGGAAATGAGGCATTCCATCTTAGTCCTCACGGGTGACAACGCATCTACATTATGAATTGTAATAGAGGATAGATGTAGCTGTCTATGGGCCGCAGCAACCACTTACCAACTGTGTGCTCGTTTGCCACCCTTATCCTATAAAAAAAAATTGAATTAACGAAAATTTTGCAAGCATCTAAAACTTAATTTCAACAATACAATTATACAACACAAATACACTAAAAACCATGATATCTTTGATTATGACTCTAATTCCACTTGAAGCAGTTCTCAGAAGGGAGCAAATGAAAAAAGCTAAATAAATCATTACCTAATCCACGTAACACGACGCGAAGTTACGAAACTCTCCCCTAGCCAATGGGGAAATTTGGCAAACTCCGTCGTAACGTACAGCTAGCTTCGCAACTTCTTGTAACTCGTGGTAATACTTCAATATTTGAAATACTTATAGAACATTATTTTTAACAAAAAAATGTAAGCAGCAATTGACTATAAAATACGTAGCTGATAAACAATAAAACACATTAATCATTTGGATTTCAACCCATTTATTAGAATAATTATAATTTATATTTCTTCTATATTGGATACAAAATTAAAAAAGCTTAGTGTGTCCCTAGTAATTGAGAGCCTATAATAAAAATTAACGTCTCGGAAATAAAACGTCGCATCGCGTCGTTAATTATTATCGATGTCGTTCCTTATTTTGTTACTGTAGAAATAACGGGGACGCCGCTGTTCGAGATAATTTTACTTCTTGGACAGTGTAATTGATGCTACTACGCTAAAACTTTACGAGAAAAATTAAAATTCTTTTCCATGCATTATACGTCATTATATAACACTTACATCTTTTAGCATACTTGACTCACACAGTGATTAGGATATCTTTTATTATCAAGCGAGGCCTAACTCTGGTCAGGTGGGAATCACTCCGCATATATGTCATTATTTTATTTTTTAAAACTGCAATAAGATAATAAAATAAAAAATAGAATTACTCTTACGTTGGTCTAGTTGTCGTAAGCGCAACTGCTGATCATAAATCTAAACATAAAGCTACGCATTGCAAGCAAACCCAATCAGCAAAAGCATGCACTATAGCAATCAAGAGAACGTTTTCAGAAACACTAATTAGTGTTTCCTACAAGTCCTATAATAATGATGATGGCTAATTTTAGGACTCCAAGCTGCTACTGAGAATTTCAGAAAAACCCTATACTTAACTGATAGACTGAAGAAAAGGGAGTGAAACACTTTTCACTCCCTTTTCTTGGAAAGCACGTAAATCCATTGGTCCTGTGCCTGATCTTTCTCTAATAGTATCGAATTTCCATCCTATCGGACTAAGAGAGTTAGGGAATAGAGAATATACATGTGATTTTTGCACACACCCGTTCACTATAATCCTATCTGATGGCTAGTCTCCGTTAAGTCTGATCGCCGTGACCAGTATTCGATTTGGAGGATATCATTTAGAAGGCATCGGCTTATAAACTTATGATCAATACTAATACGTTTACACATTTTACAAAGAAGCCAAACGTTAAAACGAAACCAACAGCGATTTCCAACAGAGTTTCACAACCCCACTGCTGGTTAATATTAAGCCGACGCAAATTTAAAGAAAGAAAGAAAATAAGTTTATTTAGTAACACATTTTAGAAGTTTGCTAACCATAATAACATATTATGATAAATGTTTACTAAAAAGGTACCCAACTCAGCATAGTCTTGGTACTCACAAAGTACTTCGACACTGATCTTCCGTGGGTGCCAATAAAATTTAACAAAAACAAAACTTAGCAATATTCAATATTATACAATGTTAAGTAAATATGCACATATAGTATATTTATACCATATACATGATTACACTACCACATACATAAGTACTTATAATAAATTAATGTAATAAAAATAGCAATTACTTCAATAAAATTAATTAGAAACGAATAAACGGAATAGAAAAGTATATAAGAATAGAAAAGTATATAAATATGTAAGACACAATTAATAATTTTCAATAAGTTGACTTTTGAATACTGAGTAAGTATTTTTTGTAGTTATATTTAAACAAACCGATTGAAGCTAGCGATTGATTGAAGTTAGCGATAGCAAAGCGATTGAAATTGGGTCACAACATCACATGGGTAGATGAAGATTTTTGAGATCTATCTTTATATCTATCGGAGAGTGATCTATCGATATCAGAAGAACATTATTATCATATAACATTTTTAAAGCTGATTATTATTGTAAACATCAAAATGTAAAGATACAGTCTATATACGTCCTACAGCTGGGATTAGATTCCTCTAATTTCTAAGTTCTGAGAGGCTTATAAAAAAATTAAATATTTATCCAAAATATTTTATTACTCGTACATATACGCAGATTTATTCACCAGTCTTCTCTTTCACTGTCGACTGTCACACGTGATAAATCAGTCATCAATTTATTTGGTGCTGGCGGGAAACGAACTCGATCTGTTCGCGTACTGTTATATTGTGAACGTTCTTACATCATAATATATTACTGTAGAAACAAAGATATCTTCATTTCATGGAAATATTATTTTTTATTATGTTATAAGTTAAAATGTTTTTCGTAGAATACTAGTTACATTGGAAATAGCTGTTAATTGCTGTTATTTAAACTGCTAAAAATTCACTTACCGATTTACTATGTTTGTAAGTGTAATGTTGTAAAATTTTGTACAACCGACTTCAATATAAATTCTTAAGGATAACTCAAAAACTGCTGGTTACAACGTGATTAAATTTATATGGGACCACATGAAAAGCGTCAGCTGTCAAATAAAAAAAGAATCATCAAAATCGGTTCAGGAGTCTTCGAGTAATCGGTGAACATACATAAAAAAAATATTCCAACGAAATGAGAACCTCCTCCTTTTTGAAGTCGGTTGAAAAGTAATTTAAACAGTTTATTATTTCCGTTCCTAAGTTGTTATGACCGGAAAGCTAGTAGGTAGTTATATTCCACATTATTTTGACTATTTCACCTTTATATTACGATTCCAAATAATGATAAATTGAGATGCGTTTCGGAAATTTTACTTTCAAGCCTTTGATGTTAATGACGTGGACAGAGAAAACTTATGTTCTTAAAAAAAAGGTAAAGTTTGTTTTCGTAAACAAGCCATGGTGTCGCTAGCGTCGGCGCTATTTTTACTTTTACAAGTTTAGTCCCCTTCGTCCCTACCTCCCTACCTCCCTATTTGTGCTTCATCCCCACGTTTGACCTAACTGTGTGATGACAAAAATCACGTAGACATTTTGCCGTTGGGAATATTTGACTTACAGTTAAACATTATTATGTGATTCAAGTAAATGCTTTTATTAGAATTTTTAGTCAATCATCATCATCGTGGTCATTACAACCCTTCACAAGTCTACTGCTGAACATAGGCCTCCTCCAAGGAATGCCACAAAGCACTAAACACTAAATACTAGTGCGATGCGGGAAGTAAAGACTGTGTAAGAAACTCCGAAGGAGGCGGAGTTATAGCCGAAATAAGAATTTTAATTTTTTGAATTTTGACCTTTTTGTCCCCCTATGAGTGTAATGAGAACTTTTTGCCCTTATTAAACCATGACCCCCAAGACATATACATAAAAATCTGTGATTATTATAATAATCAAGTATGTATCAAATTTGGTTTTTCGAATATTTTGTATTTGTACAGCGACCTTTTTTAGCCACTGCAAACAACCGATACACTATCAACGGCCGAAGTGAGTAAGTGAGGCAGTCTATTTAATAAAATTAATTATTACAAGGCCGAAAAAATTGTAATTATAACTAAACAAAAGAAAATTAAGCTGCCATTTATATTCCATGGCTTCCCACGTGATAGAAGAAGAGATTAAAAAATAGATTAAGTTATACAATAGATATTTTCAAGTTATCATGTTTACCGCTCCATGCGGACTTGATAAATCTACACCATAAACCACTAAAACCACTTTTTTATGTAAAAATATCAAATGATTTAAAAAAAAATAATAAGTTCAACAATAATTTATCTTTCTGACAATGTGCTTTTTATATTATTTTTTCAATATGATTGTTAGATACGATTTTATGCGACAAAACGTTGAAATCTTGATTTTTAGGCGCTAGTAGACATACCTGCGCGTTTTGCGCTTAAGGCATGCAATATAGTTGTCGAATTGATCTGGTGACAGCTAGCCCCTTAGTTATAAATATTAATTAAGAGACTCATTATCGATTTTATAACACATATAAAGACAACAAGATGGACCCATTTTTTGTCATGTAATTGAAGAACTTGTTTCGTGAATGTGTGAAAATTAAGAAAAAATATAAGTTTTACTTCGTAAAAGCATGTTTACGATTGCGCCACGGTAAAACTTTTACACGTGGCCACTGTTTGTAAAGCGAAACCACTGAATAATTCAGGAATATTTCACCGAGACTCAACGCGACAATAATTTGTTCAGACGGTGAGATATGTTCATTTCAATTTCACGTTTATGTCAGTATGGCAGTGGTTCTTTTTTCTTAGTTCTTGTTTACGTCGATGTTTATATTTAACTTTTCTGTTTAGAAATACTACATTGGTTACCTTTTTTATTTTATTATACGATGTAAATGGTTTAACTATAGATGAGAGGATTTATGGAATCAAAATCTACTCAGACTAAAGTGCAGTCTTAACTTTACTTGCAATGACAAAATGTTATCATAGTACTCCACCCCCCCCCCCCCCCCCCATTAGTCCATCTCGTTCCCTATTCAGTGAATATACTGTAACTTAAAACTGCTGGGTACTGGGAGTCCCCCGCGTACGACGTTGTAATCGTAATGGACAATTATTCCGGCAGCCGCCGGTCCCACGCGTGGCTCGTGCTCGTGCGTGCCCGATATTATTACGAGCGGACGAAGACACGTGTGTCAGTCAGCAACGTTGCGGCGTCTAAACCATAAAATGTAGCGATTAATTAAAACTTTTATTCGTCTCATTACTCAATCCTTCTAATTTCGTAAATGATGACTTCATGTTTATAGTTCGAATTAAATTAAACTCAATCGTGTTGTTGTTTGAATTTTTTTACAAAATTTTTCACAGCAGCTCGGTATCCAAATTTATTTTATGACTAGCGATCCGCCCGGCTTCGCAGTGATTTCTGTATCTCGACAGCAACGCCACCTACCGGGTCCAATTGTGAATCTAAAACATCCAGGGACCCACTCAAACGGACGCAAAAATTTTAACAAAATCGTTCGAGCCGTTATCAAGTTTTAGCGAGACTAACGGACAACAATTGATTTTTATATATAGAGATCTTATATAGTAGTTATATATATACTTAATACTATTTTAAAATCAAGTCGTTTTCTGAATGAATCCTGTGAGAAAAGAGATATCCACAGCTCTCCTGTCTCTTGTCCTTCATGACCTAAAGTTGTTTGAAAATAGTAATTTAATATTCATAACGCCTTTTCTGCGCAGAAGTCCGTTCTTAAAGGGTCTTAAGAGTCAGTATAATTACAGGCTGTGACGCATTCTATCTTAGTACTCAGAGGTGACAATGCATTTGTGCTCTTTATGTTGGTTGTAAGTGTCCATGGACTGCAGTAGCCACTTAACATCAGGTGGGGTGTAAGTTCGTCTGTCACTTCAAGTTTATAAAAAATATTAATAATATCGAGAAATAAGAGTTCTTTACGCTGTCTCCTAACAGTTGAATCGCTCTGCCAGGTCGATAAGGCCATGTGTGCAGCCTCAGTGGGAGAGGCCCCCTCGCCGACTATTTTCATTTATTACTAGCGCCGAGAAGTTTAAACTTTTTGTACGCAGTAATAGTATCGATTCCTGTATATTTGTCATTGTATAAACTGTTTTCTAGCTGAGGATTCGGTGGTCAAAATATGCCCGCTTTTAGATGTACAGTGTACACACCATATGAAGGTTATTGAACAAAACATTGAAATATTGTACTATTACTCCTACACGTACCATTTCAACATTCTTAATATATTTCAAGTTTATTTTTACAAGCTTGGCTATCTTTTATTTACTTAATTCACGAGAATTATTTTCAAAAAACAAAAATAATGTAACAAAACAAGAATATTAAAAGAAGTATTCTGTGTGTTAATGGATTAAGAGTAACAAATGAGCACACAGTCCACCTGATGTAAAGTGGATGCTGTAGCCCATTGACATCTACATTTGATTGCTATTTTACGCTGGTATTGTGAGAGCGTGGTCTCACCCCGGTCTAGCCGACTCATCCGTGCTACATCCCATAATACAGCTGCAGCATGGCTCTACCACATAAAAGTAACGTGAGAGACAATCACATAGTATACTTTATGCGCTTTAGGTTTTAATAGAAGAACAAAAATTAGCATAAAACGTTATAATATATGAAATACAAATTATTTTTTTAACATTACTAATTAAATTAGACACCAGTATCGTAAAAGATCAGTCAAATTACTTCAAGCTTATTGATCGAGTGAGTTGGGTAGTAAATCCAATAGGTTTTTTGTTAGACGCGCTACGAATGAGGTGAAACGTGTTTGAAATAGACAGGGGATTAAGTATCCCCTTGTAATCCGAATGGAGGGTGTGTGAGGCGGGCGTAGCTAGAGGGTTAAGACTTATTCTAGCCACAGTACTTATATTACTAGGTTAGGCACTTCAATCGAAACCATATTCTAGTATTTTAATTGATACGACATGTAAATATAAAATAGATGAGTATGTTTTTCAGGCTCATTGGGCCAGGCTCAACACAACCTGCAGTCCGTTTGAGTAGACAGGTAGGAAACGGGATTGGCTTCCTTTTGAAATTTCACGTTTGTTTTCGTTGCATTCTGTATAGATATATAAATATTGATTATAAGCCAACGTCTTATTATATTTATGTCATATTTAAGGCTTACACTACTGCTCTTTTCTTTGATTTCAAGTGACACAAAAACCAAGCCAAAACTATCTAACATCGTTCAAATCATTTACAGCCACATGGGTTAACGTGCATATGATATTTTCATCCAGCAGGTACTTTCAAACGGGTTAAGAAATTATAGGTAGCAGTGTTTAAGATAAAAGCAGATATCAGTAACCTTATATTAATATGAAATATAAAATCTTTATTGATAATTATATCTCTTAAACCCATATAGTCTAATTATAAACACGGATAACTAGCGACACGTATCTTAATTGATAAATAATACATTTAACATTTCAGAATAGATTATCCATTACCAATGTCCTTGAAATATTTGAAAATGGTTAAACTTTCTTAAAATATTGACAAATAGTGTAGTCAATATTTCTTTATGCGTGCTGAGAACGGAATCCCGCGGATCTCGTTCACGCGGATCGATTACTAACTTTTATCTTCGAAAAAGGTCTCTCCGTGGGGGTGGTTCGCGAGTAAACACGCTCCAGGTACCAGCAGCTGGTTATAATGTCAAGCATTGTTCCTTTCTTACCTGTTCGGAGCGGCAACGTCGCGTCGCTTAAGGCACGTACACATGCGAACAATTATTCTTCTGCTACTCGTTTTAGATCCTGACGAACTCTAAATGTTGTTAAGGATTATAAGTAGGGTGATTAATTATTTTTCCCTAGTGCGAATACATTTATTATTGACATTAAAATGAAACGCATGTTTGTGGTAATTATGAAAGATTTTAAGGTAAAAAATGAAAATACAAACTAACTTGTCTATTTTTTGTTTTCTTTTTTTTACGGATGAGCTAATTTGCTGGAAAAATTAAATTAATTAAAAATGATTTAAACTTCTGGAATTACTTGCTGATGAATGTAATAAACAAGAGTAGTTATCAAAATTGCTTGTAGTGACATGAAATGACAATTTTATTTTGCGCTAGACCAAATATAATTAATTAGGAGGTACTCTTTTGGCTGTACTATCAAAGCGGACATTAATTTATGCGTTTTGGAAACACAGCTTTTTAAGTGGGATTGTTTCGTTCTAAACTAAACGTACGTTCACGTTTGTTATAGGCTGTCATTTTTTTGTTTCTTTTATTTTATATCATAATCTATTATAGTAGTTTATCTACTGTTCTTTGTAAATACAAGTAGTTTGTTATTAAAATCTTATAAGTACATATTTTATAAATTATATTATTTTATAAAGTTTCTTAAAACGCACCCACCAGTCATGATTGCCTGGTGCCTGTTGGAATCATTCCTACAACAAAATATTTATTAAGTAAACAACCTATCAAGTCTTGTCGTAGCGGTGTAAGAATATCTACTACCCAACCGGTGGTTGTCGTAAGAGGCGATGACAGCTGAAACAGTAGATGGGCAGAATCATCTTACTGGTAATAACGCAAAATAACAAAAAAAAACTGCGGTTGCCTACACGCCTACCAAGCGTGGTAAATATGGAAAATGCCGTAAAGCTGACGCTGACATAAGAACCTATAATAAGGCTGCATCTCTAGGAATGTATATGAGATTAGTTAGCGGATAATTTTGCCTTAATTTTAAGTATAATATTAGGGTGCATTTTATCACTCTTCCATGAGACTGGAGTGACTGAGTGCTGTAAATGTCGGGAAATTAAGTTAAGTTAAAATTAAAAAAATAAAACGGAGTGGTAGATTCGAAGGCACACGCTCTTTTACCATTAATCTACTGTGGTCTGGTAACTTAAACTGCACAACTTTAGATAATTTGTCTACCAGCGTAGAGCGGTTCGAATCGTCGGCGACCGAACTCTTTCCGATCGGCTTGACTCACTGGCACTGCGAAGAGATGTTGCATCTCTTTGCGTATTTTATCGCATTTACCACGGGGAGTGCTCTGAGGAATTGTTCGGACTAATTCCAGCCCCTCAATTTCACCATCGCACAACGCGACAAAACTCGCGATACCATCCATACCATTTGGATGACTGGCGGTCCACTACTGTGCGATTTAAAAGGAGTTTTTATCCTCGCACAACTTCCTTGTGGAATCGACTACCACCAGAGATATTTCCGGACCGATACGACTTAGGGACCTTTAAGAAAAGAGCATTGGTACTCCTTTTTAAAAGGCCGGCAACGTATCTGCAATTCCCCCTGGTATTGCAGTTGTTAATGGACGGCGGTAATCACTTACCATCAGGTGAGCCGTATGCTCGTTTGCCCCCTCTTCTATAAAAGAAAAACCATCCTAAACAGGTTTTGTTGGCGTTCTCTTTAGCCTTGCTAATTTGCTAGTTTTTATTTACAATATAATTTTTTACTTCTTTGCAAGAACTACATACGATAAAATCAACAAAAGTATGGAACAGTGTTTTATTCGATTCCAACTCACGTTTTTGTCCATTCTGCTTGTTCGCTGCTTCGTAAAATATAAATAATTGAGTAATGAAGACGTATGAGTAATTAGTACATTTGTAAACCAATACGTAAAATATTTTAAAACGTGCGAAAATAATTTTATATTAAATAATCTCAAGGTGAGCTTGTTGTTAATTCTTTGCTTTGGTTTATTGTTACGGTTCCAAACGATTAAAATTCTGAAATTTAGTTGTAGTAGCAAAGTTATTTATATTTTAGTTTAGAAACTTTCCTAACTTAACATTAATCATCATTACCAATTACAAGTGGGGGAGGGGAGGAGAGAGCGGGGGTTAAATTACAATTAATAACCATTTATTCTTTTGTATTTTGAGTGATGGAGTTGTGTTAAATCTTTTTACTGTCCTTTGGTTTTGACTAAAGGGAAATTCAAGTAAATTAAGTGGCCTTCGAAAAATGACAGGCCTACCATTTCAAACAAATTTTTCGGTTTTGCAATATGTCAGGCTTTACTTAGGAACTGTTGGATGATCTATGCCCAACAGTTTATGATAAAAATATCATAAAAAGTAAATAAAATATACACTTAAATAATTTGTGTAATTAATAGGCAAAGTTGTACGAATTCGTTGATAGATAAAATGGTGATAATTTAGTTTTTTGCTCTACTAAGAAACATAATTACTTTATTACTTGACAGTTGTGAGAATATAATATGCGTAAATGTATAATTATGTAATCCTTATACATTTAAATAAAACTAATTTTACGGATTTTATCGCGTATATTAACTTATTTTACATTCCCGACGTTTCAAGCACTTTACAGCACCCATGGTCACGGGGGGGACTGAGGTGTATGACGTCCCAATGTCATAGTTAACCACGGCTACCTCCAGATCAAAATTATTAATTTTTGTTCCGATCTACGTAGTATGAACTTACAGTATCATGAAGTCTTGCAGTTGTATGCTTGGATTGGGATTTAATTTTATTAATTATGGCATCCCAAGCAGATGGTAGCACCCAGCTATCTTCTCTATTGAAATTAGGATGTTTCTTGATTTCAATAGCCTCGCGAATCATCCTTGGAAGGAATCGGTGTTCTTTAGCGAGGATTTGTGGTCTATCAAATCTAATGTAGTGACGGGGGCGATCCTGTACGTGTTTTTATAGATCTTTTAGTTTGTCCTAAATAAGAGAGACCACATTCACAATCAAGCTTGTACACTCCTGCATCTTGCAGAGGAATATTACACTTGACCGATGGTAAAAACTGACTAATCTTCTTCGGCGGCTTGAAATATGTTTTAATGGAAGCACGCTTCAAGATGTAGCCAATCTTATCAGTGACACCTCTGACATATGGCAGTACAGCAGGCACTCGCTCGACTGTGGCCGGCTTCACTCGTTCACTGTGACGTAGGCGCGGTGTCTGTGAACACGTACAGCATCGCCCCCGTCACTACATTAGATTTGATAGACCACAAATCCTCGCTAAAGAACACCGATTCCTTCCAAGGATGATTCGCGAGGCTATTGAAATCAAGAAACATCCTAATTTCAATAGAGAAGATGGCTGGGTGCTACCACCTGCTTGGGATGCCATAATTAATAAAATTAAATCCCAACCCAAGCATACAACTGCAAGACTTCATGATACTGTAAGTTCATACTACGTAGATCGGAACAAAAATTAATAATTTTTAATCTGGAGGTAGCCGTGGTTAACTATGATATTGGGACGTCATACACCTCAGTCCCCCCCGTGACCATGGGTGCTGTAAAGTGCTTGAAACGTCGGGAATGTAAAATAAGTTAATATACGCGATAAAATCCGTAAAATTAGTTTTATTTAAATGTGTAGTGTTCGCGTAAATATAAGAAATCATTAATCCTTATACATATTTACACTAAATAAAAAAGGGGCTAGCACGAATTTTAGTATCGCTCGGTGGACTGTTGTGGGTCCTGTATCGGAACGATGCACACTGCATCTGCATGTATCATCTATGCACTAAGCTGCACTACGCCATCGGGTACCGGACACAACGTTTCCTCGCGTGTTAAACGTCCGCCCACGCGACTCGTTTCCTGCCGCGCGCGCCGCGCCGCGCCGCGCCGTGCGACCTCGAGTACACTGACATGCGGTTAGGCGGCACAAACACTCAGGTGCTCGATGTTTTAATAGCCAGATTTTGTGAAGCTTACTCTCTAAAGAGAAAAAACTGATACAAATAATAAAAATAATTAAAAATTTTGTACAGCTGACTTCAATATAAATTATTAAGAATAACGTAAAAACTATTGGTCACACCTTGATCAAATTTATATGGGACCACATGAGAAGCACCAGCTTTCAAATAAAAAAAGAATCGTCGAAATCGGTTCACCCAGAAAAAAGGTATGAGGTAACACACATAAAAAAAGAACATTCAGTCGAATTGAGTACCAGAAGAGTAAAAGAAGGCTTTTTGAAGTCGGTTATAAAAATATAAGTTTTGCTATAATTATTGAATTTTAACTACAAAGACTTTAAGGTTATCTGAAATGATAAATTACGTTTGTTTTCATTGTGTTAAAAATTCAAAAGAAATATGTTTCATTATAAAATGCGAAAACGGTCTTCATTGTGAAAGAATATATTTCTTGCAATTAAATCAAAACTAATGCTAAGTATAATTATTATTTAATCTACGAAAAATATACAACATTTTTAATATTATACTACTGTAAATATGATGTTATAGGTTTTTCGTAGATATAATAATACTAAATAATATGCATATTCTATATTTAGGCATACGCTACATTTAGATCTAGATGTCTATGGGTCACAGCAACCACTTACCATCAGGTGGACTGTGTGTTCGTTTGTCACCCTATTCCTATAAAAAAAAAGTTAGAGAAATTTAAATAAAACTAATTTTACGGATTTTATCGCGTATATTAACTTATTTTACATTCCCGACGTTTCAAGCACATTACAGCACCCATGGTCACTGGGGGGGGGGGGGGGGGGGACTCATGACCATGGCTGCTGTAAAGTGCTTGAAACGTCGGGAATGTAAAATAAGTTAATATACGCGATAGAATCCGTAAAATTAGTTTTATTTAAATGTGTGGTGTTCGCGTAAATATAAGAAATCATTAGACAAATTTGTATTGCTGTTATAAATATTATGGAATTTTTTATAATCACATGATGAAATAAAGTATAATTTAACATCGAACTTACCGTGTAAATATCCACTAAGCACAAACTAGAAGATGGACAACTATGGCAAATATAAGGCAATCAATGGGGGAGTCCATGTCCAGCTATGGACTTTTGATAAAATGTAACAGTATTTACATAATTCATGCGCGAATAGCCTAAAATCTAAACGGTCGTTGTGCTGGACTATGCGAAAAAATATGAAACTAGTACCACGGTTGAATGTTACATAACTATAATTTGATTACCGTGAAAATCTATACTCCCGCGATAATGAACACTTCCACTTTCAAGGTCTCTACATGTTTAGGCTAAACATTTTAAGTAAAGTAAGTAAGTAATTTAGGTAAAGTTACGTTTCATACTTTAATCCACATTTTAGCGTACGCTGTGTCGTTAACGTGTCATATATAGCAACCCGAACACATGGAATTACTGTACAATGAAATGCATGGTAAAGCCAATCTATTATTAAAAATTACCAAAACATTAAAAATGTTATACTATGCATTTTGTAAAGTTTCCCACGGTTCCTATAAAGAAGTATTATTATTGCCTCATCTTTTGAGTTGAAAACTTTTGTTTCTATTTTTCTACATGTACTTATTTTCCTGTAATATGAATGTATTGCAATTGCATTCGGATCTCGAACACCACGATTTAGTCTTTTATTTTAGTCTATCTTATTTATAAGTGATTGGAGAATGAAAGTACGCCGGTGTGCAGATAATTTGCAGAACAATTATATCTAATATCAGTAATAATTTTTGAGTGTTGCATTATGAACTAATTGTAAATTCCGAGAATCGAACTAAGAATTGAAATCGAAATACCTTTCTCTTTACCTTTCAATACCTTTCAATACCTTTCCTCTTTGACGTAAGAAATTAAAATTTCGTTTGTCAAGTGTCATTATTTTATCTATTAGAACACTAATAATTAACCAGTTATTATTTACCTACCTATGCGTAATTATATCACCACGTATCTTGCAAGAAATTTTTTTGGCTTTTTCGTATTTATAATAAAAAGGAAGAGAGTAAATAACGTCGTCTATGGCATACTTTTCGAATGATAATAATATTATCATTCGAAAGGTATGCCATAGACGTGTTAAAAACTAATCAAGTTTGTATGTTGCTCCGGAAGGTAAAAAAGTGAACTTACAGATATAGATACCTAAGCCAATTGTATCGCTGTCATATAGTATACCACCTCATGGTAAGTGGACTGGCCCATAGACATCCACAGCTATCCTTGATTAAGGATCAAAATGATCAAATGTGTGCGATGCACCCCTGATGACAAGATATAATGTTTTGAACCACAAAGAGGGTTTCTGGTTATCTACACTGACCATACGAAACGCAGAAGAATTAAGCTGCTTTTTACGCTGGTAAAATAGCAGCTTAATGCTCTGCGACGGCATGGTCCTTCACCGGTCGAGCCTACTCATTCGTGCTGTAATCGCTATATTAAGCTGTAGCTTGGGTCTATTATACCATTAAAATTTGTTATACTAGGCATTCCATTTCAGTCCTTTGGGCTGGCAACGCATCTGTAGTTTGATTCCTATCGAGAATAAATTTAGTTATCCATGGGCCACAACATACGCAGGAGAATTCACACAATAATCTTTTATATCTCTTACTTTTGAGCCATTTAATACATTATTGCTATTAAGTATTGTGCAGTCGAAATAAGATAAAAAAATATCAAATACGCGAGGGCTATAGAACATACACGAAAAATCCAACATATTTATTTATTTATCCTTTATTGCGAAAGCCTTTAACTTAAGGTTAAAAAGGATGGACTTAAAGCCTTATGGCATTTTTTACCAGTCAACCCTGTAAGAAACAAAAAAAAATTGGCAGAGGCAATTTAAGAACCAAATACCAGAAATAAACAGATAAAAGTACAAGCAAAACCTATGAAAGGAAAGAGTAAATTATTAAGAGTTATGTTATTTTTGTCAAATAACATTATCATTTTATTGAATCTACCTAAAACCAACTAGAATCTAAAACAAACCGCATTTTAGAAAGAACGGTTTAGGGCTGATTTTTCAATCGTCAAACAAAAGTTACCCATCAAATAAATCATGACCTAACTCTATGTAAAAGTACAATGAGTTCCACTCACCAGATGTCGCTAGTTACGACTGAGGTAAAGTTTTTTTGCTACACAATGTCAGTTAATTGAGAAATTAGTTTTAAATAATAGTTTATCATTATCTAGAGTATTATATTAATACCCAACATAATGCGTCAGTGGTTAGATTTTTAATTTTTTGCACTTTAGAACTCTTTTTAAAAAAAATGGGCTTTTAGTTATATTTATTGTTTGATTTGCTCATTTCTAATGTAATTAATATAAAATATAACTAATAACACAGAAAGAAACCTTAAAGATTACATTTTCCTAAGAAATTATAGTCCCCGCTATGAAATCTGTCAAATATTTTACCTCACTGTAAAGTGGCGCCACCCTGGCGGCAGAAAAAGTCGTGGATGCCCTCATTAAATTATTTTATTAATACAGCTGTAATTTAAAATTTATATATCATATAATGTATTGTTATATAGTAATTTATGCTATGAATAACTTTTATCTGGGGATTGCAAAATCAGTCATTAGAATAATTTATTTCTTTTCAATCTTTCTAAAAATTCGCTATATTTTTAATTTTAATTTATATTTTGACAATATTCTAACATTGCATACATTCGTCAACTAACTGTCTGTTTCAATGTCCACAGGTACGTACCCACCCAGCAGACGCATGCGCGACATCCGTGGGAACCATACTCTTCCTAGAAGCAGCTCGCCTCACCTTTGCTCACCTTTACATAATATCGACTCAGTAAGTCTTAACTGACTGGTTTATTAGGAACAAGTTGTTTCGAACAAAAATCGTGTTATAAATTCTATAATAATATATAAAATATTTTTTAAATGTAAAATCTTTTTTTTTTAAATTTTATGTTATATTATATTTACGCGAAGAGCCACGAAGCATTTTTTTCTGGTGCAAGAATGAGCCGGCTGAACCGAAGAAATACCACCGTCGGAAGTACCAACGTGAATAGCAACGTAACGCTAATGGCAAACGCCATAAAATATATAATATTATACCGTAAAATAGTAGCATAATATCTTTGCTCTAAAATGTTTTTAACAATGACGAGTGACGCTAACCGGATACCTCTTTTATGGGTAACAAGCTAAAGAGGTTTTTCATTGGTGCTCAAGCGTTACAACGCATCTACATTTCGAATCTGAATCGTGGACAGATGAAGATGTTATTGGATCACAGAATCCACTTACCAACAGGTGAACTGTGTGCTTATTTGTCGTCCTCGCATACATAAAAATGTAGTTATTATTATGTATATATTCCCAGATCATAAAAAATAATATATTATGCACACTAAGTCTACTTCTCTTTGAATTGCCCACTATTGAACAGAAATTCCCTTGAATAGCCTTGGCGAGAGACCAGAATGCACAGGTTCCCGAAGGAATGCGAACTAATTTCTTGCCAATTCTGCCAATGTGCTCCTACTTTGCCGTGGCATAACTTTCATAAAGGATTTGGAGGCGAAGTTATACTTCTTTTTAAGCCTGCTGGTGTTTACATTCTGAGCCTCCGAAGCCTCAGCCCAGGCCTGATAACACTCCTGCTTACTGCGTAATGCAGTCTTACAGAAGCAACCAAATCAAAGCTGAGATCTGCCTCTGATGGGTACCACAGATGATGGAATAAATATTTCCATTCCCTATAGCACCACATCACCATTAATGAAAGAAATTTCAATATGATTGACATAAGCCGTGCCTTTGTACAAAAACTCCATTTTAAAGTTCCACTCCGTTCTTTAAGAGAGAAAAAAAATATTTCTTTCTATCATCAAGCTTTTAATTCAACGCGCTCAAAAGATATGGCGATTTATATCACACACTCACGCAAACTTACTCATCAAAACCTAGACCTATCAACACTTATACTAAGCTTCCGTTGGCCTAGAATTATGAAATTTGATAAGAAGCAAGCAAGCAAGAAGCAGCACAAGTAAAGGAAAAAATCGTAAACCGTACGTAGTTACTCGTATTTCATATGAAAAAACAACTATTTTTTCGGTTAAATACTTACATTTGCAGTCAATGCCCGACGTTTCTTTTCGTAAGAGCAGTGTCGGTTACTTTACCTATAATCCCCGGAAGGAATGAACTATATCTACATTCATAATTAAGTTTATACGAAACCGCCAGAGCGCGAGACCTACTCGCACTTTTCCTGGTTTTGTTCTATTCACATTGTTACAATTTTTTGTGTGTATATAAGTCATTAAACAAATTTATAAATAAAATATATTTAAAATCTTACTTTTGAGGCGTAACTGTTGAATGATAGCTATTAAGATATGAATTGTATTCTCGCTCTGGTGGATTGTTTTAATGGCATTTATCTCTACGACAAGGAACTCTTATTTCTTCTAGTATATCCAGTTCTTAGTTATATATTATTATCATCGTTTAAATATAATTTATCGAAATTAAAACAAATAAAGCAGTGATAGCTCAGGGGCTAAGGCTTAACTACCGCCTTACAAACATTTTTAATTACAATTTTAAGTTCTAATTTACCACGTGTTCCGAAGTAAAGAAAAAGATCGTGAATAAAAACCCGAAAATATTTTGAGGGCATGTGGAGTTCGCCAACACGCACTGAAGCAACGCGGCGGACTAATTGCTCTATAACCTTAACTTTTCTATTGTCCTTATATGTTAAATTTTAATGCCAAACTTAAATTAAACAGAAGAACACTGTAATTGTTCGTTATAACGTATATTTACATATTAACATTAAAAAATAAGTATATTATATACATTTCATCGTATTTTAAAAAGTTCCATAACCTTCCTGTTTAGGCTATTTTATTATAACTTATTTTAACACGACTTTGTGATGTGATTGAAATGAACAAGTGGTTTAAATATTCTCGTATTATGCATTATTTATTATTCAAAGCCAGTACAATTATATCACGCCTAGCGGAAGAGCGTACAACTCACGGTCGTTCCAAGCGTACCATTACCACTAGCCATAGAGATAATAATTTGTTGACTGAGCAACACTATTTCATATTCATTCTTATTACCACATTCTTATCCACTTGTTGCAAATGTAATAACTGTTGATATTCTATAGATTAAAAAAAAGTAAGTTATCTAAAAAATAATAATGGGATGTTCAAATTGCCCTCTTCCTTACGCAGTTAATCCACAGCAGCAATAAAACACCGTACCATATTACAAATTCAGTGTAATTACACACACACACGCACGCACGCACGCACGCAAACACGCACGCGCGCACATGCGCACACGCGCACGCGCACACACACACACACACACACACACACACACACACACACACATACACACACACATATATATATATATATATATATATATATATATATATATATATATATATATATATATATATATATTGAGTGTGTGTGTGTGTGTCACTAGATAGAGTGACGACTTAGCAAGACATCCAGGAAGTCGATAGATGCAGGTGGCTCAGGACCGTACTTTGTGGAGTTCCGGAAGGGCCTATGTTCAGCAGTGGACTTGTAAAAGGCTGTAATAATGAGGATAATGATGATGGAGATGGATGGAAGTACTAACATGATAACATCAAAATAGATTAAGTATGCACCCAATAGCTACACTGCCAATCTAGATGTGACACAGAGTAGCTTCTTCCAACACGACATCCTTTGCTCGTACTAGAAGAATAACCACAACGAACAGAATCACGACACCGACACCAATGACTCGTAACTCGTAATAAGTTGTTACGCTACTAATTAGCGTTCCTGTGTAACGTGTAACTGACTACGCGTACAATGAAACGCTTAGGTCGTTCGGGTCGTGGAGGTTTATAGTTCTTCTACGGTTCAACTCTCACTTCTTTTTATTTGTTTATTTCATACCGTTATTTCTAATTCTAGGTTATATTTATTTTAAATAAACATAATATAAATAAGTTTCAATTTGATATTTTCAAACTAGTTTCAGTCATCATCAATCTATTATCCGATATTCTTATTAAAGCTGTAAAAGTGTCTTGCATATTTTGTACTTGTAGAATTTCAGATACATAATCTATAAACCTAGTTGCTGATTGAAAAGGTAATAATAATACTTTAATACAGTCGTCGATTAATCCTTTCTCCAATATATTTCTAGACTATTTCCTGTCGGTATGTTTAAAAACAGTTGGAAAGCTATAGTATTTATGTACTTTGAACTGACTACACATTGTTAGCCCTGTCTTCTTCGTTATTCCGACTATAACACAGGTTTGTACGCGCCCGCAGAGATCAAAGTTGTACTAAACGTGCTTTTCCACAGGCATTAAGTTACACACACAAGGATCTCTGCTGTCATGTATGAACCAGCCCTTTTCCACGCAATTTGTACGCTTCGGTGTACCTATACTCAGCTTTATTATGCAGCTTGCTAACAGGTTTCAAAGTTTCCTTATTTTAGTATATTATTTGTAACGAAATCATGTTTTCTTAAATCTCGATCTTGTTAAAATACATACTAACTTTATTAAACTTTAATGTTAAAATTCAGGATGATAGTTAAATAAAAAAAAATTTAATGATCATGGTTTTGTGGTTCGCGGTGCACGCATTGTACTTTATCAGCAATGCTACACTCCTGCAACTACCTGAGTTCGTTTGCAAAACCGAAGCCGCCTACAATATTTTATTTCCTGTCAGTGTTATCTTTTTTTTTACGAAATTCTTATTACTTTTAAAACTTTTATTACTACATTCCTTTTAATAAAGCTTTTCTGTAACATTTGAATTTGCTTAATATGAAAATAATAAAAATTCGATTCTTTTTAAATCTAAAAAGTTTTGTGTTTCTTGCAAACATAAATCTAGCTCGATATAATTTCTTATTTTTGGAAGGTACTGAGGAATTATACATAATAATATTATAATTATAATAATATTATCATGTATAATTTCTTATCTCTATAATTTCTTCGTTTTATGGTGATATTAGTATGAATATTCTTTATTATTTAAATAAATACTTAAATCACATTGAACAATGCACATTAAACTTAATTCTCATACAATCATTAGAAAAGAAAAACTTCCAAAAGTTTTCAGCGTCGCCTTACATTCTACCTTTCGCATTCAATCAACACTACCCCACAGCTCGTATAATGGATCTGTCAATATGCAACCCAACACCGGGCGAATTGAATTACCGGACCCTAGCCATATATATTTTTGTATATATAATTGGATATCCAGCGGAGGGCGCCTATAAAATACTATTGGGAGAAGATAAACTGTATGTAATTCACAGATAGATAATTAGGTATAGAGAATCTAAATTTATTCCGGTGCGTATTTTTAGTATGGGGATATAATTAATATAATTAAAATTCAGTCATAAAATCACACTTTTTATAATAATAAGTTTATTTCAGTATTAACAAGCCAAATACAAACACAAGCCCAATTGTATGTGGTTTAATTACCTCTGCCTCAGCAGTGGCCGGTGAGTAAGAGTATTGTCAAAGACATACAATAATTTGCAAATAAAAATTTATTTGTTTTTATTAAATATTTTATGGTCTAGTTTTCTGAAGAATAAATTCTGATAACGCACAGGGGTTTTCTTACATGTTGTATACATAGAATATAAATTTAATTTACCAATATATAATATCCTATAGAACCATGAATAGAAATCCACACTTCTTGAAACAATTAATGAAATATCTCCGATAGAATGTTATCGTAGCAAATATTATGATTATGATTTTATTAGAATTAATTTGGATTTAACGAATAACGAATTAAATTCGACATATTTAATAGATTCAATATATTTATCTTTTGGTGGCGGCGTAAGATTTCTCCACCCCTTTTCGTCCTATTGGGCCACTATGGGAATTGCCAGAGAGATCTGCTCGGCTCGTGAAAGATGGCGGAATACCCAAATCGGCGATGCGGAACAGCGTTAAAGCTGCAATACGACTGCTTCTGCGAATCTGCGACTATCAATCCGTCTGTCTCCTTTCATCTGAGGGGACTATGTTCAGTAGTGCACTTTTCCGCGTATTATATTTTTTCTACCTACAACTAAGTAATTCCACGCTAATAAAACGATTGACTTCATTTTTCGTAAAGCGTTAAGGGAATGAAATCATTTGCCAGTATCTATCTTTATCTTAATTTATGCGACAGACAAAAAAATATAAGGCATAAGTAAAAAGGCTTTTGTTACGTGAAGCCAGTTTTACCATCAATGCTTTCATCACTACTTACAAGGTTATATTCTAGGCAAGCATTGGCTAATGGTTAGTAAGAAAATGCTTCCTGTTATTAATTTTTTGTTGTAAGTTACACTTATTATAACAATATAGAATGTATAATTTTTTAAGTATGGCTTAATAAATTTAAAATTAAATTAGATTATATTTTAAAGATGTTTTTAAGTTTTTATGACAAGTGAATATTTTTGAAGCGACAGCATTTTTATTTATTTATT
The DNA here is from genome assembly GCA_033319125.1 of Parnassius glacialis. Classification (NCBI taxonomy): domain Eukaryota; kingdom Metazoa; phylum Arthropoda; class Insecta; order Lepidoptera; family Papilionidae; genus Parnassius; species Parnassius glacialis. Next base: position 11,272,585 of record JAVANC010000006.1, read on the forward strand.
TATTTAAAACTTCATATACACATGTGGTATATGTATAGGCGGACTTAATGCCTAAGGCATTCTCTACCAGTCTACCTTGGGATGATGCAGAGATAGAATGAAGTAGGTGTAATAAAAAGTTAATATGCTAATACTAAACTAAAATAACAAAAAAGCAATTTTAGCATGGAAATAAAATATATAAGTTATAAATGGTAATGAAAATTATATATATACATACTTAAATACACATATATATATATATATAATATAATATAAATTATAATAAAAATAATAAGATAATAAAAATGTATAATATACATAATAACAATATATATACATACTAGCTGACCAGGCAGACGTTGTTCTGCCCTTTCCGAACGACCATTTGCTTTCCCAAAAAAACTCCTGAAATTAGCAATAAAAAAATTGAGGGTCACTTATCGGGATAAAAAGTATCCTATCTCTCAAGTTGGACCAAACTGCACACAGTCTGCAAATTTTTTATGAAATCGGTTCTATCTGTTGAATACTTACAGTAGGACGTGGTGGTTATACTACTAAACGTTTGTATTTTTAACATAGCGCCATCTATTGAATATTTACTCAATCCAGTCAACAGATATCGTCATCTGACAGAATCGTTTGGAGCTAACAGATAATTGTGACTGTCAAATAATAGACAAATAATTTTCAATAAAATAATATTGTATTGCGACTATAAATTGAGATGTAAGCTATCCTATCTTTTAAGTTGGACCAAACTGCACATTGACCAAAAATTTCATTGAAATCAGTTCAGTAGTTTCGGAGTCCATCGCGGACAAACAACGTGACACGTACTTTTTATATATAAAGATATATATACATATCCATATATAAAAAATATATATAAACTGTTACTATGTTGATTCTGCCAATTTATTAATTAAGTATTCCCGAACCTTCATCTTGAACGCGTAACGATTGCTAGCCGTCCTGATTTCGAGAGGTAGTGCGTTCCAAAGGAGAATAGATTGAATGTGGAAAGAAGATTTTTCACTTGCTTATATACATAAGTGTTTTTGCATATGTGTTATTATTTTATTTTCCTGTGTCATTTTTTTATATGTAAACGAATCCACCTCAAAGGACCGAAATGATCCTCAAACCGGATTCCCCGCTCGTTAATCACCAACTTTACATTTGAAATCGTAGTACCGTGTAGCGGTGTGCTTGCGGCTCATAAATAGGGCAGTAGATGAGAGAACATTTCCGGTGCAGCATCGAGCCCGCAGTTTTAGCGAGGCAAACGCTGCTATCTTACAAACGCCGACTAGTACACCACAATTATACTCGTTGCATATTCAGTGATATTTCGCGTTAACATAGAGTTTTACTACTTTATTTTTGTGAATCCTACACATGAAGATGAGTGACACTCAAGCTAAATTGCACTTTGTTGCTTGGTAATGCAAAACTGTAAACAAAGTGTATAAAACTTTTTAATAGGATATTTAAAAAAAGATATAATAAAGATATTTAAAAAGCAAAATATGTTAAATTGTCAAGTAGTGGCTATATTAGAATATCGTCCTGTGAGTGTTGTAAGAAGCGACAGTGGTGGAAAAGCCGAGAAATGTGCAGTTGCGTCTTCCTTATCATAATTAAAAGTAAAAAACTGCTGTTGCCTAGCTTTGCCACCACTATGGCAAATATCGCCAACATGGTCGGCTGTAACGATATAGGATATATTATGAAACTTGTGATTTATGCATTAGATGTGTTAACTTATAAGTGTAACGTACACGCACCTATGTGCTTTGATTTCTTTTTATGTGTAAAAAGTAAACAAAATTATGAAATAATCCTAAACACCAGTGAATACTTAAGCAGTTTACTTTATTTTGACCCTCGTTACATTATTACGTAGTAAAAGTACTGTGTAATCAAAACTTGTTGAAACAAGAAAGTTCATTTCGACATGCTTCTTGGTTACGTCCAGGAGTTGGCCATAGTTTTTTAAGAAGCCAGTTAAATTAAAATTGCAAAGATTTATTAACAAAACTTTTTATTAAAATTTTGACATTAAACTCTTAAAATAATCAATCATATAATTTACTTTTTTTTTAAGTCATGATTGGTTATCTCTGCTGTAGTGCCCGGTATATTATATGGTCATAAAGGCAAAGGAAAAATGGTGAGTTTGTTAATCTATCTGCATTTCAACCACTCTCTTCCTTTAAGTTTTTCAGCTATAGCTCATTCTTCTTTTTCTGTCCACATAATGAATACACATCAAGCTCGTTGCAATTTTCATGTACCTGTAGCAGCAAGTAGTGCGTAGTTGGTATAAAACGCATATATACATACACATAATAATTTTCTCCACAGCCTACACAGTTGGCCACTTGTCTGTTTTCATCTTCTTCATCTGTCACATAATATTGATTCGTCATTCTCATTATTACTTCCAGATAACTAATAAAAAAAATAGTTGATTACTTTTTTTTGCATAATTAATTGCATGATTAACGAGTTTCTTAGGCCTCTTTAAATAAAATATTGTAACTTATTACTGAAACCTAATTGGTATAAAATCCCCGTAAATAAAGCAAAATATGTATTGCAAGTTATAATAATATAAGTAACTTTCAATGTTACACATTACATATATGTGGCCATCTCATATCGACCGTGTATGGCTTTCTCTTCTAATCGGGATAGATGGCCACACATTGTTTAAAAAAATATATTATAAAGAATCCACGCGACATTTCGATGGTATTTTAAAGTTTAGGCCACAAACTGAGCACCAAACTTAAAAAAATCTTAATTTTTATGATGTCTTATTACCAAAATGTGTAACTTAAACCCTAACTAATATAGGCAAATTTTACTTACGTCTTGGTTTTTTGTCGTAGTCCGAGCGAAATGTCGTTCCCACGCACTGCACGAAGTGAACTAACGAAAAACTAGTACCATCTAGTAAGTGTGAATTTGAGTGACTCTCTCTTCCGGAATTACCCTCACACTTCATCATTTATAACCTTTTTAAGTACACTGGTCGACATAGACCTTTTTACAAATGCACAACCGAACGGAATGCATTTATTCGAAGATTTGCCCACTCTCACGACGTTGGTTATTAGTAGCCGCTGTTAACAATCAACACTTTGTGGTAACGAGGGGTCAATCAATCAAGTTAACTTCTATATCGGGAACGTATACCTGATGCCTTTTCCGGGTCTGAATGAAAAAAAGAAACATAAGTCAGCGGGTTTGTGTATGTGTGACCTTCCTTTTTACTTTGAAGCTAATGCATTTATTTTCCTTCATTTTCCTTTCATTGGGTGGCCGCCACTCGTCAGCCCTAATTAATGTTAACGTTTTTTGTTACATTTTGCTCGCTCTAGTTTTACGACAGGTTTTGTGAAATGGGAATCATGTTTGTATGTAAGTTCAACACTTTTGCTTATTAAATCTCTAAGTACCTATTTTATTGGCTTATATTTATAAAGCCTTGTATTTTCCCCAGCTGGGCGCAGACGCCTCTAATTTTGAGAAGGTTCTAGGGCAAGTGAATGTCCGCGAATTTTTTGTATTTCTCAGAAATTTTGGAAGGTTTGCTCCGGATGTTTTCCTTCACCGCCGAACACTTTCATTGGTGCAGGTGGGGATCGAACACGTGAAACAAGTTGTATAGTCGTTAGCACTTTTCGAAAATATCAAACTCCAGTTTTTTTTTAAAGTAAAAAAAAACTTGAAACAAAATTGATATTTTCGAGAGGAAAAATACTTGGTAATATTTTACGATTATGTCTATCGTAATCTCAACAATCCACAACTTTTTTAGTCTTACGGGAAACTTGTTATGAAACACTTTAATCAAAAAGTTATATGTATTACAAAATCCATATTAAAAATTAAAGATAAGAATATTTATTGCTAAGATTCGCGTGTTTTTTTTTTAAATATAGAATTAAGGAAACAAACGATCACACAGCTCACCTGATGGCAAATGGATGCTAGGGCCCATAGATATCTACATCTATCATCGATTAAGAACGAAAATGTAGATGAGTTGACACCCAGGGATGACTCCCTGAGGAGCACTCGGTAATGGCTCTCCTCACTTGCTTTTGCAACACAGCAGTATTATTCTGCTACATAACGCTGGTTTTCTGTGAGAGCGTTGTCCTACCTCAACCGAGCCGACCCATTGGTGTTGCAGCTATGTATGGTTTGCATAGCTATAGCGCTGCTCTATCACGTAAACAATTATATGTCTACATTTTGATTGTGAATTGATGAAATTCTTATTTAGTATGTTTTTTTTTTAATTTACATGGAACAAAACCTTATGTAGGTACACGAACGCAAAGAATTATCTAACTGTACGAAAGTGACCTAAGAGTGAACTTCGTAATAGGATGATACGGTTTAGTTCCATATCATCCAATTACTCGACATACGTTATGCATTGAATTTATTTCTTTGAATTTCTATATTTTTTCCTCATTATCATTTGTTGTAAACAATAATTTGCGTAATAATGTTGTCTAGAAGAAATCACTTCTATAATCGCGATCGCGATCTCGCAAGACTGCCTATTGTACTTTATTTATTTAATTTTGTTTTTGCTTAAAAGTGTATTGATGGAAAATATGGCCGCCCTATGTATAAATAAAAATATAAAATATAAAATAAATAAAAATATAATATATAAATATAAAATATACTAAATATGGCCGCAATATCCGCCCTATGAGCATTATTTATTCTGTGCTATTAGGCAATCTATGGGGCAGGCCATGTTCAGCGGCGAAATGTTATAGGCTGTAACGATAACAGCGTACAATAACAAATATTTTTATTGATTGATTTAAATGTGCTTCAAAATAGTTTACAATGTTATAATTGCTTTCATCCCCTATTTTCCCTTTTAGGGGTGGAATATCCAAAGAAAATTAAACACGTGTTACTTAATTTCTAATCGAAATCTAATCAAAAGAAGAACCTTTAATTTTATTCCCTTGAGGGTAGAATTCTTAAAAATACTGAAACACGTGTGTCCATACAAATTCGAACATTCCGTATGAGATCGTTTTGTAAAATTTATGTTTTCCTTCAATACCGAGTACGTGGTAAATCAGCACTTAAAATTGGAATTAACATTTTATTTACATTGGTGTCGGCGGGGATCGACCCTGGGTTTCTCGCGTAATGTGGAACTTATAACGAGCACTTAGCCGCAAGCTATCACTGATTGTATAAATGTATTACTATTATTGTAATATACGCTGTATTACGCTAAGTTGCGGTGGTCGACACTTACCATCAGGTGAGCATGCGGCTAACCTCGTTTACCCCACTTTTATAAAAAAATATATTCTATTTCATTCATTTAATATAACGAATTCCTCAAGCAGCTCTACTGTCAACACAATATCATTGGTCCAGTAGATAAAAACTCACGCGTCTATTCTTAAAAGCGGGTCACTGCGTGAGTTGTCCGCGTGGGGTCAATACGCGGCGAGCGCGGCCATTCGCGATTGATTGGAAAATTGATATGACTTCGCGATGTCTTTATGTAAACCTTTATATACATTTTTTGATAGTGAGTGGCACCTTCAGCCTCTGAAGACTAAGATGGAATGCCTAGTTTCCAGTAAAAAGGATCTCCGGTTCTCTATACTCACCATGTTAAACACGGCAGCATTAAGTTGCTTTTTACTGGTTTTTATATGAGAACATGGTCTTTCTCCGATCGAGCTAACTCATTCGTGCTTCAACCGTAATATGGCAGACACATGGCTCTACTATAAACAAAATATAAATATATATATATGAAATTCAAGACACATTTGCACTTCAAGCTGAGCCAATAGCTATTGTACGTCGTTCTGTACTTAATTATTAGTGTATTGATTATTTGTATTGTCATATAACTGGACGCTGTTGTTCATTTGTGTTATATTTTGTAGTAAATCCATGCCCGCTAGCTTTTTTGTGTGAAGATTAATAAACAGCAGTAAATTTAAATAGGCTGAAACGGAGGATTTAAAAAGATTAACCATTGTTAATATTGTTTTCCACAAATGTAACTAACGTACAAATAAAAACTTGTTCTAACATTCATTGCGTCCGCAAATGCATTCATTTTTTGTTTCCCAGTCGTTATTTCTAAGAACTTTAGTGTGGTCGGTTTTTTCTAATCTGTATGCAACGCCAAAGGCGGTCGCTTTATGCCGAGCAATGCACGATGCTTAACGGTAAAATGTTAATTAGACGTGAAAAGTGTTCCCGATGTAGTAATAACTCGATGCTCCAGTATGACGTTGCAACTTACATATGCGCCGTGTGTGGCCGACTCGCGGCTACGAACAAACATTCAAGCGTTTTCGTATTTATACATACAGAGTAATGTGTATTACGCAATTTTACCTAATCCATTCATTATATATTCCCTTTGCAAGTTCCCCCAGTTGTTAAAATATGCATAGCTACGTATGGAAGAGGCGGAATAAACCTATTATGCAGTCAATATTGTGAAAAGATGGCTTTCTAATCGCGCCGGAGTACCCTTGCCCATAAATATTCCAGTAACGTGGAAAAATGTTCACCGAGCAGGTTAGTCAAAAGGGCGTTAGTAGGTCAACGTCGCGTTCCAGCTTAAGGCCGCCTTTCATCGCAACGCCTCCCCCTCGATTCGTGACTCCGTGAGATAAGACGCTGCGGGATATTTCTCTACCCTCTCGAACTTTGACTGCTCTAGGCCCTTAGCTACGACATCAAAGCGCTGAATTTTGTTATTACTTTACGCGCGAAAAGAGACGCAAAAACACCGCGTAATCCTTAGAATCCAAATTGTCATATTTAAAATTCCGATTGATGACGATGAAAGTTTGCTGGTCGATTTCGGTTGTCAAGTTACGAAGCTTGCGCCTAATGCAACAGGCGATATTATTATCATATTGATATTAGGTATATGTACCTACATTGACGATAGACGGGGCCTAGACACGTCCTATGTAACTAGGATTACCAAGGGGTATCACATTATATAAATACATATAAGGATATTATTCTACCTTCTATATTAGAGATATGAATACTATAGTACTAAAAATATGTAGTAGGCGAAACTACAATACATTTATTAAGGCTGACTAAGGTGTGAAGCTTTTAATAAAGGCTCAAAGTTTTTTTTTTTTTTTATAGGATAAGGGTGACAAACGAGCACACAGTCCACCTGATGGTAAGTGCTTGCTGCGGCCCATAGACATCTACATCTATCCTCTATTACAAATCAAAATGTAGATGCATTGTCACCCGTGAGGACTAAGATGGAATGCCTCATTTCCAGTAAAAAGGGCCTCCGGCCACCTGCACTCACCAAGCGAAACGCAGAGGTAAACCTCTACTTCACGCTGGTATTCTGTGAGGTCGTGGTACCACCCCGGTTCGAGCCGGCCCATCCGTGCGACAGCAAAAGCTGCCGCGTGGCTCTACCACTGTCAAAGTAGCGAAAATATTATAGCAGTAAAAAATTAAATATTAATATTATGTTTTTTTCTATGATTTCGTCATTTACTTTAATTTTACAGGTAATAAATAACATACGATAATACTATATTTGATACAACACAAGTTAATAACTTTAGAAGTATATGTAGTAACATTCGTGTGGTTTGTGTGTAGTGCCAGAAATATTGCGACGATGATATCTTTGCATCCTGAGATTTATCTTCTAATCGTGTTTTGTAGATTCAGCTCCTGCTGGGAGAATAATCCAAATGCAATTTAGTTAGTTGAACATCACCGAGCCAGACGGTCGTGTATAATTAGCATTTATTAAACGAAACTAGTTTTCAACCTACTTCAAAAAAAGGAGGTTTTAATCACTGTATTTTTTTAATGTGTCGAATTTATGATTCTTTTTTTATTTGAACGCTGGTGCTTCTCATGTGCTTCCAGTAGTTTTTGAGTTATCCTTAATAATTCGTGTTAATTGACTACGACTGCATTGACGATGTTCTCATTTAATTTAAATTGAAGTTGCTTGTACAAATTTTTTAATTTTACCTCTTGTTACGGATTTTATTGCGTATATTTCGCAATATACGCAAATACACGATAGAATTCGTAATAACTAGTTTTATTTAAATGTGTAGTATTCGCGTAAACACCCGTGTGTGTAACATTGTTTTAATGAGGGCTAATAATTTTCTGCTCACCAGATGTCGCTAGTTGACACTGAGGTAAAGTTTTTTGTTACTCATTGTCATTTAATTGAGAAATTGGTTTTTAATAAAAGTTTATCAGTTTCAAGATTATTATATTAATACACAAAATAATGCCTCAGTGGTTTGCTCTTTAATTTTTTTTGCACATTTTTAATTTTTTTTTTTTTAATTTTTCTACTTTTATAAATATCTGTGGTTTGGTTTATTTATTTTTAATCTTATTAATATAAAATATAACTAATAGTGGAGAAAGAAATAATAATCTTTACATTTTCCGAACAAATTAACTACCCCGATCTGAAATCTGTCAAATATTATACCTCACTTTCTAGTGGCGCCGCACTGGTGACAGAAAAGGTCGTGGATGTCTTCATTATTACAAAGTTAAAAATGCATCTATATTATATGTATTTTAAGTCGATTGTCGTACGCTTGTTAAATGCGTCTTGCACTTGTGACATTGAGACATACGGCGCCGAAATTAATCCAATATTTTATCTTGCAAGTTCAATAGAACGATATTGCGTGTTAGCAATTATTTTATTTATTTTGAAAACCAACAGCTATTTTTACAAAAAAAAAGAAATGGTTGACCCTACAGGCTCCAAATTCCACCTATTATGACGTTTATTAATTTTTTTAAATTATATATTTCACGAACAAAACAACCGCTTTTGACGAACTTGCTGGCTTTCGACGCAGTTTTTTAAGCCTTCATAGTTAATTTATTACATGAAAGTTATTTGAAAAAAAAAATACTTTTTTCGAAACAAACAGAAACAGAAACAGAAACTTTTTTATTCAATATAGATTATAAATAATACTTATTGAAAGTCACTCTTTTGTTTGATTACCACTGGTTTGGAAAAAACCTCTATCCTGGGAAGAACCAGCAAGAAACCCAGCGGGACTTTTTTTTTATAAATAACAGCTTACAATCATGATGTTTCACAAATTAACAACATAACAAATTAGAAATAGCTTGGTAGCGATCACCTCATTTCCAGGGGTTATTATCATCCATAAATTCTTTAATATTATAATAACCCATTTTATACAAACTTAGTTTAATAAAGTTTTTGAACTTTGAGCAGGTCAAATTTTGTATATTTTCTGGAATTTTGTTGTAAAAGCGTATACATCGCCCCAAGAATGAATTACTGACTCGATGGAGTCGAGTAACTGGTACTACTAGCTTGTGTCTGTTCCTAGTATTTACAGAATGAATATCACTTATTTTTGTAAAACTACTTTTATTTTTGTGTACGTACATTACATTTTCATAAATGTATTGAGAGGCCAAAGTTAATATATTAATTTCCTTAAATTTTTGTCGCAGACTCTTTAGGCTTTAAATCATAAATTGCTCTTATGGCCCTCTTCTGTAAAACAAATATAATTTCAGTGTCAGCTGCGTGTCCCCATAGCAAAATACCATACGACATTATGCTATGGAAATAGCTAAAGTAAACTAGTCTAGCTGTTTCAACACTAGTTAGACTTCTAATCTTTTTTACAGCATATGCTGCAGAACTAAGTCTGCTTGCTAGTTTTGATATATGGGGGCTCCATTGAAGCTTCGCGTCTAGTGTGATTCCAAGAAAAATGGTGGTATCTACAAGACTCAGTTTCTCCCCATTTAAAATTACATTAGTATTTAATTGTTTGACATTTGAAGTCATGAATTTCATACATTTTGTTTTAGTACCATTTAAATGCAAATTATTAACTTTGAACCAATTTACTAATTTAGATATAGCATTATTTACTTCGTCATATTTTAGTAATTGTCGACTTAATTTGAAAATTAAAGTGTCATCTGCAAATAATACTATATCATGGTTATCCCCTACTATGTAAGGTAAGTCATTAATGTATACCAGAAACAGAAAGGGGAGAAATTTTTAGTTGTGTTGTCTTCAACGCATCAACTGATTTTGATGCGGTTTGCAGCAATCGACGGCGTTTTATGAGTTTAAGAGCTGATTTGATTTTGGAATTGATCGTTACCTCTGTTTAAAAATAAAATTTTCACAAAATATTTTTTATATTTTTTTAAAGAATTTTTTTTTATTATTTCTGATAATCTACTAGTCCGAATCGATTCAAATGGTATTGAAAATCTAAGTTTGGTAAAGCCCTTTCGAACGCCGCCAATTTCTTTTATTAGATGGTATAAGCTTACGTTTGCCTATTATATTATATTATTACTAAAAAAATTGTAAAAATTGCCTATTATATTATTCCTAAATTTTCGCTGTATAAAGTGTTCATACTTTAATTGCAAAAAAATACAGTATAGTATATGTTTGAAATTGTATTTGGGGTAATACTAAGGGTATTAAAATTGGGGTTTTGCCACCATCGCCATATTTTAGGCGGATTTCTGCAGTCGAGCTAACCACTCCTTTCTGTTCAATTGCTAGATCTAGCAATTCTTTAGGGTTAGATGCCACTCGGTTTATAATGAAACTCTAAACAGAGATCATTTACCTTACACATCGGTTTTGCTCTTGACAAATGTATTTTAAATTTCCCAAAGATAGATCCCGGCGGTAATGAAGCGACTAAACTGTTATGAGACGCCTAATTAACAAATAATCTACTCATCAATATAATTAAAATTAAAATCGGCTAGTTTAGCACGAATTTAGCTTTTGGATTAGCTCTTATACTTGTTGCACTAGTGTGTATCTACGGCACAATTATTGACGGCTATCGATATTAGGAAGTTGGTGCTATATATGGCCCATATGGCCATCAGTAACTAATCTTAATGTAATATAAAACTCAATGTTATCATAACGTAATACTCTCAAAAAACTTAAAATTACTAGATAGTTATATTTGGCTATTGTACGAGGGTGGATTGAAAAGTACTCGGCCTAACCAAGAAAATAAACACATACTAAATCAGTTATATTTTTATTTTTCTACATAATCACCATCAAGTTCAATACACTTTTGCCACCTCCCCCTCCAAGCATTTAGACCGTTGAAAAAAAATGATTCTTCCTTAGAGTCAAAATATGCGTCTACAGCTGCTTTGACCTCGTCGTTTGTCGAAAATCTTTGACCTCCCAAGTGCTTTTTTAGGTTAGGGAACAGAAAGAAGTCTGATGGTGCCAGATCAGGTGAATACGGCGGATGCGGTAACAGTTCAAAGCCACAGTTGTGAATTTCAGCCATTGACTGTACTGACGTGTGAACACGGGCGTTATCTTGATGAAACAGGACTTTTCTTCTGAGCATTCCTCGACGTTATTCTTTTATTTCCTTTCGTAAACGACGTAGTAAGGTGCAGTAGTAATCAGAGTTTATAGTCTGACCCCTTTCAAGATAATCAATCATAATCACACCTTTCGAGTCCCAGAATACTGAAGCCATCACCTTATTTGCCGACAAAATCGACTTAGCCTTTTTAGGGGGTGGTGAACCAGGTCTTCTCCACTGTTTTGATTGTTGTTTTGTTTCCGGTGTACGGTAATGAACCCATGTTTCGTCTGTAGTAACAAAACGATTCAAAAAATCATCTGCATCGGCTTCAAATAACTCCAAACAGTCGCGTGAAATAGTCAATCGCGTCCTTTTTTGTTCAACTGAAAGCAGTCGCGGAACCCACCTCGCAGACACCTTGTGGAAACCCAACTCGTTGACAATGATGTTTTGAGTTCGTTCATAAGAGATGCCTATAATCTCGGCTATCTCTCTAATTTTTAATCTGCGGTCTCCCATTATTAAATCAAGTACTTTTTTAATATTTTCGTCAGTAGTTGACGTCGAAGGCCTTCCAGAGCGGGGTTCATCTTTCACACTCTCTCTACCACGCTTAAATTCTGCTATCCATTTTTTGACGGATGAATATGACAGAGCACAATCGCCTAATGTACTGACCATGTCATCATGGATGGCTTTTGATGATAGCCCCTTCTTATGGAGGTACTTAATGACGGCACGCTGCTCGATTTGCTCCATTCGCGGAAATTATGTCCGATTACTTTGTTAATAAATTTATAAAATCACAACTAATTATCGCACACGTTTCGAACTTCACACAATGAACTAGTCTAAACTGAACTAAATAATGTGGGTAGATTTGATTTTTAGAATTGAATGGATCTGTGTTAGGCCGAGTACTTTTCAATCCACCCTGGTACTTCTACTTTTTAAATTTTTACATTATAACACTAATAATTATAGAAAATTCGAAAGAATATAATATAAACATTATTTCAAAAGAATGATTGTATGGCAAACTAAGCATAATGAATATCATTGTCGTCCCTAACGTTTGCCGAAATGTTGATTTGTATGTAAGTAGCGAGGCATCGTCCAAAAGGGCGAGGAAGGACGTCGCGGGCGTCGCCCCGGCCGTCGGCTCAGCGCGATTCTTTCGCACGATAAGCCCGAGTGACGGATAGCGGATCAGTTTGTAATATGACATATTTACATGTCCTTTTACGAATCATGTGAGTCATTATGATCACATTCACGCTTATAGTAATGACATACATAGGTACTTACGGTCACGTCTCTACCATAAACAATTACAACTCAATAAGATGTTCTTTATTCTTTGTCTATTTATTTAGTTCTATATGTATTGCCTCCTTTACTACTATTACTACTACTACGGCATGTCACAAGTCCACTGCTTAACATAGGACTCCCCTATAGATTCCTACATATTACGGTCCTGAGCCACCGGCATCCATCGACTGCCTGCCTGTTTCATCAGTTCGTTACTCCATTAAATGGAAGGTCGCCCAACAATGCGTTTGTCAGTAGGGGGCTGCCGCTCGAGAACCTGTCTTCTCCATCGGTAGATTGCCCATTTCTACTCCATTGTCTCTATAAGTATATATATATTAAGAAGAGTCAAATCGATAACAAATTGAAGTGTTTTTTTTTAACCAATATTCTATCAATCAATATAATATATAAAGAGTATGTCCTAAGTGATTGACTCTGAAAGACCTAGAAATCTGAAAATTTTGACAGTGGCTGCTTTTCATGACATAGGCGTCCACTAAAAGAGAATTTTTGAAAATTCAAGCATTAAGAGAGTGAAATAGGATGTTACAGTTTGTATGTAATTTTTTATTTTATGACTCGATTAACTATCTAAAAATCTCTAAGCCGTACACATATTGATCTATGTTTCACAATAAAATTACAACCTAAATCACTGAACATTAACCAATGTTTAAGTAATTCGTGGTCCTTATTAGGCCATACGATTAAATGTTGTAAATACATTAAATGTAATAAATAAACATATTAAGATAAATATAATATTTTTTTACTAAGCGCACTATCGTAATGATGAACTATAAGTAGGTACCAAAGCGGCAAACAATAAGTTAATCGAACAGTGCTTTTTTAAACATAAATGACACTACATGTAAATTGCACTATATTTATTACATTATATTTACGTGGTAGAGCCATGCTGCAGCTATAATAATAGTATAGTTGTAGCACGAATGGGTCGGCTCAACCGGGGAAGGACCACGCTCTTAGAGAATATCAACGTAAAATCTTAGTCCTCACGGCTGACAACGCATCTGCAGTTTGATTCGCAAACGAAGATAGATGTAGGTGTCTATTGGCCACAGCAACCACTTACCATCAGGTGGACTGTGTACTCATTTCTTACCCTTATAATATAAAAAAAATATTTCCCAATTATTAACTGATTTCCTAAACGAGTTTCAGATTAATGTTTTTCCATGATAAAAACCTATATGGTTTATATTAAATGTGCGATAAATCTTTGTTTATTTTGTGTACAAAATAAGTAGAATGTTAGTTAAATGTTATTCTCTCTTAATTTGTTAGTTATCGATTTTAGCTATTAAAAAAATTATTATTAAACTCTGTATGTATACTCTTATTTTTCCGACGTAAGAAATCAAAATGAAGTTGTAGCCTAATAAGGTGGCGGCAAGGTAGGCACTCTTAACGGAGAAGTGACAGCGGGAGTAACTCCGTTTTTACTAACAAATTTTTCATACAACTTATGAGTTATAAAAGTTCATCGCAAACACTCTCTCTCGTCTCTACCGTGAACAATAAGTACAGAAAAATATTATGTTAAATATAATCATTGTATTTTTGATAGCTTCTCTTAACTCTACGATTTTTGACCATTTTTTTAAATTGTCTATCTGATCTATATATATATGTCTACGGGCATTTTCTATATTGCGAATCAAAATGCAGACGTGTCGTCACCCGTGAGGGCTAAGATGGAATGCCTTGTTTCCAGTAAAAAGGGTCTCCGGTTCTCTACACTCACCATACGAAAAACAGTAGCGTTACGCTGCTATTTTACGCTGATGTTATGTGAGAGCGTGGTTCTTCCTCGGTTAAGCCGACCCATTCGTGCTACAACTATACCACTAACATAGATGCAGCATGGCTCTTACCACGTAAATAATTTTTTCGTATAAATTCCACCTAATAGTTTTGGTTTTCGGCGGGTTCGATCAGCTGGTGATCTTCTGGTCTATCTGGCTTATGAGTCAGACTTGGAGTCTACTGCCTACTGCCATCCATAGATGGGCGGATGCAGTAGAGTCCAAGGGGGAGGCATTGGACGTTAGTTTGGACATTGCGAAGGCCTTCGATCGGGTTTGGCACAAAGCGCTTCTTTCGAAGCTCCCTTCCTATGGACTTCCCGAGAAATTGTGCAATTGGATCAACAGCTTTTTTGCAGATCGGAGCATCAAGGTCGTTGTAGACGGTGCATGCTCCGACTACAAGCCCATTAATAGATTAATGCTGGTGTTCCACAAGGCTGCGTGCTATCCCCAACGCTGTTTTTTCTGCATATCAATGATATGTTGCAAACCGGTAACATCGTTGCTATGCGGATGACAGCACTGGTGATGCTCTATACACCAGCCGTGCCAATATTTCGCGGGAAAACGTCGCAGAGTAGTGGAACAAACTTATGTCTGAAGTCGAGTCTTTGCTGAACAAAGTCTCAGATTGGGGGCGACTAAATCTAGTCCAGTTTAATCCTCAGAAAACTCAACTTTGCGCGTTTACCGCTAAAAACTCCTTTGTCGTATCTCCTTAGTTTTCAAAGAAAAGTGCTTACTCATTTTTAAAAGGCCGGTAACGCACCTGCAATTCCATTGGTGTTGCAGCTGTTCATGGGCGGCGACAGACACCTATAAAAAAAACCTAGTAGTAACTAGCTACTGTAGAAGATGAACATCTGGAATCTGGATGTAGCCGCACGGGACTATAATCGTATATCTCAACAGTGTATAATTGTATTGGCTATATATACTATATATATAAAACACAACAGCCCATGCATTGACGTTTGGTGGGAAAATAAGTTAGAGGGGAAGGTATACACAGCTAGACTTCAAAGAAGAAAATGAACTCTGATATCGTTTTACTTGGAAAACGTTTTAAAATGTGAAGTAGACGTAAAAATGTTCTTAAGTAAACACAATACCTCGCTTTCATAGAGCGGATACATGCCATAGGTATTTTTTATGTATAATCTCCTGGTTCAGTTTCCCTCTGTTGTCTCTTATGACACCCACCAGATGATAATATGGGGAATTGGATACTTTTACACCACCACTACAAGGGTCTTGAGTAGAAGCCTCGTACTACTAATCGCATTTTTAAACGTCCACGCCACTAAATAGTGCAACGACCTTATGAAAATACTTGATGTATGTGTTCAGGACCGTACTTTGTGGTAATCAACGATGGAGGCCTATGTTCAGCAGTAGACTTGTGATGGGCTATAGTGATAGTGTGGTAGCGATCACTATATTTTTCTAACTGTTATTGATTTGTTCATTGATTTACAAATTAAGTCGGCGTGAGCACCTCTACAATAACAGTGGTAGAGCCACGCGGCAGCTTTTGCTGTCGCACGGATGGGCCGGCTCGAACCGGGGTGGTACCACGACCTCACAGAAAACCAGCGTGAAGTAGAGGTTTACCTCTGCGTTTCGCTTGCTGAGTGCAGGTGGCCGGAGGCCCTTTTTATTGGAAATGAGGCATTCCATCATAGTCCTCTCGGGTGACAACGCATCTACATTTAAATTTGTAACAGAGGATAGATGTAGATGTCTATGGGCCGCAGCAACCACTTACCATCAGGTGGACTGTGTGCTCGTTTGTTACCCTTATCCTATAAAAAAAAATCATCTCATCACAATACAACACTATGAATATAGTCTTTTTCTACCTATTTTCTTTACTTTATAAATAGCTTTCGTAAAATGTTCTTTAAACTTTATATGATATTGATTTAGGCAAGTTTATTAATATTAGATACTAATGCGAGTCATTATGAAAAGCGTGTTTGTCTATTTTGTTTATTTTTATTGACTCTACAATTTATTATTTAAATACTTTTATTATTTAACTAGCTGACCCGGCAAACGTTGTTTTGCCATATAAATTATTTCTAGGAAATATTTTTTAGTTTTAAAATCCCGATTAAAAAACAGGTATTGATCGTAGAAGGGTGAAAATTTGAAGTTTTATGTATTTTTCAATACAATGCAATACAATATCTAAATCATAATAAAATAAAAATAATAAATGTTGTTAAAAAAATTAAAAAATATTTAGGGGTGGGTTACCCTTATTATTTAGGGGTTTGAAAAATAGATGTTGGCCGATTCTCAGACCTACTCGATATGCACACAAAATTTCATACAAATCGGTCCAGCCGTTTCGTAGGAGTTTGGTAACAAACACCGCGACACGAGAATTATATATATTAAGATATAACAGTATGTTATGTCTTATCTTCATAATGATTTAACCGATTGTAATAAAACTTTACGAAAAGATAGAGACCAATGCCAGTAGTGATCAAGGCCATATTTTATCAGGAAAACTTGAACGTTTTTAAGGAATTCAAAAAATGTATAAATTAGGGTTTTTGATATCTTAAATCTAAATAACGCCACATTAATGGATCTTACCCAGGCGAAACTGGGGCGGGTCGCTAGTCTAAAATAAATTGCTAAAAATGTTGTACAGCCGACTTCAATATCAGTTCTTAAGAATAACTCAAAAACTATTGGTCTGACCTTGATCAAATTCATATGGGACCACACGAGAAGTACCAGCTTTCAAATAAAAAAAGAATCATCGAAATCGGTTCACCCAGTAAAAAGTTATGAGGTAACACACATAAGAAAAAACATAGAGTCGAATTGAGTACTGTCTCCTTTTTGGAAGTCGGCAGAAAATTGTTCAAAATATGTCTATGTATATCGCGCAAAATGCGTAACCTTGTGTTCAATGATAATGATCAGCTAAATAAATTGCAACAAGTACATGTGTAAACAAAACAAATGAATTGGTGATATCTCACGTAGGCGTACACAGAAATACACTTAGAGGTCTAGAGCGCTCGTGTATGATAAATGAGCCGAACGTTGGATCCTGCTATAATTCTTCTCTTTACTTTGTTCATCCACGTATAGAGCGGGAGGAAATATGATACAAACGAAGGAATCCGACATTATATATAATAAACATCTTTGAATTTGTCTTGTTAAGTGGCGAAGCTTGCGAAGTCACTTATTGATTTCACGATGTCTGTCCGTCTGTTCGTCTGTCCGTCTATCCGTCTGTCCGTCTGTCCGTCTGTCCGTCCGTCCGTCCGTCTGTCCGTCTGTCCCACGATTATCTCGAGAACGGTTTCGAATTTTCAAATTCTGTTTTCAGCAATCGATTACTGATCACCCAGGCATCTGAACCTCCTATTTTGAATTTTTTTTCCGTTAGAAACCGCTACAAAGCTGATTGCTTCGCCACTTTGCTATGCTGTTAGCTTGCTAGGTTATTTTTTCTACGAATTTGAATAACATGGATATAATCAATTATTAAATTTCAGCCGTTATAAAGATTGTAATTCATTACGTGTTTTCAATAGATTATTATATAGTGGATCTACTGATCCACTACATAATATGATCTAAATAAAGTTTCCCCTTTTTACCGATAGCGGGTAGTCTGTAACATATAAAAATGCAATTTCTTCATAGAAATTTAATTTAAAAAATTCAAACAAATATTACTTTTTATATATTATAACCTATTTAAATACTCTATATACAACATGTAACAAAAACCCTGTGGTTCACGTTAAGTACATTATCAGGATCATTATTCAAACGTATAGAAATAACTTTTTTTTTAAAAACTCGACCATATTTTTTTATTTTATGTAGTTTTATTACCTCTTACTGACACCAGCCGATGCTAAACATAAGTAAAGCGGGATCTTTGACAATCCTCTTACTCCCCAGACAATGCAGAGGTAATAAAACCACATACAATATGCATACAATTCTTTTTTAAATAAAATAAAAAAATATTATTCGAATTTTTTAAAAAAGTTATTTCTATACGTTTGAATAATGATCTTGATAACGTACTTACCGGGAACCACAGGGTTTTTGTTACATAGTATTGTATATTGTCCCGGAAAACAAAATATTAAACAAAAAAATAATATTAAAAAATTTAAAAAAGGGGGAGCGTCATTCAAAAAACAGAATCATAACATAGTATGTAACACCATCTGATAAGGTGTACATTCAATTAACATTTTACTTCGTAACACGCAAATTACTGTTGGTGATCCATAATTTAAAGGATACCGGAGACAGAGTTGCCACAAAGCGAGGCGGCGAACGCCGAGAATACGCAAACAGGTGTCGGCTCCGAGGTTATATTTGCATATAAATAGAGTTCCTGCTTAACTGTAACACTGCCTCTCTCTCTTTCTTATCCGTTGCCTATTACGTTAGACAAGAGCGGTGCGTAACGCCTCCTTGCACGCACCACGCACTCTACGCTGCCGCTCCAGGAGATTCTATTTATGAAAAGTGATGTAACATAGCCAATGCACTGCTTGAATAACTGCAATCGATTTCTATTGTCTCACAAATCGAACTAAAGGGCAAGACTCGGCGAGCGGTTTTCTATCGCTTCTTTGTTACCAGCACATTATTTTTTATACATAGTTTATAATAAGTCTAAACGATGTTTATAGGGGATTCTGCAGGCGGCGCGGTGCAACTTTTTCTACTTGGAAAGTTATTACAATGAAAATCTGGAACCGGTCTGAACAAAGGCAGCTATAGGAAGCTACTCCGGTATTTTATCGGTTCCTACCCTTTGGCTTTGTAGAAAAAGTTCCACGCACATGGCCTCCGGAATGAGGAACCGACTTCATTAATAATTAAAATCAGATAGATCAAGTTGAAGTGCAGAATACAAGTGCTACACTTTTTGAATGTAAAACACGACAATGTTATTAAAGGCATGTCAGAGGTGACCGGTTCCGCATGCTTTCCTTCACTCTTTTTTTATTTTTATTGTTTGCGTATTACACATAGAATAGTTGGTCTTCGCGAGTCGAGTGCAGCTGACATGCGACCTCTAATTTTTTTTAAAACAGGCCGCGAGAGATAGCCGTAGCTAGTTCTGTTATTCGAGACCCCCTGTTATTTGTGTTCTTTTTTTACTTGAGCCGAGCGTTTTCTATTTGTTCCATCGGGCCCTTTTTTTGCTGGGTTGCACCGCTTGTCTTCGAAGGTTCGGAGCGTTTTTACGGAGGTGAGGCGGGGGTATATGCGGTGAGTGGAGGGACCGGCGCCGTCCCCTCCCCCGGGCGGGCCGTCCTTGGCCCGAGCGTTCACCTTGGCAAGTTGCGTTGCCGCAGCACAGGTAACAAAGTTCCGCGAACTACGTGATTTCTATGGCTGTCCGCCGAAAGTGGATCTGGAGTAGGTACCTCGGGGCTCGTTCGGCCGTCACTAATCTTACTAAGAACTGTGAAATGAAAAACTGGTGCCCTTGCAACGATCCTGACCGTCTTAACTTCTCGTATTCATTTGCAGTGCCTAATGCCCTAAAACCGGGCTCTGGGCATATCCGCTCGCCACACGGTAGCTGGCGTCGTGGTGGTCCTTGTTACATTGTTGGATATTTCGGTGCTGTTCTAATTATGACAGCACAATTTTAATCTTACCCCGCGCTGATCTTTTTTTTTTTGTTCTATATATGATTTAATTTTTGACTCAAAGTAGTAATTTACTGTAGTTGCAAGAAAATGCAATACAATGGATTTTTTGATGTCATTGTTGGATTTTATGCCGTTTTCTAAAAATATTTTTTTGTATCGTGAAGCTTTCTAAAAATATTTTTTTGTATCGTAAAGCCAACATCTGCGTGTAATATTGCTATGACAGCAACTGTCGCTTGTTATTAGTACCTAGATTAGGTAGGTACATTGATAGATGTTGTTGATAAAATAATTTAGTGAACAAGCAGCTAGATATTTCTTTTCTTCAGAGGATTCGAGGTGAATCTAAAATTACAGTCTTGTATGATCTCGTCCAAAGGATTTTAGGCTACGAATCCTCAGAAACTACATTCTTAGAATGGAGATAACAAGTGCCTTTTTTAAATTTTCACAGAAATTAGATAAATGTTAAGATAAAAACTCGACGCCCGAGAGGGGTCAACCGTGAAAGTTTTTATGGAGACGCTCGTTTTGGCTACATTTTTACGTTAGCGGTTAGTAACGTAGGCATCATAAAACATGTTTAAGTATGTGTAGTCATACTTTTAAAACATTTTTTGCACATATTCGTTCTTCCACTCTTATTTTTAAGATATTTTGTTGGCCATGCAGTGATTTCTTGCTATTTGTGCCACTTATTTGTGGCTTGTACCAAAAAGCGGCACATGGGTTATAGACATTTCATTGTTTTCAGTACCAGTCGATCCCAGTTGTTGGCTCGTTCAACCTCGCGACCGCCGTAATTATCACGACGTTGAGCATAATATTCCTTTTCTTTTTTTTCACATGATTCGCTACAGTGGCACTGGTGCTAAGTCCCGAAACACTAAGAGCGTAATCTTATCGCATTAGAGGCCGGACATAGGAAGGGCATTAAATTTGAACGATCGTCGTGAAGCGGCGGGCCAAGCGAACGCCTGGAACCGGTCGGCCGTTCGTAAATAATGGATTAGAGGTGCGGTGAAGGGCGGAAGGCGGAGGGAGGGGGGGGGGGGGGTCTATGGCACGCACTGGCTGCGCGCGCGGGTCGGGGTCTCCGGGGAAGGGGAGTCTCCTCCCGGCGGCTCACAGCTGTTGCGTCCGGGAGCACCACAATGCATCGGAGAACACGGCGCGCTTCGGTCGTCCCGAGAACGTAAACGTGTGTGTGTGCTGACCCTAGTGATCTAGTGATCGATCATGTGTGTGTGAGCCATGGTGTGGATGTGCAGTGCTCTAACGGCCAGGAGCTGACCGGCCGCCAGGGATGCCATGCTACGCCATCGACCGAGGTGATTATCCCGACCTCGGCTTTAATGTACGAACGTGCCGGAACGCCGGGCCATCTCGCTTGTATTTTGTCGCCATGAGTCTTATAATCATCGGTAAGCAACGTCGTGATTATATTTTTGGCGTTTTTTTTCAAATGGTGCAAAAAATACCCACTCAGACGGTTGTGGCGTCGCTAGGATTCTTTTTTGTTGCATTTCGACAATAGATGGTCGCCCTTTCGCTTAGGGGAGTTTTGTATAGATTAAGGCACGAGGTTTATTTTTTGTGATTCCGCAAGGGTTTTAAGTCGGTGCGCATAGGATATAATGTTGTTAGTATTTTGAACATTATGTGCTTAAATTATGTTAGTCATACATTTTAAACTACAACATCAAATATTCCATTAATCGAACGTTATAACTCCGACTTTGTGTCATAAAATTAATTTTTCAATCACTTTACGACATTTAGGTACCTAGTTGCTAATGTTGGTAATGAATCAACGCAATAGATACTAGCGCAAATGAGTAAAACGTTAATTACCCGCTAGCAACAAATCCACGTATCTTTGCTATTACTACGGTTATACAAATATAATGGAATTGCATCAAAAATAGTTTTAAGCATATTCCTGTACCCCGCTAGGATAGTGACGGTCTGGTAAGAAATGCAAGTCGATGTTTCACAGTGCTTTGTGACATTCCTCCGGGGAGACCTTTTTTCACCAGTAGCCGTATGATGATGGGATTAAATAATTATGGTGACTATGATGATGATATTCTTGGCTGCCAATGAGCTAGCATTCAAAACTATTTTTTGTTTGATTAATGTTTTTAAATTCATATGATTGCAACTGGCATTACTCACCTTATTAAACAATCGAAACTGCTTGTTGACTAAAAAATTAACTTCAGTTATTTCTAGGGAAAAGTTTTTGTGATATAAAATGACCCGTAGATTAGTCAATACATTAATAAGTACTTACAGAAAGTTAGTTAAAATTCCAATAATATAAAATAAAGTAGCATTCACCAAGCAGCGGGACATCTGTGTCATGTTCTAAGAGCACTTGGCTTAAAATCGTTTATCATTTCCGATGAACTTTTGGTAGTTAAAATTATTTGAACTGCCCATTTATTTGATTGCATTTCAGTTTAATATTTAATAAGATAAATCGATGTAATATTGTAATATAATCGTAGATAACATGTAAAAGATCTCACCTTTAGGGGACAACATTACACGTTGATGAAAATAATGAAATATAATTGTATTTTATATATACTATGTACTTTACTAAGAAACGAAATTGGTATTTTAAAAGAAGCCTTACTTTTAGGTGTTAGTAGAATTGAAATCATTTTCTTATTGGTATGCGTCAAACTATTCTTCATTAATGTTGTGTTTATACATATTAGTATAGGTGTAAAACTAACAAACATAATATTTTAGTCTACTTTTTCCTTAATATTAATTTTTTTTTATCATAGAAAGTGTATAAAATGTTGCTTTCACCGTAAACATAGTCGCGATGGCAATTTTGAAATGTCTGCAGTCTGCACGCACTATAAAGGTCGTGAGCATTAACAGCAGGTGCAACCAGCACCTTGTAGCTTAACCTTTCGCTTTAACCCATTGAATTAATTTATCTATGCTTATTTCTTTGTCATCTAATATCGAAACGGCATAATTGCCGAGTTTAACAGACGACAGCACTCAGCGTTTTTTTATTGTGCTCCCTTTAAGGTAGTTATTGGAATTTTATGAATCCATACTAATTATGTCACGGCATTATCATGGGTGATACGTATCAGTTTCATTTGTTTTACTCTGTTCTTCAATGTTAATTCCTTATTACTGGTTACCTCGATTCGAACAAGGCTATCATCAATTAAGTAATGCGACTATGTGTATAGTCTTGGTAAAATAGTCATAATAAGCATTGAAAAAATCATTTCTTCTTTTGGGCAAATCTCCGGAATTGGCTTATCTTCGACTGCCTGTACGAAATTTTATTAGTCTTGCGCTTAGTTATTTTCAATTAAAAACCTGGTTAAAATTAATAAATCGAAACTCTGACCAAAGCCATTGTTGCCATCTAACATTTATTACATAACTTGATCATAATATGGACGCTATTATTAATGATTTTCAACATATCTTTGAATATGAATAACTATGTTTTAGTCTTGTTACTCAAAATTTCGTTTCTCTAAGTACAACTTTAAGCTATAATGAAAAATGAAAAATATGTTATTTCTTAAACTTGCGTGAAGTAAGTTAATAAATTATTGTGGTGTTTATTAATTAATTCTCTTATGTTCAGA
Organism: Parnassius glacialis; assembly: GCA_033319125.1. Classification (NCBI taxonomy): domain Eukaryota; kingdom Metazoa; phylum Arthropoda; class Insecta; order Lepidoptera; family Papilionidae; genus Parnassius; species Parnassius glacialis. Next base: position 11,296,464 of record JAVANC010000006.1, read on the forward strand.
ATCCGCTGCATACTTATTGTAGATTAACATGTCAATTAGAACGCGTTTCAAATATTTAGGTATATTCTGCTGCGAGAATAATTTAATTTCTGGTATTTAGTCGCTTGCTTATCCGTGGTGTAAGTTCAAAGTAATTGTTGCTTAGGATGTTTGTGATTTAGTCAGAAAAGCCATCTTAACAATAGCAAAAACATTTGTTAGAATATTTTACTTTTGAGAGTGCGGACTTTTTTTTCTTCGTATTTTATTCGTTATATTAAACAAAGAAGATTTTTTTATGACATGTAAAAAATGGTTAAGGAAGTTAAAAAGAGACTTAATATAGTACAGCGGAATACCCATCACTTATAATCATAAACAAATAAAGATTAGTTATCGTTTCTTCGTTTTTTCTTTCTTCTTTTTTTGTCATCACAGTAAATATTAATGCGTCAATTTACAGGTTATTTACTATGGATTTGACAGGTGATTTTCTGAAAGATTCTTATGCTGAAAAAAATCGTTTTGGTATATTGTAAGCTTTCTTTTGTTTGTTTTATTAAGTTTATTACAAGCAAAAAATAGATGTAACGAATTATCCGGGTCCATTTACAATTAGGCAGCCGCCCGTGATGTCTTCGCTGCGCTGCACCGGGTGCATAATGCGATTTAAAAGCAATCTCGACGGCTCGCACGCTCAATTTCCGCGCCAAATGTCGAACGAACCGAACGATGCTACGATTTCGTAATGCAAGCCAGTGCCGCTCTCTTTAGATACTCCGTTAATAGTTTTTCATTATTTTTCCCCTTTCTCTTTCTCTCTCTCTCTCTCTTTCACTCCTTCTTTTTCCCATCTAAACTAGATCTAAACCTGAGACTGATTGTACACTACGTTTTGTTATAACATGGTCTAAGGTCTTAAGTCACATGATCGTTTCGCGCTCTCCTTTTTCCACCATTCTCTCACCATTTTAGGTTTTTTAACTTTCTTCAATATTACTTTTTTGATAATATTTTTACCATACTGCAATGTTGTAATGCGTTGCGCAAATACTCGATTATTTAGATATTAATAATTTGAGAAATAAAATATTTATATCTTTGCTACTATCATCCTTCCACAAAAGTATAATTTTGACACTCTGTTATGATTTTTTTATGATTCATTGCTTCTGTAGAAAAACAAAAATTGTGGTCAAGGAATAAATAGCGATTTTTCGTCTAATGTATTATTTATGTCTCTCATTTCATAAAACTTTTCATGCTCGCATTGGATCTCATTGGTTTTAATCAAATACTTCTGTGATATTTTCGTAAACCTTGAATGTTGAATTCCTAAATATGTAAAGTCCAAGTTTAGTTGTGTTTCAAGGCTAGCAGAGATAACATTTATCGGGCTTGACCTTAGAGTATACATAAGCAGATGTTTTGCAGATACTACTAATACATAGATCGGTTGAATAGTGATGCGTCAATTGTACTAAAATTATTAATTTAATTACGTAAGTATTTAGTAAATATTAGATAGGTGGGTAATTATAAGATAGTGGTACGAATGTATAAAACGATGTTTATTAGCAAACAAAAATCTAATTAATTTACTGCCCCTTCAAAAAGTTTAGCTAATTAAATTATTATATAATTGTCGTTTTGATTGCTTGATCGCAGTTTTAATTTCAATCTAATGTCAATATATTTTTAAATTACATCCATTAGCTTTTACGAAGTTATTACATTAAATAACTGCGGAAGCTAGTTTTTGATCGCTTTAAAATAAGTATAATTTTACTTCAAATTTAAGATCTGGTATTGCACCTCCAACTAGCTTGCGCTATCCACCCTTTGTTTTAAAAATGGATGGAACAAATGAAACTTCTGATGTTGGACTCTTAGTTGGGCTTTTCTTTGCTACTATCCATTTATTTGCCAGTTCACTGCTTTTCGGAAATCTCCAATTACGAAAATATATTAACCGTATTTACCTTTATTATGTACCTATATAACAATCCAATTCAAAAGTTTTATTTTAAACATTGATCTATATGGGTTTGTAATAAAAAGGATCTTAATTTCTTATACTATGATTATATTATTATTATTATGAAAGAAATCATGTTATTACAAAATATTCGTGTACAACGTGTTATAGCACTAATTACAGTGGTACAATACACGTGGTACAGTTCTAATTCGAAACAAGAACTCGTGCTGTATTGCCCCGGCTGAGCGCCTCCCGCAACACCCTTTGCTAACTAAATTAATTTTGTTAAAATCAATGTTTTCTTATCAAAATATTGCTTATTGTTGAAAAGAAATATCCTTATGCTTCTAAGTTTGCTTCTGCGAGTCGTTTTTACAACTTGTTACTGCACATTTCACCACGATAACTTAAAACTCAAGTAAATACCGGCGAGAGACACAATCAGCGCGCTTGTCGCCCTTGAAATTTCGGGACTGTTCATATACGTGCTTACTATTCATACTCGCTAATGCGCGCTTTATAGCTTCTTATGTATACTCTAAGGGTTTGATTGTATAATATAATAATCTACCGATTTTCACAAAATCATGCTTCTTAAGAAAGAGAACAATAATTTATGTTTTAGAAAATGTACTATCATCAGAATTTACCCTAAAACTAGATATTTTTATTTTTGCCTCACTAAGACTCGTTGAACCGCTCTCTTTGAATACCTATCAGACCCCCAGTGACTAGCAGTACTGACTGCTGCAACTATAAAATACTAGAAACGACGTGGAATTATAAATTTGCTAAAATTTAAAACGCGATAACTAAATTTAAATCTGTAAAATGAGATTTAATCATTCGTGTATTGTTCGCGTAAATAAGAAATCATTATCATAATTATATTCCTGCCTGTATTCCGCCGCACAGCGCCGGAACAGCGATTTCACATAATACAATTGACTCTCGATCACTTGTTACGAGTGATTTAATTAGATATATCTTTTATTACCTATGAGTAATATAATAATATCGGTTTACACTTATCAATCCCGTGTTGATACATATAATTAATTATTATTTATGAATTTCAGATTCGCGAGATCACGCCATTTGTAATTATTCTGTACCTATTCGCAAATGTATTTATGATCTAGTTTGCGTATGTTATGCAATTTACCAACTATAAAACGCTAACGATCGACCGCCCATGTGTATAAATCGTCATAGTTCATGGCTATTGCGCCACGGTTTTTGGGGTCGGTACCTACCCGTAGTCGATGTTTGTGCAAAAACACAAAATGTTACTTTCAGGCTTAAGTTTGGCCCGTGATGTTAATGCAGCAAAACATCAGGCGTCAAACACACAAAAAAATCATAATATAAGGTATTAAAAACTATGTCTGTGATTTAAAAGCAACTTTATGCTGCTGTGTTTCGTATGGTTAGTGTAGAGAACCAGATACCCTTTTTACTGATAACGAGGCATTACATCTTAGTCCTCAGGGGTGACAACGTATCTGCATTTTGAATCTTAATCGAGAATGGATGTGGATGTCTATGAGTCGCAACATCCACGCACCATCTGGTGAACTGCGTGCTCGCTTGTGACCCTTAAACTATCGTGTAATATTGAGAAGTAAAGTCTAATGTGTTGGAAAAGAAAAATATTATAGGCTAATTACATGTTCTGCTGACTTAAGAGCCTTAACGTACGCTGTAGTGAAACTTGTTTATCATAGCTATATTATATAGACCTTGTAGTATAAGCAATGCCCGTGTCGTTAACGAGCGTGTAATAAAAAGTATTGTTAGCCGGAGAATTATTGTCCCGGGCAGCCATTAACCTATCGGTACAGATTGTTGTATTGTTTGATTTGTCGCTATTTGTAAACTCATAGAGAAATCAAAACATTGACACGCTCTAGTGATTTCTTATGTTTACGCGCACACTACACATTTAAATAAAATTATCTTTTACGGATTTTATCTCGTATATGGTTTATTATTATTCCTTATTATATATTCCCGACATTTGGAGCATTTTACAGTACCCAGTACAGTAGTACAGGGGGGGGGGTCATAGTTACCAACGGCTACTTGCAGTTTAAAATTATAAATTTTTTGTAGCCGTGGGGTTAAGTATGACATTGGGACGTCGAACACCTTAATCCTATAGGTATACGCGAATAAACTTATTATATATGATTAAATATAATTTTGATAAGCTGCTAATCCGTTTTATTTTCGGTATTATTATTTTTTAGGACACTGGAGCACATCGTTTCATTCGTGTCCGGTGTATTTATATTATTTTAGAACATATTATTTACGGAACTTTGAGGATCACCAGGTGATCAGTGACTACCAATATGGTTTTCGTCGGGGTCGATCAGATGGTGCTCTACCTGACTCATAGATGGGTGGAGGCAGTAGAGTCCAAGGGGGAGGTATTGGTCGTTAGTTTGGACATTGCGAACGCCTTTGATCGGGTTTCGCACAAAGCACTTCTTTCGTAGCTCCCTTCCTATGGACTTCCCGAGAAATTGTGCAATTGGATCACCAGCTTTCTTGCAGATCGGAGCATCAAGGTCGTTGTAGATAGTGCATGCTCCGACTGTAAACCTTAATGCTGGTGTTCCACAAGACTGCGTGCTATCCCCAACGCAGTTTCTTCTGCATATCAATGATAAGTTGCGAAGCGGTAACATTCATTGCTATGCGGATAACAGCACTGGTGATGCTCTATACACTGGCCGTGCCAATATTTCTCGGGAAAACGTCGCCGAGTACTGGAACAAACTTGTGTCTGAAGTGTAGTCTATACTGAACAAAGTCTCGGATTGGTGACAACTAAATCTAGTCCAATTTAAAGAAGACACAAGTTTGCGCGTTTATCGCTAAAAAGAACCCCTATATCGTATCTCCTCAGTTTCAAGGCACTCCCCTTGTTGCCTCAGCCAGTATCGGAATCCTCGGCGTCGACATATCGAGTGACGTGCAGTTTCGTGGTCACTTGAAAAAGAAGGCCAAATTGGTCTCTAAAAAGCTTGGCGTGCTTAGCCGAGCGGGACAGTATTTCATGCCGGCACACTGCCTGCAACTTTACAAGGCGCAGATTCACATGGAATACTGTTCCCATCTCTGGACTGGGGCCTCCCAGTGTCAGCTCCTTCTACTTGATCGCATACAGCGTAGAGCGGCTCGAAACGTCTACGAACGAGTCCTTTCCGATCGGCTCGATTCACTGGCGCTGCGAAGAGACGTTTGCCCCCCTCTCCTATATAAAAAAAACTTAAGTGGAGTCGTGTTTAGCAATCGTAATCACAACGCCTAGTAAGCGAAATGTCGATAGTGATCTTAGGAAATGTTTCACAGCCTCACACCGTAGGCCCACATTCTGTCTAGGTTATTTTAGGTCTGAGATTTAGTCTAACATTTCTGTGCCATAAACCGCTAGGTATCTCGCGTATATAATCCATAAAATAAGGTAACACCTACTGTATACTCCAACACCTTTCGCTCATTCATTAATAGTTAAATATTCGATCGATGTAAATCCATGTTACTAAGATAATGATAGTTAATGTAATAGTAATGATGATCCGATTGATCTTAGCCTTAAATTAATGTCATTAATAACCCGAAATTATTATTTTATAATGCATTATAGATTTATTATGTAATTAACATGTATATGAATTTTTTAGGTATTCCAAACGAAAAAGGCAGTAGTAAAATTTACGTCGTCATATATAGGGAATCAGGTATTCTATAAGACCCCTGAATCATATTTATTTAAATGGCATAATTTAGCAAGCAAGCTACCCACGTCCAATGCAAGTTTTTAACTGTTTATTAGATGCAATTAACTTTAGAATTTATTGCAATATTTACTTGCGTCTCTTTCTATACAATAAATAATAAGAAGACTTTCTCTTCTAGTTAATATATCTATTTTGTCATCTAAAAATTCTTTCGTCGCCCACTCAAACTTTGCTGCCGCATATATATTTTTTAATTTTATGTGCTGGATCGATTAAGTTCACGTAAACGGCGCTAGTGTTTTAAAATTAAAATGCAACCGCATTAAAATTTTCAGAATATCACACCGAGCGGGCATATCATTAAACATAAACACGTCGTCGGATTCATAATGCGATCGTAAGAAAATAACCCGGCCGTTCACCCCGAGCATTCGATCGCGTCTGCATAGTGCATATGGCGCGTTCGCCAAGAATACGTACGTACAAGCGCACAACACGAATCATTATTCACTTCAAATGACGAGATACGTATAAGTAGGAAAGGATGCGTAGTCGCGCAAATATAATGAACATGCGCAATATGTATTGTGACCTGGCTACAGAGCTGTTTCTATAATATTATGGCAGCAGCACGAATGAGCAAACATTCATTCATTAACAGCTTATCAGTAGTCCACTGCTATATGATATCTTTCTTTCTTCTCAACGTAGCTGTTCTTGCCATCTTTACGCTGATGTCCTACAAATTTATATTCAAGTAGATGTCGACTCTTTAAGTGGTGATATTGCAATACTCAATATGGACTTGACGAATCTCGGAATTTGACCTCGTAAGTTTGTTATTAGTGAAGCCATAATAATTGATAGTGTTCAACAAATGTCTAAGGTTAACGTCAGTTGCGTTCCGCCTGTTACGTTTAATAGTTCTGTCATACCGTATTGTGATTGTGTTAAAAATCTAGGTGTCTACTTTGACACAACCTTATTCAGAATATCAGCGATTATGTTTTTGCTAAGCTCAGTGCTTTGAACCGTCTTAGGAGCTTTTTTCCGTTTAAGGTACAGATAATTCTGGCGCAATCTCTTATTTTGTCCATTATTGATAGTGCTGATGTATACTAACCTGATTTTAATGAGGAGGTCCTTCTAGACAAGCTTGATTGTCTCTTCAATAACTGTATCCGTTTTATTTTTGTCCATTTTATATCAGTATTTAATTCGATAACCACTATCCGAGTTATATTCATCGTTTGCTGTCCAATTGCCTGAAAAGTTAAGAAAACCTACCAGCAAACAAATAATTAATGCTCTTTCCTAAAATTGCTTCAAAACTGGAAAGCTCCGTCATCATTATATTTATCTCTGTTTTAATTTAATCAAGATGTTATGTATCTTTTTTTTTCTTATAAATACATATATATTTGTGTATATGTTTATATGTATGTGTGTATTCTATGTATAATATATATGATTAAAGTGGAGATTTATTTAAACAGGGTGACAATAACTCAAATGACAATAATCTCAGTAATAAAACATTTAGGTAGTGTAACAAGAACAATGTTCAAAATAAAATCTCGATAGCTGTTTGTTCTTTTTACATCAAGAATAAAATAAGTGATACAAGTGGCAGAATATTTTTATTTCTCCCTCTCGATATTGTTTATAATTAAAAAGAAAAATTGTGGCCGCGCAGCCTATGCGGCGCGGGGGACTAAACGTGGGATCGCCTAAACGAGTGTTTTATGTTTTTATTACCGCAATCGGAAATGTAAATTGATGTTAATGCCTTGCAATAATCAGTTTCTATAAAACTTATTGCGCGGCATACACACATACCTCATATATTGTGTTGTTTATAAACATCGAACTTTTTATTTTTTAATTTATAAATGCATTAAGTTGATTAGACATTTTTATTGCTTTACAGCAAGTTTTGATTTGTTGGGAAGTATTATAATAATTATTGTAACATACCGACCGTATGTTACAACGTTTGATTGCAATAGCCATAACTTACTCGTATATGCCTAATTAAGAGATCCAAACTCCGAAGTAGCTCAGAGCTATACATTAGTAGCGATCTACTTTAATTCGTCCTCGGTTGCCGGAGCCAGTGAATTGTACTTACGTTAATTGATGAGAGGTTACAAACCTTCACGTTTGAGAAATTAAAAAAAAATTGTAAAACATTTTGGCTGAGCTTGGCTAGCCAACATTAGTCTTATTGAACATGGTAATGCTTGATCCCAGTAATAAAAGGTGGCCTTCCAATGAGTGTTTAAAAGACTTAACGTTACACTTTACCTACAAACAAAAAAAGCTTTTCCTTTTTAGGCCTTTCGATAAACAATTATAAATCATGATTTATAACACGTAATTAAAACACAACATATAATTTACAATCGTCGAGTAAAAATTGTTTAAAACATAGTGTTTATTTTGCACATTGAGAACTTTTGCTTTTGCATGTGAAGAAAATGTAGACTTATTAGTTTAATGGGCGCGATGGTATCGCTGTGTGAAGCGACGTTTGATCATGGGGGTAATTTGTGGCGGGGCGGGGTAACGAACCTCGGACCGAGGGCCCGCATGCCTATTGTCCGGCGCCGAACAATGCCAACTTATGGCTTGGAGTGACCACGACGATTTTGTTATGGTAAATGGAAATCTAGAGTTCGCTGGCAACTTTGAACGGGCAAACAAACTATTTTAAATCACGTACTGCTTGAAATATTAAAAAGAAAATAAAGCGTTGCTTTTAAAATATGTGGTAAAGTTTTAAATTAATTTATGTATGTTATATTTTTATGTATTAAGGGTCCTTGTACTCTAAAATGAGCTGTCAATGGCTGCTGTAAATTTAAGCTGTCGGAATGAAGGCTTTCTATAGGCGATGTAGGTATTATTTAGTTGCGTTATAAATGACACCTGAAATGAGTCATCTAAAGAAATTGAACGTTTTTTTTAATGTTTGAGATGGTATGGTATGGATGGTTATGGTAAAGTGGCTACTGTAACACTTGGACACCTACAACAAACTTCGAATAAAGAAGGCTGCAGTAAGAGGGCGCCGTACCAACCAGACGGATTCTTAGTTATTTAATTCTGTGCTAATTCTTAAGTCCAACCACCTCCATAGTATACAAAGAGATCAAGCCTTAACTACACCAAACGCACAATGAAATTACGTTGTGTCATTCATAAAATACAAAATGTGCATAATGAATTGGCCTATGCGTTTATTTTAGAATTAGCAGCGTTTGGTACTCGAAAGTTAACCGTATAAACAAATACACATTATAAGGTAAGAGGTATTCAAGAAAGAGGCAAAGTTTGCGGGGTGAAAAACAAGTTTTGTGTTTTTTTTTCTAAATGTGTTTTTCTATATGACGATGCGACAGAAAGTTGCGCAAACGTCGACATGGGTGCGAAACACTTTCGCCCACTGCATGTCCCGCGCGAATGCTATTGCGTCTTCGCACATACGCTTTTCTTTTGAGGTTAATGACCTTTATTTAAAAAATAAACAGTGTTGTCATTGTGACAATGTCAGCACAAAAACTATCAAAGATTTTTGTGAGTAATTATTTTTGTTTATGCCAATTTGTTTGTGTAGAATTGTAATTTGTAAGAAATAAGGGTGATAAGAAACCATACAGAGTCCACTTGATTGGAGGTGGATGCTGAGGGCTAAGATAAAATGACTCATTACTATTTAGTAAAAATGGTCTCCGGTTCTCTACACTTACCATACGAAACACAGCAGCTATTTAATTGCCGACCCATGCGTGTTGCAATCATAATATACCTGCAGCTTGGCTCTGCCACGATATGCCAGTAACGCTATGCCTCGCATCTGTTTTTTCTTACACTGGACGTGAGAGACTAGAGAAGGATACATATTAAAATTTATCAAAATTACAGATTTAAATTTTATTATTAGATAATATAAGTACTTAGTTTTCTTTGTGACATAAAAATTATTTAAAGGTATGTACCTACTTAAAGTTATAGTAAATATTATTTAGTTTGTATAAAATATAAATGGTGTAATAAACACGGACTACACTAAGTAAACGGATTTTTTAGTTATCATATGTTAGTTCTGTCACGTTAATATATTTAGCAGTCTTTGAATGTGCTTGTCACGATTAATCAAGATTATATTAGTCGGCAAGCGTCGATTGTTTTTGATTTGGCAACGCAACTTCCTCCAAGAAACGTAGACTGCGTCTAGACTTTAATTTCCGTTATAAAACATGTTTGTGTTACATCTAAAGGCACTACGTAATATAACGCTGATGAGAGTGTGGCTAAGCAATCTTCTAATGCTGAAATTGCGGTTCAGACGTTCGAATTTCTGTCTGACTGAATTTTAATTATTGTCCTACACGACACTGTCTCTTACACAGGAACAGGAAATTTTGCAGAACTATTTTTCAGGATCGAATATCTTTTTTTGTTGTTCACTGTTGATTTGTTGTTACGCTGTTGCCCGCGTTTTATTAATTTGGGCTCTAATGCTACGATTTTAGGAAATCGCAACAAATTTTCCTAAACTTGCCGCGTACAGAGTATGCCGCGATGGCCACGTGCTCGCGACACTAACTGTATGTTAATTAAACACCGGATACACACTTCCTTTCGTTCTGACGGGTCCCGGCGATTACAAAACCAGCCTAAAACGTAATAAAAGACAATTTTTATCACTTTTTGAATTGTGAAGTCCGTGTGACAAATTCGTTGTGGAAAGTTATAACATTCCTAAAAAGACAAAAACCTGTATGGTGAAAAATTGTCGCTGTAACTGTGTTCTCCTAGATCATTTCTATAAAATTTATTTTAATAGAATAGAATGGAATCATTTTTATTCAATACTAGATATCCGCCCCTGCTCCGCACGGGTCCTATTGTGAATCGTTTAGATCATCCAGGGACCCTCTCAAATACACTCAAAAAATTTCGTCAAAATCGTTCCAGCCGTTTTCGAGTTTTAGCGAGACTAACGGACACCAATTGATTTTTATATGTAGAGATACATTACAAGAATACTTATTCAAAATACATCTGTGTACTCGTTTGGCACTAATTCTTTTTATCTAGAAAAAAGAATAGAGGTTTTTCGGAACCAGTGGTAAAAGTTAAAAAATTACTTTTATTTTTTTGTAATAAAATTGCAAAACTGAGTTAGAATAAAAATTATATTTTAAACAGCAATCAATACAATATTATAAAATGAAACAGTTCGATATTTACTAACCGTTATACTAGGGCAAAATTTAAAAAAAAATGAAAATAACAAAAATCGTCCTCCAGTGTTTTTCCTATATAAGTTTCCGCACCATATTTAAGAAGTTTTTACTAAAAAAATCTATATGTTTAATATATAGTTAATATATTTATTTATGTTAATTTTTCTCCAAGTGATTCCTCCGGTCCAAGGTTATAAATTGCTCTTATGGCTCTCTTCTGCAAAACAAGATAGTTGTCAGTCACACTACCACATAACAAGATTCCATATGACATTATGCTATGGAAATAATACAAATAAACTAATCTAGCTGTTTCAACCTAACCTGTTGTAAGACCTCTAATCTTTTTTTACATCATATGCTGCAGAACTGTTTGCTCGCTAGTTTAGATATATGAGAACCTTCATTGTAGCTTCGTAAAGTCGTGCTTTTACTTCATCCTACATCGAGTTAACATTCAATTTATATGTTAACTCCTCAGTAATTTGATGCACATCCCGCTGCGATAATACTTCATTTAAAATCGGCCTAGCCGCCTAGCGCCCTAATGTTGAACACTCCGGCCTTTATTTTATAAATAAAATAATATGTAGAATTTAGATATATCGAATGTTTTGCACTTGGAATATGAAGTAAATATTTCGAAGGCATTTGAATTTTTTTTACACACTTTGGGATTAGTGCAGCGCGGTTGTCTCCCTGCTCTGAAACCATCACCACGAATGTAAGGAGGCCTGTGCCCAGTAATTGGGACGTAGAATATGTTACCTTATTTTTTTTAATGCATTTCTTTGGTTGTATTTCCTATAATTTAAATGTGATGTGTGGCGATATATACAAACAGGATAATAGATATGAATGTCGCATAATATACCGGAACGTAATATATTGCTAATTAACATAGTTAAACAATATGAATTTGTTTATAAAGATATTCGTGTTGATATTTCATGTATTATGCATAGAGAACAACTGAACAAGTGCCGCGTGCTCAAAATCGTTCATTTTTTATAGGACAAGGGTGACAAACGAGCACACAGTCCCACCTGATGGTAAGTGGTTGCTGTGGTCCATAGACATCTACATATATCTTCGATTACGAAATAAAATGCAGATGCGTTGTCACTCGTGAGGACTAAGATGGAATGCCTCGTTTCCAGTAAAAAGGGTCTCCGGTTCTCTACACTCACCATACGAAACGTAGCAGTGTTAAGCTGCTATTTTACGCTGGTATTTTGTGAGAGCGTAGTTCTTCCCCGGTCGAGCCGACCCATTCGTGCTACAACCATAATATAGCTGCAGCATGGCTCTACCACGTATATATCATTCATTTTATCATTTATTATAAAAACCCACCTTCATATTATGCGCACGATTAGAAATATTCATTTTTGTTTATTTCACCGTAAAAATCGGCATTTGTTACAAGTTGCGTTCCAAAGGTGTGACATATTCAATCGTGACAGTTGCAATTATTTATGAAAGCCCATCCATTTGTTTTAATTATCTTTACGAAACAAATCGTAATGTCGATATTTAAACCATAAGTGAACATTTATAAAGTGCACTTATTTTCACTTTATACTTAGGTAATTATTTCTATTTCATTCCTTCTAGCAAATATTAATAAAAAAATAAAAATAGAGTTCTAGTTTATCTTGGCCATTACCGTATTCGCAAGGGTTTGATAATTAATTGATGTCTTTATAAAAATGGACAATAAACACTATTTTCTGAAGTCTACTTAAGACAATTATCTAAAGGTAATTTATCTGAAGTTACTCTGTCTGTTGTGTTTGCACATTTATTATTTTATCGATGTTTCCCTTCAAATCGTATTATATATAGACTCGACACTAACAGAGCATAAAAGATGCATACGTCAGTCACAGCATATTCTTGTTAATCACATTTTCGTAGAACTGTCATCGAGTACCGTTGTACAGGCATATATAACGTCAGCGCTGCGGACACAGTGCTTTGTTATCAGGCGTCGTGTAGCATTAATCCTTTGTTTTGTGCAATCACGAGCGCGAGGTCGCGTCGTCAAGGTGACTGCAGCTACGATTACTGCATGCATGTGATGTCCCTTCGTATCCGTTTGCACTACTACGATTTGTCGAGAATTATATATATTCTAATTCCCATTCGAGATCATCTAGGATTTGATTTTTTTTTATCTACTGGACATAAGATATAATATTGTAGTATATTTGAAACATCTTCAAAGACAGTACAATAATTGAAAAGTCTGAATATCATTAGCTGATAAAAATAAGGTTCAAATTCACTTCAAAAGTTAATTTTTATTATGTTTTAATCATTTCAATTGAAATTTAGCACATTCAATAATTTGAAATTTCGTTTTGATGTTCGGCATATTTGAAACTTTTTTATTTGTATCTAAGGGGGTGAAAGCGTCTCAATGTCATTTGTTAGTCGATAAGCAGTAAATAACCTTGTTATTATTAAGCTAATGGACATTGGTATGTTAATTAGAGGTATTAAACGGCACAAGTTTGATCGTAATCAAAGCTTTAAAATAACGTTTATTACCAGACAACTTATAGCATTAAAATGTAACTTAGATCAAAAACACCCTATAACATAACTTCTCAAATATTTTTAGCAAGCCTCAGTATGCTACCATTATTTGAAAAATTATGTCTTTTTTATTTTACTGGTATACCATTTTAATTATCCGACAATATTATGATTGAGTGAAACTCGAATATAATACTTAGTAGTATCGGACGCCATCTCTGTCATGATGCTTCTGTGCTGTATTTACTTGACGTTTCAAAAAGATTGGATTAAAAGATCTATTGTAAAAAAGATACGTTATGTGTGTGCATAAATTTTCAACGTTTTGCACATGATAATCGCGACAGTGGAAAACTTAATTTATATTATATATAGGAAGTGCCATCATTCACAGGTCATTTCTCTGTCTGCGTAACGCAATAATTAGGTAATGTTTTATATATTCGCCATGTATGATCTGAGATTACTTAATACTTATACTAACTTCAAATCTAAGTATAATGAACTCTTTCTTCAAGAAGAGGCCCAACAGAAAGTGGACCTGGTCGTAGTGGAACCCGACGGTTCGTCAAAAAATGAGCTTGACTTCATTATGACAACTTGACGGCAACTTTTCAATGATGTCTCAGTGATCGCGAGGGTGAAAACTGGTAGCGATCACCGAATGAACAGGCACACTGAACTTAATCGTTTAAGTTGTAGAGGTCACGTCTAATGAAGCCAACGCTTTGTCCACTCCGTGCTCTAATCTGAAGCCCCGAAAACTTGCAGATCGAGTTAATGCAATGGACGATACTGTTTACTATACGGCTCGTCAAAACTGTCCATGCGGTCGGAGCTAAGTTCTGCAACACCCGTCGCAGAAGAACCCAAAAACTCTCCGATCACACTCTTTTTCTCATGGTTGTTAGATGGAAAATTAAGCTGCAGTCTTCAGCAGGTATGACCAGCATACAGGCAATTGAACAGATAGATCTCCAAATGCATGTGGCAAGATATACCCAACATCAATACAGCGCGTACTGAAAAAGCAATCGAGCGGAACCAGGGCTCTAAAGTCTATGCCAGAGATCTGTCTGCCAGAAAGAGCTAAGTGTCGTAACTGAAGACATCCTAATATCTTATCTTACGTGCCTAATGGCTTAATATATTTAATATACAAGAAAGTTAAGTATCTAATATATCTAACAAATATAATTTACATTTTAAATCTATGTTAACTCTCTCTATTCATTCGGTGTCTTTATTGGGAGAGTTATTGCATAATTACAACTCAACATTAAGCATAGTTATAACACAACATTATTCTTTTTATCATTCAATATAAAGTTACAGTTTTTAATACAAAGTTATATTTTTAAAATCTCGAATAAGGCTGCGCCAGTTCTTCCGCATTGCTGTGTGCAACCATCGCTAGTTGTCGAGCCATGAGCGCAACCCGACGATTGTGAATGTGGCACCATCGATTGATATTCAGTGAAAATGAAAAAAAAGAAAAGGAATAGGATAAGGAAGCTCAAGGTCGCTCAGCGAGCTATGGAGAAGGCTATAGTTGCGGTTTCTCTGTAGAACCAGAGTAACCGACATAGCCCAACGGATTAGTTAACTGAAGTGGCAATAGGCCGGCCATATAGATCGAACAACCGAGAACCGATGGGAAAGAAAGGTTCTCGGTGCCAGCCTCGTACTGGTAGACGAAGTGTAAGGAAGCCTCCCACTAGATTGAGTAACGACCTGGTAAGACCCCGTAAAACATCCAGAAAGTCGATGGATTCAGGTGGCTCTGGACCGTTCTCTGTGGCATTTCTTGGAGGAGACCTATGTTAAGCAGTAGACTTGCGAAGAGCTGTGATGATGATAATGATGATGAAAATGGATACGCTAATTTATTTTTTCATATTACAAAATAAAAATATCAGGTTTTTACAGTTTTATAAGACAAGCAAACCTAAAACTAAACTTCTTTTCAATTTGCGTATGCATATTTGTTGTATACACACGTTTAATAAACCAATTATAATTTGTAAAATTAACGCCTGGGGTGTTAGAATTGGTCAGCTTGTAATAAAAAAGCGGTCCCCCTGCTAGGGGAAAGGGAGGGTCGGTCGTAGCATCAATATGACCGCATTGCTACATGCGCTACTTGTTTGTATTCGATAATGTGGACGCATTCGGAAGCTTATCTGCTTACGACATCTGTTGCATCTGAAAGATCAATAAAATGTCACGCTAGGCTTAATCTTTTTTTCGTTTGTAATACAATGTAAAGTTGTGTTAGAAAGAGTAGATAGACTCTAATATAATGTTCGACGAGGAAAATTCTTCCATAAGGTATAAGAAACATGTTATTATATAAAAAAATAACATTATGTGTTGGATCAATTTGTTTTTCACTTTCAAATAGGTATGTATTACTATGGGGAAGGGGTTATAATATTTTTATTGAATATTTTCGCCGTAGGGATGTCGATACAAAGAGTTTTAGAAACATTCGATAAAGCGTTACATCGAATACGTGTATTATTATTATAGGTAAGCGCGAGTGAAAGCGTGTGGGCACAGTTACAACATTATGTTTTTCGCATTTAATTATTATTATAACGTAATACACCTTATTTGGTTATTTATAATATTTAAACAGGATTCTAAATATGTCATAAAATGGTATGTAATGATTAGCTTTAACACATAACTATTACATTGCCATAAGTATATGATGGTAGTGATATTATGACTCAAGGAAATATGAGAAAACTTATACATTTTAAACTTGCTTTGTACAAAGTAAACTGTCATTGTTTTCTCATATTTTTATTTTATGTATGATTATGTAAATGCGGCCCTAATAAAACACTTAGCTCAGTCAGAAATCAATAAGTGATTTAATATCTTAAAAACATAATCAAAAACAACGTCTTAATCGCAAAAACATCTACAAGGCACAACTTTTGTATTGTTGTATTTAGTAAGTAGGGTACAGTATTCAATTTTGTATATCAAAATATTTTTAGATTTAACTTTGTTTCGTTTGTTGATTTAACTTAGTGTAGGGCGACCCCCCCACGAGATGGAGTGACGACCTGGTAAGACATGCAGGAAGTCGATAGATGCAGGTGGCTCAGGACCGTGCTTTTTGGCATTCCTTGGGGGAGGCCTATGTTCAGTGGACTTACTACTCTGTGTAAAAAGTATCGGGAGTATGTCAATAAAAAGACCCGCGTAAAAGAGGTCGTTCTAATTTTTTTACTGCATGTTGGTAGCACTGTACTGATTTAGCGCGCAAAGTTTGAGCGGGATCTGTCATTTAATTTGTTTTAAACTACACTTTTTGTTGGTCATAGTTTTGAGTTCTCGGCGATTTTTACAATGGAAAATATTGTTGAACAAAGAGTGTGCCTTAAATTTTGTGTTTCGAATGATATTTCATGTGGTGAATCACTAAAAATGTTGCGAAATACCTACGGCGAATCGTGTATATCGAAAACAAGGGCTTATGAATGGTATAAGGCTTTTAAAGAAGGCCGAGAAGTAGTAGTAGACTTGCCTCGTTCTGGTAGACCTTCAACCGCTACGACCAAAGAAAACATCGACAAAATCAAGAAGCTAGTGCTCGAAAATCGACGTATGAGTCTCTGAGAGTTGGCTAGTGAGGTGAACATATCTTGTTAAGTCCGTCCACAACATTCTCAATTCAAGACATGGTTTCCCGAGCTTCTACGGATCCGACCTTTATGAAACGTATAATAACTGGCGACGAGACATGGGTTTATGAGTACGATATGCAAACAAGCCAACAGTCTTCAGAATGGCGTCTCGAAAACGAGCCGAAACCCAAAAAACCGCGGCAAAGTCGCTCCAATATCAAGCTGATGCTGACAGTTTTTTTTGACTACCGTGGTGTGGTTCACTCCGAATTCCTTCCAAAGGGAGAAACAGTGAATAAAGAATATTATTTAGGCGTCATGAAGCGTTTGCGTGAGAGTATCCGCCGAAAACGTCCAGATTTGTGGCAACACAACTCATGGATGCTGCACCATGTTAATGCACCATCACACACAGCCATTATAGTGAAAGAGTTTTTAGCGAAAAATTCAACAAAAGTTCTCGACCAAGCACCGTATTCACCTGATATGGCTCCGTCTGACTTTTTTTTATTTCCCAAGTTAAAATTACCACTTCGAGGAAAACGTTTTGAGTCGATAGAAGCCATAACAAAAAATTCGCTGAATGAGCTAAAGGCCATACCGCAAATAGCCTATGAAAAATGTATGGAAGACTGGGTGAAGCGTTGGAGATGTTGTATTGCAAGCGACGGGGCCTACTTTGAAGGCGATAAAATAAATTTAGATGAATAATTTGTATTTTTTGTTTTATTGACAAATTCCCGATATTTAGTACACAGAAGGTATGAAAGGCTGTAATGATGATGATGATGAACTTTGCTTGTATTATGTATTTATGTTAACAAAGCAACCGAATGTATTTATTTTTTTCCGAAGCCTAGGGGCTAAATAAATTACATACACCTGCTCTCGGTTATTTGAATCAATCAGAAGAATATTGTTATAATTTAACTTATATTAAAGGCAAAACGTAACTATACACGAAATGGTGGAGGGCTGACATTTCGGTAGTGCAGTGGCTGAACGCTGTAGCCATACTGCAGCGCTGTAGCGGCATGGATTCGAATCTTGCACGAAACAAGTGTTTGTCAAAATATACAAATATTTTTTCCGAAGTTGGATGTGGATGTTTGCCCTTGTACAATTTATGTACGTGAAACGTCTTTTTTTGGAACCCAGGAATTTGATAACCCTGTTTACCCTAATGATATTAAAAATATCGTTAGTGTACGCCTAAAGGCAAGGCTTTCTGACATTAAAATACTTTTAGAGCTCCCTTCTACGCTGCATGCATAACACGCAGCACGAAGTTAGCGTGCGAGATTCGGTGGACAAAAAGACTTTTTTTTTGGATAAGAGTACCCTGAGCACACAGTCCACATGATGGTAAGTGGTTGCTGCGGCCCATAGACATCTACATCTATCCTCTATTAAAAACCAAAATGCAGATGCGTTGTCACCCGTGAGGACTAAGATGGAATGCCTCATTTCCAGTAAAAAGGGGTCTCCGGTTCTCTACACTTACCATACCATACGAAACACAGCAGCGTAAAGCTGGTAATCAAACAAAAGAGTGACTTTCAATTAGTATTATTTGTAATCTATATTGAATAAAAAAGTTTCTGTTTCTGTTTCTACGTATAAAATTTCAAACGTTTTTGCTTATTATAAGGAAATAAAGTATCTTAATAAAAATTTTGCTAATTAAGAATCTAATAACATACCTTTCATACAATCGAAAAATGTTATATGGTTATCGCTGAAAAAAACAAGAACTCGAACGTCAAGTAAATTATGTTTTTTTTTATGTCGATTAATACAAAGATTGTTAAAAACCCATTCGAATAAGAATTTAATTGTTTATTTCTTTTATGCCACCGATCACTAATAAAAATCTAGATACACAATCATTGACAAAAATGTCCTTACCGAATGAGCGCCTACTAGAACATTTGGGTGCGCTTTTAATTTGTACGTAGCTTTGTGAATACAACTTTAGGCAATGCGTTAGGTTGAATTTACATTAATGTATATTTATTTCAACTAGAATTACGTCAAAACAATTGGTGATAGTTTTTTTTGAGAACTTTTGTATGGGATTGTGTATCTAGTTTTTAATTAGTGATCCATGTTCTATGTGCATTTTTTTTTCTAAGCATATATTATGTCAAGAAATAACAATAATTCTCGAGCGTTCAAACAGTGTCTACCATACGATATTTTTGTCCAACCTAGCCACAAAATCTTATTATGTTTATTTGTCTTGGCTGTGTAATAACGTTATCATAATGTTGAGTTTGTTTTTGTATTGATTTCAAATTACGCTCTGTTATTGCACGTGCACGTATAAATTCTTCTAAAGTATTTTAAAGATTATGACAAGATGTTTAATTGGGGTTGTTTTCACCCGTCTCCTCGCTGCCTTGAGGGGTGATTTCCCCTGTGAATTATGTTTCCTATGTGGGGACACTTATATTTAAGTTAGCACTATCTATACGAATTTAAAATTATTATTAGATCGGTGTTTTAAAAGACAAGTAGCTATTAACAGTTTCAGTGGCTCTTCGTTTTGGAGTCGAACGTCTAATGATCAAAAGGCGGGAGAGGAGAGACAAATTTGTTATTTATATTAATTTATCATTAAAGACCAAAAAAATTCGTGAGGCAATTTATGATAAATAATGGAACATTACTACGAATATTTCTTGGTACTTATCTGTTTCATCTACATATTTAATTTTTATGCTTCATTTATATAAAAGTTATTTTTACGTGTCACAAAACTTTAGGTTTATCATATGAAAAAATAAAAATGAATTTCTAAAATGTGTTTCCAAGATGACTTAAAAATAATAAACTTTTTCATTTAATATATATTTTCATGGTTAAATTATGAAATCTTTCCAAGTTGCACGTCTAAATAGCGAGTAGGTGTCAAGTTTATATTATTATCAAACCAATTATTATGATTCAAGTTTCTGTCTTCACGCGTCACTTCTTGTATGTTCAATTTGTGTAAAAAAATTTCAGTATATTTACGGAGTTTCAAAAAAATTCAAAGTTATCGGAACGTTGCCTTAAGTTGTAAGGTAAGTTATTTAATAGTACATAACCAGTAATTTTATTAACTTTTCTCCATACGTTAGGCATCTTCGTTTGCTTTCTGGCTGAAATAGTTTATTTGCAATGTAAATCGATAGAGCAATTGATATTTTTACAATAATTTGGCAAGGCGTATCTGCAGCAGTGGAACTTTCAGGAAATCGGAAGACCGCATGTTAGATTGCTTGTTCTCAAACCGAACAAACATGATATGACGTCATGTCAGATCGTATGACTGTGAGGAAATCGGGAAGCCGCAAGTATCATATTCGCGACGCGTCGCCAGCAACCGCCTCGAGGATACAATGTCATCGCATTGTATTTTAATAAACACACAGACATGGGCGTGCATATTATTTGGAAACTCTTGTGAGGTCCTTGTTAAAAGATCAGTTGTTAGTTGAGAGAGTTGTGAAGATAGAATATTATATACTTATTTTTCTCCAACTGATTTTTCTCTAAACTCCTTCGATTAATTTATACAATAATAATGAATCTAAAATAAGCACTGACGCAATAAATTTTTACCTACACTTGTCCGTACATGCCGCTCTAACTCTATCATGTTAATAAAGATATACATGAGATAATACATAATTAAAAATTTAATCGCGCAGCACATTTTTGGAGTTCGTTCACAGGCGATATTAAGCCGACACGCTTGGTTTGCAAACGTCGCTGTATCGGTTGTGTAATACAATGGAAGAACGCGATACGTTTCTAAACTAGGTTCAGGCAGTTTAATAGTAACATAATATTATAAAATGTAGTTTGGAAGTATGTAAGCTTTAAAATAATTTTAAAAATGAATCAGATGAAAAAATATGTTTAGATAATCGGAGAAAAGGATTTTGCTAACGCTGTTATAATGTTCGCATTGTTTTGTAAATTGTTTTACTGGCACTTGGAGCATACTTTTTCAATATTCACAATCTTTCACAGAGTTAGCAATGCTTAACTCTGTTTTCTCACTTGCCGGTTAGCCGTTAAAGTTGAATGTTTTGTTTTATTACTTCACGGACTTATGTGGGCACGGTGTTTTTTTTTCATGGAAAGGAATAAATTTAGTTCAATATAGATTATAATCATAATATTTAAGTAATTTATTTACAATTTTGCCACTGGACGTTTTTTTAAATAATATACATATTACAAGTATACACTTAATTACAACAACATTTAAGCAGGATCACCTCACCTCATCACCATCCCCTTTTTATACAATGGTAGATTAACAAGAAAAAACCAAACCTGTATTTTTTCTGGGAATTGAAGTATAGGCGTATATTTACCCCATGATGGAGTTATTGACTCATTGGAATCGAGTAACTAGTATTACTAGCTTGTGCATGTTGTAAAATTTTTATAAACTTTAGTGTATAAAATATATAGGTACTTTAAATAATGGAAGGCACAAGTATGTATATTAATTTGCTTCGGATTAGTGTAATTGATTGCTCTTATGGTTTTCTTCTGCAAAACAAATATATAATTCAGTCGATGGAATTGCGAAAAATATCTGGTGCAATAAAATTATTTTTTATTGCACCAGGTTCGAACCCCGCAGGGAACACGTTTTGTATGGTCTAGAAATAATTGTTCCGCGTCTGGATGTTTGTCCTTTTGAAATTTATGTATGTAAACTGCGTCCATAGTACACGAGAAAATCCTAGTGTGGGGGTAACGTTTTTAAAGAAATAAAAAAAATAAGAATAAGTTTAAATCTCATATTTCCGTTCCCCTTTAAGTAAATTATAGCATATCAAAATACCCTTTAAAAATAATTTATAACAAATGTAGTTGTATATGTAACGCTCAGTAAAAAAATGTATGCACAAAACAACAAAGTCAAAACAGATTACGACACAGCGCCGCGGCTTCATCTAATACCTATTTCCTGCATAGACGCAGCCGGAAGCGGCCGTTGCAAGTTGCAACGTCTTTGAACCTACCGTCTAGTTATTAATGTACGCTTGCACGAAAATCATCTTTATTACCGTAGAGTAGCTGTTGTTTTGGAACACATCGTATAAACGATATATTAATGCATTATTTATAAGTAAGTCATTGCATTGTTAACATCATTTATCGTTCTGTTGAGGCGATTTTACAATTTATAGATTCGATTCACAACCAAAGGATTTTTCATTCAGAGTATAATATGTCTGAGTCGTCTTTCAATCCTGTATTTAACTAATCCCAATCTTTAGTATCGAGATAACTCTAAAAAAAAAAAGATAAAATAAAACAACCCCTTTAAACCTTTACGCCATAGTTATTGATAAAAGTGAAAGCTAATCTTTATTTCGTGCAACTTATGTTTTTTTTCTTTTAAAAACGTTACCCCCACACTACGATTTTCTCCTGTGTCGTGGAGGCAGTTTACAAACATAAATTGCACAAGGACAAACATCCAGACCCGGAACAATTATTTGTAGGCCATACAAATACTCGTTCCGTGCGGGATTCGAACCCGCGGCCCCCAGCGCAACAACTCATTGCTAAGCCACTGCGCCACGAAGCCGTCGTGTTTACACTGCAGCATGTATTGGCAGCGTAAGGGAATCCGCCTCGGGTATTGTAAGAGGCGATAGAGAGGAGACGAAACAGGAAATGGGCAGCAGCATCTCCCTGTAAAAACTTAGTAATAATAAAAATACTGCAGCTGCCAACCCGCCAGCCAAACGAGGCAATTTTAGCAGTAAGTAATGAGTGACGATGAAATCTTTATAAAATTACTACATTAATATACACATTTATATAATTATAATACAATCACAAAGTTAACATTACACTCGATTAAAACTGATTTACTTATGTACTGAAAAAAAAATAGTAAAGGACGTTTTTTATGGAGACTAGAGATTTATTTTTGTATAGGTGGGATCAACAGTGAACGTCTATTGTTTCGTAAAAAAAATGGCATGCTATTAAAGACATAAACAATTATTTTTAAAACTTTGTCTGTCTGTCTGTCTGTCTTTCTGTCTGTCCGTGCTAATCTTTGGAATGGATTAACCTATTGTGATGAAACTTGAGAACAGGTAGAGAGCAATGCCAGGAGAGATCTAAGCTATGTGTATCCGAAAATCACATTCTTACTTGGGTCTTTGAAAGTCTTAAATCTCTAAACGTTACATTAATAGACCCTATCCTTGCGAAGTCGAGGTTTAAAGAAAAAACAATTGATTGCCCCTCCTTACTTGTTCGTTCGTTCGTGAAAACGTAAAAACTTTATTACATCGAGCTAGTTGCGTTTTCCCTGGTTAAATATTTAACAAGTTAAAGTCGGCTACGGCTCGAGCTAGACTGTCGTGCTTATCGGTTTAGAGCGAAGCGATTTGAGAAGGAAATTGAGTTTCTGAGTGTTTCCACAGTCGGCGACAAGCGAACGCTGTCGGTTTTATCTTTTACATGTATTATCGGAAATCAGTTTAGGCATCTAATACTTATTATTTATTTTGTAATTACTTTTAAGTTACATTAAACTTTACAAGTCTTTATTAGGGTAATATATTTCCCTTAGAATTATTTATATTAAAATAAAAATGTGTCCTGCGATAATATAGACAATTGAAAGTCACATTATTTAAAGTTATTTAAATAATATCTTAACTTTTCTTGTGCTTTTTAACTACTTACTTATAAATTTATTAAAGTTTTTGTAAAAATGTTGAATTCGCACATCGTCACAAACCACTCGTAACAAAATTTATCATCAGGCATGCAGGGTGCGCCCGATAACATAACGTTTGACTTACTATCTAAATGGAATCTTATCACTTACATCATAGAGGCTAGGACGCTACAACGGGCTGAAAAATATGCTTTTGTAACCGCGTGTAATGAACTGGAAACTAGTCGCCTTGCCACGAGCGAGCGACGTTACGCAATCTATGAATATAAAAAGTGCGTAAATAAATAGCAGATGCGCGAAAAATTCACCCCGGCTATAGCGCTTAAGCATAATAATCGCGGGGTGAGGCGCTGGGAGGATGAGGGTTGGGTTAGGCACTAAAGGGGCCCCCTGTGACACGATTCTCACGCAACGCTACTTCCTTTCAACCTAATGAATGGGAACGTTAAGACCACGTCAGACTAGTTGCAGCCGCGCGTAGGTGGTGATTAGACGAAGTGTAAGTTTCGCATGGGCAGTTCTACAGACGCGATACGTCCTTGTACACACGGTATGAGTTTGTGTGAATGTAACGGACTCATGTAATAGTAACAGTAGTCAAACCAAACACAAAACAAATAAACTAATTATATACCTCAAAGTCAATTTCTCCGTTTATATGTTCGGAATTAAGTTACAAAAAAGTTATACTGCACATATGATACTTCCAATTTAGTCTTGGTTTTTAGTTGCATGTATTATTATTTTGAATTAGCATGGAGTTAGAAACCGTTTGGGTTTTTCACATGCGACAAGTCCCGGAAACATCGTATCTTGCTATCTTGAAGATCGGAATTGATAAACAGTATATAACTACTATATATATATATATATATATATATATATATATATATATATATATATATATATATATATATATGTATGTATATACTATAGTATGTATTGCATAGTGTTAACCGTGTAGTGGCGGTGTAAGGATATCCGCTACCCCCATACTTACACAGGAATTGAAACAGGAGATGGGCAGCAGCATCTTCCTGATAATTACTTAAAATATAATAAAAAACTACCTTTGCCAAGCCGCCTGCCAAGCGTGGCAACTATGCAAAATCCAATATGAGGCAATCAATGGGAGTGGCCCATGTTCAGCACTAGACTTTTATAAGGCTGTAATGGATGGATGGATGAATATTATATTGTTGCTAGAGTGCACTGCTTAGACGTGATGTGATAGCGTAAGATAATCTATCACCGAATTTCGACCCTTATTCTACTCACTGGGATTTTTATATGAAATTATATTAATGGTTAAGATTACAACTACTAATTGGTGATCTGATTGGATATCAGCACCAGACATTTTGCACGTTTCCAACATACGGTCGTTTTTCTTGTAGAATAAAGATGACAAACGAGTACACAGTCCACCTAATGGTAGCGTAGTAGTAGTAGTAGTGGATGCTGTGGCATCTCTGAGGACAAATATGGAATAACCCGTATCCAGTAAAAACTTACCATATGAAACATAGCAGCATTAAGTTGCCGTTTCACAGTTCACACTGGTATTCTGTGTGAGCGTGGTCCATCCCCGGTGGAGACGACCCAGGTATGCTACAACCGTAATATAGCTGCAGCGTAGCTCTTACTACGTATAGTATACGCCGATATAGACACATCGGTGTAAGTTATCTATATGTCTTTAAATATGCTTTAGTGTATTACTAGCTTTAATTGATAACCGCTAAATCCATGTAATAACGTCGTCGACACGACCCAAAATCAAACCTGTCGTGACCAAAGTGGGCGTTTTATATGTTTTCTTATATTTAACGGTGGGTAAAGCTGCCAGTGGTTTCGATAATGTGGGCGATTAAGAAAACCATTTTACCACAGGTAAGAAAACGAAGTGGTTTTGGTTTTAAGTAAAATTTCATAAAAAAGAACTGTACATATAAAAAACTTGTGACAGACAATTTTTGCATATGAAGCAACTGTTAATATTTATTTTACTACCAAAAGCTCAGTACCTTTTCTTATTTTTATTTTAACTTTAATAGCGGATTTAGACTCTCGCCTCGCGCCTCGCCTCGTACCTCGCCTCTCGCCTCGCAGCTCGCGTGTTGTTGCAAGGTAACGAGTGCCTGTTTACACTCTCGCGATGCGTTCAGTTTGCGTTGAGCCAGCGACGATGAAAGACGTCGAAATAATAGCAGCGTCAACTCTTGCTTTAATAAGTATTTATCGATGCTTGACCATTTCAAAAAGATGGAAATTAAAAAATATTACCTCGTTGAGGAAGAATATGGTGGATGATATCTATTCATCGAAACAGAACCTTTTCAGTTTCATAATTTTATATAAATTTCGAGTACCTATTGCGCAAGATTAAATAATATTATATTATTAATATTGTAATTTTAAAACAAAAGCAATTCGAATGTTATTATGGAAGGGCGCCGTAAACAAACTAAAACGAGAGCGCGAGTCTAAATACCACGCTCGCGTCGCTCGCGAGGCCCTTTGCCTCGTGCCCAGAAAAACCGCCTCCGATGCGAGCGCCGCGAGTGGCGAGGCGAGCTGCGACGCGAGCCACGAGCTAGCGTTTACACTCGCACCTCGTGGCTCGCCTCGCGACTCGCCTCGCCGCTCGCGCGAAAGTGTAAACGGGGGGTTACACTCGCACCTCGTGGCTCGCCTCGCCGCTCGCGCGAGAGTGTAAACGGGGGGTAAAAGTGAGCTTAGCTAAAAGTGAGCGTAGCGCTAAGCTCAAAATGTCTTGGAATTCTAATGTCAATTGTCCACTATAGGACATTTCTTATTAATCTATTATGCGCATTAGGTATATACCTCACTAGCTGTTTCTCGCAATTTCGCGAGGAATTTATAACGATTGGATGTCGTGGTTTTTTTTTGCGCAGAACCCAAATCTTTTTTTTTTATAGATTAAGGGTGACAAACGATGGGCACGCCACTATAGCGGCGATAAGACCCCTCTTTGAGGAGTGGCTTGAGAGACGCCACTACGTCCTCACCTTCCGCCTGACGCAGGTCCTCACCGGACACGGTGTGTTCGGGAGGTTCCTGCACCGAATCGGGCGGGAGGAAACGCCCGGGTGCTCCCACTGCGAGGATCGACCGGAGGACACGGTGGAGCACACCGTGGAGGTGTGCCCTGCTTGGGCGGAGCACCGCCGTGTCCTCGTAGCGGCGATAGGCGGC
This sequence comes from Parnassius glacialis, assembly GCA_033319125.1. Classification (NCBI taxonomy): domain Eukaryota; kingdom Metazoa; phylum Arthropoda; class Insecta; order Lepidoptera; family Papilionidae; genus Parnassius; species Parnassius glacialis. The sequence continues at coordinate 11,323,556 of JAVANC010000006.1, forward strand.
GGCGACCTCTCGCGTCCGGCCCTGGTCGAAGCCATGGTCCGGAGCGAGACGGAATGGGATGCCGTCACCACCTTCTGCGAAGCAGTGATGCTAGCAAAGGAAGTGGCGGAGCGGGAGAAGGAGAGTGCAGCAGCTTTCCTTCCCGGCCGCCGCGGGAGACGCCCCGCGCGTCGGGGGCTACGTCGTGACCCCCGGCCACCGTAGGCGCGGGCCTGTGGACAGCGAGCAATGGGTAGCTCGCCGTCCGTCCGTCTAACGACGACAGGCCGTGTCGACGGCGCGTTTTGTTCCACGCGCGCCTCAAAGAGCTGTCAGCAGCGTGAAGGGGCCCGCAAGGGCCGACGCCTGCCGGGGCTGTGGGCTGTTCGAAAGAGATACCGCGGCTCCGGAACGTAAGGGCACTGAAGGAACACGGGTGGTTTTTAGTCAGTAAAAGTCTGACACTCCCTTCCGCTCCACCCAGAGCGAAAGGCGTCATTTGATGATTTTCCATCCGCAAAAAAAAAAGGGTGACAAACGAGCACACAGTTCACCTGATGGTACGTGGTTGCTGCGGCCCATAGACATCTACATCTATCCTCTATTAGAAATCAAAATGTAGATGCGTTGTCACCCGTGAGGACTAAGATGGAATGCCTCATTTCCAGTAAAAAGGGCCTCCGGCCACCTGCACTCACCAAGCGAAACGCAGAGGTAAACCTCTACTTCACGCTGGTTTTCTGTGAGGTCGTGGTACCACCCCGGTTCGAGCCGGCCCATCCGTACGACAGCAAAAGCTGCTGCGTGGCTCTACCACTGTGTAATCTTCTTCAGTGAAAATCACGACAAAATCGGTCCAGTTATTTCAGAGATTAACAATATCAAACAAACAGACAAAAAATTTAAAAACTGTTTTTTTTTGTTATAGGTACCGTGTATACTTTCATGTTTAGTTAGTTAAAAGCTGTTATTTTGACATTACAAACAGACACTTCAATTTTATTTATTTGTATAGGTATAGATAATATTGAGGGCGCGTTCCGACGACACGTACCCGCTCATCAATAAATCTGAAATTGTATAAAAAGCGCGGGTGCAGGGCGTGTGCGGGGCGAGCGCAGGGCCGGCGCGGAGCGGGAACGAGGCGGGCGTGTGGCGTGAGCGAGGCGTGTGCGTGCGGTTGAACGTCGATAAATGCAATTTCAGATTTATTGATTTGTCATAAGACTCAAATTATATGCAACAAATTTCAAAGCGAGTTAGACGCCCGTGGCGTCCGCGTAGCGGGTGCGTGTCGTCGGAACGCGCCCTGAGGGGTACACTCGTGCACATAGGCGTCTACAGAAAGTCGTTTTAACCCTAACTTTATCAAAAGTTCAGTGCAGTGCGAGTAGACATAAGACCAATCACAATTCACCGTACATATAAACGCGAATATCCCTGAGATTCAAACTCAGAACCTGCAAACGTTTTCATATAAGCTGTGCCTACAGAAACAGAAACAGAAACTTTTTTATTCAATATAGATTATAAATAATGCTTATTGAAAGTCACTCTTTTGTATAATTACCACTGGTTCGAAAAAAAAACCTCTGTCCCGGGAAGAACCAGCAAGAAACCCAGCGGGACTTTTTTTTTAAAATAACAGCTTACAATCATGTATGTTACACAAATTAAGAACATAACAAATTAGAAATAGCTTGGTAGCGATCACCTCATTTCCAGGGGTTATTATCATCTATAAATTCTTTAATACTATAATAACCCTTTTTATACAAACTTAGTTTAATAAAGTTTTTGAACTTTGAGCAGGTCAAATTTTGTATATTTTCTGGAATTTTGTTGTAAAAGCGTATACATCGCCCCAAGAATGAATTACTGACTCGATGGAGTCGAGTAACCGGTACTACTAGCTTGTGTCTGTTCCTAGTATTTACAGAATGAATATCACTTATTTTTGTAAAACTACTTTTATTTTTGTGTACGTACATTACATTTTCATAAATGTATTGAGAGGCCAAAGTTAATATATTAATTTCCTTAAATTTTTGTCGCAGCGACTCTTTAGGCTTTAAATCATAAATTGCTCTTATGGCCCTCTTCTGTAAAACAAATATAATTTCAGTGTCAGCTGCGTGTCCCCATAGCAAAATACCATACGACATTATGCTATGGAAATAGCTAAAGTAAACTAGTCTAGCTGTTTCAACACTAGTTAGACTTCTAATCTTTTTTACGGCATATGCTGCAGAACTAAGTCTGCTTGCTAGTTTTGATATATGGGGGCTCCATTGAAGCTTCGCGTCTAGTGTGATTCCAAGAAAACTGGTGGTATCTACAAGACTCAGTTTCTCCCCATTTAAAATTACATTAGTATTTAATTGTTTGACATTTGGAGTCATAAATTTTATACATTTCGTTTTAGTCCCATTTAAATGCAAATTATTAACATTGAACCAATTTACTAATTTAGATATAGCATTATTTACTACGTCAGAAGAATGTAACTGTCTTGGTAAATAACTCAATGGTATACCATTTTTTATTATACATACAAGGTCTCGCAGAGTGTCAACTCAGACGTGCAAATGTTATAAAAAAATGTTTATATTTTAATTATAAAAAGTAATTAAATGAGTTTCTTGCGATACAGCAGTCGAGGCTTGCCTTGTCAATTATAACATTGTTATACATAATGTATTTGCGGCAAGTTTGTATAAAAGCTAATATTTACTAAAATGTAAACAATGATAGCCGGGAAAATAGCAAAATGTTACCTATTACCGCTGCGTATTACAATAGGGTATTACACCCATTTTTAAAAAGTATTTTAAATGAATCCTAGAGTGATAATGAACCACTATAATTTTTATTTAATTTTTTTAAAACCGAATAGTGACATAAAAATTACTTTTAATCTATCATTTTCAATTTTCGCGTGAAAATGCTAGCCACCATACTGTTCAACTCGTGACGTCACTGTCGTAGAATTTTGACAATTTTGCAAAGGAATAATATACTTTTGAATGTTTAATAATGAGTTATCATTTATGTCATTGTTGTGTTATGCCTAATTGCAAAAATACGAGCACAAGAACGCCGGGGAAGTTATGGATTAAAGTGCCAACTGATTTAAATATGAGAAATACTTGGTTAAAACTGGCAAGAAGAGACCCGAATGCATTTTCTACAAAATCTAAACTATACTTCTGTGAAGATCACTTTGATTTAATTATGACTTATATTTAACTATCAATTAAACAAAACAAAACATCATGACATGATAGGTACCTATTGCAAGTCAAATTTTGTAATAGATTAGGTTTATCGCTCGTCTGTCCCGCCCTTTGTGGGCCATTTTGATGGCCCTTGCAAGTTTTGCTTAATTCCTGTTTTCTTCTATTATATGGGAATAAAGACATGGTTTGTACTCAGACCAAATAAAAAAGTGACTTTTTATTTCGTCTGAGAGTTTGTACAAAAAAATTTAACAAAATGTTTTTCTCACCTAAGCTTATATTATAATATCTATAACATTAGTGCTAAAAGCGAAGTAATAAACTGGCTTTTACGAATCCGTCTTCCATGATGCCTTTTGAATAAAATTCAGAATAAAAGTCAACAATCGTAATAATAACTTGAAAAAATTCGAAATTAGCTAGTTAGTACACAGCACATAACTTAGTTCTTTGACCTAGTGACGTCACGACGCTATGTAATATGGCGGACATTGTTTTGCAGATTTGAGACACAGGTAAAAAAAATTATTTTTTAAATTGAAATATAAAATTTATAATGCATTTTTATAAATAGAAATCAATATTTCTCGTTTACTTTTTACAAAATCTATCATAAATATTTATTCTTTGACTTTTTTTACATGGTGTAAAATACCCTATTCATTTAATGTTCAAAATTATCAATTAATTTTACTCCCTGTTCGTGGAAACATTTGTAATGGTATGAATAAGATAATAATATTATAAATAATTATTACTTATAAATAATTGAAAAATGTAATGAAGGAAGTCTTTGATCCGATAATGGCGGAGTAATAGTACTCGTAATAGGCGATAGTTACATTATTGAAAATGCAGGAAACATGTTCCGTCCTTATTAAACTTGTTAACTGTAATGGAGGCTGCAAGAGTAACGTAATTTGTGGACTTTGCTCGTTCATGTGCAGAATTTTAATGTAATATCGCCTGGGAACGTCTAAAACGAATTTTCTTCAAAGTATGATGGACAAAACGATGAAACTTCGTATAATTCGTGGTAAAACACATTTACGAACGTTGCATAAACAATATTTTTGAGAAACAAATTTTAACAAATTTGTTTTGATTTTGTGTTTTCATTATAATAAAATTAAACTCGAATTTCATCACGTGCTTAGTTGTGCAACCAAAAAAAAAAATGGAAGGGAAATTTGACTCTAAAAAAGTTCTCATGTGTCCGGATCCCCAACTTCTTTTCAATGTGTTGCGATATATTGAAGTTTCAATTATTTGTTTTGTCGTTTCTTCCATCCTTCAAGTGATATTTTCCACCTATTGGAGGTTATCGTATTTATAACATGTTTTGTATATCCTTGACGTATGAATGAATGTAATGGAATTTTGTATGTAATTTTGCTCACGATGATGCGTGTTTTTTTTTAAAGTTTTCTTACTCTGTGTTATGTATCATAAATATTATAATTAAAAGTTCGATTGGAGGTTACCGTCAATGAGGCCTATTAATCTTCTGCTCGCCAGATCAAATTGTGAAGATATATGGAACACAATGTCATTTAATTGAGAATTTAGTTTCAAATAAAAGTTTATCAGTTTCTTGAGTATTATATTAATTCACAAAATAATGCCTCAGTGGTTTGCTCTTTAAGTTTTTTTGCACATTTTTACTTTGAGAATATCCGTAGTATGATATATCCATTTCTAATATTATTAATATTAAATAAAACTAATCTTTATATATAAAAATTACGTGTCACGTTGTTTCTTCGCGATGAACTCATAAACTACTGAACTGATTTCAATGAAATTAGCACACTCTGTGGTCCAACTTGAGAGATAGGATAGTTTTTATCCTGATAAGTGACACTCAATATTTTTTTTATTTCGAATTCAAAAGGAAAAAACGGAACACTTATAGGATCACTTTGTTGTCCGTCTGTCTGTCTGTCTGTCAAGACCCTTTTTCTCAGGAACGCGTGGAGGTATCAAGCTGAAATTAATACGAAATTTTCAAGTCTACTGTCCCTTTGAGCTGTGAAAAAATCAAACTTCTAAGCCACCGCAATCAAAAGATACAGCCGTTTATGCCGCAAATTTTCGACATTCGCAAGGGAATCAAACAGGGTACTTCCCGTGAACTCAGAATCTTGAAATTTGGTACGAAGCAACTTATTATGGCACAGATAACGGAAAAATTGCGAATAGCATAAATTTTTAGTTACATCATAATATAATAAAAATATTTTTAATAAATTTAAACTTATATACTTACCTACGGATTTGTTCGGAACCCTCGGAGCGCGAGTCGGACTCGCACTTGGCCGGTTTTTTTTTATGAAGGGTCATCGAAAAGGGCAGATCAACGTCTGCCTGGTCAGCTAGTTTTACAATAAGAAACACTTTTCTAACATATTAACTTCTGTCAAATATTTAAACTCGTTTAAAATTGGCCCTGCCCTGGTGGCAGAAAAAGTAGTGGATGCTGCCTACATTCTACACATAGCCTTTTGCGTTCCGTGTGTGTCGTTAGAGGTGACTATGGTAGATCCCAATAATAACCTTATTTCTTCTGATAGATAGCGGTTTAATCTGTCACGTCAGAAGTCAAATTCGAAGACCGGTAATGCGCTCGTTAATCCGCCTGCGTGTGAAGTGTGAATAAGGCTAATCCTCCCTACAACTGGATAGGCCCAGTCTGGCACTGGACAGACTGACGAAGAAGTTAATAGGTACCCAGCTCATTAGTAAAATTCCCTTGTTAAGTGGTCGTTTACCTGTGTCAGGTACACGCGTTGCTGTGGCTCGAGTCTATTTAAATTGAAAAGAAAGGTACTGTTGCTTTTACGTCCAACTGAAGTATGTAATAACATGCGCTTACATGAACGATGTGCTAATATTTCAGAGCAATCGGTGAAGAACTTTCGGAGATTTCAGATTAGATAAAAGATGTAATTTAGTCGAGATTTCAATTTCATTTCAGAAACCTCAACTCAGCAGACAAGTACACAGATCTGGGCTGGGTTTTTGCCTTGTTTATAAATAAAGAACTCGAAACTACTAACCGCAATTATGTTGTAATATATTGGCGATCTTCTTGTAAAGCTGAATTAGAAACCAGCCACAGATTGAAAGTGACGTCTGAATTATTATTAAATCTTTTAAAAATTGAGCTTCTTGCGTAGCTTACGTAATTTTATTCCCACAGTGACTTAAGTTACGCTTGCTCTTTCTCATTTTTGTCTATACTGATATTTGCTATCTTAACATTACCGAGGAGCAGTTTAATAAGTTTAAGCACATTCAATATTTATGTATTACATTTATATTTGGGTTCCGCAAATATGATTACGACTCTGAATTTCGCAAATAGTTCTAATGGCTCTCGATTCGCCGCAGGAATATTCATAATCTCTCTTTTTCGGTGAGCTGTTCAACTCATCATTATATAAAAGACTGTTGCCAGTATCTTTTCCTTACCAATGTTAAGTTCATTCGATCGTCGGTCAATCTTTCTCTCCTCTATTCCTATGTCCTTTTCCTCCTTTAGGAAATCTTTTCACTGCTATGCGCTTATGGAATTCATTTTACTCATCACATCAGTCGTGCTAAATCTCTTTATTAAAACTCGTATCGTTAAAAAATTTCAAATTGATTTGTCATGAAAAGTATCTGCTGATCAGCTGTTAATTTAGATTCTTACAACCCCACTCTTGAAAGCATCTAATAACAGACCACTTTTTCATTATTTAATTTGCAGCGCATAGGAAGCTCTCAGCAAGGGGTGTAGCCAAAGCCGCCCCTGCCTACCCCGGGCGCGACATGTGCGCTCGACGTATTATTTGTGCTTTTGAACGCCCACTCATTACGTCGCGCGGCGGATCGTAACAGAGGGGAGGATGTGGTATTGTGCGCCACCGGCGAAGTAACATTCTCAGGTCGTGATGTTCACTGCAGACATGTGCAAAACAAGTTAATTATATTCTTTGTAAAAGAAAAATTGAACTTTTCTTTTGAAATTGTTCAAGGTAACATCAAGGACTTTTGTATCAGTAAAGTTTTTAAAAAATTTAGTAAACTTAACTCAATAACAATTTTAACCAAAAATATACTTTACAATCCTTAAATCAAAATAAAATAATAATTAGCCTTTAGTATAATGATTTCTTATATTTACGCGAACACCAGTTTGAAAATGGTTAAGATGTCAATGTAACCAGAAAGAATTCCAAACACCATGCTTACCTTTCTGGTTCAGCAGTTAAAAATCGTACCCAAAAGAGCTTATTTCTATAAGTAAGATTGAGAAACCAGCACGCAATCAGCCTTACTTTTACTTTACGTCTATTCTTGAGTAAAAATTAAAATATATATGAGTTGTCACCTCTTAAGACCAAAGTAACAATACTCACCAGTAAAAATATTATCGGAGTCCCGTCTTCATACCAAAAGACATTTTTAGCCCAAGGTATTATGCCGCTGTTTTACGTTAGTGTTCTGTGCGAGCGATATCATTTCCCGGACGAGCCAGTCCATTCGGATGCTAGTACCTATGTATACCTCGTAAAAATTAAACTCTACAATGATGACGTTGCTTGTGTGTCTACCGATCCCCCGAAAATCGGAACGTATCGCGCAAATCGGAGCAACACTTGGCGACACTAACAACCATGACACTAAGTTTTGGATGGTGGTGTCTTAAAAGCTAGCGGATTGTTGCTATTGTCTTATTGTTTATATAACAGTTTCAAGAGGTTTGCGATATGTAAAAGTTTGGGTTTGGTGGACCTAGTTGGCTACAAAGATAATATATGTAAATACTCAAGTTTTTGTGTCGTTTTGACGCTGACAGAGTATATACTTGTTAATAAGTTTATTTATAATATAACCCCTTGTTTTATGTTAGATACAAAGAAATAATTCCTTAATTACGATGAAAACAAATACAAACGTGTGTAGGATGCAACAATACTAGTGCGTGACGAGGAGTGGCGCCTGCGATGCTATCGTGACGGCAAATTAACGCGTAGCATATCGCATAGCAGAACATGAACAATACAATAATACGCTACAGACTGCAGATAAATTTAGATACTTTTTCTAGCTTTGGTGTTTCACGTCAAAAATATTATGTTGATGGCCTCACCATTAAATCAGATTTGATAGACCACAAATACTCGCGAAATAACATCGATTCCTACCAAGATAGAGACGTGAGGCTGTTGAAATTAAAAAAAAGGACATCCTAATTTCCATAGAGAGGAAGGCGGGGTACCACTACCTGCTTGGAAACCTGAGATAAATATTTTTTTTAAAACTACCTATACACAAAAAAAAATCTCCTGTATCGTGGAGGCAGTTTACATACATAAAGGGGAATGCCCAATTCTGGCCATGAAACGCCCAACAATTTGCATTTGTTAAAAAATACATCTTTTTTATGGTAATTAATCGCGGTATTTATGTATCCAGAAAAGATTGCAATATTTTTTCAAAAAAAATGTTCCGAAAAGATAAAAATGAAATTAGGTAAATCCGCAAGTCATTAGATTGTAGATAAAATAAAAAGTTTTGCTAATCACAAATCTCGTTAAAAAAGTCGATTCTCTTTTTTCAATGGATTTTTTTTGGTGTCATTATTATGATAATTAAACCATCGAATTGCTAGTTGATTTACCATGAACTCTTTAGAACATAACAAAAACGCAACTGCATAATTGAACTGCTATTCTTCTTATCACTCTGATCTGTTCTTAAAAATACATTTAAAATGGAATTTACATAAATAAAACGAAACATATCTTAAATGACGTGCAGAACTTCAAGCGAATCAAAGATTATTCTTTTTTATGAAATTATAAATCGAATAAAAATCGCTATTTATCGACGTTTTGTCTGTTAATTTGCAACATCGAATCTGACAGCTAGGTCCATGTCATAATTATCAAAACTAAATAGTCACAAGTCGAATTCCTTTGCATTTGTTTGTTTTCTCGTGGATTTGTTATCTAAGCAACGAATAAGCTTTCTAAATGGACTCCGATTATTCCTCTCAACCTATTGACCACGACCTGAAAATGGATCCCGCTCCCACTTCTTACAATAACTTCTGTATGAACTTGGACTCGATATCCACTGTTAACGATGACCCCAGCTTTCACACCGGCCAGAATTCTTCCCAGCTCTCAGTAACTCATTCAAGAGGACATTTACGCTGTGTCAATTGTGGTTTAAATGTCACGAAAATACGAAGTCATTTGTTGATAAAAACTGTTCTTGTGATAATAAAAAAAAACTTTATATCTTAAATATCCGGACTTTTTTTAAACCAATTCCTTAACCATTTCGTACTTTTAATTGCATATTATCATTTCTATATGCTTTTATATGTGAGCACACATGGCCGAAGTCTCTATGAACGGTGGGCATTCCCGTTTGAGAAGGACAAGCATCCAGACTCGTAACAATTATATGTAGGCCATACAAATTATTCTTCTTCCGTCATCATCATAATCATCATCATTAAAACTCTTCACAAGTCCACTGCTGAACATAGGCCTCCCCCAAGGAATGCCACAAAGCACGGCTCTGAGCCACCTGCATCCATCGACTTCCTGCATGTCTTACCAGGTCGTCACTCCATCTAGTAGGAGGACGCTCTACCTTCGCCCGCCGCTACGGGGCCGCCACTCGAGAACAGTTTTTTCCCCATCGGTTGTCGGTTCTTCGAGTTATATGGCCGGCCCATTGCCACTTCAGCTTCTACTGCGGATATCTTCATTTCTAAGTTTATCACGCAGAGAAACTCCGAACATAGCCTTCTCCATAGCTCGCTGAGCGACCTTGAGCTTCCTCATACGGCTAGCAGTAAAGGACCACGTCTCAGACGTCATCACTGGCAACATGCACTGTTTGTACAGTCTCGTTTTCAAGTTTTGAGGTATACCGGACAAGATGTGCCATAATTTCCCGAACGCTGCTCAGCCGAGTTGAGTCCGTCGATTGACCTCTCGGTCGAAGTTGGACTTACCTAGTCGGACTATTTGTCCCAGCTAAACGTACTCGTCAACAACTTCGAACTTAGTGCTCCCAACAATAAACGGCATAGGTGTGACATGGCCTATCCGTTGGGAGGCATTATTGAGGTCATTGAGCATAGTGCTTAGGTCCTTCAGCGATTCTGCCATAAGGACTATATCATCAGCAAATCGAAGGTGAGTGATGTAGTCGCCATTGATGTTAATACCGTATCCTTTCCAGTCCAGTAGCTTGAAAACGTCTTCCAATGCAGCGGTGAAGAGTTTCGGGGATATAACGTCACCCTGTCTTTACACCTCTCTGCAGTTGGATAAGTCTCGTACTCTGGTTCTGTACTCGGATAGCCATCGTAGCATTACTGTACAAACACTTCAGCTCTTCAATATACAGACAATCAACTTGCCACCACTGAAGGGACTGCAGCACCGCCCAAATTTCGACGAAATAAAAGGATTTCTCATAGTCCACATACTCAAGACAAAGTGGCAGATTGTACTTTCCGGTCTTCTGTACAATTTGCCGAAGGGTATGTATGTGGTTATGGTGCTAAAGCCTTTTCGGAAACTGGCTTGTTCGGGAGACTGGAAGTCGTAATAACTCTCGAATACAGCACATAGACGCGGCTCAGAAGGGAAATCGATCTGTAGTTCTTCAAAAGAGCGTTGTCGCCTTTCTTGAAGAACAAGACTAACGCACTTCTGCTCCACGCCTCCGCAGCAGTGCCACCATTGAGGATGGAATTAAAGAGCTTCTGAAGGACTTCAAGTACCGGTTTTCCACCCACTTTTAGAAGCTCCGCTGTAATTCCATTCCCGCCTGGGGCTTGCTGTTTTTAAGGTGCTGGAGAGCCATTTTAATCTCGCTCAGCCTGACGTCCAGCATATCATCGGAATAGTGTCGGATAAGACTTGCTCTTAGATTAAAGAGTGTGATTGGAGAGTTTTTGTGTTCTTCTGCGGCGGGTCTTGCAAAACTTAGCTCCGACCGCATGTACAGTTTCCACGAGCTTGTCATTCATATTGTTCACTGCATTACAATCTTCTAGGCACTGAAAACGGTTTTGTAGCTCGAGCTGAAAGTTTTCGGGACTTTGGATTAGAGCACGAGGGGGACGTAGCATTGACTTCATTAGACGTGACCTCTCCAAATTAACTTATTGTTGAGTATGCCTCTCACCATTAGGTGATTACTGCCGGTTTCCACCCAGATTTTTCACTGAGTCATCACTGAATAGTTATCGTCTGGTCGTCATAATGAAGTCAATCTCATTTTTTGTCGAATCGTCGGGGCTCGACCAGGTCCACTTCCTGTAGGGCCGCTTCTGGAAGAAAGAGTTCATCATAAAGAGTCCCTCTATCTCCATGAAGGCGACCAGCTGCTGGCCCCTTGGGTTCCGTTGCCCTATTCCAAATTTCCTTCAGCTTACCGTTCTCTATTGTGCCTAGTTTTGCATTGAAGTCTCCCATTAACACCGTATAGTGTGTTCTGGAGGAATGCATGGCTCTAGATATATCCTCATACATTTCCTTCACCTCCTCATGGGGATGTGTCGGGGTTGGTGCGTAAACCTGTATGACCTTCAGCGAATACCGTTTGGTGATTCTGAATATAAGGTACGCAAACCTCGTCGACACACTCTCGATCTTTACAACGTTGTTAACGAAAGACTTGTGGATAATAAATCCGACACCTCTATTGGACAGATGGTCGCCCTCCCGGTGATAGAACAACTTGCCATATTCGAGGATTCCCATGTCCTCCCCCTCACTTCGGACCTCAGGTAATCCTATAATATTCCAGTGCAACTTGTCTATCTCTTCTTACAGCTCCAGGATCTTCTAGTCACGCCACAGGGAGCGTGCGTTACATGTTGCCAAGTCGAGTCGTCTTAGGTGGCAACTGAACCTCCACCGGAGATTCTTAGCACGTCCTGCCCCGCCGTTACCATGGTCGCCACCATAGCCAGGAATAGTGGGGCACACCGGGGACTGGGGGCCATTTATTAATGATTACTTATGGGGGGTATATTGCCATAGTTGCCACGCTTAGTGAGCTGGTTGGCAACCGTAGTTTTTGTTGTTGTTTTGCTGTTATCAGAAATTTGCTGCTGCCCATCCTCTACCTCAATTTCCCTCTGTCGCCTCTTACGAGACCCACGGCAAGATATGGGGTAATGGGTATTCTTACCCTTCTACACGGGGAACTTGTTCCGTGCGGGACTCAAAGTTAAAACTAAACCCATTATATAATATAGAACTGCAAGACTTTAAGAGGCAGTAAGTTCATTCTGCGTAAATCGTACCGAAAGTAATTATTAAAAAGCTAAAGGTAATCCCAGTTAACTTGGCATTGGGACGTCAATCACCTTACTCCCCCCGTGGTGACCATGATGTCGAGAATTAAAGAGAATTAAGTAAAATTAAACGCGAAAATATCATTAAAAATAGTTTTATACAATGTTTAGTGTCCACGTAAATATAGATATTATTATGCCGAAGAATTAGTAAAGGCCGCTGTAGCTATGCAGGACGAGGACTTCACACCTGTACAGAAATGACCCATTTTACTTAAAGCCAAGACCTTCCTAATCCGCAAAAAATAATTTTCAGGTTACTTTTATTTTATCCATACCGTTTTAAAATGCTGCAGCAAAAAGGATATTTTCCCAAGCAAGTATCGTTTGGTTCGACAGACGAAACCAATTATCTCAAACTTTTGTTAGCAGAGATGCAATAAAAATATAGACTTAAAAATGGTATAAAGTTATCATGTAGTGAATTAAAAAAACTGATTGATAACTTAGTTTTGTGACACGATGGGAACTCGTGCAAACTGCATTTTTACTTTAATTATACAATATTATTATTATAAATAATTTTATAAATTTTCGTTTTGAAAACCGATATCTCGATTTTTTTACTTTTCGTCCTGAAATGTGGCATTCCGAACTTGGCAACAATAATAGTGTTGGGTCATTATCCAAATCTAGTATAAATTTATATTAAAATAACTGATCCGGCTTGTGATGAATTTATAGTAATTAAGTAAGAATTAGAGAATGTGTGCGAGTAATGTACATTGGAGTACGTAAAAGTGAGTACGATATCTGAAGACCTAACAAATTTTTAGTAAAATTAAGTAGGTGATCAATATTAACATTCAGTGTTGCCATTTTATTACCTGTTAGAAATATGTCTCACCGCTACCACATACCTACAATTTTTATAAGTTTACCTTTGTCACTAAAAAATTAAAATGTACTAAGCATTACAAAATTAATATTTGTACAGTTCACATTAGTTTTGTACTATCTGATACAAAACGTGCTAATATTGATCCACGAGTAATGATTAATATCGCTGTATTTGCTTAAGGTGGTGCACGTTGTGAGGTCGTTTCGATGTCCTCGTTCACTTAGTACGTACTATTTCAACCGAATTCTACGTTAATAGATAGTAAATTAGCAGTTTTATATTCAGCTAAATTTTTATCTAATACAAATTAAAAATAAATAGATGTCTGATTGTAATGTTAATATAACAGCTTTTTACTAAATGCATATGAAAGTATATACGGTACTAATAACAAAAACACAATTTTTAAAATTTTTGTCTGTCTGTTTGTTCCAGTTAATCTCAGAATTGACTGGACCGATTTTGACGGGACTTTCACTGATGTAATTAGGAGTAACTTAGGCTACTTTTAGTTTAGAAAAAGAATTAAGGTTCCGCAACAAATTTTAAACTCTAAATTAAATACGGGTGAAGTCGCGGGGAACCGCTACTTTAAAATTGATTCCCCCAATTGCTGGGCAAAGGGAAGGTTATACTCATATCAAGAACTACTCGAGCTGTCAATAGTTCATTAGAATTTATTAATTTACTACAAAATGTAACGTGTTGTGTTTTTGTGAATTATAGTAAAAAAATAGTATCGATGATTGGTAACTTACCATTCATTGGACGTTAAAAAATATGAGGGAAAAAATTGAGAAGCGTGTTAAATAGAGAGAAGTGTTTTGGATATTTTGAAAAATTATTAAAATAAGAATAAACTAAAATTCGTAAAACAGACGTAAAAAGCAATTAAAAATGGTATAATATTACAATTAAGTATAATAATTAAATATATTAGAAAAAATAAACAACAGCGATTGTTCTAATGAGGATCTGGTGAAATCGGGAATCCTGACCGGGTCACAAATTCAGAGAAATGGGCACGTCGCCCTTATTTATGTTTCACGTGCTGTCATGCTCATTGTCAGGCAAACGGACAAGCCTATAAAATGCTTACTGGTCATCAAAAAACTTAAACTTTGCTTGAAATATATATTATACATTTTTAATTTATATTATTAATTATAAGAAGTAACCTTATTTCGAAGGTACACCGTAAACATTTTTCAGCCATCATTGAAAATGTTAAAATCAAATCATCAATTGCGAATTCAGAGCGCTGAACATCAAACGCGCATGCCCTGATCACAATCTAGTAACCAAGTAGGGGGCACCTACTCTATCGAAACTTTGGGATTTTCCTTAAGGAAGAAGCTTTTGGTTTTGAAAATCAATCCAGAAATCAAAAACAGCATAAGTTTAGTCATTTATAACATTGCTCTCCTGTAAAAGGGGCCCAATATACCACTACACGCATTAAATAATTCAACCGAAAAATAATTTTATGTTATTAATTTTTCACTTTTCTTTCTAAAGCTTTTGTTGGGAAGTATGAAAATGTTATTAAGGTATTTTATATACAGTCCAGATTTATGGATAAACGATTTGTAAACCCTAGCTGCAACGCGTATAAATTCTCGGTAACGCAAAGGATACGACGGTCGACCGGCGCGGCGACCGACGAGCGATGTTCGAATGTTCGAAGCGATCAGATGTAGCATTGGCTCGGGTCAACGTACGAATTTGGCAGCGCGACCTTGCCCCGTCTCACCTACATACAACAGCCACTTTTGCTTTCGACAATTTGCAAAAAAAATGAACACGATCGCGTACACTTGTGACCCCAGAGTCTACAGATACAGCTTACCCCGTTTTTATGTAGGTCATTCGATTTGCACGTTCTTACTTTCGACTTCTATTTATTTAGTAATTAGCAATATTACAGAACAACTCATTATAATAGGTAGTATATAACGATCCTTTATCTGGGTTACGCAATAATCTAGGTCACAATATCCCGCGAGTACGATTCCAAGTTCAAACGTGCACGACTCACGGTAGGTATAATATTGTTTCCACTTTTAATAATTAATTTTTGTAACTCTACTAAAATATGAAGGTACGCATTATGTGACGTACGTATATGACATATGAGCTAACTTATTAAATTATATTATACCTACTGAGTATCGTGTTTAATGTAAACAATAGCGTTACATTGACGTTTTAAAATTATATGTGTTTAAATCATAAAGCTGTATTTATGAACGCGTTAGAGAATCCTTTATTTACGAACGTAGTAGAGCCGAACAAGCTAAGTATAGAGCTATGTATAGTTGCAGCACGATGAGTCTATCGGGCTATATGATCGGCCCATTGCCACTTTAGCTTACTAATCCGTTGGGTTGCGGGTATCCTCATTTCTATGTTTATCACCCAGAGAGACCCCGAGCATAACCCTCTCCATAGCTCGCTGTGCGACTTTGAGCATCTTCATAGCGCCAGCAGTAAAAGACCACGTCTCAGTTTCATAGATCGTCACTGGCAACACGCACTGGTTGTACAGTGTAGTTTTCAAGTTTTGAGGTATACCTGACCAGAAGATGTTCTGTAATTTTCCGAACGCTGTCCAGCTGAGTTGAATCCATCGATTGACCTCTCGGTCGAAGTTGGACTTATCTAGTCGGACTATTTGTCCCAGGTAAACATACCCATCAACAACTTCGAGCTTAGTGCTCCCAACAACTACCGGTATAGGTGTGACATGGTGGACGTTATACATGATCTTCGTTTTGTCCATGTTCATCTTAAGACCTGCCCGTTGGGTGGGTTGGGTGAAACTATTGAGGTCATTGAGCATAGTGCTTAGGTACTCCAGCGATTCTACCATAAGGACTATATCGTCGGCAAATCGAAGGTGAGTGATGTACTTACATAATAGCAGCGTGAATTAGCAGAATAATGCTGCTGTTTCGTATTTGAAGTTTTCTTAATAGGAAAATCCTTTTACTATCTAGGCATTCCATCTCTGTTCACAGTAGCACAACTCTCTTGCGTTTTGACTATTAATCGACGATAGATGTAAATATTTATAAGCCATAGAGTTCACATACCATCAGGGGAAATTTGTGCTCTTTTGTCATACTATTATCCTATAAAAAAACTTATCTCGTCTCGTCGTGGGTGTCGTAAGAGGTGTTGTTGGAAAAATTAAAAATATTTCATGGCTTTCGCCAGACGGCGGTATGAGTAATAAGTAATAACCATTTTGTAAACACTAAACGCAAAATACCCAGACCGACGACGGGGAGCAGCGTTAAAGGTTCGAGATGTGACGTGTCAAGAGCCGCGACAACTATAAAATAAAACATAAATAATAAAGATAGAGCTGAGCAGTTTGACAAGCCGATGTTATATAACGAAAGTCGTGGATATCCATCTTAGTCCTCACGGGTGACAACTGACAACACATCTGCATTTTGATTCGCAAACGAGGATAAATGTAAATGTCTATATGCCAAAGCAACCACTTACTATCAGGTGGACTGTGTGCTCGTTTGTCACCCTATCCTATAAAAAAAAATATGGATGACACAAGACTGTGCTTTATGCGAGTCTTTGATGAACACCTAATCCAGTATTTCATCTTATACCGTTAATTTCTAAAACATGAATATGGCAATAAAGTTAATGTTGCGGTCAGCGGCCGAAACGTGAGAATGTTAAGGCGTTTAAAATATTTCGCCGGCTAAGCACATTTATTGTACGAATGGGCTTGCTTAGTTCAGGAACAAGGTGCGGGATAATCCGCCAACTCTCTAACGCATGTTTAAAAGATTCGGTAGTTTATATAGTGGAAGCAAGAGAACCGAATATACGATCCCAAATATCCTTGAGTAGCCACCAAAACTAAAGCTGCTTTTTCACTCGCACTAACAACCATGGGTAATCACATGAGGCGTTTAGAGAGTATAGTTTGTATGTTGAGAAAACAGATTTTTCAAGAACATTCAGTCAGTCAGTAGTGATATTTACCGTGTTTAAGCCCTCTAAGAAAATTTCCTCTATAGCTAAATTTAAAATTAAAAATGTTGTACAACCGACTTCAATATAAATTATTAAGAATAACTCAAAAACTATTTGTCAGACCTTGATCATCAAATTCATATGGGAATACATGAGAAGCACCGGCTTTGAATTAAAAAAGGAATCATCGAAATCGGTTTACCCAGAAAAAATTATGAGGTAACCCACATAAAAACAGTCCAATTGAGTATCTCCTCCTGTTTGAAGTCGGTAGAAAAGACTTCAAAGCTTTGTCACGATCTTTGCCGTATATATAACTGAGATGTGCTTCATAAATCTTAGCTGCAAAAAAAATTAATCTCAAAATTGGGTCAATTAACGAAGATGCTCCCACAGCAGTGCACAAAGGGGAGGGTATAGCTATAGTTGTGTGGAAGTTGCGGCTTCGGGATAGGGTGAGGGTGCACCTTGAGTTCTCAGAATTTACCCCACCTACACTATTAAACTCTGGTAGCATTCGCTGCAAACATAAAAATAACACTTATTTGTTTTAGCTTTAGGCTTATTTTATTCCGGATTTAACCAGAAGTACATATCAAAATTTTATCATTCGACTTTTATGTGTGGATTTTATTCAAAAAAAAATTTCTAAACGAGTTAACAGGCAGAATGCCCTAAAATAAACATTTGCACGTGCTATGAACGATTAAATGAGTCGACATTTCTATTCTACGTATGCATTACGACGTGTGACTGATATGTGCCTGGGAATGCGGGAACAAAGTAATAAAGCGTTTGGAAGACAGCAACAATAAAGACGTAAAATCATTGCCCGCCTTAGAGTACGTGTGGTGAATGTCGTGCGGCTCGAAATAATTAAAGTAGTGACCGTCCGACGGTCGGTCAGTGCAGCGACGCGACGCGTTGCGTCACTGCACTGGACCGGCAGGCAGGGCATTGCACCTTGCGCGTAGAGTCCCGCCCCGCACTGCCGACCCCTTCGCACGCCTATCTTCGTGCTATCGATCGTAACCAGCCATACAACAGCTGATCGTCATTAAATCCCCCCCCCACGTAATCTCTGTCTCGATGAACTCACCATCACACTTTACGATATGGTAGCCGTGACTTATGTGTAATAGTTCAGCATCTAATATCTATGAGTTGTTCCTAAAATGAAACGATGCGGTATCTGTAAGGTCCGTTGGAATGCACAATTTGTTGTATTGTAGTGTTCGTTAGATATTGTATGATGATGCGTGGCGGTTTGCTGCGCCTACTTCGCTACTAAGATTATTTTAGTAATAAGCATCAGCATATGCTGATAGCATGGAACCACATTGTTTTTTTATTTAATATTATATCGTTAATACTATCTTAACCAATGTAATGACAATTAATTATTGTTACAGTGGCGTGGCGGTGCTGAGTCCGACGGAGAGTGGCGGGTGCAGCAGCAGCGATATCACCGAGCCAGGCTCGCCACGCAGTCCCGAATCGTCGGGCGAGGAGGGCGCGAACGCGCGTATGCCTCCCTGGGCGAGCGAGCCGGCGCCGGGCCCGAGGCGCCTCGCGGCCCAACCAGCGCCACTGCGCCGCCCGAACCATCCTAGCCACCGCCGCATCACTGAGTACTTCAACCACAAAATGAAGCCACATAATGGCCTCAAACGCGATGTGGTCTTATCCAACGATGACAAGAAGAAGTGCTTACCAAAAAACGGGGTCACTCACGACCTCGAAAAGTACATCTCCTACTTATCCCAAACCCTTAGCCCCAAAGTATTATTAGATGTTGGAAAACAAGCTGATATGCGGAAGCCAATCATTCAACCTGCCAATAGTACTGTAGACACCACTAGTAAGGACATAGATCTCAGTAGAACAGCCGGTCAAGCCAGAGGTGTGCTTGATTACTGTATACCTAAAGATAATAAAGAGAGGATGCACACAACAATGAATGGCTTTGTTGACATTCGACAGGCAAAAGAATCAAAGAACAAAGACATAGTTTCCACGGGGCTTCATAATAGCATGGTTGATAGCAAAAAACACAGCTTCGAAATGAAGTCATCAAAGGATTCATCTGCCAATGGAATTTTGAATACCGGTAAACAGAAGTCTTGTGCTGTTAAACGTAAAATTTCGATTCCGGCCGCTAATGACTTGTTAGGAATTAGAATAGCACCGGCCACATCTGATTGTCAGTATCCAAAAAAGATTACCGCCTCAAAAGCTGACAATGCAAAGATGAATGGAGTGGTGAGCTCTACCACTAAATTAGACAATGGAATGAACGGGGTCACGCGTGGTTCGAACAATTTAAACTTAAACGTCACGCCTAAACTCGCAACGACGAAGAAAGAGCCGATAAAGAAGATCGCATCATCGCAAAAAAGAACTAATCGAAAGTCGTCAGCATGTATTGCGAACAGTAAGAACTTAACATGGTCTAAAGCGAACAATTTGAAGCAAGTACAGCTCCAAAAACAAAATTGTTCCAATTCAGTACAAAGCACTCCGGTGAAAAGCATTCCAAGCGAAGCGAACGCTGCACCAAATATGAATATTCCAAACGGCGTTCGACAAGTTTCTATGGCAGTAAATAACGGCTTAGGCAATTTGAACGTACCTGTTACTAATTTTCAAAATTGTCATCCAATTAATCTTCAACACCCGCAATCATGCAACGGCACGGTGACATCCACAAACCTGGCATCCTTTGTAGCAGTGCCTCATAATGTAATGCTTACTACGCTAAGGATACCACCAAACGGTATACCTGCACAGACATTAAATCAACAAAACGGTATGACTTCCTTCAATCGACCAAACGTCAACATGTCTTCTAGTCCGACAAAACTTAACGGCCAGTTTGTATTTCCCTTTGTACAGAATATAAACGGTACTGTCGTTCAAATACCCAACCTCATGGCTAAAATGTCGAACTTCGTATTGCCTCAAACTGCACAGCTGACGGCTCAAAGGCAAGATCATATGCCTAATCAACAGGGGGCTCAGATTCTTATTAATGGAACACTTTTAAAATTAACCAATACTATGACGTCTCCATATCCTAATGTTAACAAAGCGTCCTCAGTTACAAATCAATCAATGCCAAGTATGAATAAAAATGTATCAGGATTGCAAGCTGTTGGAATGACAGTTCAGCCGAAAACAAATTACACAGTTAATTTAAGTCATCCTGTATTAGTGCCACAACCCGGATTCATTGTTACGTCAGTCCCAAATCTTAACGTGAAGGAAACTTGGAGCTGTTCAAGTACAAATCCAGCATCGTCTTCTCAAACGACATGTTTGAATCCCCTTGCTCATCATCCGCCGCCATTGGTACCGAATTTCACAACGCAAGCTCTGCACCAGAGTAGTATACCAATTCCTCCAGTGAAACCACCCGACAATCCGATCCAAGGAACAGACCCACCTAGCAGTACGGTAAAAGAGCCTGAATTTATGGAAGGTAATAATCAAAAATGTGATATTCCCTGGCTGTCAAAAACTGTAAATAATAATTTTGTTTCATTGGATTCGAACAAATTAACTTCAAGGCCTTTTGCTCAAGTGAGTAGTTTGTCTGAAAAATTAGAGGAATTGGCACAAAACAAAATTTGCGGAATGAGTGGAGAAAATAAACTTATCGAGGAAGAAACATCTAAGTCAAGGAAATTAATGACGTTAGAAGAAAAAAAAAAGGTAGACGAAGTAGCGAGAAGAGAAGAGACAATATTTACACAAATAACAGTTTTGAAGGATGTTACGTCAAACGTAGAAAGCTCTGTTATAGAAGCCAACTTCTGCAGTACAACTACGGAGTCGTCAGAATCAGGAATAGGTACCGACAAGTCGATAGACTCGCCTAGTGACTCGCAAACGAGTAAGGAATGTGACGACGATTCATCTTTATCATTAAGTATTAGTGTTTGTTCATTGGATGCGCAGAATTGCCAGAAAAGTCCGATCTTAAAGCAGCCGAAAACGTTACGATTTCCGCCCAAGAGTAATATTAAACCGCAGAACGAAAAACGGACGCCTAGCACAGATACTACAGTGACCGTCTGCCTGTGGGAAAATTGCAAGAGGGAGTTCGAAAGTGATACTGATCTTTTAGAACATTTACAGGTTAGTTCTAACTTTTTAATGTTTTAAGTATGTATTGTATATTTAATAGTAATAAAATATATTTTTTAGTCTTGATCGTTATCTTTTAAAAGTTAAAAATTACCGTAGACTGAAATATAATTGCAAATAAACAAATAAGCTGTGATGAAACTCCTTTCATCTGCCAATTACGACTCTTTTTTTACGGTTCCAGTCGGTCCACGTTGAATCGCAAGCGGGACAGGAAAACTACGTATGCCAGTGGGAACAGTGCAAAGTACGCGGCAAACCGTCGTGCTCCAGGCTATGGTTGGAGCGGCACGCACTCTCCCACGGCGGCAACAAACCCTTCAAATGCATCGTCGATGGCTGTGATCGGAGATTTTCCACACAGGTACAATTACGTTCCTTGAAAATTTCTATTACAGGATCCAGAAGACACATCGCCAAATCGAATCCACGATAACACTATCGCCGCTTAGACTAAATGGTGATGGTTTATATCGTTTTGACGGTTTTTCGTGTTGGTTCATTTGTTATACAAGTACCTAGTCCTAAAATTTTAGTTTTTTCGAATTATTTGATACGGACCTGTTAGTTGTAAAAGCTCTGTTTTCTTGGTGCGTGTTGTTTTTATTTTTAAATAAATTCGTTTATTATCGTACTCTTCAAATCACGTCTGATCAAAGGTGATTGCATCACGTGTTCTTGAAGAGTAATCGTTTGATTGCGATTTTCGTTAAAAATTTATCGATCTACAAATATTGTTGATTTGAATATGTCGTCAGGTTTTTGCAATGTGTCGTCTTAACTTTTTGCATTCAGTTTCTTCTTATCCAAATCTACACCTTGAAATTAACGATGTAATTCAATCACTTGATATGCGGCACCACACTAATAGGTTCATAAATGAAATTGGTTAATAACATAAAGTGTCCACTGTCTCTAAAAGGAACCATCGAAAACTTGTCATTATGCTGTTAAATCTCTAGTAGTGATGTTGCCATACTCGTGGATTTGATTTCGAGAGTTCGAACTCTGCAATATAAATATAGAACGATAAACTTGTGTTATGTTTTCTTTCCTAAGGACAAAGAAGAAACCACTGCGACCTGGTCACACTGTACGCAACTTAGTGCAATCTACACCATTTTATTTTGTTTTGTATCGTTCAATAAATTAATTTATTGTTATTGGGATATTAAAACATGTGTCAGTCTCAGTCTCGTGTTTAATAAAGTTTGATTCCCAATAAATTTATTGTGCGATATAATTTTACTTTTATTTTGAACCACTTCGATGGGAGCAACAGAATGAGTAGTGTCAACTGCTAGTTCATACAGGATAAATAAATCAAGTATTGTGTTAGAATTAAGAAATAACCCTGTAGTGAAATAATTTTGTCTACTTATACTATTAAACTAACAACATTTTATCATTCTTCTTTTATCTTAAGTTAAAAAAAACCAAAATTAATTTATTTCGTATTATGCAGAATCAATATGTGCACAAAAACAATCTCGTTATAAAATTCTCATGTTATGTCTTAACATAATGTTAAGACATTATATTAAGATCTTCTCTCTTAAATTAAATAAAATATATTCAAAATTCACTACATTTTTTTTTGTCGCGATTAGTTCATTGCATCATCATTATTTCTTGGAAAACTAAATTAAGAATATCTTTTCTTCAATAAATAATTTTAAAAATTCGTGTAGTAAATTAAAAAAAAACAATAATATAATTTCTTTGATTGATCATAACTTGAGAGATTTGTCTCTGACTTACCACCCGACATACTAAATCTCGCGCTGCTTTCACGATATAATGAATCTACCGCCATTTATTGACTGCTATAGTTATAACTATATATATATATATATATATATATATATATATATATATATATATATATATATATATATATATATATATATATATATATATATATATATATATATATATATATATATATAATAAATAAATATATCATTCGTTATAACGAACTCTATAATATATTATTACACAGAAGTTCTCATAACTTTCTTTAGACCCTTTATGAAATCATATCTTTTATAGTCTAGAAATTATAAAAAAATCATTTATAAGTAATCAATTTTAACATGAACATAATGGGTTACGATGTAAATATACCACTGTTCGCTACGTATATAGTGAACGGCGTTAAGTCTTTATTTAAAAAAAAAACTTAAAGCTAATTTAATCATTACAAATTACAGACTCTGCTGGAGAGGCACGTCAATAACCATTTCAACGAGGCGTCTCCCAACAGCAGCGGTAGCAAGAAAACGGCCGACAGCTCAGCAAAACTCATAAGACGCAATGGCAAAAAGCTGCGGTATAGGCGACAACCATGGTCGGGTAAGTGAGATTACGTTAAATGATAAAATCCATTTAATAGACCCATATCTTACAACATGAAAGTAAAGAGCCAGTACTCGGTATACGTCCATTTCTGAGAGATTTATTCAGCAAGCATTCCGATATCAAAACTTTTCGTTTTTACTTTTTACTATGCACACAAAAAAAGCAAACTAGGGCTGTAAAACTGCCATTTGCTAGACAATGCGCACTCATTTCCATCGTGTTGTGTTGTGGTTGCCAAAAAATGGAACTGAAAACGCTGTAACTATTTTAATTTTTTTTTAATTTCCTTAAAATTGATAAAATAATTTAATAATCCAAAAAATGGGATTGTATTTCATTTACCTATTTAAATTGGATTTTTTACCATCAGAACCGTCATCATAAGGGACTGGTTGCGATAGGTAGGTGACCACAATACATGTTTTAATAATGCAAAAATGTGATGTTAATTAATTTTCCATGCCTATTTTAAATGGATGACCATCAGAACCTTCATTATACGGGACTAAGTACTTGGGATAGGTGACAACAGTACAAAATATTATAACAATCGAATAACGGAATTGTAATTTATTTTCTATGCCTGTTTAAAATTGATGTTTTACCATTAGAACTTTCCTAATAAAGGACTACTTGGAATAGGTGACCGCACTATATAATGTTATAATAATACAAAAATTTGATTGTAATTCATTTTCCATGCCTGTTAAAAATGGATGTTTTACCATCAGTACCTTCATAATAAAGGACTACTTGGAATAGGTGACCGCACTATATAATGTTATAATAATCCAAAAATTTGATTGTAATTCATTTTCCATGCCTGTTTAAAATGGATGACCATCAGAACCTTCATCATACGGGGCTAAGTACTTAGGATAGGTGACAACAGTACAAAATATTATAACAATCGAAAAACGGAATTGTAATTTATTTTCTATGCCTGTTTAAAATTGATGTTTTACCATTAGAACTTTCCTAATAAAGGACTACTTGGAATAGGTGACCGCACTATATAATGTTATAATAATCCAAAAATTTGATTGTAATTCATTTTTCATGCCTATTTAAAATGAATGTTTTACCATTAGAACCTTCGTAATAAAGGACTACTTAGAATAGGTGACCGCACTATATAATGTTATAATAATCCAAAAATTTGATTGTAATTCATTTCCTATGCCTGTTTAAAATGGATGTTTTACCATCAGTACCTTCATCATAAGGGAACTGCTTGTGATATTGAATGTTTCGATTCGTTCACTGATCTTACTGTTGAGGATGACTGAGATATAAGTCATGGTGGCGTTGGTATTCTGTTTAATTGACATATGCAACACACACGAAGCTATGGATGATATAATGATAGCGGCTTAAGAGAATCTATCCTCCCATTTTGTGCGGTGGGTGTGGTAAAAGGCGATTATGGGAAATGCTATAAAATCTATCCTTCTTATATATCTCCTTTATTTTATAGTTCGGATTATTTTCAAATTGTCGCAGAGATGGAAAATCAATCAAGATCGATCAAGGCATTTAGTATTAGCTTTCATGTATAGTGTATGTAGTCTTAGGAATTTACAAATGTATACATTTCCGATTGTTCGGTGTCGTTATTACGTTACGGTTGTGTGTATCAGTGTGAATTTTCAGCGCGCATGTTCGACTTCTTCGACACGGGCATCATGGAGGGTCTCGCTTGGCGGCTGTCGCGCAGCACTCGCTGGCGGCTGGGCGGCGCGTGTCCGCTGCGCGAGCCGCCGGGCCGCCACACGCTCACGCTGCACGCCTCGCTCGCCGCCACGCGCTACAACGCGGCCGCCGCCCGCACCGAGGCGCTGCTCACCTACTACCCGCCGCACGTGTAAGTACACGCACACACACACACACACACACACACACACACACACACACACACACACACACACACGCGCACACACACGCACACACAAACACACACAACATATACATACTCACGATTACTACATCATTTCCATAACACACTCAATAATTACTCTTAACGTGTTTATGAGATCGCTGACCAACTCTTAATTAAATAGCTCATCAAATCATTATGAATCACTGCGTCAATTCGTCAACTCATTTTGTAATCATAAAATAGGCCATGAACCCATGAGATAGTTTATGATTTCATTTGTGAGTTAGTTTGTTATGGAATAATGTAATAAACTGTGAAGTGCTCATAAGGTAACTCATTCATTTATTTATGAGATTATTGAGTATTTGTATAACATTTTTCTTTTCAATTTTTGTATTGCGAGTTGACTTATCAATTTATTATAAGATGAATTCCATAAAAAACATTTTGTATTTCGAACTCATATTATTGTAACGATTACAAACATAATATTATATTTCAAGTCTCCTTTTTCCGTGTCACCTTTCCTACGTGATTTATGAGATTGCTCATGTTTCGATTATTGTACTCATGTACCTCGGTGTCTGTCCCATCTATATACGTTTATAATGTACTTGGTATAAATTACAATGTGATGTTATTCAAATATTATTTAGGTTCAAATCATTTATATAAACAAAAGAAAGATATGGCATTATATGTATACTCTAAATTGGACTTTGTGCACTCCGAATACAATCGTAAGTCGTATGACCCAAACCCATACATATTAAGAAAACAGAAATAAAACTTACTCTAACCGTAGTGCGAGCGAGATGTCTATGTGACACCGAAACACGCTCTAAGAAGTGGCACCGATCCGCAGTAACATGATAGTACGTCAGTTACACGTAGTTTTCTTGGTCCACTTTTTGTGGCTGAATATCGTATTTTTTCATTTTGTTGTTTTTATCAATGGTCCAAATATGTAGATATCTGAGATATGTGTGAGGGCATAGAACTGAAAATAGTAATATGTAGTATCCTTTTTCTTTATGCATTTTGCCTGCGTTTCACATCATAAGCCCGATTCAGAAAAGACATTGAGAAGCAGGTGTACAATGATTAAAAATTAATAAATGTACCAGCACGACCAATTCCTTTAGTTACAGGTTGATTTTGATGCTTGATGGTAATAAACACTTTTTATGCAAGTATATTCTGTACTTGCATAAAAAGTTCAGAAATTGGTCTAGTACCAACTTCTTAATTATTTGCATATTTTATCATTTCGGAATACATTATTCTCTTATCAAGTTATTCAGAACATTACTCACCACACACACCATACATAAAACATTAAATCTTCTCAAAGAAATAAATGGAAAAGGTTTATGTCTAAGATCTATTTTTTTTCTTTAATAAATATAGTTTTTCCTATCTATTATAGCCTTATTGACAAAATCTGATGTTAAAGTTACTGACGAATAATTCATAGTAAAACAATAAATTTTATAATACTTTCGTTTGTACCACACAAATATGAGGTATTCAGGTCCCTACCTATGAAATTGCCGTTTTTATACTGAGTTAGTTTAAAGTTTTTATTTGATTTGAAATTGCAAATACAAATTAATATTAAAATATAGCATAAATAATATTATAAGAGTTACAAAAACATAACATAAAGAACAATTTTAATTTTGCGCTGTGAATTAATGAAAAAGAAACATTGATTATAAGCTGTAATGATCTAATGATAACAGGTCATAGACATAAAGTTATTGTATTGTCCGAATTTTATAGAATAGGGGTGACAAACGGGCACACAGTACAGCTGATGGTTTGTGGGTGTTGTGGCTCATAGACACCTACATATGTCCTTGATTAAGAATCAAAATGCAGTTGAGCTGTCACCCCTGAGGACTAAGATGGCATGCCTCGTTTCCAGTAAAAAGGTCTCCGGTTCTCTACACTCACCATACAAAACACAGCAGCATTGAGCTGCTATTTTACGCCGGTATTCCGGGAGAGTGTTATCCTTGCCCGGTTGAACCGACCCACGACCGACCACGTATACTGGTTCCGATTACTCAGACGTCTGGAAGTGGTTGTAAACTGAATTATAAAATTGCATATATTTCAATACAAACGGAAATTTTATACGTAATCATAATAAATATAACCTGCTTTAAAATATAGTATAATTTTATATGACTACGAGTGTGTGTCTGCATGATTTATGAGATTATTAAGTTATGTTCTTGTGCTTAGCTTGGGAGTAGCTATTACAGACGATTTGTAGAAATATATACCTATTTAAGAGGACAGCTATATGCCATTATTGATCATAATTACTATTATAGCAAACAAATCACTTGCAATGTAATCTGGATCGACTGTGGAAAGTTTTTAACCAATATACGGTTATATTGGTTAAAAACTTTCCACCTAGTGTTTCTTTCCTAATCGAATCCTAGCGTTATTTATTAAATAAACATTTTAAATATTATGTGTGTAATACAAATAATATTTATAAAAATATATACTATGTACTATTTGCTATTACTAATATACTATTTTAAAATGATAGGATGTTTTTCTTATTATTTATTTCTTTGACTAATTCAAATAAAGTATGAATACATTCCAAGATAAACTTTTCCGGGAGGAAAACCGGCAACGAGGTTCGCCACCCGTCACGTTCTGTCCCCCGAAGGGGCGGAAAGTGGATTGCGGAAGCCCGTCTGGCTACATTGAATGTATGTGGAGGAATGAATGATAAGATGGATGAAGTATGCGAAATGATGTATGATAGAGGAATAGACGTGTTATGTGTAAATGAGACGAAACGGAAGGGAAAGGATGCCACTACACATGGCATGTATACCGCGTACTGGTCTGGTGTAGGCGAGACCGAGCGGGCATGCCAGGGAGTCGGTATCATCCTTTCAGAAAGAATGGGTCATTGTGTGAAAGAGTATGAATGTGTAAAGCCGTGACTGCTATGGATACGAATGAAAGTGGGCTTAAAGAAGTCGTTTGTTCTAGGGTCTACGCCCCAGACATGTCTAAGCCCACTTATATCCGAGAGCAGTCTTGGGAGTTGGTAAGGATGGTGCTAATGAAATGCAAGGTGAATGAAAATATTGTGATATTAGGAGATTTTAATGGAAGGGTTGGGGTGAGGAGGCTGGGTTATGAAAGGATATTGGGAACGTTTGGTGATGAAAGTATAAATGAGAATGGTGAAAGCCTTCTCACCGTATGTGTGGAAAAGAATCTTTTTGTGACGAACACTTTCTTTCGTCATAAGAAGATTCACACGTATACATGGGAAAGAGGTGATGATAGAAGTATGATAGATTTCATTATTGTTGAAGAAAGAATGAGGAGCGCGGTGGTAAATACAAGGGTTTACCGGGGCTCTAACGTAGGGACGGACCATTACTTGGTCTTATGCTCAATTAATGGTCTTTTCAGACGTTGGAGGCATCGGACATCTGTGTCTACCACTGCGTTACAGTGTATAAGAACAGAGAGGTTACAAGATGAAGGTGTGAAAGAGAAGTTCAAATGTAGATTGAGAGAAAATATATGTGGTATGGCTGAATTGTGCATGAATGATTTATACTTGGAGACTGTGCGGTATAATGTGAAGAAAAGTTTTGGTGGATGCAGCTACCGAAGTATGTAGTGTAAGTAAGAGAACGAATGAAAGAAAAAATAACACGTTATGGTGAGATGATGAGGTACAGATGGAAGTTGAAGCAAAGAAGAAAGCATGGCTAGATTTACTAGCAACCAAGGCCAGTAATTCTAGCAGTATGAATGATGATATTGAAAGGAAAAAGGCAGTCTTTAGACATCTAAATAAGAGAGTAAAAGAAGTACTTGAAATGAAAAAGCAAGAAAGAACGGATAAGAATGATAGAAGAATATCGGATAACTTCCAGGCAAACATTAAAATGTTCTGGAAACTCGTAAGAACTGCCAGGGGACATTCAAAACAGCCTAAAATTAATGCTATACGAGACCAGAATGACTGTATTCTGAATGACTAAGTTTTGAGTTTAAGGAGATGGAAGGAATACTTTGAAAGCGTGTTTATGAGTGATGAGATGTTTGAATTAAATGAAATAAAAATTCCGAAAGAAGAGGAAATAGATAGAGATATAAGTATAGATGAAATAATGAAAGCAAGGAAAAGTATGAAAGCAGGTAAGGTAGCCGGATATGATAGATATCTCTCGAAATGCTAAGGGCTGGAGAGGATGTGGTTGCAGGCCTACTGTTGGCCTGCTGCGGGCCTTGTTTAATTTCTGTTGGGAATTGAAGCGGGCACCGGAAGACTGGTGCAAAGCCGTTATAGTCTCAATACATAAGGGAAAGGGCTCGCAGCAGGACTGTAAAAACTACCGTGGCATCAGCCTTCTTAGCATTGTGAGAAAACTGTATGCTAAAGTACTAATTGAAAGAGTTATGAAAGAAACTGATGGAAAAATGTGGGATATGCAAGCGGGATTTAGAAAGGGAATGGGATGTACGGATCAGGTCATTTCCATGCGCATGGTCGCGGAGAAGTTTATGGCCAAAAATCAAAAAAGCTTTTCGTGCGTTCATGGACTTGGAGAAGGCTTATGACAGAGTGGACAGGGCTGTGTTATGGCAAACACTGAACTCATTTGGGTTGAGCGCTGGGTTGATACAGGCATTGTAGTCTCTGTATAGGGACTCTAGTGCTTGTGTCAGGATCAGCGGGGCCTACTCGGGCTGGTTTGGCATCCATAAAGGTGTCAGACAGGGCTGTGTGGCTTCCCCGTGGCTGTTCAACCTATTTATGGACAGTTGTTTGGAAAATTTGAAAGCAGAAGAATGCGGGTTAAGAATGGGTGAGTTAACCGTCAAATGCCTTTAGTACGCCGATGATCAAGTCATACTTGCGTCGTCGGCAGCCGAGTTGCAATTGATGGTTACATTGATGAACAGGACATTAAAAGAAAAGGGAATGAAAGTGAACGCAAGTAAGACAAAAGTTATGGTTTTTGAAAGAGAAGAAAGTAAAACGATATGTGAAATAAGAATAGAAGGGGAGTTGGTTGAGCAAGTAGATGAGTTTGTGTATTTGGGATGTGTGTTTCGCAGGGATGGTAGATATGATAAGGATATAGAACGACGAGTGAATGCAGGAAATAGAGTGAATGGGGCTCTACACCCTATTGTGAAAAGTCAGAATGTGTCCAAAAAGGCATGTATGGCAATTCACAATGCTGTGTTAGTACTTACTTTAATGTATGATAGTGAAAGTTGGTTGTGGCAGAAGAATCACGAGAGTAGAATAAATGCTGTAATTAAGCGGTCATTAAGGAGTATGTTAGGGATGAATCTGAATGACAGAGTGAGAAATTGTTTAATAAGAGAAGAGTGTGGTTTGCAAGATGATGTTGTGACCAGGATTAAGAAAGGAATGCTTCGGTGGTTTGGTCATGTAGAAAGAATGAATGAAGAAAGAGTGACAAAGCAAATTTATGTTGCAGAGGTGAGCGGCAGAGTCGGAAAGGGTCGCCCTAGGCGAAAGTTCATCGACCAAATTGGCGATATATTGAAAGTGGCCAAATCAAGAGTACCTTTAACCGACGAGCGTGTATGCGTAGGTATATGGATGTGGAGGAAGCGAGAGAGGTGTGTCAGGATCGTGCCAAATAAAAGTCCATAGTCTCTGCCTACCCCTCTGGGTGACAGGCGTGAGTGTTTATATATTTTATATATATTATATATATATAAAAACTTCAAATGGAATTTTTGTAAGAATCCATCTTCAAAAAACCCTTTTATCCCATTACAGTTTACTGCTGAAGATATCTTTAAGAAATTTCATGTCGTCGACTAATACCTACCATAGATGCCATTCTTCGCAGGCAATTTGGCGACCAAACATGGTACCTGTTACCTGGTTTAATTGTTGTCTTATTTACCTCTTACGATGCCTATATAAAACATGGGTTACTCGAGCTCGAGCCCAAAAAGCTGGCAGTACGCATTAAATAATCAAATAAGTCAATTTCACAATAGTTATTATCAAAAAATGTGTTTTTCAGGTAAGAATTGTTTTATGGAGTTATACAGATTTAAAGAAACCCTATAGAATTTTACGAGTGCTATGAAGTACAATACATATTATAATAAGATGCGATTTGACCCTTCGTTGTGTCTAGACTATGATATTCTCTATAATAAGTAACGGACATATTTGATGATTAAATTTATTATAAAGCTACAAATATTTATAATAATTTAAGCATTTGAAATTTGCTGTGCAGCCCAGTTTTGTTTATAAGTTCTTAAAAATCAGGTAAACAACAGGTGGGTGCGGTAAATTTAATGTTATGTCAGTTACTGACATTTATATGCAACAATATCATACAATCAGTATGTGTACGGTTTTTCCTATTATATTCGTTATTTGACAATCGCCTGGGTATATTACTTTAATAGCATTATATAACAATTCTATAATAGAATTATGTAACAATAAAAATAATATAGCCAGGTGATTATCAAATAACTAATATTATATACAACATTTGTGATTAAATAAGAAAGCACACAAATTACAGTTCTTAAACTTAATTTATGAACTCTTTAACACAGAGATATTATAGTCTCAAAGTTCCTGCCCTCTCTACTTGCTTTGTATTGTAGAATGTTACTGTACTTTTTGTGCGTTCATGGACATGGAAAAGGCTTACGACACAGTGGACAGGAATGTGTTGTGGCAAATATTGAACTCATTTGGGTTGAGCGCTGGGTTGATACAGGCATTAAAGTCACTTTAATGCTTGATCAACGGGGTCTACTCGGACTGGTTTCTCATGCATAAACGTGTCAGGCAGGGCGGTGTAGTTTTGCCGTGGATATTCAACCTATTTGTGGACAGTTGTTTGGAAACTGAAAGCTGAAGAATGTGGGTTAAGAATGGGTGAGTTAGCCGTGAATTGCTTTTTTTGCGTAGATGTTCAAGTCATGTTTGCTTCGTCGGTGGCCGGATTGCAAATGATGGTTACATTAATGAACAGGTCATTAAAATAAAGGGGAATGAAAGTGAATTAAAGTAAGACAAAAGTGATTGTTTTTGAATGTGAAATAAGAATAGAAGGGGACAATGGATGAGTTTATGTATTTGGGATGTGTATTTAGCAGGAATGGTAGATATGAGAACGACGAGTGAATGCAGGAAATAGAGTGAATGGGGCTCTTCACTCTATTGTGAAAAGTCAGAATGTGTCCAAAAAAGAATGTATGGCAATGCACAATGCTGTGTTGGTCCCTATATTAATGCATGGTAGTGAAAGTTGGGCGTGGCAGAAGAAGCACGAGAGTTGAGTAAATGCGGTAGTTAAGGATTATAGTCGGTAGGCTGAATTTGCTGAAAAGTGTAGTTTGCAAGATGATGTTGTGACCAGGATTAAGCAAATCTATGTAGCAGAAGTGAAAGGCAGAGTCGGGAAGGGATGCCCCAGACGAAAGTTAATCGACCAAATTGACAATACATTGAAGATGGACCAGATAAAGATTTTACCCTTAACCGACGAACATGTATGCGTAGGTATATGGATATAAAGGAGGCGAGAGAGGTGCGTCATGGTCGTGCCAAATGGAAGTCTGCAGTCTCTGCCTACCCCTTTAGGTGACAAGCGTGAGTGTTTATGATAATGACGATGAATGTTACTCAGGATAAAAAAAAACTACTATAGAATAGAGTAGTTTTTCTTTTCTTTGATTTCTCTCAATATAACAGACTCAACGCCTCCGTTAACATTTAATTATATTATTTAATTTAAACATTTACTCTGCAATCATGATATAATCAATTATCATAGCATATCTCGGAATATTTCTTACGCCATAATTATACGTACGCATTTCTTATATTTGTTATTTGACAATCACCTGGGTATATAATTATCAACAAGTTGGTGTATTATATAATGTCGATAGTGCATTTCTCTTAATCGCCTCATATTTCAATATTTCATATTACAATACGAAATAGTCAACAATGTAGGTAAAAACTTAATTATTATTTATATACCTACTATATGGTTTGGATACGTAAAAAGAATGAATGAGGAGAGTGTGACAAAGCGAATTTACGATGCAGAAGTGAGTGGCGGAGTAGGTAAGACGAAGTTTATTGACCAAATCGGTGATATATTGAATATGGGCCAAATTTAGTTAGTTTAGTTAAAAAATGTGATAACAACATATGGATTTGCGACGTGATCCTTTACTGCTGGTCGTATAAGGAAGCTGAAGGTCGAATGAGTTATTGTGACGGCTATGCTCGGAACTTCTATGCGTAATAGACTTTAATACCATATATAAACCAGAGTAACCGACATCGCCCAACGGGTTAGTAAGTTGGAATGGTAATATCGGCCGGCCATATAGTTCGAAGAACCGACAACCGATAGGGAAGAAAGGTTCTCGAGTAGCAACCTCGTACTATTAAGCAAAGTGTTGGGCGGCTTTCTGCTGGAGTGAGTGAGAACCAACGACGAGTGGATGGTAAAAGACGCAGGAACTCAATGGCTGCAGGTGGCTCAGGATCATGCTTTGTGGCATTCCCTAGGGGAGGTCTATTTTCAGCAGCGGGCGTGTGATAGGTTATGATGATGATG
Source organism: Parnassius glacialis (assembly GCA_033319125.1). Classification (NCBI taxonomy): domain Eukaryota; kingdom Metazoa; phylum Arthropoda; class Insecta; order Lepidoptera; family Papilionidae; genus Parnassius; species Parnassius glacialis. Next base: position 11,358,057 of record JAVANC010000006.1, read on the forward strand.
ATGTAAAGAAGCGAACAACCGTATTTCAGGATTTTTTCTGATCAGGCTATAATAAATGTATTGTTGTTGAGTCTTTATTTATGCTCATAACATTATGCTAATTTATAATAGCTTGATTAAATAAAAAATAATATTTTACATGTAGTATTATGATATTTAAGTAATCAGATGTTGCATATTAATGTCAAATATGAAATATTTAAATTTAAATCAATTGTCGACTTTGTGCACGGAAGTACATTAGTAGTTTTCTGTTAGTTCTATGAACACCATACTTCATAACTTTAAGTTATATTGTTACTTAGCCGTGGTCAATCATTTTAATTTCTAATTTGCTACTAACCACTTACATTCGTTTTAGATGACACGGTGTAGATGCAGATAGCGGCTTAAATTTTGAGCAGGGAGAAATAGTAATGTGGGTACATTTGCACATGTACACTTCCGTGCTGCAATCGTGAACATCCAATTGACGACGGTAGTTAATTGACGAACGAATCACGTGAAATAATGAACACGATTCTTGACCCGAGCCTTTGTACCTTAGCAAAGAGACCCATAAACCGACTAGTGCGCAGATCAAGGTTGTGCTCACGATTCTTGCCGCTATCTGTACTTAGTTGAGGATCATGTGCATGGAATCAAAATAATAATTAAACGTAGTGTACTGTGTGATAACTGTATCTTACAATGCACACGTTTTTCGATACTTAGCCTTTGAATGTATTAGGCCCTAAAATATATATTGACCTTCTTCATCAATATGTCTTAACCATACTCCAAGTTTGGTAGAACATTAATTGCGTAACGATTTTAAAAATATCTCATTTTTATTTAATGTACGCAGCTGTTATAGTAGTTTCAAGTGGTAGTGCCCGTGTTATATCTTTTCACGTGAAATGTTATTGATTTTTAATTTATTTTTGCATATTACTCATTAGAGGCTCATATACATTCTAAAGTTCAAAGGAAATTTAAATTAAAAGCAAATAAAATAATTGGAATTAAAATATAAACCATGCTATTGGTCCTCCTGGTGTAAGAACTGGCTGTCACTTTGAAAACTATACCTGAGGAAAATTAGCAACTGACTAAGTCGTTTGGCTATCAAAAATGGTATTTTGTCTCATATATGTTGAAGAATAAATCTTTAAATTCTAGTCTTGTAAAAGTAAGTTACGGAAAACTACCACCCTTACTAGTGCTACTATCATTAGGCTCATCTGGGAAGTATTTGTACCCATCATCACTTGGGACAATCACCTGGAAATTATTTTTCTATTTATAAAAATGTAAAATTAAAACATTTTCCAATACCACACTTGTGAAGCATGTAATTTTAATTATTTTTTTTTATTTGGAGAGTAACGTTAAAATCGTGCCAATGGCCTAGGTCTTAACTTATATTTACCTAATTAATATTGCACAAAACTGTAGCTTTGTATTTAACACGTGAGTCAAAGTGACGGTCGGCTCCTGGGTATCTTGTACACTTATACTGCTAACGCTTGGCATGCTCATTGCTCATGTTGCCACATCATGTGCCACACAGGAATCAAATTGCGTAATCGAAGTTGCTAGCAACACGTTTATAATTTATTGTCAAAATAATATACCATTTTCTTTTATATATATTTTATTTATATTTTATATACAATAGATTGACATGTAATGGCGCTAACTTTTTGTGGTTTATTGGATATTCCGTTATTGCTAGCAATTATTTGGGTTGCCAGTCCTTTTTATTTTTATTATTTTAGAGTTATAGTTCAGTTATTAATTTTAAATATTTCTATAGTAGGGCTTTCAGACGTTATTTTATGTAGACTATAATTTAAATGCGGCTTGTTAAATTTTTTGCATGCTTGGTACTTACGTCTGCAATTAGCGGGTATTACGGGATTGCAACCCACAAAAGCTGCAAACACAATAAAAAATTATCAGAAATTTAAAAGCCATTTTATTTGTCAGCGAATAATTCTTCTTAGATGTACCAAGATATTAACTGTGTTTGCAGATGCACTGTGTGGCACGAGATCTTCTGCTTATAAAATGTTCCTCTCTATTCCAGGATCGAAGACGAATGGGTCCCGGAGAAGGAAGTAAAGATGGTGAAACGGGTGGAGATTGGGCAGTTGCCCGTCCACACGAAGGTGTTGCTGTACGAGCAGTTCTGCAACTCGTACCGCAAGAGCCCGTCGCCGCCGCCGGCCGCGCCGCGCCCCGCCGCCCCCGCCCCCGCGCCCGCGGCCCCCGCGCCCCCCGCGCACCCCGCGCACGCCGCGCACGCCGCGCCGCCGCAGCGCCGGCTGCCCGCGCGACAGTGCACGTCCTCGCGCCTGCTCAACAACCTCCTGGCGAAAAAGAAGAAGTTGGAAACGCAAAACGACTGCAGCGCCACTAACGTGCCCATGCTCTTCAAGGACGACGACAAGGATAGAGTGGAAGTCAGCGGAGCGAAGAAGAGGAAGTTAGGAAGAAGATACGGCGGAAACTCTTTCTGGCCGTGCGGACGATAATTTAGCGATTCTTACGACCCGTGTTTCAGTATACCGTTGTGTTCCGTGGATTGTATATTATAAAACATTCTGAGTTTAAACTTTTGCGGATTATTATATCAGTGAAGTTTTGAAATTATTGTATAGTTTAAGTACCGCTAGTGGCACGAGGTTCGTGTCGTCGATTGTTTATCGAACCCAAAGGAAGTGGGATACCGCAGGGTATATTTTGACCCGAGTCGGGGACAGGTGTTGATTCTCCGCAAGCGGGTGGCTAACGCTATCCGATTTAGAATAATTCGCCAAAGATTCGTTGACTACCCGCAGCGCGGCTAGAGTTTAGTTTGTCGATAGCAGAGTTAAATTATACACAAGACTGATACTTTACATTATATACGAAACGGCAATACGCGCGATTTCGAGCCTTATCGCGTTGTGTAGACGTCGTATCGAACAAATTTTGTATATAACTAGTGCGAAATGTAAAGAAATGAAAAAGATTAAGCGATGATTTAGTTTTCATTCGAAGGGTAGTCTGAATAGTCGGTAAGTTAGGTTAAGTCGTGTCGGTATCGACACAGTCGACCAGCGATAAGAATCACTGCCAATTTGTAAATAGTATATATTAGTCGGTTTTACGTTTTAGCTTTGGATGTTTTGCGTTAGTCGCTTTGTCCTTTTCACCCATCCGACGTGTTCGCGTCTCCGTTGCTTTCGCGTTTGTTTACGACGGTTTTGGGTGTTGTATATGATTCCATTAGTGTGGTCATTAATGCATTTTTGACGGGTCTCTTTTACGGAGCGACCATTATGTGTCACCAAGTGCCTGACACAGTTCGACAGTTGTAGTCTTCATAATGTATGTTATATCAGGTTTTTATCCGTGTCGGACGAGAATCACTTTTAATTCTAGCGGGTTAGAGTTCTATATTCGAAGCTGTAATTTGCGTATGCTTTCTAGAATCAACAGCTGTCTGTTTGTAATGTCCATTATACCGTAGTCACTGCCATTGAAGTTGTGTTTAGTTCTAGAGTCCGTTGTTATTTGTCAACGATGTATACATTTAGTAATAACATATTTGTGATAAGTGACTTAACGAGTAACGAACATTTGTTGCCACGCACAATTTTTGGCCGATGGTTTTTTAGTACTCGACTAAAGAAACAAATATACAATAAAACTATTCAACTGTAATGACTCCATATAATGTTGTATTTGATAACGTTTTGCGTATTTAAAATAAAAATAGTAGCTGATACCACCAGTATATACGGTTCGTAGATTCTCAATCAAGTGAGACTTTGTAAAAAATGTGTTTTCGTTGTAATATAAAATATTTTGGTCAGCTCCATAATATTATATCATGAAAAAGAGATATGAACAAACAACACAGGCGAGACAAAAATAGTACAAATTTTTTATATCGTTCGTATAATTTTCTTGTGTACTTTTTATACACATATTTTGACCTCAAATATTTCTGTATTCGATATATTGTACTGTATAAACTATATTGGTAACGTAAAACCGATGTAACACCGCCAGTTAGGGCCGATTTTTTAATCTTCAGATAAAAATATTGCATTACACAAAATGCGCCATAAGCATATTAGCATTCACAGTTGTATGAGTAAAATACTAGTTCAATTTTTTCACTTTCGTGACTGACGATTGAAAAATCAACCCTACATAAAATTAATTTTCGTTATGCTACTGACCATAAAAAATCCAATAACAACTGGCAAAGGAAAACTCACGTTACACTAATTTATTTAAAAAAAATCCATATTTTAATTTTAATGAACTTTGAATATTTTAAAGATTGTTTAAAAAACTTTTATCAGACATGTTTTGTTTAATTAAACTCCATTATTTATTTTTTATTTATTTACACTTTATTGCACCATAATAAAAGGATTACAAAGAGCGGACTTAATGCATTTAGGCATTTTCTCCCAGTCAACCCGGGACGTGTGTTAAATAATTCCATTCAACTTCATAAAATGTTTTGACATAATTTAAATGGAGTGTAACCTTATTAGATATTATTTAATCATTTAATAATGAGAATCATAGAATTTCCGAAAGTTATCGTTTTTGTATATTATTGTGGTAATTATCGTCTGGTGAGTAATGTCAAATTTTTTGGAAGTCAGAATGTATTTAATGTGACAAATTATCAATACCCGCAGTACATATATTTTTCATTAGGCCAAACAAGATAAGCGTGCTAACTATAAGCTATATGTGACGCTAATATGTAGCAACATTTTTTTTTAGTTCTAGACATCCATTGTCTATCCGTAAATAAAAAAAAATACCTTATTAAGGCATCTTTAAAATATTGTAAAATTAATGTTTGTAATGCCATTTTGATTATAATGGCAATAAAATTGTGAATAAAACTATAATACAGATTGTAAAAGTTTCTATTAATCAGTGACGTAACATTTTATTCATAGTCATTTCGAGAGCACTTTTACTTGTAACAATTATTAATAATTGTTACGCCATTATTGTACCATTTTAAGTTAAATAAAACACCAATATAAATAATAAACGCCAATTATTTTTGACTTAATATTATGGCAATAACAGGATATACAGTTTTAGATGTAAAAACTTTTTGGATGCCCTTATACAGAAGATTTCAACTATTCACGCCTAATTGTATAGGCATTAGGTCAAATAAAGATAAAACCTGTGTTTTGTGCACACACGATCTCGCTAGGATTTTTAGTTAGTGCCTCTAGGATTAAGTTAGAACGAATTGTGCGGTCAAGGTGTCGTAGCACCATTGCGATTTTCACGGACATTAGCATTTTGTACGATGGGAGATATATGAGATTGGTATAGTTTGTTACGGCCCGTAGTATAATATTAAAACGTAAATTTGAATGCTGAAGTAAATAGATTCGGAAAGTTAGATTTGTCGGTTGCGAATAGTTTGCTGCCAATTTTTATATAAACAAAATCATTTTAGGCAATGTTTGTGGTTGCAAGCGACTCTGAACACTAGCAAAGCGTAGTAGAGATGCGTTATGCAACAGTGAACTCTATTGGCGCTGCTCACAGAGGTAAACTAACGAGTGATAATTTGAAGCGTGTATCTAAGTTCAGATCTCTGTGAACAGTGCCGTGCCGGAGTGGTTCCAAAGAAATGGATTAGGAAAAATTACTTACGTAGTCAAGTTGGTGCCTGAACGTCGGTAAGTTAACGGATTGTAGCTATCTACAAGCTTTTCGTTTGATAACGTTCCAATGTACTGATTTTTTTTAACTAAATTTTTTTAATAAACATAGTTTAATTATTTTCAGCACTGATAGTAGTGCCATATTTTATTGGCTCGCTTTTGTTTTTTAATAGTTATTTAATAGTCAAAATCGGAAAGACAATATTCGTTCTTCTTTAAATCGTATAGCTATTGAAATATGATCTCAAAATGTATTGGCAGTCTGAAATAAGTCGTTCGTTGGTTGTTCGGTAGGTGATGGAATTAAAATATTATATTGTTTAATGACGTCGTGCGATATTGATACTTAGGATTGCTTACAAAAGGTCTAAACTTGCTAAACGTTGCGATTGTAATTGTGACGCGGTAATACGTTTATTGAAATTAATATATTTCGCTCAATATCAAATAGGTTTAATCGTTCTTTTACCATTTGGCCGCAAACGTGACAGAAGATTTGGCCTAGACGCTGGAGTACAAATTATTTTTGTCTCGATTATATTAAGCGACAGTGACCGAAGTTTCGATAACAATAGCTCCCGTAAGTTAGTGTAAGCTGTACCAATAATTAATCCAGAGGAATATTTTGTGAATCTAGAATCTTCTAGATGGGCTTCTAAATTATATAAAGATACGTTAGTATTGATAAGCGACGTGACGAGTGAAGATATATTTTTGTCACTGCCACAGTAGTTATAACGTGGTATAGAATGATGTGATTTTTTTACGTTTCGCGTGTATTGTGGCGTGTGCCTTTGATTATTTAGACTTGCTCAGAAATGTTCCAAGTTGTTACCTTTCCTCAACCGGGTGGTTGCTGATGGGCATGTTTTAACGGAAACGAAGGTACGTGCGGTGGTTTGTTATGACGGGAACGATACGTTCGAATATTGAGAAGGCGTGAAACACATTACAACTGCGACGACGCGTTGGACGTGCGAAACGGCGGGAACCCCGACCGGAAAGTACACAGGGTGCCACTGCGCCGCTATACAGTTTGCGCTGTAGAGATTGTAGTAGAAACGGTAGCTTAATTTAGATATTGGATTTGAAATTTCCCGGTCGGGTCTCGTCCAAGACTGGGGGTGTAAATAGATATGTATTTATTAATAAGCATTAAAACAGAAGTAATTTGCTTCGCGCCTTGGTGGGGATCGACGGCAGCGGCCAATTCCGGGACTCCGACGACTACTTGGTGATTGCCAAAGTTCCGGGATTGACAGCCGGGGTTAGATTAGTGGTAGTGTACTCGAGTTGTCTTTCAACATGTTTCCTATATTATGCGTTTATTATATGAATGTTCTCCTTTATTGTAAAGTTTGACAAGGATTCAATAGTAACTATATGCGGAGCATGTATCCCAAATAGTGTGCACTACTTATATTCAATTTGTAGATATTTAATTATATATAGTATAATGTTTAATGTGTTGTCTTATTTGCTTACATCCTCGATGGTGAAATCCGAAAAATTAATTATAATTTGACCCACAGGTCAGGTGGGTGATCTACCTCAATTAATTTATCACAAGTTTGGGCATAATAGTGAATGTTACTTTTTATCTTAAACCTTAAAATTTGTTCGACGTAGTGGTTATTAAGTTTTTTTTTTCCTTTAATGAGATAGTAAAACGGTTTGTCCACATGTCACAAGTACTGTATCTTATATTAAATACATATTGTATGATTGATTCTGATGAGTTTTATTCTTTGATCTGCAGTACAGAACCTAAATACATAGCTTATTAGTGTTTGTCTGCCAAAATGACCTACACTTAACACTTATGAAATTACCTTGGACTCTGTCTTGTGTTTATCTGTCACAGACTTTTTTCTCAGTGATTGCTTCACGGAGATGAATGATATTTAAATTCAAATTTTTACTATAGGATACATTCTATTTTAAGAATGTATAGTTCCTAATGTTTAATAATTTATATTACTTACAAAAAAAATCTTTGAAATTACGGTTCATCTCTATCTCAAAAGATATAGCAGAAAAAAAATCTTTCAAAATCTTAAATAAGATAGAAATAAGGTATCAATTGAAAATAAGTATTTAGAACTGTGTTGCTTATACATGCATCTTTTAAACATTTTACTGATAAAAACAAAAACAAGTGCCCTATCATGGTAAAGGTTTTGTTACAAAAAAATATCATGAACATTGAGAAATTGAAGTGGAATGACCAAAATTACCAGGATCAAAAAGTGCTACTGAATTGGTTAATTGTAATGAACAATCTAATAGTTTAGGTATGTGGCTGACGGTTATTATAAAATTTTAAGTGACAAATTAACAGAAATATTCCACCTATGCTCAACATGGTTACAGATGCGTTGTCGCCTCTAGAGATTAAGATGGAATGCCTCACAACCTGTAATTGTACTGGCTAAGTTAAGCTGGCATTTCACCAATTTAAAAAAAAAACTCAAAACAAGCTATTTCACTTGTAGCAAAAGTTTGAATAGCTACAATATTAAAAAATAAGTTGGCATAATAGAAATTCAGCAAACTATATGTTACTTTGTACGTTTATGGATCATAAACTTATGCGTGGCACGTAAAAAGTATCGAGAACAGCTTCAGATCTCATGGCCACTGATACATCGTGGTAAAGTATAACCAACCCATGTGTTATGTTCCGAGTTATATACCTCTGGTTTCTGCCTGGGTTAACTATATGATATAAATGTGCTTTAGGCATAATATCTATATTATAACCTGATTTGGATTTTGATTATTATTCGTTAATTTAAAATTGCAAACATCGAAAACATACGATCAAATGACAAAAATTAACCAAATTAAGAAAAAAAGAAAAATTTTACAGGGTAGACTTTTTTTTTCTTTTTTTTTAATAGGATAAAAGTGACAAACGAGCATACAGTCCACCTGATGCTAAGTGGTTGCTGCGGCTCATAGACATCTACAGATGCGTTGTCACTCGTGAGCACCAAGATGGAATGCCTCATTTCAGGTAAAAAGGGTCTACGGTTCTCTACACTCACCATACGAAACACAGCAGCATTAAGCTGCTATTTTACGCTGGTGTTCTGTGAGAGCGTGGTCCTTCCCCGATCGAGCCAACTCATTCGTGCTACAACTACTATATACTACTAATATAGCTGCCGCATGGCTCTACCACGTAAATATATACTTAAAGTTTTTATAATTTTTTTCCTAAATGCTTTTGAAATATAGGAAAAATGTATATATATTTTAGGCTATAAACCTGAGCTATAATCAGTACTTAGTGTTGCCATCTCTAGCTCTTCGAACTGCTTCCAGTCTCCTTGGCATACTCCTAATCAAGTTATTAATAAAATCTTGAGAGTTTCGACAACTACGGCCACACTACGGACAAACGAGCATGCATTGCTGGCCTAAAGGTCTAGATACCAGGCCATAAACTCCAAATAAAAAAAGCATGTATTGCAGATGCGTTGCAGGCCTTTTAGAAAGGTGTAAGCTCTTTTCTTGAAGGCCCCTAAGTTGTATCGGTCCGGAAAAATCGCCGGTGGTAAACAATTCCACAGAGAAGTTGTACGAGGAAGTAAAACGTACAGTCGTGGACCGCCAAGCATCCAGTTGGTGAGGATGGTATCGTGAATTTTGACGCGATGTGCGTTCGTGAAATTTGGCGGCTGGAATTAATCCGAACAATTCCTCAGAGCCCTCCCCGTGGTAGATTCGATAGAAAATGCAAAGAGATGCAACATCCCTACGCAGTGTCAGTGTACCGAGCCGATCAGAAAGAACTCGGTCGTCGACGATTCGAACCGCTCTGCGCTGGATGCGGTCAAGTGGAAGGAGCTGGCACTGGGATGCCCCGGCCCAGAGTTGAGAACAGTATTCGATGTGAGGCCGAATTTGCGCTTTGTAAAGTTGCAAACGATGTGCCGGCATGAAATACTGTCTCGCTCTACTGAGCACGCCAAGCTTTTTAGAGGCCAATTTGGCCTTACCTTCCAAGTGGCCACGAAACTGCACACTATTCGAAATGTCGACGCCGAGGATTCCAATGCTAGCTAAGGCAGCAAGAGGAGTGCCTTGAAACTGAGGAGATACGACAAAGAGGTTCTTTTTTCGAGTAGCGGTGTTCATTAGAGTGTACATTATTATGCATAAAAACAAATCTATTTCCATTAGAGACGTATGTTATCTAGTTCGAAGAGCACCTGCCGCTCTTCCTCAATAGCTTGCACTATCTTCGTCACCACTAATCCCAGCATCACATTTAGCTAGTTTTTTTTTTTATATTTTTAAATTTTTATACAACATAATATTGTGGTGGCAAGCTTTTATTATGTATGTAGATATCTGTGGAAACTTCATTGGTTTTTAGGATTACTTTTATATGTTTTATTGTGTAATTTATTATTGTACTGTATGTTTCCCTTAAAAAGCAAATAAATAAATAAATAAAAAATCACTACTCCAAACACCATTTTATTTTATTACGCGGATGTAAGCAAATTAATTTTTAAGATATTCAATATAATGGATTTCCGCAAAGTAACGCCTGATTCTATTAAAACTATCTTTTGAAGGGGTAAAATGCACTACAATTTCTTTCAAAATCTCAGTTACCTACATATCGTGCCGTTGTTAGTGACCCATTCTCAACGACGCGAAGTTCCATACGTGCCCCCATACAAATACCTCCTGATACCCCCTGCGTGCTGACCCTACTAACTATCGGCCAATTTCAATGACTTCCATACTCATACGCAAGATTACGGAGCATATATTGAACGCCTACCTAGAGCAGAATGGTCTCCCCAGTGACCGATAACACGGGTTTCGCCGAAACCGATCAACTGCGAACGTTCTAGCGTTTGCTAGTCACATATGGGGCGAAGCCCTTGAGAAGGGTAGGGAAGACTTGCTGTTTCCCTTGATGTCTCGAAGGCCTTTGACAGGGTTTGGCACGCTAGCCTTTTAGGCAAGTTTTCAGTGTACTCCAGCCACTGGCCTGATTGACTGGGTGAAAGACATTCTGAGTGAACGATCTTTTCAAGTCGTCAACGATGGTTGCTCGTCCAGTCCTATCGCGACAAATGCCGGAGCTCCTCAGAGGTTCATTCTCTCCGCTACTCTTCTCCTGCTGATATATTAATGATCTGCTTATTCCCGGTATCTGTGGGTATGCAGACAAGTTGGGATCAAATCAAGTCCGAAAGAGTAACTATGGTTGAGCGTGCGAACTTCTCACTGCAGGCAGTCTTCGAGTGGGGTAATTCAACGCCTCCAAAACACAAGCGTGTCTTCACCGCTAAAAGGTTCGCTCGCCCTGGCTCCTACTTCCCGGAATGTATCTTTGGAGTTCACTGACTGCTTTCCATTGTTAGGGGTTGAATTTTCTCCGAACCTCAACTATGGGCTGGAAACTGAATATCCAAGCAAGTGTGTGGCGGTGCTTCCGCCGGGGCAGCTGTTTTCCTTATATAAAGCGCAAGTCCGGTCGTGCTCGACTTAAAAAAATGATAAAAGGTTAGGATGTTAGTTCGAGTCAGTATTTACGAATTGTTAGATTTCGTGGTCTTCTTTAATTATAAGATACAATGATTATTCGGGAGAGTTTATCCTTGTCGTAGACACAATTGATTGGTGGTAAGCTTTTTTAAAAAATGAATGAGGCTATTCTTATTTTGAAAAACAAAAGAATGTTTCCATTTAATGAAATTTGACTTCTTCAATATTTTAAGTACTTTCCCTCCATGTCTCGTTCGTTTTGTAGATACAGCATGAATGGGTTGACTCGACCGGGGAAGACCACGCTCACACAGAATACCAGCGTAAAATAGCAGCTTAACACTGCTGTGTTTCGTACGGTGAGTGTAGAGAACCGAAGACCCTTTTTACTGGAAAACAGGCATTCCATTTTAGTCCTCACGGGTGACAACGCATCTGCATATTAATTCGTAATTGAGGATAGACGTAGATGTCTATGGGTCACAGTAACCACTTACCATCAGGTGGACTGTGTGCTCGTTTGTCAATCTTATCCTATAAAATAATATTATTTAATACGACAGGTACAAATAAGAAACACTTATGTCGGTATAAAGATACATGAGCTTAAACTCAAATTCTTGAGTCCTGACTAGAACATACAATGTTACAGTACAGTAAAATTGTGTCACAAACCATGTAGTGGCGGTTTAAGAACATCCACTACCCCATATCGTAAGATCGGAAGATAGTTGGGTGTCGTAAGAGGAGAAAGAGGGATGCTTAAACAGGACATGGGCAGCATATACTAAAAACAACTCAAAATTATAATAAAAGTGCTGTTGCCAATCTGCATGCCAAGCATGGCACCCTTGGCAGGCACTATAGCAATATCCTTCCTATTAGGCAATCTATGGGGGAGGCCTATGTTCAGCATGAACTTTTATAGGCTGCAATGGATGGATGGATGTTACAAAGTGTTTGTCATGAGAGAACAAATATAGATGGAGAAGAAGAAATGCTGTCTCCCATCTTCTGCATCTCTATTTCCTCAGTTGACTGCTACAACTTCCTTTGGGTGATACACCGACATTACATAGCAAGTTTTATGTATGTGTATATAAATATTATGAGGGTCGTTTCGACTCAAAGAAAGAAGGGTGATCACAAAGCCGTGTTTGTAGGTTATATGCTCTATAACACTCGTAAGAAAGTTATTGGAAATAACTCTAGATACGTGCATCAGTAGGTATTATCGCTAACCGAAACGAGTCGTATTCAAGCAAAGTTTCCAATTTCTATGAACTGCATGATCGTTGTTATTTATTGTTATTAATGCCCCGGTCTACAATATAGCGAAGTTGTGAAAGGTATTAATTTTACACCCGGGAACGTTCGCGATAAAGATTTCACAAGGCAATTCGACACCGGGGCCAGGTGCGCCCAACTACGGCCCGTTGTAATGAGCTAATTATGCAACTGTTTTAGCGAATAATTTTCTTCAGTGCATATAAATCAGTAGCTGTATCTCTATCCGAATAAGGATTCTTACACACTTAAGCTTTACGTCTTTAAGTAATTCCCTACAGAAACATATGTCTCTCTCTAACACAGACACACACACAATTTATTTTATTTTTCTGTATGCATACCACCTTTTGTTATTACTACACTATAAATGTATTATTGGTACATGGAATTTTGACAGATTTGTTCATTTTATTTTACCTTTATTTTATATTTTTGTTAATATTTTTTCTCTTGTTGTTTTTTGTCATCTGCCTCATACTCCTGGCTCCACTGAAAATCAGCGTTACGAATTGATGTATGTATATCTTCAATTCGTGACTTAAAGCTGAGTGGAGACCATTTTGGTGCATATTACGTTTCTTTTATTCCTTTTTTTATATTTTTGAGTTTAATTTTAACTTTGTAATTCCCCGGCTTTATAGCATGGTCACCAGGGGTTGGGGGAGCGGGGGAGGGTACGTTTGGGATTTTTTTTATTGATTGGGTAGAAAATCAAAATCGAAAATAAAACGCGGTAAAGTCTCTTCAAATATTCTAAGCAGACCTGTGCGTAATGCTTGCTGTTAATTGAAAGACGAGGTTCTGGCATCTGAACATGTAAAACACAAATTTTAAAGACTGTAGCATTGATTTGCGCTCACCATTCTGTCCGCCTAGCTTGGTAAGTATAGACGAACTTCAGAGTAACGTATCGCATGCCATCTGACATACTGAAAGAATTATATCCAGCTAAAAATGTAGTGTACCTCATTTTTCTTCTACGTCAGACCACGTTTGACATAGTAGCGCCACGCTGCAGCTATATTCTGGTTACAGTATGAATGGGTTGGCTCGACCGGGTAAGGACCTCGCGCTTACAGAATACCATAGTGAAATAGCAGCTTAACGCTGCTGTGTTTCGTAAAGTAAGTGTAGAAAACCGGAGATCCTTTTACTGGTAACAAAGTATTGTCTCTTAGTCTATATGGCGAAAGCGGAAGACAACGCATCTATATGGCGAAGGCGACGTTACACTAGAATATGTCTAGCATGACGTCGCCCCTTACTAGACCAGCATAACGTAATATTATACAAAATAGTAGTTATTACATTCCTAATAAGGCCTTCAAGGTTTGTCAACAAAAACTACCATAATTCTTGTATGCACTGATTCCAGTGTTAGAGATTAAGGTTTTAGTCGCTTAGCGCCAGCTATTTAGGCACGTAGAATTCTGAATATTTCGATAGTTCCAAGAGATATTTACTACAAAATGTAGGAGCGTAATAACTGTTATAAACTCGTGTTAAATCGGCGCCGATAACTCGCATTATCTAAGTATATCATTAGTGACGGTGGTATTTGTGTTAATTACTATTATAAATAAGCTTGAAGTTATCCTAAACATCATTGGGAATTTTGACCCGTGTATGCTAAATCTATCTTCAATAAAGAATCAAAATGCATGTATGTTGTTCCATTCGTCCATATATTAGCTTGTTTTAAGTATTTCAAGAATAGGGATTTTGTTTTAATGACATTGGACAGATAATAAGCAAATTTAACAATAGGTAAGTTTTGGATGTGTATTAGGCAGGGATTAGCAGGGATGGTATATAAAATAAGGATATAGAATGATGAGTGAATGCAGGAAATAGAGTAAATGGGGTCTACACTTTATTGTGGATAGTTAGAATGTGTCAAAAACGGCACCTAAGGCAATTCACAATGCTATGTTATTCTATATTTTAATGTATGGTAGTGTAAGTTGGGTGTGATAGAAGAAGCACGAGAGTAGAATAAATGCTGTAGAAATGCGATCATTAAGGAGTATGCTAGGGCTGAATCTGAATGACAGGGTCAGAAAATGTGTGATAAGAGAAAAGTGTGGTTTGCAAGGTGATGTTGTGACCAGGATTAAGAAAGGAATGCTTCCATGGTTTGGTCATGTCGAAAGAATGAAGGAAGAAAGAGTGACAAAGCAAATCTATGTTGCAGAAGTGAACGGCAGAGTCGGGAAGGGAAGTTTATCGACCAAATTGGCGATATATTGAAAATGTGCCAAATTAAGTGTACCCTTAACCGACGAGCGTGTATGCGTAGGTATATGTAAAGGAGGCGAGAGAGGTTTGTCAGGATCGTGCCAAATGGAAGGTCCGTAGTCTCCTCTGCCTACCCCTCTGGGTGACAGGCGTGAGTGTTTATGTATGTAGGTAAGTTTTGTAAAAGGAGCATTAACTGCCATATATCATCCCGTGGGTGTCGTAAGAGGCGACAGAGAAAAATACGTTAGCTTGTTTATCACTTTCACAGTCCGGTTTTCAGACACAATAGTAACACAATAGCAAAGACCTATATGTGGTGCACTGGACAGCGAAAGGGTTCAGTATTTTAAGAATAGGGATTTTGTTTTAATGACATTTAACATAAAATAGACAATTTTATCAAAAATAAGTTTTGTGAAAGGAGAATTAACTACCATATACCACCCTGTGGGTTTCGTAAGAGGCGACAGAAAAAAGGGAATGCAGCAGATAACAACTCTGACGACTATTGCAAATATCCTCCTATAAGGCAGTTTATGAAGGAGACCTACAATCAGCAGTGCACTTTTGATAACCTCTAATGATAATGACGATGAATGATGAATGATGGTAATAAACCTAAGTCCACGCGAGTAAAGTCGCGGAAGAAAGCTAGTACGCGAAAGAGTGCGCTTTATGCACAGCTTGCTTATACCTAGTCAGGTCATAAATTCTGTCACATCTTTAATATAAAATAATTAAAACAAGTTTATTCATTATGTAACCATTTATATACCAAAATGAACTTAACAAAACATAGCTTCTTATGACACTAAAGTGTATTCAAAATTACTTAATTAGTGATTTTGAATACAGGCCTTCAATCTGCGCGGCCAGTCGTCTAACGCAGCACGAACGAGGTCCATGTCAATATCGGCGGCTGCCTTAATCAAGGATGTCTTGAGTGACTCCAAATTGGGATGAGGCTTTGAGCACGCCTTTTCCTCCAAGTGTTGCCAAATCTTGTAATCTAACGGATTCAAATCTGGACTTGAGGAGGGCCAGTCTTCGTGCCGGATGAAATCGATTTCACGCGCCGCCAGCCAGTTTTGTGTGCTCTTCGCTCTATGAGCTGGCGCCGAATCTTGTTGGAATACCCAGTGCCTGTTATTGAACATGGTATGAGAAACAGGTTCCAAAAGGTTCGTCAGGACTGTATTTTGATACACAACTGCATTCGTTTTTACACCTTTCTCACAAAAATGTACCTCTGTTAAGCCCCAATAAGAAACTCCCAACCATACCATGAGCGAGGATGGAAAATGACCTCGTTGGACACGCGGAATACGGTTGCTCGCTTCTTCACTACTGTGTGCGTACACCTTATCATTTTGTTTGTTGTAGCTCTCTTCTACGGTAAAAATTTTTTCATCCGAAAAAAGAATTTCCCGATATTTTTTTCCCGCGTACCGCTTCAACAAAGCGCGGCATCTCTTCAGTCTCAGGTCCATTAGACGAACATTCAAACGATGTCCTGTTTTTATTCGATATGCCCGAAGCCCTAAGTCTTCATTTAACACCCTTTTCACCGTGGTTCTGCTTAACCCCATCTGAAGGGCCGACAGTTTCTGCTTACGTTTGGGATTTCTTTGAATTCGCGCCTTCACAGCTTTTATCACTGCTGGAGTCCTAACAGACCGAGGGCGACCACTTCTTGACCTGTCATCTACACTAGAGTCTTCATTGTATCGTTTGATGGTACGATAAATGAATCTTTTGGTTATATTCAAATTTTTCAGTATGTCAAAAATTTGAATTGGCCCGTAACCGCAACGATGCAACGCAATAACTGCAACACGGTCTTCTTTAAGCGTCCACTCCATATTTAAAAATGAGTAAAATTCTAAAAAGTATACAGTTTTATTTTCATTTACAATTCGAAATTCGAATTCAATAAACTTTTTTGTGGCCAGCATTCTAAAAGAAAAGTTTTTACTGTGAGAGAGTACATATGACCTGACTGTGTATATATTCTAAGGAAGTGCGGCGTAGCGGCGCGTCAAGCATACATTTTGAGTGGATACCAGGGATGTTACGAATGTCATATTTTTAACATTCGCGAATGCGAATGCGAATGCGAATGTTTAGGAATAACATTAAAAAAACAGTCATCACTTTTATTACTTATAATAGGAATATGAAAAAATATCAAAACAGTAAAACCAGTGTTATACTTATACAGTAATTACATCTAATAGTCAAAATTCAAAAGAGAGATATAATATTTCAGAAAAAGTAATTTTGCCACCTTTTCGCAGATGAGGCAATTTCTAAGAGGCTCGTATATAAGGCCGACTGCACTGAACAATTTTTCAGTGCTCAGTGCTCACTAGGAACGCTGCCCGGTAGAGCGCTTAGATATTTACGGGATAGATCTGTCAATTTGTCGTATTTTAATTTAGTTTTCCACTAGTCGAGAGGGTTTTCATCATGAGACGCTCGTTTTTATTTAAGATAGACCTTCAATTATTGAGCTTTAATTTCAAATTTTTTAATGTCTCCATATCCTACATACGAGCCTTCCTTTTCGCTTGAGGAATCTAGAATTCCTGCCAGGTTGCTTATAAGACTTTTAGCAGAACTTGTTGATAGCCCCTCAATGTTGCTTGTTAAACTCCTCAACCTTTTCGTGCCTGAATCTAAACGCTGATTATTATCACCATCCCGGTTAGACAGACTTAGAGACAATTCAGCAAATTCAGAGTAGATTTTGTGCAGTCAGAATGAAACACCTTCTATTGGTCGAATGAAACACGTGATGCCTGCCTGCGCCTTCTGCGTGCGAGGATAGACCAACGGCGCGGCCACCGGGCGTGACGCGACAAGACCTGTACACATTCGCATTCGCAAAACATTCGCATCGCGTGATGCGAATGCGAATGTTGACGCGAATGTTTAAAATGGTGCGAATCATTCGCATAAGCGAATGCGAATGCGAATATTCGTAGAGACCATGAGTAGAGACCACTCCAAATGTATGAATCAACTGCAATATACAAGCTAACATACATTACAAGGGTGTATTTATGAAGAAGAAAAGAAGGTGATTTAATATGGTAATGTGTATAAAACGAAACACAACTTTGCAATGACAATAAACAACGCGATTTGCAGGAACGGATTTATAGTTTCGAAAGGGTGAGAGACTCGAGACTTTTGTTGCATTACGTTATAACCCAAAAATGTCAAAAGAATTGTCTATACTTTTTCTTCAGTACCACTAGCCAGTAAAAATCACTGCAAGGCATGTTCTTCCAGTGTTTTTGTATTTGCCATAATTATCACAAGGTGGGCAGGTAAAATTGTTGTTGTCGCCAATAGCCGTTATGTGTAGTTTAAGTATAAGCCGATATGATTATACCGCCATATATCGAAAGCCATTAGATTTTACTGGTGTTTCCCATAGTCTCCTCTTTACTACAACTCCCGGGGCGCAACATGGTGCTGGATTCGCACGGCATACGAATTATCGTTCCCTCCTTATCAATGAAGTTTGCAATGCAAGAAACCAATGCTTTTACAAATTAGAGTATTTGTAAATTTGTATACCGCTTCTTTAGTTTCGTTTGCATATTTTCTTATTGCACATCTACGTTACCTAGTTTTATTTTTAAAATAATATTGAACATATATACGGCACCCTTACAAAAAATGCTGTTACCTTATGAGTTGTAAACTAGTGCAGCTTATAAAATATAACTAAGCAATTAGTAAAACTTACACCTAATGTAATATAATTAAAAATTAAAAATTTTGTACTGCCGACTTCAATATTAGTTATTAAGAATAACTCAAAAACTATTGGTCTGACCTTGATCAAATTCATATGGGACCACACGAGAAGTATCAGCTTTCAAATAAAAAAGAATCATCAAAATCGGTTTACCCAGTAAAAAGTAATGAGGTAACACACATAAAAAAAACATACTCCTTTTTGGAAGTCGGCAGAAAATTGCAAAATAAATAAATTAATAGGTACAAACAAAGGTTCTATATGTACGAAGTCGCGGGCATAGCTAGTAGTTAATAAATAGGTATCGAAATCATTTCGAGATTGTACTTTTGGTCGAAATCAGCTAGGAGAATATCTTGTTCAATATTTTTTCTATAGGTGATTTTATAAAATTTGTCGGCTCCGTGGCGGAGTGACTACATCGAGTTGCGGCGCTGCGTGTGGCGGGTTTGAATCCCATATGAAACAAGTATTTGTGTGGCCTACAAATAATTGTTGCGGCTCTGAATGTTTGTCCTTGTGCAATTTGTTAACGCATTGCCTTCTTAGCCTCAACACAGCTTATGTGTTGTGTCAAAGAATAACATACGTAGCTCGTATATACAATTTGTCTGCCCAAAAGATTCTTTAGCACCACCCCGTACATCTGTTGGTGTTTGAGAACACGCGTGCTGATAGCGGACGAGACTTAGGCGACCGACAGACTGTGGTATACTAATTTCAAAATACCAAGCCTAATACCCTAAGTTCAGTCTGGTGATGGATACAGCATTACCAGTGCCATAGAGTGCTCTGCACTCACCTGTACATTATATATATGTGTGGTACACGTGACCGTTAACGTGTAGTGGAGGTGTAAGGATATCCACTACCCCATACCATCCCGTGGATGTCGTAAGAGACGATAAAGGGATTTTAATTTTTTTGATTTAAACAGTGGTAGAGCCACGCGGCAGCTTTTGCTGTCGCACGGATGGACCGGCTCGAACTGGGGTGGTACCACGACCTCACAGAATACCAGCGTGAAGTAGAGGTTTACCTCTGCGTTTCGCTTGGTGAGTGCAGGTGGCCGGAGCCCCTTTTTACTGGAAATGAGACATTCCATCTTAGTCCTCACGGGTGACAACGCATCTGCATTTTGATTTGTAATAGAGGATAGATGTAGATGTCTATGGGCCGCAGCAACCACTTAACATCAGGTGGACTGTGTGCTCGTTTGTCACCCTTATCCTAAAAAAAAAGGGAATCGAATCAGGAGATGGGCAGCAGCGTGTTCCTAATAACGACTAAAATAAAAAAGCATGCAAAGCATGACAACTATGAGAGAATCTATGGAGGAGGAGGTGGACTTTAATGGCCTGTAACAGGAATGGTTACGCTACAGGTAGCTGTAGCGTAACAGGAATAAATACGGACGACAGTACCGCATTGTTTATAATAATTTATTTGTCGATGTCATCGTTATGAGTTACAATATTAGGAAAGGTTTTTCTTTATAGAATAAGGGTGACAAATGAGCACACAGTCCACCTTATGATAAGTGGATGCTGCGGCCCATAGACATCTACAATTATCCTTTGTCACCCCTGAGGACTAAGATGGAGTGTCTCGTTTCCAGTAAAAAGGGTTTCCGGTTCGCTACACTCACCATACGAAACACAGCAGCATTACGCTGCTATTTTACGCTGGTATTCTGTGAGAGCGTGGTCCCACCCCGGTCGAGCCGACCCATTCGTGCTACAACCATAATATAGCTGAAGCATGACTCTACCACGTAAAATATGGTGATGACGAGGGTGTGCATGGTTGGTGCATAATCATCGTCACTTAACTATTATTTTAGGGGAATAAAATAATAAGAATATCCACTACTCCATATCATTCCACGTGTGTCATAAAAGGCGACAGATCAAAACTGAAACAGGAGAGGATCAACAGCATGATCCTGCGGTTGGCAACCCGCTTGCCTAGCGTGGCAACTATAGCAACATCCCCGCTATAACGAAATCTATCGGGGAGACCTATATTCAGCAGGGGACATTTAGTAGGCTGTAATGAATGAATGAATGAAAATGGAGAAATAAATGTTTTTTAAATATAATACTTGAGTTTTTAATTTAATTGATAAAAGCCCAGTGCAAAACTCAGTTTTTAATCCCTGGCGAGTGCAAGTTGCAATGTCAGCATTATCGATAACTAACCGAGGTATGTCGAGTCTCCATTTCCCACTCTTGCTCCGTTGGTCATCACGTCGCCACGGCACCACCCGCCCATGGGGGTTCTTGTGAGTTTACTTTCCAAATTTCTTCCTTTAGTTATTTATTTGTGTTTTATTTTTTATTTGTATTCATTTTGTTTGTGTTTTATTGAATATATGCATAATAATAAAAATAATAAATGTTAGAGAGATATTTAACTGTCCTTAATTACAGAGTTACATTTATTTCGAGTTTGTACGTTGTGTTATAAATTTTTAGCTTTAAAGTATTTTTTTTATATTTCCAAATATATATTATATTATGTTAAAAGTGAAACAATATCCTACATAAGTCCCAATAAGCACAGGCCTCCTTCCGTTTCGGAGAAGATTTTCGACTAGGAAAGAGATTGCCGCGCTGCCCTATTGTACATTGGCGGACTTCACATATCCCCGAATTATTTAATTTATCATGCAGGTTTTCTCAATGATTTTTTTCTTCAAAGAGCACGTGGTAAAGTTTTTTCATTAAATATTGCACTTTATGCCGACAAGATCGAACACGCGCTAAACTCCCGCTTTTCCATATTATATTATGTTATCAACCGACATAAAAAAACGAGGCGGGTTGTTCTCGCATCGTCGGAATATTTCGAGGTATCTCAAGGGTGGTTCCATAAAAATTTGGTGAAGATCTGATATCACTATCCATGAGTAAATCATTAAACTTTAATATTCAAAGGCATGTGCATGAAATATGGCCGAATTATTCTTTACCACGTCACCAATTTCAATGATAATATTATTTTTTAGTTTCTTGAAGTTTCTTGATTTTTACTTGTTTTAAAGTTTAATAATGCTAATCATTATAAATGTTTTTTATCAGCTGTTAAACTTTATCAATGTGTTAATTTTTTGTTAGGTATAACATAATTTATTGTTGTTAAAATGTAATTTACTTTGACATTATTTTAATAGATTCACCAACGATTGCACACATTATTAAATTGCAAGGTTCTTATGTAACTTGTTTTTTATTAATTATTTTTTATATTTAGATTTAACCTTGTATTCAGCCTATAACAGATTCCTTTTTAATGTAAGGTTCTCCTAAGGGGATTAGGTTTATTGTAAATTTTACGACTGTCAAACGACTATACGACTCTACCACGAGCCTCTCACATTAGAAGCTTGCTTGTTTGCACGATTATTCTGAGTCTGGTGAATGCCACATATTTCACAGGCATTTTTCTCAATTGAACATTACGATACAGCAATTAATTTATTTAATTTTGTTTAAAAAATCTTATGCAAGAGCTATAAACAAAATCGTGGTTCAATGCTTTTATCGTTTATATATTATTTGTTTAACATTAATAGAGTGGCTAAGAATTTAATATTTAAAATTATTCTATTTCAATAAACATTTTTCCGATTGACATCAACATGGCTTCAAGATTAGACTGAATAAGCGAAGAGAGAAGAAGTTCAGGGTTGAAATGGCCATTACCTCACAGTCACGTGGTCTTGGTGGTACAACGTGTGATGTGACGTAGTGGAAGTCTCGACCTGGACTTTCTACGATTAACTGAATATTGGATGGCATCCTGATTAACAGACTTCAACGTAATTCGTGCTGCTAACAAACAGTCATCAACGTTATAGTATTTTTTTTATTTGTATGTGTTTGTATAGATTAAATACAAACTGTTTTAAGTGTCAAGATTTTCAAATTATCAATACAATGTCTTTAAGAATCTATATTTAAGACTTTATATAAGTTACACATAAGTTGCTATAAGTTAAATGTAACTTATAGCAACTTATGCAATGGCTCTTCAATTTGTTATATTTTCGTGCCTATTTTTTAGAGCAAAATCAGCGTTATTTTAGCGTAAATTATATTTGACATGAAATTTTATCGAGTTGGGTATGTTGAATTGGCTACAATAGCAAATATCCCTATGCATACATCAATGGGCAAATATATCTATGACGCAATCTGTTGGAAGGCCTATGTTCAACAGTGGTGTTTTCTACCACTTCAAAAAGGAGCCGGTACTCAACTCGACTGTATGTTTCTTTGTGTATGTCATAACTTTTTACTGGGTGAACCGATTTCGATGGTTTCTTTTTTTATTTTAAAGCTGGTGCTTCACATGTGGTCCCATATAAATTTGATCAAGGTCTGACCAATAGTTTTTGAATTATTCTTAATAATCTATATTGAAGTCAGCTGTACAAAATTTTTAGTTTTAAATTATGATAGGCTATAATGGTGATAAGATATTCTACTTCTTTCTTCTTTATAAACCTGAATATTTTATATGTTGTTTTATCTTAATTATGAGTTCACTGCTAGAATTGCGTCTGTCCTGTTTGTGCGCTTTATAGTCGGCGATAGGCGATGCTTTAATCGCCAGTTTGGATAATTTACATGTGACCTAAACAGGATGACTATTTCGCCATTTATCGGAAGACATAAGATCTTTGTGACATTGCCCATGGTTGTCACTTACGACATCCGCGGAACGCATTGTGAGCCAAATGTCGCTAGTCGGGATTGAGGTGAATTATTTGTTACACACTGTTTTAAATTTAAAAAAAATATTGTTTTAAGAGTATGTAAATACACAAAAAAACGACTACTGGTCGTTTTTTGATTTATCCTTTATAATTTATATTGAAGTCGGTTGTACAAAATTTGTGATTTTACCACTTGTACCATCAATGGTGCGAGACGGGTATTGCAACCATCAATTCCTCTGGCAAGTGCGACGACTGAGGCAAATCCTCCTTACGAAAGAGGCTCATGTCCAGCCGTGGACTTTTATGGGGTGATGATGATGATGATGTTGTTTGATGTTTCTAGGAATCATTAAGATTTCCAGAACGAGTCATAATCACTATTATTTCTTATATTAAATTACAATATCACTAGAAATCAAACTTTGCATCGCAACGCTACGTGCCGTGGCCTCGCGTGTACAATTTCGCGGACTCACCACTTGCGAATTGTAAGTACCGTGTTATTTGATACAGTGCATGCCTACTGCACTATAACATAGTGTATAACCTAATACTTTATAATACACGCAGGTATACTTTATAATATATGTAGAGCCGTGGGAGCTCAGATATTTAGCGCTCGCTGTAAGCTTCACAGTACTCGAGCAACCCGGGTTCGATCCCCGCCGGCACCAATGAAATTGTTAATTGCAATTTCAGTGCTGATTTACCACGTGCTAAAACTAAAACCCTCTCAGAAATGAGAGGACCCAGCAGTGGGACGTAAACAGACTGCAACTTTACTTTACTTTTTATGCAGGTAATATCCATATCACTTTTTATATTTGTGTATTGCATATTTATGTAATATTTATTTATTCTGTGGTAATATGCAACATACAATACTCTGTCTCGTTGGTCTGATCGTAAGCGTGTCTGCTGACCATGAGGGCCTGGGTTTGACCAAAATCGGTTATTAGATTTTTCTGTCGAAAAATTCGCAGCAGCAACCAGACTTCAGGAAGATGGCGGTTTCCTACCCCGTGCCTCAGAAAGCAAACAAAGCCGTTGGTCCTGCGATATCTCCTCGGTCATTACAAGATTTCAGACACCTAAAAAGTAGGTTATAAAGGCTGTTTTCATCGCTAGAGATACAAGGCGAAAGAAGAAGAAGCGAAAAAGTTTTTTATATTTTTATATGCGTGTTTTTTACGTGGTACGTGGTTGAGCCACGCTGCAGGTATATTGTTTGTAGTATGAATAAGCCGGCTCGACCGGGCAAGAAACACGCTCTCACATAATACCAGCATTAAATAGCATCATAATGCTCCTGTGTTTTTATCGTGAGAGCTGGATACCTTTTTACTGGAAAAAAAGAATTTAATCTTAATCCTCAAGAATGACAACGTATGCAGATGCGTTTAAACGCAGATTTAAATTCTTAATCGAGGATAGACGTAGATGTGTATTGGCCACAGCATGCAATTACCATCAGGTGGATTGTGTACTCGTTTGTCAGCATTGTTCTGTAAAAATCTGTGAAATAAATATGATCACGGGAAGTAGGATTGCATGATAACAAAAAAATTTAGTGTTATTTTTTTATTATTGTTTTTTTAATATTATGTGTAACCTTTTAGTTGGATTCAATTAATCTACACAAATAACTAAAATTTAAGTGTCAGTTTTTAATGTCAGCTTTTTCCTAAATGCAAATGAACTATATACGGTACTAAAAACAAAATTACAATTTTTAAAGTTTTTGTCTGTCTGTCTGTCTGCCTGTCTGTCTGTTTGTTCCGGCTAATCTCCGAAACGGCTGGACCGATTTTGACGGGATTTTCACTGGCAGATAGCTGATGTCACAAGAAATAACTAAGGCTACTTTTATTTTAGAAAAAGAATAAGGGTTCCGCGCAAAAAAAATTAAAACTCCAAATAACACACGGGCGAAGTAGCCGGGAACAGCTAGTTTTAGATATACTATTTCATTAAAAAGTATGATATTTAAGCTATGTTCACATGCAAACATCATAAATATTTGAATTAAACATCATAAAAATTTTCAATAACTTGTAATTTTTCTTTTTCTATTTTTCTAATGTTATAACTTTAATCAAAATTGTTTTATCTTTTCAAGTAATTCATGTTTTCAAGTATGCATTTTTGCCTCTTGTGTTATGTGTGCCTTTTAGCTTTTTAATTACTACGGTATTTTGTGGATAACGGTGTTGGTTATGTAATTAGCTAATCTGTTTATATAGATATGAATTGTAATTTTTATTATACAACTGGTTTTTGTCCTTAATAAAAAAGATTAACATAAAAAATACATATGAGAATAATATTGTATGTGTGAAGTTTTTTGTATAAAATTATAGTGACAAATGAACTTATACTTCACCTAATGATAGGTAGCTAATTCAGTCCATGGACATCTGCAGTCAACTTCGAAGTTAGTAGAATTTCGAAGTTTAGACAACCAATATACTCGTAATTGGTGATTTTTGTATAACGTGGTAGAGCCATGCTGCAGCTATATCAGTAGTACAATTATAGCACGAATGGGTCGGCTGGACCGGGGAAGAACCACGCTCTCACAAAATATCAGCGTAAAATGAGTGTAGAGAACCGGAGATCCCTTTTACAGGAAACGGGGCATTCCATCTTAGTCCTCACGGATCACACATCTGCATTTTGATTCGTAGTCGAGGACAGATGTAGATATCTATAGGCCACAGCAACTACTAACCCTCAGGTTCACTGACTGCTCGTTTGTCACCCTTATCCTATAAAAAAGGCTGTCAGGCATTCCATTCTAGTCTTCACAGGTGACAGGGACATCTGTGGCCTTCTTTGTAGGTGTCTATGGGCCATTTGAACCTACTTACCATCAGGTGGAGTTACTTAAAAAAACATTTATACTTAATAATAAATTTCAAAAGATATATGAGTATTTTATTGCTCGGAGCTAAAGCAGTATCTTAATAAACCTCGTTAGGCACAAACCGCTTTGAGAGGAATTAGCAGTATTTAATAGGGAGAGGGCGAAGAGATTAAAGGTTAATTTCCCAACGGCTGTTTTAAGAAGAAATGGAAATTTTAAATTAATAAGTTTGTATCTAATAATCATTATTATTATTTCAATCTGATGAGTTTTTAAGTAAATTGTTCAAAATTATATAAAACTAGTTATATTACTAGCATCATCATGCTGTGGCATTAAAACGGAGACATGTTAATACTTTTACATTATACGTATTTGTAGGTTGAGTATAGTCTTTTTTTTAATAGAATAAGAGTGGCAAACGAGCACACAGTCCACCTGATGCAAGTACCTGATGGTAAGTAGTTGATGTGGCCAATAGACATCTCCATCTAATCTTCGTTTGCGATTTAAAATGCAGATGCGTTGTCAGCCGCGAGGACTAATATGGAATGCCATTCCAGTAAATAGGGTCTCCGGTTCTCTACACTCACCATACGAAACACAGCAGCGTTAAGCTGCTATTTTACGCTGGTATTATATTATAGTCCTTCCCCGGTCGAGCTGACCCATTCGTGCTATAACCGTACTACTATTAGCTGCAGCATGACTCTACCACGTGTACTATAGCTGCAGCATGGTCATATTAGTGGTAGATTAATATTTCTAATCGTTCTTGAGAAAACGTTCGTTATCATACACATGAATTTGTGTAGAATATGGATCTTGTGTGTCTCGTAAGGGGGCGTCCATTAATTACGTGAGACAATTTTGGTGATTTTTCTACCCTCCCCTCCCTCTGGGGAGATGTCGTGATATATGTCCCCCCCAATCTCAAGTGAGATTTTTCAAAATGCGTATTTTTAGTGTAAATACGTTAATCTATGCTGGATTGCGTTGGATTTATTTAAAAAAAAATAATTTGCTCAATTACTTTTATATAATTTGTGGAATATGCATAATCGCAATAAATATGTTTCTTGCGGAAAAAAATTACGTGATATTTGCCGAGACCCCCCTCTCCCCCACTTGAGATTGGGTGAGATTCGTCTCTCGTAAATGAATAATTCAATACCTGCTACTTCACTGCTGGCGATATGCGAAAACTTAGCTCGCTTAACGAGTATAGCGAGGGCTATGCTCAGAGTTACACTGCGTGATTGAATCCGTAATAAGGATATCCTCAATGGAACTACAGTAACCGACATAGCACAACGGATCAGTAAGTCGAAGTGGCGATGGGCGGGCTATGTAGCTCGATAAACCGAGACCCGACGAGGAAAAAAGGTTTTGAGTGTCAACCTTGAAGTGGTTACCTAGGTGTAGAGCGGCTCCCAATTATTTTTTTTGTAGGATAAGGGTGACAAGCGAGCATACAGTCCACCTGATGATGATGTTAAGTGGTTGCTGTGGCCCATAGACATAAACATCCATCCTCGTTTGCGAATCAAAATGCAGATGCGTTGTCAGCCGAGAGGCCTAAGTTAGAATGCCTCTTTTCCAGTAAAAAGGGTCTCCTGTTCTTTACACTCACCATACCAAACACAGCAGCTTTAAGCTGCTCTTTCGTGTATGGTGGTTTTCTGTGAGAGTATGGTCTTTCACCGGTGGAGCCGACCCATTCGTGCTACAACTATGCAATTAATATAGCTGCAGCATGGCTTTTCCACGTATAAAAATTATATGAAGTGAAGGACCCTGCACCTGCATCCATAGCTATCCATATTATACCATATATAGGGTGTCGATGGATGCAGGTACAAGGTCCTTGGGGAGGACCTATGTTAAGCAGTGGACTTGTCATGGGCTATAATGAGGATGGTGTTATATTTTTATGTATAAATGCTTACACCATTTCATCAATAAATATTCGAAAGATTTCAACAGTTGTGTTAACCTATAATATATACATATATATATATATATATATATATATATATATATATATATATATATATATATATATATACAACGTGTAACAAAAACCCTGTGGTTCCTTTCAAGTGCGTTATCAGAGTCAGTATTGAAACGTAAAGAAATAACTTTTTCTCAAAAAACTTGAAAATTCAAAAATTTTATTTTGAATAAAAAAAATAATTTGCAAATTAATGTATAAAGTATGTGGTTTTTTATTACCTCTAACAGACACGGGCATCGGTGAAGGTGGGCAAAATATTTTTTTTTAATTAAAATATTTTTTAATATTCAAGTTTTTTGAAAAAAGTTATTTCTTTACGTTTGAATACTGACTCTGATACCGCACTTAACGCGAACCGCTGGGTTTTTGGTAAATGTTGTATATATACATATTTTATGTTATATAAAAATTGTTAGAAATTTTGTATCGATAGAGTATTGGTATACTACATATTAAAATTGTTTATTGTTCCATTAACCCTTTTCTACCGACTTCAGAAAGGAGACTGTACTCAGTTCTACTGTATGTTTTTTTTGTGTGTTACCTCATAACTTTTTTCTGGGTGAACCGATTTCGATGACTATTTTTTATTTGAAAACTGGTGCTTCTCATGTGTCCCATATAGATATGATCAAGGTCTGACCAATAGTTTTTAAGTTATTCTTAATAATTTATATTGAAGTCGGTTATACAAAATTTTTAATTTTAAATTATTAAGCAATTAATCTACGATTTGTGGAACACATTGAAATATAAAGTATCTTAACTTTTTTTAATGTAATTAAATAATAAAATACGCTGAAAAATCTAGAAATCATCCACTGACTTAACAACGAAAGAATAAGAACTTATTTTAACTTTTAATTTGCGTAAAATGAAATCTCGCAGGAGCTCCAGGGAGGAGGGTTCTCAAGAAGAGCGGAAATAAATCTCATTTAAATTTCCAACCCTAAAAGCAAAGCGTAATCTTTTTCTTATCTTAATTAAAACTTTGGAGTGATCCTTAGTTCTTGATGTTACAAGAAATATGATCTTAAAAAACATACCTAAATGTAGAATTCAAAATATTTTATTAGAATTGCGTCTTAAGCTACGCTGCAGCTATGTTTTGGTTGTAGCACAGGATAGGACCATGCTCTCACGGAATACCAGCGTAAAATAGCAGCTTAATGCTGCAGTGTTTCGAATGGCTAGTTATAACTATAATATAATAATTAAATAATTCAATCTTTAAAATATCGATGTGTATCTTATTCTTATTGCCAGTATTACTCGGACAAGATTAATATTGCATACAAAGTTAGCCAGTAACGCTACTCTGAATACCTGACAAAGAGTTATTGTGAAATTCCCTCCCAGATATGTCGATAAAGTTGGCGCCAAAGAACAAGTTTAGATAATATTCATCAATGCAGACTTGATAAGCGTTCTGTTAGTTTTCGATGAAGGTTGTATTGGATTCCAAATAATGGATTTCATATGAACACACCAGGGCCAAACAAAATAAACATTTTTGGTTTTTGAAGGTGATTTTTACTTTTTATTACAGCTTATTTTACGAAACGGTGAAAGAATTAAATTTTTCTACTATACAAATAAATAAAATTGAAGTGTGTTTGTAATGTCAAAATCACAGCTTTTTACTAAATACATATGAAAGTATGTACTGTACTTATAACAAAAACACAATTTTTTAAATTTTTATC
Organism: Parnassius glacialis; assembly: GCA_033319125.1. Classification (NCBI taxonomy): domain Eukaryota; kingdom Metazoa; phylum Arthropoda; class Insecta; order Lepidoptera; family Papilionidae; genus Parnassius; species Parnassius glacialis. The sequence goes on from JAVANC010000006.1 coordinate 11,387,885, forward strand.
TGTCTGTACGTCTGTCTTTTTTTTATTATGATAAGGGTGACAAACGAGCACACAGTCCACCTGATGGTAAGTGGTTGCTGCGGCCCATAGACATCTACATCTATCCTCTATTACAAATCAAAATGTAGATGCGTTGTCACCCGTGAGGACTAAGATGGAATGCCTCATTTCCAGTAAAAAGGGCCTCCGGCCACCTGCACTCACCAAGCGAAACGCGGAGGTAAACCTCTACTTCACGCTGGTTTTCTGTGAGGTCGTGGTACCACCCCGGTTCGAGCCGGCCCATCCGTGCGACAGCAAAAGCTGCCGCGTGGCTCTACCACTGTTAAAAACTGTCTGTCTGTCTATCTGTTTGTTCCGGCTAATCTCCGAAACGGCTGGACCGATTTTGACGGGACTTTCACTGTCAGATAGCTGACGTCATGAGGAGTAACTTAGGCTACTTATATTTAACAAAAATAATTAGGGTTCCGCGCTGTAAAATTAAAACCCTTAATTACACGCGGGCGAAGTCGCGGGGAACAGCTAGTATAATAATAGATATATTCAAATCTTCATTTTTACGAAAATTTCGAAACCGTGGTAAATTTGAAAAAAATATACATTGGATAAACGAAATTTTATTTTATTGTAATTACACACTAAGAGATATTTTCATCTTATACCTCATGGGTGACAATGCATCTATGACCTCCTTTGTTTGAAATTGGTTGCAGATATAATACATGCAATAGTCCAACATCACATGGACCGTTAGCTCTGTTACGGCCAAACACTCTAGCGCTACTCAAATTTAAGATGTCGTTAAGTCTCGTGCTGTGTTCACTTAACTTATAATATAAAACACCGTTTACTTCGGCTAGGATTAGAACCCGGGAGCCATGACGTACTACTACTCTGACCACTAGGGTAATTAAAAGTTACAGCCTATATACGTCCCACAGCTGGGCACAGGCCTCCTCTCATTTCTGAGAGGGTTTTAGGGCAAGGAAAAGTCCGCCGCGCTGCCCCAATGCGTGTTGGCGAACTTCACATGTCTTCGAAATATTTTTTTCTTATTTCTCAGACATTTAGGTTTCCTCACGATGTTTTCCTTCACCGCCGAGCACGTGGTAAATCAGCACTTAAAATTGTAATTAGCAATTTCACTGGTGCCGGCGGGGATCGAACTCGGATTGCTCGCGTACTGTGAAATTTACAGCGAGCGCTAACCATTTGAGCTACCGCGGCTCTCTAGGTCTAAATACCTAGGACAATGAAGACAATGTTTCTCCGCATATTATCCATATAGCCCTGTGCGGATGTTGCTAACGACTGGAATCTATTTATAGGCATTTTATAAGAGGGAATTATCAGACCGTTTATTAGGGAGGAGGGAAAATTGAAGATTAATTCCCCACGGGTTACACGCTTCGGCAGGTAATATTATATTTTGGGAAACCCAAAAATCGTGACTTGATTTGTGATGCGATGTCGGCGGCCAATGTTTAATATCCGACCCACATTATTATAACCTACAAATATTAATAAAACATTTTTTTGTATTTGCCACGCTGCGATTTTTTTATAAAACTGGTGAGTGGTAAGTCGCTACTGTAGTCCATGGAAGCCTGCAGCCAACCTCAAAGAAAGAAGGCTGCAGATGCGTCATCACCTATGAGGACTAAGGCGGTATGCTTTGAGCCTTTAATTACACTGGACCTTTAGGATGGAGCATAGCAGTGCAAGCACTAATATTTGGTGGCAGAAATAGGTAAGGGGGTGGTAGGACTTCCACCTAGTGAATAATATGACTTCAGTACATATAGGTCGGCAAGTGGTTCTATGCGTGGTAGAGCCATGCTGGAGCTATATTACTGGTATAGTTGTAGCACGGGGAAGGACCACGGTCTCATAGAATACCACCGTAAAATAGCAGCATAACGCTGCTGTGTTTCGTATGGTGAGTGTACAGAACTGGAGACCCTTTTTACTGAAAACGAGGCATTCCATCTCTGTCCTCACGGTTGAAGACGTATCTGCATTTTGATTCGTAATCGAGGATAGATGTAGATGTCTATGGGCCACAGCAACCACTTACCATCACGTGGACTATGTGCTCGTTTGTCATCTTTATCCTATAAAAAAAGTGAGAAATAACACATAATTTACACATAATATATTTTTTCATAGAATTTAGGTGACAAACAGTCCACCTGATGGTAAGTGGATCCTGTAACCCATAGACATTTAAATCTATTCTCGATTAAGAATAAAACGCAGATGCGTTACCACCACTGAGGACTAAGATAGAATGTCTCATTATCAGTAAAAAGGGTCTCCGGTTATATCTCCAGGTATACTCACCATACGAAACACAGCAGCAATTAGCTACTATTTTACACTGATATTCTGTGAAACACATTTCTAGTAGAGGAGCCCCTTTTAATTTTTAATTTATTTTAATTTTATTATTTGTTGTTATAGCGGCAACAGAAATATACATTCTGTGAAGATTTCAACTGTCTACCAATTATGGATCATGAGATATAGCCCGCTGACAGACAGACGGACGGACAGCGGAGGCTTAGTAATAGGGTCCTGTTGGTTACCCTTTGGGTACGGAAGCCTAAAAAGGGGAATATCATCATAATGAAACTCTAAATTTTGAATTGAATGCGTCGTGTATGATTTAAGTAAACAGGGGTGAACGTGAATAAACTGCTTGAAAACGCCGAAGGGTATGAATTGAGATTGAAGGGTGATATAGTTTAGCCCTTAATGGGATAGACAGGGTAGGAAATCAATTCTCCCGCACGGAAATTACAAATATGAAGCTTTTATTGTAGTCATTCCATTAATTGTCCGTTTGTGAAATTCGAAACAGCAGTTTTAAATCAGATAATATAGTTAAAAATGCCATTGGTGGAGGTGCCTAATGAAAGTAAAAATATAATATCGCTTTCTAGAAAAAAATTAGGAGTTATATTTCAAAAAGTAAAAAGCATCATATATATTTTATGAATATTTAAGCAGTGCACGTGCGCGATAAGATTTAGAATACATATTGATGTTAATTACAACGTTGTACCCCTAGTTACCTTTGATGTTTCGGAGAAAATCTCGTATAAATTGAACTTATATAGCGGTGCTCAATTATTTTACAACAATGTTTATAAATATATAAAGTAACATTTATATTATGCAGTGTAACATAAATTCAAAAATCAGTAATTTTTTTGAGAAGGTGAATTGTAAGGATTTTGGTGTCTCGTCTGGGTTGAAACTATTACGAGTATCTTATTAGTGCCATTAACCATCCACTTCAGGTTGAAGGCTAACTGCCGCACTCAGAGAGCTTCATAATATTCACCCTAATGAATAATTAACACAAATTATAATTATCTTCGTTAATAAGTAATGCGTCCCAGAGACTATATTTAATGATTCATTAGCTAATTAGTAACTTAAGTAAGATTTCCATTATAGCTACACATGGTAAGGCTTATCGTCATTATCCTACGAGGCGATAACACATTTTTGTGGTCTTCTTTGATGATCAGATTCAATTCTTTGTTTCAATAAGCACATAAAATTGCAATAATAATTATTTTTAAGTGTCGTTGGGGCCAGGTATAGAAAAAGTATTGAACCTGAAACCTGAACATCAGTTTGAATACAAACACGCTGACAAAAATATACACTTTTTTAAATTAGGTAATCTAATTTCATACGAGTAGCTTTGTAGCACATTCATGCCCTCTGTTTGAATTAGCTTAGCTTAGCTTATGAAATTATTAGCTTATTAGCTTAGCTTAGCTAATCAAATTAATGTTACGACCTTAATAATAAATGTTTTGCGAGCATTGAGCGCACAACTGTCTGAGATTGAATTTTTCTTAAACTTAAAAGTAAAAAGAAAACTACGAAAATCCTCTACATTTATGTTTAATGTTATATTTTTATGTGGTAGAGCTACGTTGCAGCACGGGTCTCTCGCTCGGGAAAGGATCGTGCTCGCTCGCAATACCATTGTAAAATAGCAGTATAATTCTGCAGTGCAGTGTTTCGTAAGGTGCTGTACCATATTGCCTGTAATTACCTGAATGAGCTTTGCTCGGCGTTAGAAAAACATTGCCTACCTATATAAACTTGAAATTGTATACCTGTAACTGTAACCTGTTTTACTTCAATGTAAATACAAAACTTCATTCAAATAGAACCGTTTCCAAAACCCTACAATAATTATACTCCTAAATTATATAATAAGATAATTTAAAATTGCTCATGGTTGCATTATTCAAGTAACATGCCTTCCTGTAACGTAATTCTCATTATCTACTTTAAATAATTATTTACTAGACCGAAGTAAGAGTTTCCATTAACACAACTAGGTTATTTAATAATGTTATTATAAAAATATTATATCTTTGAATGGAACTGCATTTTGCGAGTGAAACGCAAATCCGGCTCTGCATCGGGTCATGTATGGACAGCCGGACTCATCTTTAAAACTGGATATACCTACAACTAGAATTATTTTCGGACCTACCCATCTATATCCGCGTAAGAGAAGTTGATGTGAGTGTACCAGTACGAGAGATTACAGACAGCAAAGCACACGAATATACGTGGTATCGCTATGAGCCACACATAAGAAGTTTGCGTGAAATCATGACTTTTATTAAAAAAGAACGTAACCATTATAAGAACTCCTCCCGTATCGTAGAAACAGACAGACATGAAACATTTATTTTAGATCAAACAATTTTTTTATGCGGTATCTAAAAATATGTGTGCCTGCGGTCCAAAGCGCGTGCTTATCACTACGCTGCCGGGTAATTTTACTATCACGCAATGACGTGGTAGAGCCATGCTGCAGCTACTTTAATTGTATAGCTGTTGTAGCACGAAGGGGTCGGCTCGAGCGGGGAAAGACCACACTCTCATAGAATACCAGCATAAAATAGCAGCTTAAAACTGCTGTGTTTCGTATGGTGAGTGTAGAGAACCGGAGACCTTTTTTTGCTGGAAAAGAGGCATTCATCTTAGTTCTCACGGCTGACAACGAATCTGCATATTGATTCGCACACGAGGATAGATGTAGATGTTAATGGGTCAGCATCCCCTTACTGTCAAGTGGACTGTATGCTCGCTGGTCACCTTTATCGTATAAAAAAATTGACAAGCTTGAAATTGCCAGTATGTAAACTCTAAGTGATTAGAATACTTTCACTGATCCGAGCACGCGTAGTGTTGTGAGGCTATGATATTGGCGTGCGTCGAGACGCCTCTGCCGTTGCTAGGTAACTGCAACCAATCGATACTGTTATATGAGGGGAGAGTGCAAAAGTCAAACATTGAGCAAGCATTGCAATTTGAGTTACTAGCTAATACTGATATATATTTTTTTTATTAATGGAAATGACCGAAATAAAACAATCCAGCTGAAAATTAATATTTTTAATCTTTGTAAAATATTTTTTTTAGATTCCTAGCTACTATTATCAGTATTGTTATTTTATCGTGATACTTTAAGTAAGTAATTTTTGTATAAATATCAATACCAAACCATTTCTATAGCGAGCTCACTACGTTTTCTATAGCAAGCACTAATGGCGTCTGGATTCTCCGATGTTATATAAAGTTCAAGAGACTGTGCGAACACGTAGGTATACTTTTTTTTGTTTATTTTGGTTATTGCCTTTCACGTTCCACCATTCAATACAATGTTAGTAGAGGCTGAATTATGAATGACCATATCGGTTAGTGTGAACCTAAAATCAATTCGGTAAAGATGACTTGCTGTAAAAAAGAGATTTTGTTTCTAGAACAAAATGTTGATTTTATTAATGCACTAGAAAACGGTGAAAAGAAAGTGATGTTGGACGGCGGTTAGGATTCACTCCGTTCACTGTATCCACCATTTGGAAGTGCAAAGGGATGGTCCTGCAGGCAGAAGTGGTAAGGTAGCTCTTGGAAAAAGATATGAAAGCTGATTTTTTTTTTGAAGACCTATACAAAGCCTTGCTGCAGTGATTCCAACATCAAAGGCTGAAAAGTTTGCTGAACAGCTGGGTTTTAAGACCTCAGAAAGATGGCTCGGTAAATTTAAAACGCGTTGTATTATAAACTACAGCCATTTCAGTGGAGAAGCCCGTGATGTGGACAGAAATGTCACGTACTATTATTTATTCTGTGACGTCATGAAGAGATAGTTTGATAAGACGTGAACGAAGATAAAATAAGATTACGCTCCTTTAAAACATCTTAGATTACGCTGTGTTATATATAATGAGGGGCGTGAAGAGGTGAACATGAGGCTATTGAAAGTCGTTACACGTATTCATACCTATACAGGGTTACTTTTCAAAGAGTAGCCAAGTTTTAAACTTAAGTTCAAATATATAAATAGTGATATACCGTTAATGCAGTTTTTAAAAATACGGGTAAATAAGTCGTCTACTTTTATTTGAAATTATCCCAAATTGTATGTGATTTATAGGCAACAATGTATTTGCCTACCGATCGACTCTTACGAATGTGTGTGCGCAGTAAAATTAGTTAAAATAATGCATTATCACGCATTTTGAATTTAAAAGACAAAAGGATTTTTTTTATATAATTTTTCTTCACCATTTGCCTTTATTACTTATTATGAAGCTCCTCTGCAAATTTGGCCGGTTATTGCAAAATAACCCTGTAAATGTAGGTGTGCTATCCGTCTTATAGTCCTTTACTTAATACTATAAAAAAATACTTTTACATTTAATAAGTTGCTTGTCAAGCTGCTATAAATATAAAATTAAATTTAGATATCTATTTAGACTTTTAACATGACCGCCCTTTGGACGACATCTGCTCAAAACGCACGTTACTTCTAATTCGTTCATTAGCATTGAATAGGCTTTACTACTGCCACGATCCGGTATATTGTCACTCTTTTTATTGTATGTAATTTATTAAAATTTCGTTTCGCAATTTGAATAGCATCTTGGTAGAGATACCAACTTGTTATGATAGCATGGTATTTTATTTGTTTTTTTAAGCAGTAGACTGACGCGATGCTGCAGTCTGCAGAATTATTGTTGCCACGGATGAGTCGGCTCCAAAAAGGAAGCATAATATAATACAAGCGTAAAATAGCAGCGTATTGTTCGTATGTGTGAGTTACAACCACCTCGTCAAGAACTATTCGCCAAGAGCATCGTATTTAGCCGACTTCATACAAGGAGGATGTTTTAATAATATTTCTTTTCCGTTTTGGTTTCCATTTGCGTGGTATGATACGTGATACTTTAACTTGTCGCTTTAATTCTATTATACATTGTGTGTTAGCATTGATTTGAAGTCATAGAAGTTATGATTTTTAAACGGCCGATGTTACAATATTCTTAATCAGAAATAAAGAAAAGTAAATAAATAACATAAATAACAGTAAATAAAAACACGTGTTCACTGTTCACACACAAATATAAAAAATATACTAACTTAATGCTAATAAATGTGTTATAAACCAGCAATATTAATTACTTTTAGATTGAACGTGTAATATTCACGTAAGTTATAAGAAAACAATAATTTCAAACGAATACGTTTGTGTAATCATTATTCGATCGGTTAAACCACAAGGATTAATGGAATTTCACTTCGATGGCTCTTGAAACACTGCGGAAAACTTTCATAAGAACAAAATGGCAAAAATATACATTTCTTTCAATTAACAAATTGATTGTTTTCCTTTAAAAATGGATTTGAAGCATTACACTTAAATAAAAGCTGCTCTTTAATAAATACCATGTCGACGATTGCTCGTTTTTTTAATTTTAATTTAATTAATTACTGGAATAAACAAAATATTTTTCATCTCGAACAGAGTGCTCTCAAAGCAGAATTTTAAATTCTACAAAAGTCTTTTTAATAAGGAACAAATCAACATGTATTTCATTAAGTTAATTTGTGGTGGGCCCATCCTCCATACAAAAAGAAATTGTCTCCTTTCAAAGCTAAATTTTGCCATGATAGAAGAAAATCCATATTATTTTGCGCTCTTTTCCTAACCGTAGATGAAAGGTTGACGGCTCCGTGGCGCAATGGCTTAGCAATGAGTTGTTGCGCTGGGGGCCGTGGGTTCGAATCCCGCACGGAACAAGTATTTGTATGGCCTACAAATAATTGTTCCGGGTATGAATGTTTCTCCTTGTGCAATTTGTGTTTGTAAACTGCCTCCACGATACAGGAGAAAATCTTAGTGTGGGGGTAACGTTTTTTTTAAACAAAAACAAGGTGCGTTATTGAGAGACAATAACTAGAGATTACGCATCGTTAATCAAAAAAGTACACGAAGAACGAAAAAATAAACGTTAAGGAAAATTGTGTGCTGTATTGCTTTTTCATCATGGTAATGCCTCTGGCCATCGATCTGATGCTGCAAGCGTTGCCATTCAAATTGCTGGGTTTCAGTTGATGCAGCACCCACCATATTCTCTGGACCTAGCTCCGAGTGATTTTCACCTTTTTACTAACCTGAAAAAACACTTGCGTGATAAAAAATTCGACGGTGATGATGAGGTGATGTGTGCTGTAGAGGCCTTTTTCAAGTCCCACGATCAAGCCTTTTTTTCCAAGGGAATTAACCAACATGCAAAACGCCATTCTTGATTAAACAAGGTGTATTATTAGCTTATAATGCGATTAGGTTAAAAAATAAATATAATTTGAAAATACTTATCCTAGAGTTTCATTGCGTTTCCAAAAACTTATTGATCTACCTATAGTATTTAACCGACTCAAACAAAGATGGTTCTAAATTCAACGCATAATGTATTTTTTGTACTAAGCACTATCGTCCACTTTAACTATTATTATATTAGAATGTAGAAGATACATTATAAAAGACCATGCGTAACATACAAGGGGCACTATGCCAATTTTATCCAACGAGTATATTTTACACAAGGAAATGTTTTCGCGTACATACATCACGAGCTTTATGTTGGACTCGCATCAACTAAAACCTTTATTAGGTACTCCACCTTCAGCGCATAGCAGCAGCCCATGTAAACGCTTTCACAAACATCCGCGGAACAACGAGCGCCAGGAGCACCTTGGTGGCCCTTCCTTGGAATGGATCAAGTTCCTATATTCTTTCTCAGACAAAGCACGCCGAAACACAAGTTTAACTAAGCCAGCACGTTGCCAGAACTGATAATTAGCTGCTGAAGGCTTACACTAGCGGGCCACTGGACGAAAGGGGGAGATGGATTTTCTTACGCCTCCACAACGCGGTTAATTTTATTACGGTCGAGTTTCGCATTTTTTGTATGAAAGGACCACTAAGCTATATGTTATAGGTACCTACAACCTTTATAATAATCTAGACTAGTTGGCAAGTTCGCAATATTTAAATTCAAGTCTATATCCACTGAAATACTTTCTTAAATTTTCGAACAATGCACCTATAGGAATTAATAAAACACAAATATGAACAACCCATTGAATGTTAATGTACTTACGTTATTATATCAGTACCGTTTTAGACCGAGCTCACCATTGTAGCGGTTTTGACCTCGCCTTGCGCGATGTTGCTAGTATGTACCGCGAACTTCAAAGTGCAAGTTTTAATCCGCCAATGGATTACTGTGGTGAGCCGCTGGGGCAAAAAAAGGTTACTCTGGACTCGAACCTACTTAAGCGCCGCGGTGTTCACGCGGTGAACACGTGTTCGACGAGGCGCAATGGAACACAAGTGCGCTTTTCTCTATGGCCCCAATCTTCATATGTGTAACGGAGTCCTTTACATCCGTTACGCGGGGCCCCCCCATGTGGTCAGGAAAAACAAGTATCCGAAAGCAGGACCAGCTTAATTCAAAAGAAGTAGGCAATTGTCTATGAGCCCCGCGTCATTTAAGGACCCTGTGTTTTTTTTTATAGAATAAGGGTGACAAACGAGCACACAGGCCACCTGATGGTAAGTGGTTGCTGCGGCACATAGACATCTACATCTATCCTCTATTACAAATCAAAATGCACGTTGTCACCCGTGAGGACTAAGATGGAATGCCTCATCTCCAGTAAAAGGGGTCTCCGGTTCTCTACACTCACCATACGAAACACAGCAGCGATAAGCTACTATTTTACGCTGGTATTCTGTGAGAGCGTCGTCCTTCCCCGGTCGAACCGACCCATTCGTGCTACAACTGTACTACTAATATAACTGCAGCATGGCTCTACCACGTATAAATACGTGGTAGAGCCATGCTGCAGCTATATTAGACACGTTCATAGAAAAAAGACATTTACGTGATATAGGAAGTTATAAACCTGATACTTTTATTTACAAGGCTTCTTGGTTTAATCCGGCCTTGTCCTGAAGCACCAGCTTTCCCGGCCTCACCATATTTCGGCCTCGGAGAGTAGGGACAGTGAGACACAAATAATACCGATACTTGTTTGCCGCAAGTGTTTAAATCTTAGTTGATATTATAAGTAACAATAGCTTGAGTTGGGTTGCCTGTGTTCAGCAAAGGACTTGTGAAGAGCTGTAATGATGATAATGAGTGTGTATATGGTACAACTTATAATATACTGTGGTTGATTTTACATCAATCAATTATACACTTCTCATACTCGTAGTATGACTCATTGCCGTTTGGTGGTGACGTAAGTGTCCATCCCATTCAGTTCCATACGTGTCGTAACAGACAAAGACAAGAAGACAGACAGAAGGCAAACGCCAGAAAGACCTCATGACCTCCGATTGATGACAGTACAACCATTTCATATTTCTACTATGTCCTATTCGACCTATAGACCGCTGTCGTGGGGCAGCGTCATAGTTGCGACACACTTGTACTGCCAAGCGAGATAATTAATGTCCTCCAGAACGAAGAGCATAAACGGACCGACCAACAGCCGAAACTTAAATCACGCTATCAAAGTTTTCAAAGCAATCTGCATATTATATAGAACAAACTACATCCTCCAGACCGAATATCGGTCACGGCTGCCAGTCTCAACGTAGAGTAACAATCTGCGTAAGACATTAAGATGCCCCAGTGTATTTAGCATAGATGCACTCTCTATTCCATCACTCTCATAGTGCGATTGGGCAGCAATCCGACACGAGCGCAGGACCAATAGCTTTACGCGTTTACAGTCACGGGGGTGAAACCCCGTTAACTTTATGACCCCGGGCTGCTATTGAGTATCTTCACAAAAAAAGTACCGATAACTGATTTTTTCTCGGACCCGGGAATCAAACTGTTTCGTAATGAACTTCTCGCTGCCTTGGCTAATTGTTCTGAAATGACGATAAAACCATATTATGTATTCAAAATTCAAGCCGTTATAAAGGCAGATAAGAAACTATCGTCGTATCTATTTCGATATAAACAAAGAGATTTAAAAACTACTTAAATGTCTTTGGATTTAAATTATCGTTTCGAAAATATTTGCTTTAATACGAGCCGAACCATACGTGCCTTACCACGTAAAAAATATTAAAAATAATTATTAAATTGTTCATACATTGAACAAGATTGTGTTCAGAATTCAGAATTAGGTTAATACCGTAGTTCTCACTTAACCAGTTGAAGTAACATCTATTTGCGCAACGAAACAGTTTACAACTGGACGTTGCTTATCAACGGGAGAGCGTCAATTAATATTAGTCGATCGTCGGGCGGTGCTGTGTTAGCTCACAATTTCCGACCCCGGTAGTTAAGTGACGAAGTGATTCGGGAAATTGTTTTCATTTCCTTTGCACGGATGCTTGAACTGATTCCTTATCAGATTGAGTTTGCTCGTACGGTTAGAAATAGAATTAATAAAGGAAAAAAAATATGTTCAACATGATTTTATTAGCTTCACACAGGTCAATGTAGGCTTATTATATACAAGGAACCCTCTCTGACTTCGCTTGCCAATTTAAATGTGCCATCATTTAGATTTAAGTTAATCATAAATACCATTTATCTGCAGACTTCCAATAAGGACACGGTACTCAATACGACTGTATGTTTTTTTTGGGTGTTACCTCATAACTTTTTACTGGGTGAATCGATTTCGATGATTCTTCTTTTATTTGAAAGCTGATACTTCACATGTGGTCCCATATGAATTTGATCAAAGGCAGGCCAATAGTTTTTCAGTTATTCTTAATAATTTATATTGAAGGAAGTCGACTGTACAAAATTTTAAATTTTAATTATTTTGTTATACGTTTTTCCAAAAGAAAAGTCAATTTTTTCTGGAAACAATATAGCTTAGACTACCCTTGAAATTACTCTCTATCTGTTTGTGAAGTTTCATCGCATTCGGACATTTCGAAGATTAGCCCGGTCAGACGGACGGAACGACAGCAAACAATTTAATAATAATTTAAAATTGAAAATTTTGTACAGCCAACTTCAATATAGGTTATTTAAGAATAACTCAATAACCATCTGACTACCACTTTCAGCACTACACTATCAGCTTTCATATAAAAAAAGAATCATCGAAATCGGTTCGCCCAGTACAAAGTTATGAGGTAACACACATAAAAAAAAACATACACCCGAATTGAGTATCGTCTCCTTTTTGGAAGTCGGCAGAAAATGGTGATTCATATGTTAATAACATGCAAACATCCCCTCGATCTGAAGGCCAGTTATTTCTATATTATAGAGAAGAATACATTTCAATTTTACTTTACTTGACTTAGGGACTTTCAAGAAAAGAGCGTACTCTTTTTTAAAAGGCCGGCAACGCATCTGCAATTTCCCTGGTGATGCAGTTGTTCATGAGCGCCGGTAATCATTTACCACCAGATGAGCCGTATGCTCGTTTGCCCCTCTTCTATAGACAAAAAAATAATCGATATCGGTAGTCTATCTATCTTTATGACTTTATAAGTATGTATCCCATCCATTACAATCTATATCAGAAGTATGGACTTATCAGCTATGGAGCTGAACATAGGTCTCTCCTCCCTCCTAGATAGAGATATCAGATATCCTCATAGCAGGTATATTTCCCACAGTTACAACACGTGGCAACCACATTTTTATTATTTTAAGTAACCAGGAAGATGCTGCTGCCCTACTCCTGTTTAGTTCCCCCTGACGCCTTGTACGACACCCACGGAGTAATATAGGGTGGGTGATTCTCTTACGCCGCCGTTAAGTCTTAAAGCCGACTTAAATAATTAAATATAATAAAATAATTTAACATTCTGAAATCGGTGGTTAAATGTTAATTATTTTACCCTTTTGTGGGGATTAAGGAATATAACTCAATCAAGAATAATCTCAATGTCGTCTAAATGGTTAGTTAAATTAAAAACTTCATCCGTTATTTAGCCAGCTCTATGGATGGCTTTATTTCCCTAAATTTCAAACCCCTGAGATATAATATATTAATTAAAAAGAAACATGAAAACCGGTTGACAATTAACGGACATATAGCAAAACATACATACAAAAAACAAACAAACTGTAAACCATATTAGGTTAGGTTTTTGGAAGTCAGCTAAAAATACTTGATTTCTCTTCACTCAACATATGAAGCACAACAGCAATATGCTGATATTGCACGCTGGTATTCTGTGAAGTGTGATTGTCCTCCGGTCGAGGTCGGTAGATTGCGCGATAAGATTCACTTAGACTTTTCTACGTGTTATTATGTAAATAAAAAAATATTAATAACTCTACCATAGCGGTACGGGTCTAGATTTTAAGACTTTCTTTTTGAAACTAAACCTCTGTCCAACCTCTTTAGGTACAGTACGTAACCAGCATAAGCAGCGCAAAGGAATTCCTCTTTTTTAATCGAACTTTCACAGGCCGAATACTAATATCGGTCTGTTGAAGTCCATTGCTAGGATAAAGGCCTCTCCCACTACATGTCTTAATATCACGCTTGGCTAGCGAAGTGGCGATCGCAGTACATATCAGACGTCTCACACCTTTGAATTTACTCCTTTTCACCGGTATAAGCATCTACTTTTAGAGTAAACGAGATGGTCCGCCGTGTTGTTTTTCGTCGTGTCCGTGGTGTTTTTTAACAGTGGTAGAGCCAGGCGGCAGCTTTTGCTGTCGCATGGATGGGCCGGCTCGAACCGGGGTGGTACTACGACCTCACAGAATACCAGCGTGAAGTAGAGGTTTACCTCTGCGTTTCGCTTGGTGAGTGCAGGTGGCCGGAGGCCCTTTTTACTGAAAATGAGGCATTCCATCCTAGTCCTCACGGGTGAAAACGCATCTGCATTTTGATCTGTAACAGAGGATAGATGTAGATGTTTATGGGCCGCAGCAACCACTTACCATCAGGTGGACTGTGTGCTCCTTTTTCACCCTTATCTTATAAAAAAAATGGTCCGCCATCTATCGGATTCTACTCTATGACGTGTTCGGGAGATTACGACACCTCTGATGAGATGTGTCGTAAAATCCTGAACAATGCTTGGCCAAGTAGGTCAGTCGATTGACCTTTCGGTAGAATTTCTAATTACCTAATAGGTAAATAGGAAATTAAGTGCCCTATTATATTTAACGTAAGGTTTTTTTCTATATAAAACTGACGTGACAAAGGGACCATGGCGCCCATGGACACCTCTAGCCAAATTCAAATAAACTTCACTTCTTTTCATCTCTGAAGATTTTTTTTATAGAATAAGTGTGACAAGCGAGCACACAGTCCTCCTGATGGTAAGCGGTTGATCTGGCCCATAGACATCTACTTCTACCTTCGACTACAAATCAAAATGCAGATGTGTTGTCAGCCGTGAGGACTAACATGGAATGCCCCTTTTCCAGTAAAAAAGGTCTCCGGTTTTCCAAACTCACCATACGAAACACAACAGCATTAAGCTGCTATTTTATGCTGTTATTCTGTGAATGCGTGGCCCTCCTCCGATCGAGCCGAACCATTCGTGCTACAACTTCAATGAATATATCTGCAGCATGGCTCTACCACGTTTAAAAAAAATAAGATGGAATGCCTCACAGCCTGTGATTGTACTAGTTCTCTATACCCTTTATTATCCCAGTGCAGCGCTGATTCTGATATTTGGTGGGAGAAATAGGTAAGAGAATGATACCTCCGGACCCCTTAGTAGAAAAGGAGTTAATAATAAAATAAAAATAAAGGAATTAATAATAAAATAATCACAAC
This sequence comes from Parnassius glacialis, assembly GCA_033319125.1. Taxonomy (NCBI): domain Eukaryota; kingdom Metazoa; phylum Arthropoda; class Insecta; order Lepidoptera; family Papilionidae; genus Parnassius; species Parnassius glacialis. Next base: position 11,403,020 of record JAVANC010000006.1, read on the forward strand.
GAAGAACGACATGTGAAAGATTAATATAACACTGGGCTGCATTTTTATAATAATTTTTAAACAGATTGAACGTTGACGCATTTTGCTGGAATATAAACGGCCTTAACTATTTAATAATCGGAGATTTCACTTACATACTTGAATTGAAGTATTTATTATCTCTATACCTGCCTCTTTCTATTGTCAATTAGTGAAGAGAGAGAGAAAAAACTTTTAAGCATTTCTTAAATTGATGTCGATTTTTAAGACCGTAATTATTGTATTGTTAACAAAATTATATTTTTTTTTATTATATATTGTGCATTTGATTGGATCTGTCTTACTTTTTTAATCCGCTAACTAAGCCGAAGGAATTACTTGTTTATCGTAGAGGTGTATTATACAATAGTTGCAGATAGGCAAATATCAGGGTGCGGGATTCAAAACCGCAGCGTCAAGCAATTATATTATATTAATAAATAAAATAACTTTAACATTAATCAACATTATTTTACAGAGCCGTGGTGTCGCAGGGGCTAAACGCTCGCCCTAATTTCTTATTATGCGAGCAACCCAAGTTCGATCTTCGCCGACGTAAATTAAAATGCTTATTTGATTTTATGTCTTGATATCTTGACTAATTGAAGATATTTCGAGGACCTAAGAAATTCCTCAATTACCGCTGTATCATTGCGAAAAAATCTTTTCTGCACCTTGTGCTCATCTACTCGTAATCGTATTCTAGTTTGATGATTGCAGTAGGTTCTGCTGATGATGTTTCAGTGATGAACTCCTCTTTCTGAATTGATGCCTGTGGCGATTTGGTGTATGAACATGACGACCGTGACAAAGGTGAATGAGGCCTATCGATGCCGTAGCTCTCGGCGTAAATTAACTGATTTATTTTGATCATTAATAAGTCTCTACGACTATCAGGAAGTTTACGCAGTTTCTTCGCCACGAGTCTTCCAAATATATAACATTCATCGTCCTCTTCATTTAATTGTTGCTCATGCTCAGATAACGAACGCTGCCTCTTCCCAGACGTAGTTACCACGGGTCGCTGTTCTGGGGACGAACATTCTTGATCTGTAAATTCTTGTTGTGACAACATTACATATGAGAACGATTCCACTTCTGGATTTGATCTAACAGTATTCGAGGTCCCCGCATTGTCTTCACCGATATTTATATGTTCTACGGGATGGTTATTTTGAACATCTTGAACAATATTTGCCTCTTCTATATTACGTTTCTTCTCATCCTGGAATTAGAAATATATTAGTATTTTATCCTTTTATATACAGATATCGATTAAAGATTTTTTTATGGAATAAGTGACACGAGAGCACACAGTACACTTGATGCTAAGTGGCTGTTATGGCCCCATAGTTACATTATTAATCAAAATGCAGGTGCGTTATCGCCCCTGAGGACTGGAGTGCCAAGAGTAAAAAGGGTCTCCGATCCTTTACACTCACCATATGAAACACAGCAGCGTAAAGCTGTTATCTCACGTCGGAAATCTGTGAGAGCATGGTCCTTCCCCGGTCGAGCCGACCCATTCGTATTGTAGCTATATTAAAACGGCTGCGTTGTTCTACTAAACACAAGACAGTGATATTTTCGTCAGATTTCGACATACTTTTTTTTTATAGGATAAGGGTGACAATCGAGCACACAGTCCACCTGATGGTAAGTTGTTGCTGCGGCCCATAGACATCTACATCTATCCTCGTTTGCGAATCAAAATGCAGATGCGTTGTCACCCGTGAGGACTAAGATGGAATGCCTCATTTCCAGTAAAAAGGGCCTCCGGCCACCTGCACTCACCGAGCGAAACGCAGAGGTAAACCTATACTATTGGTGTCTTTTAGAATGCAAGCATGAATTTACAGGTCTGAGAAAACTTCCACTAGAAAAAAATTCTTCAACATCTTGTTATACATGCGGATGTTTAAGGCCACAAAATCTACTCACTATCCACATCGACCTCACTTTTAAACTGTAATACTGATGTATCCTGTGTATTTCTGAACGACGGGGCATAGGATTTAATAACAATTGAATAAATTAATATCCTGGAGATCACAAACGGCATGAACAAAAAAAAACTATCGTCCGCAAGTCTCGTTGTTGAAAGTACATTTTATTGAAGAAGGTAATTTCTCTGTTTATGAGTACTCCGTAATCCATTGTTACTTAAATAATAAAAACCAACGTAACTCTGTTGGCTAATGGCACCTGACACAATTTTTGGGAATAAGAGCATTCAAAAACGTTAATTTAATACAGCTGGGATATTTAAACATTTCACCGTGAATGTTTTATTAGTTTATCACCAGTAGTTTATCAACAGTCAGTAGTTTATCAACGGCACACGCAGTGAACGCAAAAATATATCTAGTACACACACATACTTATAAACTTACTTATTATTATGTACAGATTTCGATTTAGAGATTAAAACAAATATAATCAGGGATAGTGGATGAAAAGAAGTTGGCAAATATGCAAAGTGCCAAGTGACACCAGCGTCTTATCGGTGACCAGTGACAATGCGATATTCATTTGTTAACGCCTGGCAAATTAACTGAGCAAATTTTGTTTGAGCAAAATTTATAAAGTTAGCAGCTTGTTTAAATGCATTATACGCATTATTATATATTAATATATATAATTATAAATATTAAGGATAAGTCTATATAAATTATATAATTATTAAGGATAAGTCAAAAACTACTAGTCAGATTTTGATCAAATTTATATGGGAACAGATGAGAAGTGCCAGCTTTCAAATAAAAAATGGATCATCAAAATTGGTTCACATAGAAAAGATATCCTCCCTTTTTTAGTTGGTTAAAAACATTAAATATCTTTCCATGAGCAGAAATATAAGATTAATACCCAATAACTGTATTTGCGTACGAGTAAACTTACTAAAGAGTCAAAAGAAAAAAGTTTTTATAACAATAAAGTGTTAAAAAGCAAACTCGCTATGTCTTGAACCTAGGGTTCGACAAACAACGACGAGAAGCTGGCAAAGAGCCGCCCGCTCACGCAACTAACGAAGTTATTATTTTCCGTATACACACTATTATCTATGGTTATTATTAAATTAAACTCTTACTTAACTGCCTGATATTTTTTGTATCGATAGTCTTAAGATCGAAGAACTCTGATGAATGGAAAATCATGGAACACTTTGCTTGATAATATCAAGGGTTTTAGATGACAAATAGAACGATGTTTAGGTAAATTATAAAAAACAGGACTCGATGTTAGTGAAGTAACAGAATAAATAATAGTACTACGTACGTGGTGAAGTGCAGTTATTTCGCTACTTCTCAACATGTGTCCAGATTCACTAATATAATAGAGTACTGTTTTTTCTTATAATTTCAAATTGCCTTATAGGTACCTACTCCAAAATTTCATCAGTTGTCCGACCATTTTAGTACCTACCAAAAAATACATTATAAGTTAACTTTTATTTCCTGGTTATACCTTATTACTAATTTATATTGTTGATTGTGGTTATACGTTTTAAAATAAAGCTTTTACTTTATGTAGACTAAAAAACAAAATTGCATAGTTATACACAATACAATGATGTTTATAAATAAAAAAGCGCTACTAAAAAAAATTACCCACTAGCGCTACTTAACGTTCTATCACGCTATATTATATATTATATATATTATAAAACCAAAGACTACAATGTTAGCTAAAACTGAAGCGTCGCGTCGGCAAGTGCAAATAATCAAGCTACTCCGGCCGGCCCTTGGCTAACAAACATGACGCCATGATTACGTAAAGCTTAAAGAAAAGGACAACAATAGACGTTCCAGTTGCGATAGCGATAGAACACGAAGAGTGAGAGAGAATGTAGTGAACTGACTGTAAGTAAAACATGTGCATGTGTGGTGTGTGCTGCCGCTGGCTCGGCCGAGTTCGGAACATTTTATTCGGTGGTTTTGTAGCACAGATTACCCCCTAACAGATACCGCATCATTGAATATTTGTTCTGTTTCGAATTTCACCAAATTTGGAGGTATGCAAGGGTGACCGGGACGTGTCAAATGCGCTGTGATTGGATGTTTAAAGGTCAAACTTAGAATGCACCAAACTATAGTGATGTAACAGGGTTGGGACGTTGATCGATAAATTTGGTATTTATTGATTATTGATTGATAAATAAATATATTGATCAATTTTTATTTTATGTTTATTAAAAAATAAAACAATATATACATATATTTATAAACTTAATTTATAAATTTCACTGATTTTTAAAATGGATAAACTTAGTATAAAATTGTCTCGCAGAATTCTTAGGATCTGTCTTCCTAGAAAAGTAGGGTAATCTTATATCTATGTATTTTTCCATGACAATCTTAGCTAAATCAATGACATGATTACAACTTTCGTGATCGAATTGATTTTTTATTTCAGGAAAAATATCCTCATAAACAAAACTGTTTTATGTTTGTGTTACAAAATAGAATTTGTCTTTGTAATATATTTGAGAACCTTGATTTGCATCGATTGAGCTTCGAATGACTATATATAATATAAAATATTACCAATAATTATTTAGGTACTAATAATACGTTTATTATACATTTATACAAATTATAATCTTGTAATTAATTCTTATTATAATCATACCGCATTTTGCAGCGATGTGCCAGCAACAGGAATTCCCGTATTTTTAGCAGCAATATCTGCACTTGCACCTATGGTAGGGACGGGTGCCTAGAAGTAGTATTATTAATTAATACACCATACGATACGTCTTCCAAATTTAGATGTACTTGATAATAATAATAAGATATTACTGAAGTTCATGTAACACTAGAATACCAAGTCAAAACAATAATCACATTATAACTTTTACATGTTTTATGATTTATAAATTAAAAATAGTTTGATTTGAACGTGTAACATTCACCTAAATATTAGAATATCATGTTGCACTTAACCACTTAATACTATTACTGTGTAATCTACATTGGTACTAATCTTTAAAAAAATGTATTAGTCCATACCAAAACTGGCAAGTATAGAGATGGTATAGCGGAATCCAACAGCCTTCTACGGTTTTTCATAATATGAAGTTTGTCTTCTGTGAAGTGTCTTGAGCATAACACACTATTTTTGGTGGGAAACCACTCGTCCCCTCGACAAGTTGCGTCGATCCACATCTTTTTCATTTCGGGGCATTTAGGAAACCTATAACATATAGGTACCACAATGATACGTCACTATTTTTATAAAATAATATGACTTCAATAAAAAATAATTAAACGATGACACAAACAAATATCGACTTAAAAATCCCAACACTATCGATACACGTGCTGTTGTTAGACATAGACAACTATTGTAATTTACGTATGAGTGAAAGGGACATTTCAAAAAGACATCAACGGGTGCTTAATTGTTATCACTTTTCACCATTAATATACCAGTATAAGTTGATCTCCGGTGCATTTGAAATAGGATAACGTGATAAGAATAGAATTTACTTACCGATGGAATGTAATGCCATCTTTTTGGTAACTGGAATTCTTAGCTGACTTGCCACACCATTTCACCGCACAAGAAGCCATTTGTAATGTAATTTGGATACAAATCTATGTTTAAATTGTCAAGAACTCGGACGTGCCTTCGGGTCACAAAATTGGTCGACACTGATGTCGTGATTCTTAGCGTCACTTCATATGCTAGCTATAGCAAGCATGTGTTGCGCGCGTTTGTGGCCTTGTATGGTGTATGCGGAATCTATTAGGGAGTAGGGAGTAAACTGTGTTTTGTGGGCATTTAATGCAACGTTTAGATATTCCTCGAGCACAGATGCATAAGCACGAATACGAACATGTAAACGACTTGTTCGGGTGCGCTCGCTACTCGGCCCTAGTATTCGGCTGTTCTCCACTAGATGTTGCTTTTTTAGCACAAGTTCAAAGAATGTTCGTATGTATTCGTATCGGTGTTTACATACTAGTCATTATTCAGCTGACCCGTGAATTATCATTATAATTTACTCAGCCAATTTACCGTTACAATTTTCTCTACCTTTCTTTGACAAAATATATATAAAAAATATAAGAATGTACTCGGTTCAGCTAAAATTAAAAATTTCATAAGTGCGTAACTACTTTTATATATTCTACACTTTGATTATATACATGTATATAATCAAAGATTCTACATAATACAAACTATTTCTACTACTGTCATATTTTCATCTTTTTTCATTAAAATGTTAGTGAGTCTATAAAAGTTAAGTAATCATAATGTCGCCGAAATGAGTCGTACGTCATCCATATTTAAAAAATCTATGTTGAATGAATACAGATGAATATGTAAACGCGTCGTACTCGTCCACGAATAACTCGGCGAGTTGCTCGTCCGATAATCTAAACGTGCCATAACGTATTTATAAAAATATAATTGGATATACAAAGAGTGTACGACAAGAATAAGCGATCACAGGTTTTTGACGATATCATATTCCTTAATGCAAAAGGCAGTTGAAACATATATATATATATATATATATATATATATATATATATATATATATATATATATATATATATATATATGTTCCAACTGCTATATATATATACATATTTCGTCAACTACTTCCAAAACTGTTTAAAAAAATGCTTTGTTACTCACTTTAGTACTCATCGACTGGTTGCATTTATACACAGACCCAAGAAAACCGTCCATATAAGAGAATGCGAACCATGAAGGTTGATAAACGTCGGCAGAGCTTGATCCTAATAGTTCCGATCTCTTAATTTTAGTTTTGTAAGATCTATACGCAGCCATTAAGGAATCTTTTTTCCTCTTAAGGTCTTTTACAGTGCATGGCACATCTAAACTATTTTGTATGTCGTCCCACGCCTCGTTCACACGGTTTTTGTTTTTATACCATGTGTGTTTTGGGTCCCAAATACACGGATGTTTTTCGTACAACTCTAAAAATCGCAAAATAGTTTCGTTCGTCCAGTCCATTTTGACACGTCTAAAGCGATACTTGGCGTGCGCTCTACTGAGCCAGGGTCGTGCTTGTGTGGCCGTAACCAGTATAGCGAATATTCAGTTTATGTGAGTTCCTCTATGTGTGTGTTTGGTTATCGACGAGCGGGCGGCAACGCGTGTTCGCTGTTTGTTATTTGTCCTATTTGTGTGTGGTTAGAGCAAATAAAGACGAATAACTTTACACATAGAGCTGCTTACGGCGAAAAGCAAAGACTAAAGACGCAAACTCAGAACGTGATGAGAAATTCAACCACCGACCACATTGAAATTCAAATTATTACAGGTAGTGGTTTCTCATACTATTTGCACAAATACATTTTATGGGGTGATCACGTTCAATTATAACTCTATTTTAATTCTCAGTGCTTTAAGCGCTTCGCAGCCCGGGTTATCTTCTTTTTTTAAATTTTTAAATATTCAGTAAATATTTTCGAGATTGTTCTCGGTTCACGCAAACGAAGCGTGAGTGGTAAGATGTAAAGGGGAAGGGGGCATGCGAGTCAGTCCGTTCCTCATCACTGGTTTTAACATTAAACATTTATATAATTATTCAAAATCCAGTACATTTCGATGCCCCCGAGTAAAAAGTCGGTAATCGTAATACTTAAATTTTACAGGAAAAATGATTTACTGTTTTAATGGCATTCAGGAACGCGTTGGAATATTAAAGTGGTTTATAAATCAAATGAAAATTATTTTTAATAACTTAAAATCTTATCTTGAAGTTGGCGTCGAGTAAAATAATTATGAATGCAAGCAATATGGGAAAATAAAAATTACTGAAAAGGCGCTTACAATGTGTTTCAGTATTATTATATATTTCTCAAAAGTGATATTATGTTATCTACTGTTTTTTTTTGTTATTTTAGACGCTAAATTTAATGTACTATAACAAAGTTATTGCTGTACTTAAAAATAGATAAAACAAGGCATAAAACCCTGTTTTTATACTCGTAGTGAAAATCAATATTATATTTTCTACTAGGAAACTTTTTGCGAGATATTAAGGCTTCTACAATGGTAACTTTGACGATTAGATTTTGTTTAAATTTAGCGACACCTACCAAAAGACAGACGTACTACAATGGCACTACGTAAATAGTAGGCAAAAATTAACGATGTATAGATACAAAAAACTTGCATAATTATATTCGATCTCTGAGATCTAGTAGTGAATTGACTTACTTTTTACTTTAGACCTTGTAACAATATTCACTTCCATGTTCAGCACGGACGCTTCTACGTGACACTTTGTGAAGGTATGTGGATGACCAGGTAAGTACCAAGCGGTTCTCAGCAATGGAAATGGTTAGGAAGATTTGATATTCAGAAACTCTCATATTCAGCACGGACGCTACTACGTGACACTTTGTGAAGGTATGTGGATGACCAGGTAAGTACCAAGTGGTTCTCAGCAATGGAAATGGTTTAGCAGATTTAGTTTTCAAAAAATCTCATATTCAGCACAAAAGTTGCTACGTGCCATACACTTCTTGAAGGTGTGTGGATGACCAGGTAAGTACCAAGTGGTTCTCAGCAATGCAAATGGTTAGGAAGATTTAGTTTTCAGAAACTCTCATATTCAGTACGGACTCTGCTACGTGCCATACACTTCGTGAAGATATGTGGATGACCACATAAGTACCAAGTGGTTCTCAGCAATGGAAATGGTTAGGAAGATTTGATATTCAGAAACTCTCATATTCAGCACGGACGCTGCTACGTGACACTTTGTGAAGAAATGTGGATGACCAGGTAAGTACCAAGTGGTTCTCAACAATGGAAATGGTTAGGAAGATTTAATTTTCAAAAACTCATATTCAGCATGGACGCTACTACGTGACTCTGTGAAGGTATGTGGATGACCAGGTAAGTACCAAGTAGTTCTCAGCAATGGAAATGGTTTAGAAGATTTAGTTTTCATAAAATCTCATTTTCAGCACAGACGTTGCTACGTGCCATACACTTTGTGAAGGTGTGTGGATGACCAGGTAAGTACCAAGTGGTTCTCAGCAATGGAAATGGTTAGGAAGATTAATTTTTCAGAAACTTTTATAGTCAGCACAGACGCTGCTACGTGACACTTTGACGGTACATGGATGACCAGGTAAGTACCAAGTGGTTCTCAGCAATGCAAATGGTTAGGAAGATTTAGTTTTCAGAAACTCTCATATTCAGCACGGACGCTGCTACGGGACACTTTGACGGTATGTGGATGACCAGGTAAGTACCAAGTGTTTCTCAGCTATGGAAATGGTTAGGAAGATTTAGTTTTCAGAAACTCTCATATTCAGCACGGACGCTGCTACGGCACACTTTGACGGTATGTGGATGACCAGGTAAGTACCAGGTGGTTCTCAGCAATGCAAATGGTTAGGAAGATTTAGTTTTCAGAAACTCTCATATTCAGCACGGACGCTGCTACGTGCCATATACTTCGTGAAGGTGTGTGGATGACCAGGTAAGTACCAAGTGGTTCTCAGCAATGGAAATGGTTAGGAAGATTTAGTTTTCAGAAACTCTCATATTCAGCACGGACGCTACTACGTGATACTTTGTGAAGGTATGTGGATGACCAGGTAAGTACCAAGTGGTTCTCAGCAATGGAAATGGTTTAGAAGATTTAGTTTTCAAAAAATCTCATATTCAGCACAGACGTTGCTACGTGCCATATACTTCGTGAAGGTGTGTGGATGACCAGGTAAGTACCAAGTGGTTCTCAGCAATGGAAATGGTTAGGAAAATTTAGTTTTCAGAAACTCTCATATTCAGCACGGACGCTACTACGTGACACTTTGTGAAGGTATGTGGATGACCAGGTAAGTACCAAGTGTTTCTCAGCTATGGAAATGGTTAGGAAGATTTAGTTTTCAGAAACTCTTATATTCAGCACGGACGCTGCTACGGGACACTTTGACGGTATGTGGATGACCAGGTAAGTACCAGGTGGTTCTCAGCAATGCAAATGGTTAGGAAGATTTAGTTTTCAGAAACTCTCATATTCAGCACGGACGCTGCTACGTGCCATATACTTCGTGAAGGTGTGTGGATGACCAGGTAAGTACCAAGTGGTTCTCAGCAATGGAAATGGTTAGGAAGATTTAGTTTTCAGAAACTCTCATATTCAGCACAGACGTTGCTACGTGCCATACACTTCGTGAAGATATGTGGATTTAGTTTTCAGTTACTGTCATATTCATCACGGACGGTGCTACGATAAATATTCTGAAGGTCTAATGATGATCTGGCTCATATGTGTAAGTGCTAAATTAAGTAAAAGAGGATATAAACTTTACGTACTTTTTTAATTATTATATCTTAACATGTTAGGCACACCATAAATCTGTCAATATCAACCGTTGCATATTTTCATTATAATCTAAGTATCGTGAACAGGTTGGTTGATCCGCTTCTGGAATTACTGGTGTTGACGACCGTATCGATTCTTGATATAAGGAAAGCGTTGTATTTTCTTCCTGCTCAGCAATTGGAATTGTGCGTTGTATTTTCCTCTTGGAGATTTCAAGTTTTTATTTGTATTCTTTTTTTATAGCTTTCTATTATATAGATTGGATTAAGTATTTCCATATTCCTGGTATGTCTTGGGTCTAAAATTTCAGGCAATATACAATTTAAATAAAAATTGCATAATTTTGACTTCATTTTATTTTCATCCCTATAAATGACTTCCGTCATTGTCAGTGGTTGCGACTCACTGAATTATACAGCGAACACACACATTTATACACATTTTGCTTTGCGAGTCACGTGCAACTGCCATTGTACCTGGTAGAACCAGTTGTGATTTTTATTTATCTTTAAATTACCTGATTTGTACTTTTTTTTGTAATAGCTTCCTCTAGTTCTGTCTTAAATGCATCTGGCATAAAGCCCGTAAGGTCTTATATGCACTGCTTCTTGCGTAAATAATTGTTGTAGCGCTTTTTTTTCATGTTCTCTTCCGTGCTGCAAAGGAACAGCATCTATATTAATTTTGTATAGCAATTGCTTTACTATATTGGCACAATTAGTATCTCGCCTCATTTTGATCACTTTGCCAAAGTTCGAAGCTCTCAACAAAGAACGTCTAAGTTCAAGCCATTCGCTAGACTCGCTTTGCAAAATGGTCTGCCGCTCAATCCGTGTTCTTTCTTCTTCATTTTTTTTAAAGTTGATAGAATTGTTTCCTTCATTAAATTAAGAACATCATCACTCACATCTGGCTTAGAGTTTTGTTCACCATAATCTTTACTTTGAGTTATAGCGTCACACGACTTCTGTAGCTTTTTATAATTGGCGCGTTTCTTCAAGCCTCTAAGTTTCCGATACTTATTATCGTAAGTGCTCATTCGTCCTTTAGGGCTTTCTTTTAGTATTGAACGTAATCACAGAAGCTGAACACCTAGTTTGATAGCTGCGTTGCAGAGAGTAATTTACTCTTTTACCCCTAACTAACTTGGCCACAACCCTGTGAAAACATTTTACGATTTTACTATCAACATCATGAACAAGGCTTCTTGAATGGCCAGCAATACTATTTATAATAAAACATATTGTCTCCCATAAAGAACTTGTGAAAAAATCGGCTGGTACTGATTCAGTTTCAGTTTGACGACGATTACAGAAATGGTTTTTACAGTTGGTGTGGTTCCCGAAGCCATGTAAATGTACAGTTTGAATGTCCTCAAAAAGTTTGTGAATGCAAAAATCTAATGGCTCTGAAGAATCATGATAATTTTTGATGCATTTTCTAATTGTGGACCTAAAGGTCATAATGCGTTTTTTTTTGTAATTAATTTTCTAAGATGTATGGGACATTTTGTATCTGTGATCAGGTTTTCCAGTTTGTTGCACAAGTTTCTTAAAAGATGATTTCTGCACTCTACTTTTTCACCTGTAAATTGAGGCTAAGGTCTTGCTTCTAATATTTTAGAGTACGTGCTAGAATCTCCGTAAGATATTAGACGTCCATAAATCAGACCGTACATTTCAACAGATGATTTAAAATCTTCTACTATCAGGGTAGAATCCATGGCACTAGATGCACCCGCGAAATTTTTGTAACACTGATGAGCTCTCGGAGTTTGATTTTTGTTACAATCTTACGCACATATGCTACAGTACTTATTTTTAACACCGAGAAACAAAATTTTTTTCATATCTTTTCCGCAGCAGATCCTGAAAGTGCTGAGTAATTCCTTTTATAAGACCTCTCACTCCAGTATCCATCAAGAATAACATCTATAATAGGAATGCCATCAGTGGTCACACGACCTTTTTCTAAAGCAATCCTTTTTTTTTCTTCTGCGGCTTCTTGCATGGATTGATCAAGTGCCCAGTGTTTCCCAGACGTTAGAAACAAACTTGTGCTGTTTTTGGTACAGAGGTTCAGTCATCATAGATAAATCGATCGCTGATAGTAATTTCTCTAATTGTGAGTAGCCTATACCAACAGAAACTGTACCGGCAACCGCAGCTGTATTTATGTCCAGATCACTGGAGACATTTAAAATATACTTTTCTTTACACATCGACGCACCAGCGGCTGATTCTGTATTTATTTCCAGATCATCTGGGACATTATTTAATAAAAACTTTCCTTTACACATTAAACACTCAAGAGTAAACTTGGATGGCAATCCAACTCGTTTCTCTCTAACAATTTTTAAACTTTGTACTCCACAGTTATAGGATAGGGGCTGTGATTGCAGATTTCTTGCAATTTTGAAAAAAGTATTTTATATCAACAATTCGTTTGCCAGATACATTTCTTTTTACTGGTGGTGGTGGTTTCTGTTACTGGTTGATTCTTTTCAATAGTTAATACCGGTAAAATGTCATCTTGTCGAAGCTGAGTACAAAATAATTATCATGTAATACATAGCTAAATTCACACATCAAAAACTTCCGTGTATAATATTATCTTGGATGGGATGTCTCGAATTTTATGGGTTCTTGGACTTGTCGGTTTCCGTAATACGTTTTTGTTTACCAAAAAGGAATGGTTATTAATGCCCAATGGGGACCCGCAGTCAAAGTTCAATTTAACAACATTAAAAATAGACTTTCACCCTTAATTGTGAAAAGTAGCTACCGTAATATCCGGCGACGAAGTCTCCTCATCAACTGCCATACTGAACGGCTCGTGAGTTTCTGCAATAGTCGTGGATGTATGTAATGCATTAGATTTAGTTGACGGATCTTCGCCCAGATTTTCTGAATGAGATTTCCGCTGTTTTCTCAATTGCCTAAAAACATAAATTTACATTAGAAATATTATTGTAGACACTCTCAACAAAAGCGTACAATAAAAGCATTTTCTGAAAAGGTAAGTAAAATCATCACAGATAGTTAAGTAAGTTCGAGATTTTTCAAATGAGTACAAACTCGATGGTTCTACGTGGTTCCGTCACTAAGATCCTGTACCCACCTTCGGACTACTTCGGAGTGCAGCATCAGATAAGTGATCTCATCACAGACAGCTAGGTAACTGCGAGTCATTTCAAATGAGTACAAACACGATGGTTCTACTCTACGTGGTTCCGTCACTGAGATCCTGTACCCACCTTCGGAGTGCAGGACTGTAGCATCAGGTAAGTGAAATCATCACAGACAGCTAGGTAACTGCGAGCCCTTTCAAATGAGTACAGACACGATGGTTCTATTCCACGTGGTTCCGTCACTGAGATCCTGTGCCCACCTTCGGACTACTTCGGAGTGTAGCATCAGGTAAGTGAAATCATCACAGACAGCTAGGTAACTGCGAGCCATTTCAAATGAGTACAAACACGACGTTTCTACTCCACGTGGTTCCGTCACTGACATCCTGTGCCTACCTTCGGACTACTTCGGAGTGCAGCATCAGGTATGTGAAATCATCACAGACAAGTAGGTAACTGCGAGCCATTTAAAATGAGTACAAACACGATGATTCTACTCTACGTGGTTCCGTCACTAAGATCTTGTACCCATCTTCGGACTACTTCGGAGTGCAGCATCAGGTAAGTGAAATTATCACAGACAGCTAGGTAACTGCGAGCCAATTAAGATGAGTACAGACACGATGGTTCTATTCCACGTGGTTCCGTCACTGAGATCCTGTGCCCACCTTCGGACTACTTCGGAGTGCAGCATCAGGTAAGTTAAATCATCACAGACAGCTAGGTAACTGCGAGCCCTTTCAAATGAGTACAGACACGATGATTCTATTCCACGTGGTTCCGTCACTGAGATCCTGTTCCCACCTTCGCACTACTTCGGAGTGCAGCATCAGGTAAGTGAAATCATCACATATAGCTAGGTAACTGCGAGCCATTTCAAATGAGTACAAACACGATGTTTCTACTCCACGTGGTTCCGTCACTGACATCCTGTGCCCGCCTTCGGACTACTTCGGAGTGCAGCATCAGGTAAGTGAAATCATCACAGACAGCTAGGTAACTGCGAGCCCTTTCAAATGAGTACAGACACGATGGTTCTATTCCACGTGGTTCCGTCACTGAGATCCTGCGCCCACCTTCGGACTACTTCGGAGTGCAGCATCAGGTATGAGAAATCATCACAGACAAGTAGGTAACTGCGAGCCATTTCAAATGAGTACAAACACGATGATTCTACTCAACGTGTTTCCGTCACTAAGATCTTGTACCCACCTTCGGACTACTTCGGAGTGCAGCATCAGGTAAGTGAAATTATCACAGACAGCTAGGTAACTGCGAGTCATTTAAAATGAGTACAAATACGATGGTTCTACTCCACGTGGTTCCGTCACTGAGATCCTGTGCCCACCTTCGGACTACTTCGGAGTGCAGCATCAGGTATGTGAAATCATCACAGACAAGTAGGTAACTGCGAGCCATTTAAAATGAGTACAAACACGATGATTCTACTCTACGTGGTTCCGTCACTAAGATCTTGTACCCACCTTCGGACTACTTCGGAGTGCAGCATCAGGTAAGTGAAATTATCACAGACAGCTAGGTAACTGCGAGCCAATTAAGATGAGTACAAATACGATGGTTCTACTCCACGTGGTTCCGTCACTGAGATCCTGTATCCACCTTCGGACTACTTCGGAGTGCAGCATCAGTTAAATGAAATTATCACAGACAGCTAGGTAATTGTGAGCCCTTTCAAATGAGTACAAACACGATGGTTCTACGTGGTTCCGTCACTGAGATCGCGTACCCACCTTCGGACTACTTCGGAGTGCAGCATCAGGTAAGTGAAATCATCACAGGCAGCTAGGTAACTGCGAGCCATTTCAAATGAGTACAAACACAATGTTTCTACTCTACGTGGTTCCGTCACTGAGATCCTGTACCCACCTTCGGAGTGCAGAACTGTAGCATCAAACCAGCCAAAAATGGTTACGTTCATATTACTTTATATTTTTTCACTAGACGTTCTTGTAGTACCAAGGTTATCTGCGGCTCAAGAAATTCTCCGCCTATACAAGAGAAGGGAACACGACAGTTTTCGGAACGCTGCTATACCCTGTATAAGTATTTACGCAAAGGAAAATAAATCAAGCATAATTTATTTACCAATACTTTTGAAGAGCGTGGCCACACTTCACTTTTGACTTGCTTTTGTATTTCGGCTTGTCAAGCTTGTCTATTCTATGATACGATTATATACAAAACTAGAACTAAAAACAATTTTATTTACGTAAATCGACTTAATTTCTAATTTTCTATCAACTATCACTAATGTACGTTTTATTTACAACAAATCTGTTTTTATAAATTTGAAATATTGCGAACTTTTTAATATTTTTTTTAGAAAAAACGCGCGCACAGTCCACCCCTCACAAGAGTCGAACCGACATTGCTGAATATTAGGAGTGGGCGATACAAATCGTATATAGATACAATATCTATATATCAGTACAATATCCAATATCTATATATCCGACGACAAAGTAACTATGTATTAGATATTACGATTTTACGATACCGTGTTGATATGAATCATCGCAGAATATCTAATATCTACTCAAAACCGAAACCGCCGAAACGTAAAATATCTAAATATATACATTGATTCGGATACCGAACAAACCTTAAGCGCGACAGAATATATAGCTAAAACAGATATTATGACTACTTTACAACGAAAAGGTGATACGCTTACGCCAAATATTTTTAATATTAATCCTTATTTGTAGTAGCATACGATTTATTATGGAACACATCATTTTCAATATCCATTCTAAGTAGTATAATTTTATTATTATTTTGTTGTGTTGCACTGTTTTCAAAATAAACTATTTTAGATCTCATTGTGTATTTAATAGAATGTTATTTTTGGAATGTAAATTAAAACTGAGAAAATTATGAAGGAAAGTTTATTTCACCGAATCTTGAAAATTATACCCACTTTCTAAATATGGGATAATTTCTTTTGGCGTAACCATAACCACAAGTAATATAATATAATATAAAATACAATAAAATATAAAAGTTTAATTTTATAGCAAATAAATGTTGCAATCCTTATTTTTAAACATGTAGAGCCTAAATTTAAGTGTAATAAATTAAAATAATATATTCTTTAGAGCGAAGGAGTAAAAAATACTTTGTAATAGCGCCACCTACTAGATTTTATATGTAAAGTGATTTTATCGAACAAAAATTGATTAACTCTTAAGGTGGTACGTGCGATATACGCTAGATGGCACAAACACAAATATTCTATTTCATTATCTCGCAGGATAAATCCTAATGATATATGTATGTTACTTTTTATATTATAAGATACTTTAAGAATATTTATATTACATAAATAATACAATATATCTATAAATCTATATATGGAAATTCGTTTATAAATCGCATATCACCATGTGAGTACCGACTTCTATTCAGAACGAAGACGGAAGATATCAACAAATATATAGATATTGAAATATATAGATACAAAATCGGATTTTCATATCCAATACATAGGTACGATTTGATATAGGGTAAAAGTGATATTACCCATGCCTACTGAATATCCGTAATGTGCCATAGCGGGGGAGCTTCGGGGGGCGGAAAGAGGCCGAATTATGTTTTACTCTATTTTAAGAAATATATTTAACAAAAATACAATAAAAACAATACATTTTTTTTATTATGACTTCACAAATATTTTAATATAAATTTAATCTTAAACTGTTGATCCGTTCTTGAGGAAAAATACGAAATAGGTTTAAAACAGCCTTTTTTTTTGATTTTTTTTTGTAATAATGGTCAAATATTCGAAAATTTCAAACAATACAAATAAATTGTGACGATCTTACCTATAATACATATTTTTTTTGTAGCAAATAAACAAAAGGATTCGGCTATAACTTTTTGTAAACCTGGGCATTTTTCATGATTTGAGCAATGTAACAGCCTTAACCGCTTCGCAGCCAGGGTTATCAACCTTCTTATTTAAAGTTTTTAAATATTCAGTAAATATTTTCGAGATTGTTCTCAGTTACGGAAACGATGCGTGAGTGGTTGAGATGTAAAGGGGAAGGGGACATGCGAGTCAGTCAGATCCCCACCACTGTATCGGGACGGGATTCGTCAAGTCCAATACGTTCATTTACTTACATTAAACATATATATTATTATTGTAAATCCATTATATACATTTCGATGCCCCCCAGTAAAAAGTCGGTAATTGTAATACTTAAATTTTACAGGAAAAATGATTTATTGTTTTAATGGCATTCAGGAACGCGTTGGAATATTAAAGTGGTTGATATATAAATAGAAAGACATTTTTTTTATAGAAATGCTGAAAATTTTACACGTGGTAGCGCCATGCTGTAGCTATATTAGTAGTATAGTTGTAGCACGCATGGGTCGGCTCGACCGGGGAAGGACCGCGCTCTCACAGAATACCAGCGTAAAATAGCAGCTTAACACTGCTGTTTTTTGTATGGTGAGTGTAGAGAACCGGAGACCCTTTTTACTAGAAACGAGGCATTCGATCTTAGTCCTCACGGGTGGCAACTCATCTGCATTTTTATTCGCCAACGAGGATAAATGTAGATGACTATGGGCCACAGCAACCACTTACCATCAGGTGGACTGTGTGCTCGTTTGTCACCCTATACTATAAAAAAATGCGCTAAAAATGTGTTTCGGTATTATCACTTATGGGATTATTGTGGTTAATGTCTCAAAAGTGATGTTATAGTAACATTATACTACTGACTTATTGGTTCATTTGTTATTTAAGACGCTAAATTTAATGTACTATAACAAAGTTATTGTTGTACTTTAAAATAGATCAAAACAAGGCAAAGACATGAAAACTTGTTTTAATACTCGTAGTAAAAATCAATATTATATTTTCTAAGTAATTGTTTAATCCTAGGAAACTTTTTGCGAGATATTAAAGTATTTTGTCAAGGTTTATTAAAAAGTTACGAATTTTTATTTTATCAAAATTACAGACACCAGGCGTAAAAACATTTTAATTTTAATAAATATCAAAAATTGCTATGAGATCAAAAAAGGGCAGTAAAACGTAGTTCAGAAGTTAATAAACCTAGCAAGCTAACAGCATAGCAAAGTGGCGAAGCAATCAGCTATTTTTTTTGAGCAATCAGTTTCAAAATAGGAGGTTCAGATGCCTGGGTGATCAGTAATCGATTGCTGAAAACAGAATTTGAAAATTCGAAACCGTTCTCGAGATAATCGTGGGACAGACAGACGGACAGACATCGTGAAATCAATAAGTGTCTTCGCAAGCTTCGCCACTTAATAATAATTTAGTTTTTCAAATATGTACATTTGAATCATTATTAAAAAATGAATTAAAGTAATAAAACAAAAGTCTCTTTAATCGCATTATTACCTATTAGTTGTTTTCAACCTTTTAACATTTAAACCAGAGATTTAAAATGATGTTAAAAGTGTGGGTTCGCTTCATATTTACAAAACATCGCAAGATCTATAAATATGCAAAGCTTCGCTTATTCGAATGGGCTAGTGGTATGCTTGTGGTTATTCAACGTTCTCTAAATATTCATCGACATCAATAGGTATTCATCGACAGTAGAACTTTTTATTTTATTTTGGTCTTGAATCTTGAAAAGTATACCCGAAAAGAGTGTATTTTCTTATAAACGTGAAACAATGACCTCCACAAGATCAGCCCATCGAGTTATCTTACTATTTTTACCATGTCGGCAATTGTCGAGATTCACTCGTTTTTTTTTTGAGTCATAATTCTCTATTTTATTTTTATTACATCATTTATCATCCATCACTATCAAAAGTCTGAGCATAGGGATATTGTATTTGCCGATATATTGTAGTTGAAGCGCATGACAGCCGCAGTTTCTTTTTAATTATTTTGAGTTGTTATCAGGAAGATGCTGCCTACCCTCTTTTGTTTCATTTATCTAAAAAATAATCTGTATCGCCTCTTTCGGCACTCACGAGATAATAACATCATATTGTATCAATTAATTGATATTTTTCACCAGTATGGAATTCAAAATAATGTTGTAGATTCATTTACGAGTATTGACAACTTTCTTTTTCATGTTTCTTGGAATCGCCCTCATTTTAGTTGTGCTCAGTTTCGAAAAACCTATGCCTAATCAAAATCGCAAATAATTTGGCGGCATAGACATACAAGGATATTTTATACATATTTATCTGATCGTAGCAGCCATCCATGCAGCCATAAAATGATAATGAGGAAATACCTGTTTCATTTTCAGTTTTAAAAAAATTCTTCTGCAACAAACTATTATCATGGCTACTTCTGTTTGCTACTTTAGTGTCATACATGGGTACAGCATCAAAAAAGTAACCTTAAACACTGGATACTTTCGTTTGTAGTAGAAGGTTAAATTGTGGTATATTAAAACCTCATCGGAAATAAAAAATAACAATTTTATCATCTCTGTCAATTTTTCCTTCCTGCCTTTCAGTCAAATCTTTTTCTTTCTTTCTAAATGATTTTGATTTTTACGTGCTAGAGCTATGCTGCAGCTATATTATGGTCGCAGCACGAATGGGTTGGCTCGACCTGGGTAGGACCACGCTGTCACAGAATACCAGCGTAAAATAGCAGCTTAATGCTGCTGTGTTTCGTATGGTGACTGTAGAGAACCGGAAATTTTTACTGGAAAAAACGCATTCCTTTTAGTCCTCGCTCTTCAGGAGTAACAAGGCATCTGCATTTTGATTCTTAATTCTTTTGTCTATGAGCCACAGCATCCCACTTACTGTGTGTCCGTTTTTCACCCTTATTTTATAAAAAAATGATACTGATGAATTTTTCTAGACAGGTTTTATTATGTGGTTAGCCTGTTAGCAAATTGCTAAAACGCAAATTGCTGAAACGATAAATTTTTGAGATATTAAGACCATCTAAACAGTATTTTCGGTTGTTATTAAGTCTTCCTCTTAATTTTTTCTCTATCTTACGAACTGTCGGACAGTAAAATATATGTCGAATACACAGTATAATATTATTTAAATAATACTTAAATGTTACCTCATACATATAATTAAAAATACATTATTATTCTTATAAATTGTAGTTAAATTCCATTATTGATTGAATTTACTTAAAATCATGCGGCAAAATTATAGTAATCGTGTTTACTAAGCACTTTATTATTATGCGTTTATCCCAATACTCCAGTAAAAGTAATTTACCAAATCAAACACAAAGAAATGTTTTTGTAAAGATACGATTCGATACTTTTCTGGTCATTAAAAAATTGTGAACTTCCTTATAATAAAAGTGTTATTTATCTCCGTAACTAAAGCTAGAAAGATCTGAAAAAATTACCAATGTGTATTCCAACCAAACCAAAATAACCAAATAAAAAAGTGATTACGAATCTGGTAGTAAAAAATCCGTAAGAGCACATCACCAGTTTTTTGCTTGTAGGAGTCGATTTCATTTAAGTTATTATTTTTATAACGGGAATCGAGTTTTAAATTTCATCTCCTGCTGAGATTGTTACTGGTAACTTGTGAGATATCTGTAGCATGTTTAAAAAAACGTTTTACAATGCTGCACTGAAAAGCTTCGGGGATACAACGTCACCCTGTCTTAGATGTATTAGGAAAGCCATCGTAGCCCTATTGTACAAATACTACAGCACTTATATATACCGGCAATCAACTTGACACAGCTGAAGGGACTGTTGCACCGCTCAATTTCCGACGTCGTTAAAGTCTTTCACATGGTCCTAACTCTCTCATGGAGACTATCTTTTGGATTGCTACTCACACTTGCGTGTAGTTTCAATGATGATATGTACAGCTGTCCGTAGAACTCAATCTCAGGTGTCTCAATCTCACTCAAAATCTCAGGTGTACCAGAAATGACACAGTCACAGTTGGTCTTCAACTTCGATAGTTTGCTCTTTTCGGCAGACAGATATACAGGTATACATCGGCCCAAAATAAATTACCTAATAAGTCTATGGAGTCAAGTAACTGGTTTTTACTAGCTTGTGTCTGTTTTTAGTATTTTACGTGGTAGAACCATGCTGCAATATTAGTACTATAGTTGTAGCACGAATGGGCCGGCTCGACCGGGGCAGTATCTCGCTCTCTCTGTAGAGAACTGGACATCCTATTTACTGGAAATGAGGCGTTCTATCTTAGTCCTCACGGGTGACAACGTATTTGCATTTTGATTCATAATCGAGGATAGATGTAGATGTCTATGGGCTGCAGCAACCACTTACTATCAAGTGGACTGTGTGCTTGTTTGTCAGCTTTATACTATAAAAAAGTATTCACAAAGTGAATATCACTTATTTTATTTAAACTACTCATATTTACAAACCACCATTGAGGATCTTCCTAAAGCAGTTGAATACCTACATCTTCAAGAATCTGGCATGTATTTTCGACTATGAACCCCGAACCTGCGTGTTTGAATCCAACCCAAAAAAAAATTTAACAATCATTATTCTTTTTTCTGATAATGCATTTAAACATTTCTCCCATTTAACCACATAAGCGATGCGATACCTTAGATACGGTAAGGGTAAGACTATATCGTTGTTCGATATGTGCTTGCACTTACAGCATCAAAATAACATGCCGTGTGGCGAAAAACTTCATCGTCATATCGGCATCAATATTTATCAACAACGATAGTTATATCAATGCCATTGTTTTGTGGAATTACGGTTGATCTTGCATGAGTTATGATGTGAATGGCTAAGCGCTCTTTGCGCTCCATCTCAAAAACGGTTAAGTGTAAAAAAAAAAAGTTTGGAACGGTAATTGTAGAGAATTTTATTTTGTAATATTTTAATAGGAACCGAGATATTTGCAAAAAAACAACGATTTTTGTGACCTTTGACCTTGAATATGTTAAGACGTAAGTATATATTTTCTGCCGACTTCCAAAAAGGAGACGGTACTCAATTCGAGTGTATGTTTTTTTTATTTTTTTTTTATGTGTGTTACCTCATAACTTTGTACTGGGCGAACCGATTTCGATGATTCTTTTTTTATATGAAAGCTGATAGTTCTCGCGTGGTCCCATATGAATTTGATCAAGGTCAGACCAATGGTTATTGAGTTATTCTTAAATAACCTGTCTTGAAGTCGCTTATATTGAAGTCGGCTGTACAAAATTTTTAATTTTAAATTATTGCAATAAGCTTTATCTTTAATTAACAACTGGCGTATAGAATAAAACAAGGGTATTATATTTTATAATACAATCATTTATTTATTTACTAACTAACTTATCTATTCAATAACCAAACTTAATAAAAATAAAAATTATCATTGATTTTCGTCTTCATACCACCTCTTACTAGCTATTTTCTGCCGACTTCCAAAAAGGAGACGGTACTCAATTCGACTGTATTTTTTTATGTGTGTTACCTCATAACTTTTTACTGGGTGAACCGATTTCGATGATTCTTTTTTTTGTTTGAAAGCTGATACTTCTCGTGTGGTTGATCAAGGTCAGACTCATAATTTTTGAGTTATTATTAATAACTTACATTGAAGTCGGCTGTACGACATTTTTAATTTTTAATTATTTTGTAAACATTTTATATTAAAATTGTAGCAACTTTGATTATTTTCAGCTTTACAACTTTTTGACTATTTTGAATCTCTCGTTCCGAGGTGAAAACCCTAATGTGACTCGACTATGTTATTGTACCTTACGATAAAAGAAACTTTTCCCGCCTATGTAATTTGCCCTCCTCTATACTATAAATCTTTCTCTGTTCTTAAAGTAAAACTTTGGTACTCCTTACTCTTCTGCCTAATATACGTGTTCAATCCTTACATTTGATAAAGAAACAGGTTAGGAACATTGTTTGCCTCTCCTCAGACACTCTCTTCCTATTTTATTTATTTATGTTCACTGATTTATGCCCTTAAATCTGTTATCTTTTTAGTGCATAAGTTGGTATTCTTTGTTATTATAGTGTACCCTACATTTAAATTTTATATATGGTATAAGTAGATAACAAATGTATCTGAAACAATTTAATTTTCGTTTGAATAAATTGTTATTAAAAATGAGTAACCGTCTTAGATTGGATAATATCCAATCATAACAGTCATTCATATTATGAAAAGTGTAAACAAATACCCAAATTTCAAAGACTAATCAAGGAATATGAGACTAGGAAGATGGATTTTAAGAAAATATATAAGGCTCAGACAAAATGAAATCATAAACATATATGAACGTTATTTAAAAATTAAGTTTTACCTTCATTTACAGCTTGTGAAGGTGCAGAAAGAAGAAAAGGGGAAAAACAGTTACAGCATATACAGTAGTAGGTTCACTCTGATCCATAATCGCCGATTGATTTGGTGCAGCAGGTAGATGCTAAACATGAAACAAATAATCTATAATGAATTGTTTGTAAATTATGCAAAAACTTATGACGTTAGGAGGTTGGTTTGATATTTACGAGACATGGTGAATATGGCTGATATTCTTATGATAGCCTGATATTTCACCATTTTGTAAAACATTCATTACTTGTCAATGAAACATGGAAAAATATCCATAATAAACGACATTTTTAAATTTATTACTGAATATAATTTATAGAAACATTGAAAATAACCTTTGGATATCCGTTTCGTATCACACGGCGTAGTCCTTTATTTGTGTTATAAAAATCGTCATCTTCAAAATGTTTTGAACAAACTACGCTGCGCACCGTTAGATTCCACGATGGCTCATTCCGGCTAACTCAAATCACTTCTACCCACTTCATCGTCATCAAAAAATGGTAAAACAAAAAAAAATTAACATCTATTGACACTTACAATAATTTTATGAATATTAAGTTTTTTCTTTATAGAATAAGGGTAACAAACGAGCACACAGTCCACCTGATGATAAGTGATTGCTGTGACCCATAAACATCTACATTTATCCTCAATAAAGGATCAAAATGCAGATGCGTCGTTACCCGTGAGGACTAAGATGGAATGCCTCTTTTCCAATAAAAAAAGGTCTCCGGTTCTCTGCACTGACCATACGAAACACAGCCATGCCAAGCTGCCATTTTGCGCTGGTATTCTGTGAGAGCGTGGTCCTTCCCCGGTGGGGCCGACCCATTCGTACTACAACTATACTACTAATATAGCTGCAGCATGGCTCTACCACGTGTAAAATATAAATAAGTAAATGAACGTGTTACATAACGTTTAGCGTCACATTAATAACTTTCTCAATAAACGGGGACTATTGTGACGCTTACTAGTGGCAACAATTGCGGAGGTTTTATGTTCCAAGCTGTCATAATAAGTAATAAAATTGATTTATTAAAAATATGCATTTTCATGTTTACTTACGTATGAAATTTGATTCCATCATGTTTTTTATTTCTCGGAGATTGGTTTTTACACCATTTCACGTCACAATTTGCCATTTTTTTCCGTTAAAAATTGCGAATTATTATAGCATAACACTGCGCGCTGGAATAACTCGAATGACAAGCAGGGTTGCAAAAGTGAAACATAAAAATGGGTAGATTTTCCAGCAAAAAAATCAGAAGAAATCGGGAGATTTTTATTTACACCAATCGATGTAGAGATATGTATCATAAAACACTAAAACAGGTTCTTTTATATGTCATTCTTAGCTCCGCGATGTTAGCACCTTATGTACGGAATTTCGATTTACCAATTATACCATTTGAAAGGTCAGATATTGGTCATAAAAGGTCAGTTAATCATATTAATTGGTCAGCGTTAGAAACATTTTTAACTATTTTTTGTAACTCAATCTATTTTTAAAATTTCTCATCTATCATGTGGGAAGTCATGGAATGTAAATGGGAGTTAAATTTTGTTTTGTTTAGTTGTGGTTAATTTTTTCAATTATTATATATTGCTATTTAACTAGTATATATTAAGAAATGGAGAAATATTCGGTGTTTTAAGCAGCCTTGTACTAATATATTTTAGAGTATTAATATAAAGTTAGAGTTGAAAAACTTAAATTATAATTAATGTATTTTAGAAATTAATGTTCATGGTAATTTTTTATGTAAATAAAATATTTCTAATTTAAAAAAAAAACCGGCCAAGTGCGAGTCGGACTCGCGCACCGAGGGTTCCGAACAAATCCGTAGGCATATAAGTTTAAAATTATTAAAAGAATTTTTATTATATGATGTAACTAAAAATTTATGCTGTTCACAATTTTTCCTTTATCTGTGCTATAAAATGTTGCTTTGTACCAAATTTCAAGATTCTGAGTTCACGGGAAGTACCCTGTAGGTTTTGATTCCCTTGCGAATGTCGAAAATTTGCGGCATAAACGGCTGTATCTTTTGATTGTGTTGGATTAGAAGTTTGATTTTTTTACAGCTCGAAGGGACAGTAGACTTGAGTATTTGAAATGAATTTCGAATCTTTTTGCGGTACGGAATCCTAAAAATCATGTTTATATAAAATTATTATAAGAAAAGCTAGTTAACTATCATTCCCCAAATCCCATGCATGCACTTTCACCTTCACGTAGTTTAAAAAATATCCTATTTCTTTCTCCACTACTATATATTTGATAGTAGAAAATGTCTAAGTTTTTTTCTCAAAAAATATAAAATTATCCCCCTCCCCCCTCCGTCTCGCTCATATTAAAGAGCTGTGTGTAAGTGCTCACTGTCCTGAATCCTAATACAATTAACCGTCCCAAAGCATGCGCGTTACGACAATGCCAACTTATTTTTTTTTAAATATTAAATTAAACTGACCAAATATTTATATAAGCTGACCAATTATCAGCGAATGCTTCTCAATCGCGCATATTTTTTATATTTTTCGCAAATTAGGTGCTAAAATTTCTCAATGACCTTGAAAAACTTTAAACCTTAATAAAAATGTGTCTAACGCTGACCAATTAATAGGATCAACTGACCTTTTATGACCAATTTCTGACCTTTCAGATGGTATAATTGATAAATCAAAATTCCGCACATGAGTTGCTAACATCGCGGAGCTGTCGTTCTTTCACGTTTCAAAATTTTTTGCGATCAAAATAATGGCTTTATACTTTAAACTAAATTTTAATACTTATATATTTTTGCAATAAGCTTTATCTTTAATTAACAACTGGGGTATAGAATAAAACAAGGGTATTATATATAATACAATCACTTATTTAATTTATTACAATCATTTGTTTATTTACTATAATCTATTCAGTAACCAAGCCTTATACTAAAAAATAAAATAAAAATAACATTTATCATTAATTTCGTCTTCATACCACCTCTTACCATTACATTACTTAACATTTTATATTTAAAGGCAGGCCAGGCAGAATCGCACTGCCCTCTCCGACTTTGTCCTATAAAAATCCTTAAATTCGCAATAAAAAATATTGAAGGTCACTTAACGGGATAAGAACTATCCTATTTCTCAATTTGGACCAAACTGCACACAGTGTGCAAAATTTCATTGAAATCAGTTCAGTAGTTTAAGAGTTCATCGCGGACAAACAATGTGACACGTAATTTTTATATATAAAGATTGTAGCAACTTTGATTATTTTCACCTATACAACTTTTTGTGTGTAGAAGACCTGTTATTTAATCATTAGCAAGTTTAATACGTTGTTTTTAGTTTTCATAAAATTTATGGATGAAAATATTTGAATATATCTTGTTTAGAACAAGTGAATTTGTTAAGAAGTTAATGTCTTACATTGATTATAATTCAATGATGTCCTATCTGTAAACAAATTGTCAATGGCATTTGCTCCGTAATAGACATCTTTATTTTTTAAAGTTAAATTTTGGAAGTCTTATTATAACAATATTATATCTACTGATACAAATAATGTAGAAATGACTCCTTTTAATAAAATTGTTTTAATTCTACTTTTTCTATTATACTTCTCAAGAAAATGTTTGCTAAAAATTGTTGAGTTCTTCTTTGGATTTTAACCAACCCGTCCAATTAACCTTAACCATTTTTTCTAATTATAGGACCCGGAGGGAATCTGTTTGACAAAAGGCAAGATAAAATAAAATCTTAGAACACAAACCGAGGATTTATTTTCTTGTTGTGTGGGCAAGTCTATCGATTCATTATAAACATTCAAGATAAATATCGACGTTAATTTTGATATAGTTGAGTCAATCCCTAGCGTACATGTAAAATATTTTGTATCAAATGAATTTAACAAATTTATGCAAATTATCAACAACGTGACTATTTCCTTTGCGAAATATCAAAATTAACAAAGTTATCAAAAACATTCTATATTTAAAATATAGAACAACATATAACGTAAATTTTAACCAAAAATAAACGCACATAACATTGACGACGTCTTGAGAATTTATCTGTGAAATGTGCAATTATCAGGATTATTTCTATTATTTACACCACAGTCACTCACAGAACAAGTAATCATTTTCGAAAAAAGTTACTTGCTAAAAATAACCACTATTACACTCTAAACATTTACAAAATATCTAGGAGCTATTCCTGGCGTGCCGACTAGTGCCGAGCTGTCATTCAAAATCAGTTACAGAGTCATGAGATTTGGTATCCTTTTCTATCTTCCATTTTTGCCATAATGAATTTTCTTCTCCCTTGCAGTTTACTCTATTTTGGTCTATACGCCAGTATATTCTAAGTCTATCAATAGTATTAATATCATAAAGAATTACTTATGTACATATGAAAAGTCACAATGCCATCTTTTTGTAAATTTGACGTGGCAGATCTCTTTTTGCAGCAAAAAACTAAACAATTTGTCATTTTTGTAGGACATCGATTCAGTTCTGCAACTAAAATTTAGTCTCATGAACAGTGTGGTTGCAAGTAGTTTTATTGTATGCCTGGGACCGCTGGACTTATACTTTGGCACAGGGGAACGTCTGCGTATGGCTTCTCCCGTCCGGTACGTCGGCAGCCCGTGTTGCTTTATGTTCGTCCCTATTCTTATTTGAATCTGAATCGCATTGTATGTCATTATTTATCACACCATAAATAAACTGTAATAAGTACCTATAAACAAAGAGAATAATTATAATCATTACGTTTACCTATAAATTCCGAGCAGTTAACCGTGTTTGTATGCACTTATAAACAAGTTTTAAATTGTTTTATATCAAATAATATAAACGTCCGTTTCTAGAAAATGAATTGCAGATAAACATTTTATTGTCAATTCATTTGGCCATAACCACAAGATAGGCTTTTATTAACGACGGGCGGTTTAAACGAACAATTGAGGAAAATAAAATATTTTTATTATTCGTTACACTATAGGAAACTTTGTCTCTTTTTATTATTTCTATTATATCGAGGCGAGAGTGTGGAGAGAGGATATACAAGTGGTTAGTGACTCAGGGCTGACGACAACAAAATATTTACTTTATTATAATAATATTTATTATATTAAAATTTAAATTAAACATTAAAAAAATGCATCGGAGTCAAAGATAAGAGGGCTACTCAACAGTCCAATTCAGTTTCAGTTTATCTTATTTTATATTAAACTTATTTAGTTTGTCAGTGTCTGAAGAATGAAAAATTTATATTGCTCATAGAGATATTATTTCGACGACGCCTTTTTATGTGTTTATTGATCTTAATATATTATACTCTGTGGTAAAAGAAAACATCGTAATGAAATATACTTTGAGAACTTAAGTATATATGAATTCTACCAATATGTAATAGCGCATGTACATACTCTTCATGCTTTATTTTTTTCTAAAGTATGCGTGCACACAGTAATGGAGCATTTTAATGCATGCCAGTAGTTCAAGTTCATTTAAAATTCAAAGTAAAAATAAAGCGGGTCAAAATTCAACTTTGACTACCCTAGCGACTATACGTTTTTTTTCGTAATATGATACAGGTTGCCTGCATGAGATTAAGATCTTAGGAGCTGAGTGGAATCTTTATTATCATGGCTGTTGCCTAGTATGCACTATGCACGTAGTATTGTGAATAAACAATAGGGTGGACGTGTATGGTCATAAATAATATATATTATATAATCTTTTTTTGGTATACACTATAAAAAAGTACTTTTTGGAGCATTTTCTATAACTTACAAACCTTGTCTAGTTGATAATGCGAAATATTAAAAGTACTCTTTTTTGAAGATGTACTATGCCCACACCAAGCCCACACTATAATTTAAATGACTTTTACGTCAATTTAAATGACACCATAATGAAGCGCCGTCAGTTTAAAATTTTAAGTATTTACATTCATCTTGAGAAAAATACTACAAAATTCCGTTAGGTCATTAAATTAAAAATCAATATAAATACGAACATAAAAAAAAATTCGGAGACAGTAAATATTACTTCTTTTGTCTATAAACATTGAGCTATCATGTACTACGTACATTGAAGTAATATGTACGTAAGTACATTTTACTTTAATGTCTATAAAATAACTTTAGTTTTAGATATTACTTATAAAGTGCTACTACCGCTGACCAGTGTTACTTTTAATTTTTTCATATCATTTTTCAATACATAACATGAGAAAACTTATATTCAATCATTATGGCCTATCATAGTCCACTGCTAAACACGAGTCCTATAGACTGTCTGTTATATGCCATAGTTGCCACGCTTGGTAGTAGGTTTGGAAACCGCAGTTTTTTATTATTTTGAGTAATTACAAGAAAGATGCTACTGCCCATCCCCTGTTTTATTTCTCTCTGTAACTTCTTGCAGATTACTAATTACTCGATTCCTTTCGACTTTATCATATACATTTACGTTGTTGTCTAGTCTAATTAGCGTCGCCTGTAATTATAACTATTTTGTCGAAACTCGATCGTAATTCTATAAATTTAAAGTTTGAATATTAAGCAAGCTGCACATAAATATTTCACTTTCAACTGCACATAAATATATTAAACACAGGTATCTCATATACAAAATATAAAATAAACGCTTTTTTGCTTTCAAATATGGAATGCATATATTACGAGTATATATAGACAATTGAAAAATGAACATTTGAAATCACACAAAATTTACTAAATTCTCATTTATTCGATCGGTCAGTATTATTTGTCAGCAACATTTATAACTCCTTCGCGACAATCTCTTCTTCGTGCAAATTCAGGAAATTATTTTTTATTATATGATAGGCCAAAATTTTCGAATAAAAAATTGCTATCATTTGAAGATTAAGAAGTAATCCATCGGTAGTAATTATTTGTTACATTTGGTCTAGTTTCATTTTTACAACAGAATAAATTAAACCCTTTTTCATTCCTGTAAACATACAACTCATAACTCAGAACACCCATGAACAACTGCAACACCAGGGGAATTGCAGGTGCGTTGCCAGCGTTTTAGAAAGAGTAAGCTCTTCTTGAAGGGCCCTAAGTTGTATTGGTCCGGAAAAATTGCCGGTGGTAAGCTATTCTACAGAAAGATCGTACGCGGAAGAAAACTAGTGAAACGTACAGTTTTCCTTATAGAATAGGGTGACAAACGAGCACACAGTCCACCTGACGGGAAGTGCTTGCTGTGGCCGATAGACATCTACATTTATCCTCAATAAAGAATCAAAATGCAGATGCGTTGTCACCCGTGAGGACTAAGATGGAATGCCTCTTCTCCAGTAAAAAGGGACAGTTGTAGACCGCCAAGCATCCAGATCGTGTGGATGGTATCGGGAATTTTGCGTCCGTGGAATTTGACGTCTGGGATTAATCTGAACAATTCCTCAGAGATCGTGGTAGATGCGAAAGAAAATGCAAAGGGATGCAACATTTCTTTGCAGCGCCAGTGAATCCAGCTGATCGGAAAGGACTCGGTCGTTGACGATTCGATCCCCTCTGCGCTGGATGCGGTCATAGTAAGAATCTACGGATTTTTACCACCAGGGCATCGCCACTCAGGAATAAGGTATATTTAACAGAATTCACAGCGGAGGCAGTTAATTTGTTAGAAAAATCAATAGATTGTAGAGATTTTTCGTTGTGGAATATTTGTTATATTTTATATGAATTAGATTACAAAAAGTTAAACCAAACCTCGGGTAAACAAGAATAAAAATTAAAAAAGTTAATAAAGTGTCAAAAAAAATTAAAGAATATAGCACTGAGGCATTGTTTTATGTATAAGCATACAGTGGAAAACGAATAATTGATAATAAAATCGCAGCTTTTCAATAATGATGACACTGGGTGACCTGCGTAACAAATTCGTTCACATCAGTCCTAACTAGCGACATCTGGTGAGCGTTTGCCTTCATTTTCTTATCGACAGCTATGGTTATTACAATGGGTATGTTTAAACGTCTTCTGTCCCCCTTGATATCACAGAATATAATTACTACGTTTTACCTCTGCCTTCCGAACCTCTCTTTTTATTCTCTCGGGTCATATTTTCACTTTCACACAAATAACAGAAGAATATAAACAGCATAAACATGTCTAGATGTAGATTAAAATTAGTTTAATACAGTTATAAAAACTAACATTCGATTTCTACATTAGGAAAATGTTGAATTTACCTGGGTTCGAACCTCAAATCCGCGACTTGTGACTGAACCTCGCGATCGTAAGTATACCTTTATATCAGTGGTAAAGGGTCCATGCTGAAGTGAATAAAGGGAAAATAAAACGGGGCTGTAAACGCGTAGTAAATGAGTTATTCTTCGCGCTCACAATATTGCATCTCACCCTCGCTCTTAAAATGAAGGAGCGCTGACGACATATTTTTTCTTTACGTAGATACTTTTATTTCTTAACGGTGTTTAGTGTTCAGTTCAGTTCAGCAGCATAAACTTATGGTGGGCTGTCTCGCTGGAGTATTCCAGATATTCCCGCCATAACTTTATATTCTAGCCATATTCTAGGACAGAATTTTAGTGCATGAGTTTGTGCACAAGCACAAGTGTATATTCCCTCACTCTCGTTGTCCAATGATAACTCATTTTCCAAACTCATATTTTTTATAGGATACGGTGACAAACAAGCACACATTCCACCTGACGGTAAGTGGTTGCTGTGACATTTTGATCCTCAATAAAGGATCAAAATGCGGTTGTCACCCGTGAGTACAGTATAAAAAAATAAAATAAAATAGTAACAATTTCACAAATGTAGGTCCTTAAATTATATAATCAATTAACGAATACCGACCTCCCGCCAATACGTCGCAGTATACTCGTAGCGTACGTTGGTGTATGTGGTATATTTTATTATCTTTTTTCTCCATTAACTCCGTACTTTTGGCTTTTCATTTATTAAAATACTAGGGACCCACCCAGGCTTAGCATTCGCCGTCTATTCATGTGGCGTTATTTAGATTACTCACGTAGTGGCGGTGTAAGAATATCCACTACCCAATATCATCCCCGTAGTGCCGTAAGAGGCGACAGAGGGAAACAATTTACAACGAGATGGGTAGCAGCGTCTTCCTAATTAACGATTAAAATTAAAAAAACTGCAGCTGCCAACCCGCTTACCAAGCGTGGCAACTGTGGCTAATATCCCCTTATGATCTATGGGGGGGGGGGGCTATGTTCAGCAGTGAATATTTATTATTAGTCTATAATGGTATTTAGTTTTTAATAAAAGGTTTTAAAAAACTAATTTAATGTGGATTGTAATTTTTATTTTTGAGGCCGGGTTTCCTGTTTTGTCTTTTTTTTTAAACGATTTTCTCCTGCATCGTGGAGGCAGTTTACAAATTGCACAAGGATAAACATCCAGATCCGGAACAATTATTTGCAGGCCATACAAATACTTATATACTCTGTAGTTACTCTAGTTCTGTATGCTCGTGAGACCAAAAACAGCAGTGCACGCACGTAGTTCAAAAAATAGGTAGGAGCGTGGTATTTGTCCAAAGGAACTTTTAGGCAGAATAGATGCCTACAACCTAAAAATTACACGATATCCTAGCCTCCCCTCGACCTTATAGGACACTGGAAGATTAAGTAACTAAAAGATTAAGTATTTACGCGTAAGCGTCCTTCTTTAGCGCTAATTGACGATCGCAACCAGACATCTTGCATTTTTGTCATCGCTGCCGTTTACCGGCCTGTGTATTTTACGTTTGGTGAACACAAGATGTTATACCGCCATCTATCAAAAGCATAAGATTTTTCTGGCATTTCCCGAGGTATCCTCTTACAATACCCACGCAACGAAGAGACGGATTAACATCACACGGCAAGAACATAATACGCACGCTCGCACGCACGCATGCACGTACGTACGCACTGACTGAAATATCTATTTTTAAATAGGTGTCGCTTTTATCTTACGATTGAAACCCAGCGTTCTATTGAAATTTATCACCTCCAAGTCTTTCGATATTTCATCAACAACTTTGCATTCAACGCTCCCTTCAATTATGAGCTTCGGAAACCGAAAACGCACGCCTTTCGCACCCTTAGCTATTTTGCAAAAGATACCGTCGTTTTTGCCTCTGCGGCAATTGTTTGCTGTTGTGAATTTCACCCCTATAATAAACGTGTAGAGTCAAATTTGCATCGTGGTCCCGTATCGGGGATGCTGCGTCTCAGTATGTATTATAAATTGGTTTAGAGCCGCGCGGGGGAGTCGTCGGTCTCTCGCTCGATACCGGCCAGTAGCGAATCTGACCCCCAAGCGTTCGCCGGCGTAGTGACGTATTGTGAGTAAACGTAAGCACCTTATTGTCTCAACTATCGATGTTTAGTGTTGTACTCGACTGTGTAAATTCAGTGTTCTTGTGCCGTTCCTCGTTTCTGACCTCTTGTGTTTTCTGGATTGTTTGCAGTGTTGTCTTGGGAGCTGGTTTTCTTTGAGAGGGTAAGTTCTGAATTTTCATCCCGCCCTAAAGATGATATTTTCGCTCATATGTGATATACTATACCGTCAGCAAATTACATAAAATAATTAGATTTAGCATCGACTAATAAATTTTATATTATTCATATTAAAATATTTTTTTTTGTTTCGTATACAGATATTTTATGAAATATGTATTCATGTTTAAAACCACTAAGGCCACACAACTAATTATTTTTCGGAAATATATTTGGTCTATTGAAAGGCTTTATTAGGCTCGGCTAAGAAAATTCGATACTACGCACTTGTATCTCCTTCTGTTTTAAATTTTTTTCAGCTGAAAATAGTTAACTCATTAATTATTATAGTATTATTTTATTTTATTATTTGTGTTTAACTTGATTTTTATTAGACAATTTACTTAGGTTTATGTGTTCACAAAACTGAAAAGTTAAGTAAACATATTTGTATGTTTATATCAATAACACACGCACATAACTATATATACATGGAGTAGTATGTTATCAATAATTATGTAAATTTTAGGAATATGCATAAAACAATTTACAGTTATTTATTGGCAAGAATAAAAATATACTTACACATACAATCACATACACACACACACACACATACGTACGTACTTATGTGAATGTACATATATGTTAACATTTACAGTTTGTTTATTCGGAAGGTCTATCTATAACCAAGTGTTCCAAAGAAGTTTTGTAAAAGAAGATTTAAAAAATCACTGAAATACAAATCTTGACAACATTAGACGTACGAGGTTTGAGCTCTTGAGATGTATTTAATCAATTATAGTCAGCACTTTTAGGCTACCTGTAAGAATCCATTCCATTACAACCTATAAAAGTCCATTGCTAAACATAAGGCTCCTCAATAGATGGCCAAACAGAGAGGATTTTGGCATAGGTGCTACGCTTGGCAGGCGGGCTTGCAATTGTAGACTTCTTTCTACCGACTTCAAAATGGAGGAGGTACTCTCAGTTGTGTGTTTTTCTTTTGTATTCCTTTTTTATCTGTGTTATAATTTTTTTCTGGGTGACCCGATTTCGATGATTGTTTTTTTATTTGATAGCTAATGCTTCTCATAATTCCCATATAAATTTGATCAAAGTCTGACTAATAGTTCTTGAGTTATTCTTAATAATTTATATTAGAGTCGCTTGTACAAAATTTAAAATTTTTAAAGATATTTTTTATTTTGCAAATATGGTACATAGTAATTAATATACAGTAGTAAGTTCAGCCACATTTTACCAGTAGGCATACAAAAAATACAGAATTATAAACTAATCGACTATACTAATAAAATAACATAAAACCAAACATAATTTTGATTGTTAACATTACACAGTCTTAATCTCGAACGTAAATTTTTTTTCAGTCTAGAAATCCGTTACGCTATATTACGCTTTCTAAAAGCTGTACAAAAGCTTCGAAACCTTTTTTCTAAAAATCGATAGCGGCAATTCTTTCCAACTTTTAGGTGTTTTATCATATTATATGACCGAAAGCCATGCAGTAGATACTTTTGCGCATTAGTGCTGTCTCAGCGGATTGATGACACAATAGGGTATTGTCGCGTCTACTACGTGAAACTACATCGGCAAGGCGTTTTAAATGATTTGGGTGCAACGTACCAAACACAGCTACTTCTAGTATGTATAAACAAGGTAATGTCAGTATTTTAAACTGTTTAAAATATGGCAGGCAGCTATCGGTAGTTTTAAGCTTAAACATCGCCCTTATATATTATTTAATTATTATTATTTTGAGTTGTGTTATCAGAAAGATGCTGCTACCCATTTTCTGTTCCAGTATCTCTCTGACGCCTCTTGCGACACCCGTGAGATGTTTATAGGTAGTGGATTTTCATGTCAATTGATGGCTACTAATAACTATCACTTGGCATTGCGGGCTGATATTTTGAGTAGAAATAGAGTTCAA
Source organism: Parnassius glacialis (assembly GCA_033319125.1). Lineage (NCBI taxonomy): Eukaryota > Metazoa > Arthropoda > Insecta > Lepidoptera > Papilionidae > Parnassius > Parnassius glacialis. The sequence continues at coordinate 11,439,275 of JAVANC010000006.1, forward strand.
TCTTCAATTGGTCCTCAAAGCCTCATCCGTCAACTAGCAGGACATATGTTTGCTAGATTACATTTATGGGGCATAAGCAAGTTAATAGCCTGACTCCCAACCTGTCCTGCACGTAGAGCGTACGTGTGGGCTGTCGTTATTGAATCAGACTGAAAGAGAATACCAGAAGGCATTAAGTCCATTTGTAATCCTTTTCGTTGAGGTATTGGAAACAATAAAGTATAAATAAATACGTGAAAAGAAAACTTCGTACCCCATTTTAAGCATGATGCGCGCACGGACAATTGTGGGATTTGGCATTAAGAGCCATTTGGAGTTTAAGACTATATGGAGAAGGAGTACAGAAAGCTAAAATTTATATTCCTAGGTATGATACGTGTTACAAATACATGAAATAAAACAAAATTAAACATTCATTGTTTACGTTCATTGTGCCAAGGTCAAACCATAGCTTTCCATCCATGTATCAATACCAATAACCAACTGAGCAAAGAGTATTTATAACCACTACGTTTTAGCACAGATTAGAGATTGTCACCAAAGCATTTAAAAATGTTGCCAACAAATAATTACTGACAGATTGACCAAATGAGCTGCGAATTTTGTGCGATTTTAATGGGTTTTTTAATAGTCCTTTCGTATTTTTTTATTTGTATGTTAGATATATATGTTTTATATATTAATGTGCAGTTAAAAGTGAAACATAGCTTGCTTAATATACAAACATAAAAATTTAATAAATACGGTCCAATTTCGACTATTAGGCGACCACTAGAAAGTACAGGTACAGAAAATAAATCATTTGGTAAAAGCACGTTTTGGATCATTCTTTTGAATATCTGACACTAAACTATTAAAAAAATATATTGTAGTAGAAAATAAATTGTAACAATTTTCCAAGCCCGTACATATTGTGAGTGGAGTGTTTTTTTTTTCATAAAATTACTTCAAGTCTTAAGCTTACCTTAATTGAAAACAGGATCATTTACAGCACGCGCTTACTAAGCGTGTAATAACAGTTTTGCGAGAAAAAGCTCACGGATTAACCCTTACAATTTTAAATTTAATTTGCTGCAGAGGAAAGTTGCATATTTCCACCTGAAATTAGCGATGTAATTTATACACCGCTTATAAGAATTCACGTATTAGACAATAAAAATAGTGCTATAACGTATTAGAGCCATAAATTTTAACACTTTGTCTGTTGCTATGTGTTAGTGACGGAAGAGAATCAATATTTCGCTATTTTGCCCCATAGGTGTGATAAGAGCAGACTAGGGGAAGTGCCAGATAGATCTTTGGCTTCCAAAATAATCCAAAGTTAAAATAATATTAAGTTAAAAATATGGCCGTGTATTTACGCCGGGTGTAAAATACCCAGAGTCAAAAACTCATGGAAAATTTGTCTATTCTTAATCTGTAAGATTGTTAGATAAACAATGGGAACTATTTTCTAATCATCTACAATAATATAATATGGATAACTAATATGAATAAAGAGACTTAACGTACGTTACGAACGCACGACTACAGATAAACTTGTAAATGATTTTTTTTGCGCCCAGAAGCAATTGAAAAGGGCTACCCCCGTAAACGAGAAGGAGGTGGTGAATGCTTTATGTATACCACGACAGCCGGCTATCGTCGTTATGTGGGACTCACTGTGACTAACAGTGGAGTAGCGTGCCTTAGAGAGTGGAGTAGAGTGACCTGTATCAAAATTTGCGGTGGGGCCCAAATGAAGGGTAAAGTTTTTTCACAAAAGGAACAAAAACTCTCGCATTGAATTAAAATAATTATATATTGATTATAAGTTGTTACTTACAATTAGTACTCCTAGGAACTAAGCTAGCCAAACAATTCAAACCAACATCCTGTCCCATAGAAGTCCTTAGATGTTTGCTTCTATACTTTCGGGGCCTCTGTAGCCCGGGGCCCCGTATCATTGATACGGCTGGTACGGCGGTAGCTACGCCCATGGTGACTAACCTAACCTAACCACCCTAAGTGTACCCACTAAACACCACCTGTGAGACTGGAATTGGCTTATGAGGCCTTTCTGCCGAATCTGCAGCGACCTTCTTTTGGGAAAAGTGACGCTCCCGATTTGGCAGAAAGGCCCCATATTTTTAAGTATAAGTACCAGTGATAATCGAGCATACGGTCCCACTGATGGTCACCTCTTTGTTGTGGACTATATATGCCTACATCTATCATGTATGTGTTGAAAGTGATAATTAGGTTTAAAGAATGTATTTCTCATAAGAAGCAGAGTTTCACTTATAACAAATAAAAAATAGTAAATTACATATAAAAAAATTCAGACTTATTACCTCTGGTACACTCTGGTGCTTAATTATAATTTATGACTAAGTAGTAGAAGATAGTAATGTGCAAATATATTTTTTGATTGACATGATTAAGAATCTGATATAGATAGAATGATAATATAGAGTAAATATTTTTTTACGATACAATCTATATCTACCACTTCCAAAATTCCAGTTTTATTTCTCCATAAATTCATTATTTTAAATACTATGAACCTTTTAAATTTACTAAATTTGTCCAGGTATACAGCCGTTATCACATCTCCAGCAAACCAATTAAACGTACAACAAAAAATAAAGTATAAAACTAACCATAAATAATTTTTATATTGTTCTTGAAATAAAATCCATTTGTAGGAGGAGGAAACAGGGAAATACGATATGATGATTTCGGCAATAATTCGTAGGTATAACTAGTCTGGGTTGTAATTGTCTCTCTTGATTATCTCAGCAATACGGGCACAGTGCGATAGCAAAAGATCGAATAAAAACTTATTCTGAAATGCCTTACCGTCCAGGTGGATCTAAATATCACAGTACCGTTCTTGCACTTACCGGTAACAAGGAAAGTGTCGTTGAAGTGATTAAGTAGCAAAGGCTCGTTAATAAAGGAAAACATCATCAACAACAAACTGAAATGTAATAATGCGAGAGTTACGTAATGACATAATGATTTGCATAATTTGCATACTAGTTGGTGACTGATCCCTATAAAATCTCTGGGAGATAAGAGTGAAAACCTTCATGATATCGCAGTTTCGTGGTAAAAATGCTGAGTTACCTCCGATTGCCTACTTTTTATCAACATTAATTTATAAGTGGAACGAGTACCTAAGACCTATATTAAGTAGTGGGCTTTTGATAGGTTTTACGAGCACATGAGTAAATAAATCTACTGATGTGATACGAGTATAATGAATGAATAAATGGATTGATGACTTTTAGTGAGGTATAGTTGTTTTTATGTGATGGTATTAATTTATTTATTACAATATCCAAGAAAAGTAAAAAGGGACATGTTAAGTCAGTCTCTTCTGCTCTATTGCTTCCATCAAGAAGCTCGGAGCGAACGGTAACTTATCTGCAACAGTATAGCCCATTATCTTTTACACGGGCTACAGTTAGGGGCGACCATTGCTGATGAAACCATTTCACCAACTCAACAACACACAACAACTAACCATTTACAAATGGTCTCATCAGCCATAGCAATACATTGAACAGCTTTTATTTAATATTTTAAATAATAATAAAAATGGGCAAGAATGTGGATTTGACATTCGTACAATAAGCGAGATGTTGATATAATTAAAAATTAAAAATTTTGTACAACCGACTTCAATATAAAAAAACGATTGGTCAGACCTTGATCAAATTTATATGGGACCACATGAGAAGCACCAGCTTTCAAATAGAAAAAGAATCATTGAAATCGGTATAACCAGAAAAAAGTTATGAGGTTATCTCCTCCTTTTTGAAGTCGATAGAAAATTAGCTAAAGATAAGCCCTAAGAAACAAATATTCAATACCTTCACAGTCTACAGGATTATCAAGAAGTGACTTCGAATTCATTTTATTCTTATTAGCTATAAGCTATAACAATTCTTTCAATTGGCTAAATATAGGAAAAAATAAACACCTGAAAGCACAAATATAGTAACTAAACCCGTTGTCGTCACAAGCAAATATCACGTTGCTTTAGAAAGAGAGGCTCATATTGTGAAGATAAATGAAACATCAATACAGCTAGATCCGGCAATATTGCGTTATTTTCGATGGCGGAGCGATAATCCGGCAGCCGGCAGCACTCAAAACTGTCACAAAAATAGTGCAAATAATTTAAAATTTAAAATGTTGTATAACTGAAAAACTATTACTCAGACCTCAAATTTATATGGGACCACATAGGAAGCACAAGCATTCAAATAAAAAACAATCATCGAAATCGGTTCGCCCAGAAAAAAGTTATGAGGTGGCACATAAAGAAACCCAAAAAAACACAGTCGAATTGAGTACCTCCTTATGATTTCTTATATTTACGCGAAGACTACACAATTTTTATGGATTTTATCGCGTTTAATTTAACTCTTTAATTCCCGACGTTTCGGGTGCTTTACAGCACCCATGTTCATGGGGGGGGGAGGGGGGGGGGTTGAAGTGTTTGACGCCCCAATGTCATAGCCCGGCTACCTTCAGTTTTTGAATATAAATTTTTGGTCTGATCTACGCAGCATGAGCTTACAGTATCTTGAAGTCTTGCAGTGGTATGCTTGGGTTTGGATTTAATTTTATTAATTATGGAATCCCAACCAGATGGCAGCACCCATCCATCTTCTCTATTGAAATTAGGATGTTTTTTATTTTCAATAGCCTCCCGAATCATCCTTGGGAGGAATCGTAGGAATCGGTGTTCTTTTGCGAGGCCTATCAAATCTAATGTCTATTACATTGGGACGATCTTGAACATGTTCAAACACTGCAGACTTCCCGGAACGTCGGTGCTTCAAGTCAGCTATAATATGATCTTGGACCCCGCGTGAAAGGATGGATTGATGCTGCCATCTGCTTGGGATCCTATAATTAATAAAATTAAATCCAAACTCAAGCATACAATTGCAAGAGATTAAGATACTATAAGCTCATTCTGCGTAGATCGGACCAAGAATGTATATTCAAAAATTGAAGGTAGTCGGGCTAACTATGACAATGGGACGTAAAACACATCAGTCCCCCCCGTGACCATGGGTGCTGCAAAGCACCCGAAACGTCGGGAATCAAAAAGTTAAATTAAACGCGATAAAATCCGTAAAAATTAGTTTCATTTAATGAGTACCTCCTCCTTTTTGAAGTCGGTAGAAAAATACTAAACATCTTTGGGTATATTGCCGGGCTATACTAAAATATATTTGTATATTGGTGTGTATTGTTGACATTGCTGGCAACACTGTTGCAAATATTATGCGATGAAAATATGACCCGCTTAGAAGCATCCTAACAAATACTTGGTGTGTGAGCGCGCTCGCTGGCACGTCATGGTATTAAATGGTCGGGAGAAAGCTGGAAGAAATTTTAATTTGAAGATAATTTGGTAGCCTATCTTTTTATCGCCAGTTTTCTAGTCGTTTGAAATAGTAAACAATTAAAAAAAAACTGAAGACTTTTTACTTGTAGCATGACATTTTTTTACTTAAGTTCTTAGAGGTAACAACAAAGCATCCAAATTTTGATTCTAAAATCTGAGATGTAGGTACAATGCTCTTGCCTATTTCTGCCGCGAAATAGCCGTGCTTCCACTGTTGTGTTGTCTGCAGGGTAAACAGAGCCAGTATTATTATACGCTGTGAGGCATTCTATTTGATTCTTCAGAGGTAAAAATGCATGCGTTATTTTTTATAGGATAAGGGTGACAAACGAGCACACAGTCTATCTGATGGTAAGTGGTTGCTGCGGCCCATAGACATCTACATCTATCCTCGATTACGAATCAAAATGCAGATGCGTTGTCACCCGTGAGGACTAAGATGGAATGCCTCATTCCCAGTAAAAAGGGCCTCCGGCCACCTGCACTCACCAAGCGAAACGCAGAGGTAAACCTCTACTTCACACTGGTATTCTGTGAGGTCGTGGTACCTACTCGATTATGAATCAAAATGCAGATGCGTTGTCACTCGTGAGGACTAAGATGTAATGCCTCGTTTCCAGTAAAAAAGGGTCTCCGGTTCTCTACACTCACCATACGAAACACAGCAGCATTAAGGTGCTATTTCACGCTGGTATTCTGTGAGAGCGTGGTCCTTCCCCGGTCGAGCCGACCCATTCGTGCTACAACTATACTACTAATGTAGTTGCAGCATGGCTCTACCACGTATTAAATGCGTAGCCTTTGTTTGAAGTTGTCTCTAGTTGTCCATGGACTACAGTAGCCACTTACCATCAGGTGGACACGTTCGTTGGCACTTTAGTTTTATTAAAAAACATGCATTAAGTCAGTTTTAAGGTCTCCGAAGCCATTGCGGAAGAAGTGTTTAGTTACAATCCCGAGAATACTAATTACGTTACGTATCTTTAACTGGGCTTCCGAGCTGCAGCTATATTATGGTTGTTGCACGAATGGGGTTGGCTTGATCGGGTTGGGCGACGCTTTCACAAAATAAATATACACTGCTGTGTTTGGTGTGGTGAGTGTAGAGAACAGTTTCCAGTCCTTTCTTAGTCCTCAGAAATACAACGCATCTGTATTTTAATAAACTGTGGATAGATGTTGATGTCTATGGGCCACAGCATTCATTTAACAGCAGAAGAACTGTGTGTTCGTTTTTTACCATGTATTTATATTATCGATTTCTCCTTAGTCAATTGATTAGAAAGCCGTGGTAGCTCGGGGGCTAAACACTTGCTGTAAGTACAGCGTACGCGAGCAACCCGGGTTCGATCTCCGCCGGCACTAATGAAATCGTTAATTGCAATTTTAAGCGCTGATTTGCTCGGCGGTGAAGGAAAACATCGTGAGGAGGAGAACCTGTATGTCTCAGAATAAAAAAATATTTCGAAGACATGTACAGTTCGTCAACACGCATTGGGGCAGCGCGTCGGACATTTCCATGGCCTAAAACCCTCAGCCACAAATGAGAGGAGGCCTGTGCCTAGCAGTGGGACGTATAACTTTAACTATTGGTTACAAGCCTATGTAATAGTTCCACAACTGCGCACAGGCCTCCGTCCATTTCAGAAAAATATTTAAGTTCCTCCAAAATACACCCAGCATTTTTGAGCAATATAAATTTTTATTACATAAAAAAATTGTTTTACTTCACCACCGAGAGCGTGGTAAATCAGAACTTAAAATTACAAATAACAATTTCACTGGTGCAGGCGGGGATCGTATCTGGTTTGCTCGCATACTGTGATAATAAGGGCGGGCGCCACCGAGCTTTCACGACTCTTCTCATCATTTCCTCCTATTGTTAGTGTAAAAAACCTCTGTGATGTGAAGCCAGAGCCAACGCTGACAAATATAAAGCCACCTTTTATCTGTGTAGAACATTATTCATTCATTCTACGAAAGGCTGCCAAACTCGTAAGTATATAATGGGGCCCTGTGTTTTGTATCGCAAGCGAAGTAGTCATCCTGAGATAACGTTGTTTTGGAATTTTTAGCACAAAGTATGAAAGTGTGATACTTTATAGTACTATTTTAGTTATCTCTTAATTTATGGTTCCTGTTAATCTGAATGACAGAGTGAGAAATTGTGTGATAAGAGAAGAGTGTGGTTTGCAAGATAATGTTGTGACCAGGAATAAGAAAGGAATGCTTCGGTAGTTTGTTCAAGTAGAAAGGATGAATAAGAAAGGAGTAAAAAGGAGGAAAGAGTGACAAAGCAAATTTATTTTGCAGTGATGAAAGGCAGAGTCGATGGTGATTATTTAATATGTATGTATGTATGTTAATATATGTAAAAACTATATATGACTTGAACTGTTTCAATGTTTAACGCCTGTTTCTTTATTCATAATTGTAAGTTTTATGGTGGTTAATTTTTATTTTATTGGAAGACAGTTGTCATTAAATTGCATTTTGATGTGGAATTTAATAAAATAGAAAGACTTGTGACACACAAATACATATTCTATATATTAATGCGTAAAATAAAGAAGAAGAAGAAGAGTACCCCCTTTTAAATATATAGGATGCTTGGAGGAGTGTGACATTTGGCATAGTTAAATGTTTATATGGAAAAAAATATTTAGAATATTATGTGTTGCGACAATACATACATAAAGTAAAATAAACTAAAACATTCATTGTATAATTGCATACTGCCTGTGTCAAACCACAGACATCCATCTACGCGTCAAATACATAATTGTTCTGTGTTAAAACAATCGCACATAGGAAAGAGTGTATTATCACTACGTAGCACAGAGTAGAGATTGTGCCAAAGAATTTAAAAATGTTGCCAGCAAAACATCACTGACATATTGACTGAATGAAATGTTTTGTGTGATTTCGAATACTGACCTCTATTATACACGTACGCTGGACTGGCTATACACCGTGACGTAATGAGGCGATTTGATGTTTGCCATTTTGACGCTGATAGCAGTAATGAGCGTCTACCGAACTAATAATAGAGATAGGACAGTGTGGCAAAATATATCAATAAAAATTCTATACCGAGGCCTACCATTCTATTTATGTATCATTTTATTATAATGCCATATAATAAATAAATGTCTTAAATACAAACTTTGTACCTCAAAACAAAAAATCGTCGCTGCGTTAGTCTACGAGTATCTATGTTTTTCTTCGTTACTATAGAACGGAATTTGTTTCGGGTTTCACCATTGGGTATGTATGGTTTATTCAAGAGGTTTAAAAAGGTACAATGAGTAGGAAAATCTGGAGTAGGTAACTACAAAATAGAAAATAAAATATAATTTTGTAAAGAATTTGCTCTTAACCATTTCTTTAGTCCTCATAATAGAGAAAATCTATAAGCTGCCAAAATATTATGCCCATTTCAACATTATCTATAAAGTACAATTAGAATTTTACAAACTTTAAATTACATTAAAAATACCATACCACAAATCATTGACGTCATAATCAATTTGCTTTGGTCACCAATTCACAAGTTATATCCTTTTGAGTGACAGGTTTAGTATAAATTAATAAATGTTTGATAATTACCTATATTTTGTCAACGACTTTCATTGCTGTAAACAGATATAGATAGAAAAAACGTCGATAAGTATTATCAATAAGGAACTCGTCAATCCTATTGAAACTTATTGTTTATTAAAATAGGTAATTTAAAGCCAAACATGTTAGTAATTACATTTAATAAATGTAGTTTAAATTTCAAATGTTCCTTTTTTTAATAGTCTGCGGATTGTATCTAAATGCAAAGAAGCGTTTATTTTATCTTTTAAATATTAGATATCTGTGTTTTATATATTGATCTGCAGTTGAAAGTAAAATACAATGTGCTTAGTATTCAAACTTATGAATTTAATGAATTACATACATATTTTGACGCCTTGTAGACTAGTATATTATAAATATACTAACGATTTACTCTAAGGCTTTTTTACCCCACATCAGCAACTCAGGAAAAAAGGAGGGTCATCTTTTCATTAAATATATACGGCAGACATGAACTGTCAAAAAACTTGCGACTAAAAATAAGTAAAAATTTATAATTATAACTATGCAAGGTGCATGCTTTTAACAGTGGTAGAGCCACGCGGCAGCTTTTGCTGTCGCACGGATGGGCCGGCTCGAACCGGGGTGGTACCACGACCTCACAGAAAACCAGCGTGAAGTAGAGGTTTACCTCTGCGTTTCGCTTGGTGAGTGCAGGTGGCCGGAGGCCTTTTTACTGGAAATGAGGCATTCCATCTTAGTCCTCACGGGTGACAACGCATCTACATTTTGATTTGTAATAGAGGATAGATGTCTAGGGGCCGCAGCAACCACTTACCATCAGGTGGACTGTGTGCTCGTTTGTCACCCTTATCCAATAAAAAAAATGCTATACCTAAACAATTTAACAAAAATGTAACGTGTATTCTTTTATAACAAAGGTTTAAGAAACTAATTTTGAACATCAGTCTTTTAATGAAATTAGTAAATGTTCACCAATTATATTATAGTATTCTCATCTAGTTGGGATGTAGAAATATGTTTAAAATTACCTATTATTATTATCATCGTCATTATTAACCATAACATACCAAATTCAGGCTACGACTGACATACAAGCCGGTCTTTTGAGGTTCAAAAATTATTAAAAAAGGAACTATTACTAAATTAATCTATTTACTTTTGCCAATAGACTCGTAGATCCCAACTTCTATTCGAAATAAAGTTCGATGTGTATCGCAACTAACTACAGCAAAGTTCGATATAGGTAATAATCACGTATTCATTACTCTCTCATCACATCACTAGTAATCTATTGACACTTGATAGTAGTATTATTTAATGTAAATCACTAAAACGTATTATACACTTAAATAAAACTAATTTTACGGATTTTATCGCGTATATTAACTTATTTTATATTCCCGACGTTTCGAGCACTTTACAGCACCCATGGTCACGGGGGGGACTGAGGTGTATGACGTCCCAATGTCATAGTTAACCACGGCTACCTCCAGATTAAAAATTATTAATTTTTGTTGTTGTTGTTGTTGTTACATTGGGACGTCATACACCTCAGTCCCCCCCCGTGACCATGGGTGCTGTAAAGTGCTCGAAACGTCGGGAATATAAAATAAGTTAATATACGCGATAAAATCCGTAAAATTAGTTTTATTTAAATGTGTAGTGTTCGCGTAAATATAAGAAATCATTACGTATTATACACGGTCCATTTTGACGTACGTCCCGCCAAGGTCATGCACGATGCACGATGCAAAACCTCAATGAATAGGCTTGATGTACGTCACTTGACGTACGTCATTGCTGTACTCTCGGTAGAGATAGAGAGTTGTGTTCTGTGGTCAAGCCTAGACATTGTCGTTTTGCATCGTGCATGACCTTGGTGGGACGTAAAAGACGAAGAGATTCAAGTGCAGCTGTATTTAGGATTGCTAGTCAATAATTTTATAAACTACAGCTCTTAAGAGTATGTACCTCCGACTTTAGTTAAATGACAATGCTGGTTAGCGTTGCCTACGCAATCTATTAAGTCTTCTACAAAACGTTTAATGTTAGATAAAAGTAACTTTAATTGAAAATCGGCAATAAATACTTTTTTTACCGTTTCCTAAAAGTAGTAGAAATTCGTAGTTCCTTGTCACAACATTTATTAAAATACGAGTAACTAGTTTTAGGCATTTTAATAAAAAAAATCTCATAATTTACGCGTTTAAAAAAATTAAAACTATTCAAAAAATAACTAATTTTATATGAATGTAAAAATAAATAATATTGCTAATATAACGCAGGCAGCTCAGTAGCGCAGTGGCTGTCTTTGGTTGCAGCAGTGAGAGCAGCTGGTTCAAATCCCAAACGGAGCAAGTGCTTGGTCATCAAAAATAAGTGTTTCGGGTCTGGATGTTTTTCGCTCATAACAGTGATACTAAAGAAAATTCCACTGTAATATTTTTTTTAAATTGCGAAAATGCAATCATTAAAAGATTTTTGTTTAAGGTGAAAGCTCCAGGGTAGCCCGCGAAATTCTAATTTTCTTACGTTTTTTGCAATTCGTAGGTCAGTGTCAGATTGTATGTTTAACAAAATATGACTCGCGAGCGTAACGAGTATGTATTTACAGAATTATAATCATTATAATCATCAATACAACCCCCTAAGTTCGTATAATCCTATTGTATGGCTATTTCCAGAAAAACTCATTCAAAGGAATTGTATGAACTTGGAGGGTTGTATTGGTGATTTTAATGATAATAATTCTGTAAACACATACTTGTTACGGTCGAGAATCATATTTTGTTAAACATTCAGCCTGACCCTGACCTGCAAAGTCCAAATAACGTAAGAAAATTTGGATTCCGCGGGCCACCCTGGAGCTTTCACCTTAAGTATGACGTTATTCTTTCCTCGAATTTCCTTTACTAACTTAGCTTTATATATTTACTGTTGAGTGCTGCATTATCGTAAAATTTAGAGCGGCCTAAATAACTTCTTGATACTATTATACTACGATATCGTAGCATCGGATTGAGCTCATCGATATTATCAGTCTTCAAAAGATCCATTACTGATCTTGATCCGCCGTACTAGTAGCTTTGTTTGATCTTTGTCAACGGTCTGAATATTTAATAATATGTGGTGTGACGCTCACGGGTATTGTGAAACTTTTATTAGAAAAATCTGGAATTTTTAGAACAAAAGAAATTGAAATATTTTTAGTAAATATTTTGTATTGTTAAATGTACAACCAGTGCGTGATGCAAGTGATAAAACTTCTACCTCAAGGTCACTCAGAGAGCTTTGGGGAGGCCTATGCTTTTTCTCAGGGACTTAGAAATGAGGATATTCGTAGCACAGTCTAACTACTACTAACCAGAGTTTTTTTATAGGATAGGGTGACAAATGAGCACACAGTCCACCTGATGGTAAGTGGTTGCTGTGGCCCGTAGACATCTACATCTATCCTCGTTTGCGAATCAAAATGCAGATGCGTTGTCACCCGTGAAGACTAAGATGGAATGCCTCTTGTCTAGTAAAAAGGGTCTTCGGTTCTCTACACTCACCATACGAAACACAGCAGTGTTAAGCTGCTATTTAACGCTGGTATTCTGTGAGAGAGTGGTCCTTCCCCGGTCGAGCCGACCCATTCATGCTACAACTATACTACTAATATAGTTGCAGCATGGCTCTACCACGGATAAAACCGACATCGCCCAATGGATCAGTACATTAAAGTGGCAATGTGCCGGCTATATAGCTCGAAAAGCTGACAATCGATGGGAAGGATGGTACTCGAGTGACAGCCTCCTACCGGTAAGCGAAATGTAAGACGGAGTGACGACCTGGTAAGAAATGCAAGAAATCGATGTATGGAAATGACTCAGAAGTGTGCATTGTGGCATTACTTAGGTCTATGTTCAACAGTGAATTTGTAAAGATACAGCTCTTTAGATGTTAATTGTGAATTATTTTCGAAACTCAAGACCATCGCAACGGAATCTTCTTAAAATCTATGGGAAACGAGGAGCTCTTTGCCACGATCGGTGATTGTGGAAAAATTTGTATTTATAGAAATACTTTTATTTTATAATATTAAAGACTTATAAAGTCAGCAGTGAGTACATTACGCAAGCGTACACGTATAGTTAGAGGCTTGCACTCTTGTTTTTGTATCTACGACATAGAGCATATATCATCAACCTTTTTTTTCGTAATTGTAGTCATTGATACTATTACTCCAACGTTGAATACCTGTGCGTCATGTTCAAAAGTGTTCAATGGTGGACCGCAACGCTATGTTTGTAAAAAGCACTAACTTTGGGTGTGCTTGTACAACGGAACGATCTTTCGGATTTAGGTGTAGATCGAAGAGAGAGTTAAATCTTTTCAAGACCATGTCTCCACTTTGGAACGTGGTGTATCTCAGATAGAAAAGGTTCAGAGTTCTCTCGCTATGGCCAGCAAGGAAATAGCTAATCTTAAAAGTTTAATTGAGACAAAGGAACTATGGTCACGACTTAGTGATGTTGAGGTAAAGGGCATCCCCTTAAAGCCCAATGAAAACCTATTGGACATCGCAGAGACTATGGTTAGTTGCAAAGTATGAATTTCAAACATCTCATTACCGAGTTTTTTAATATCAAAGAAAAGGCCGTCATTATAAGTCTTATTCATCGTTACGTCAAAGAAGACTTTTTGGTGGTAGCGCACGCGTGCAAAACTCTAGAAGTGAAGGATGTAGGATTTGGAGGTAATCGACAGTGCGTTTTCGTAAATGATCATGACTCCAGATCCAGAGTACGAAAAGCTTCTAACCATAACAAGGACCTTAGTATAAGACAGAAGTTATTCTTACAGCTGGGTCAAATACAGAAAAAATCATATACGTAAAAATGATGCTTCTCCAGTTTTAATCATTGCAAAAGAGGCTGATCTAAACAAAATAGCTTAATTTATTTTTTATTAATGACGTCATACAAAATAATAAATTATTATTATTTTGTATTACGAACCAATTTTTAAAAATTGATTACTACCCCTGTTTTACCTGCTTTGCTGACGCATCGCTATTCATTAATATTACCATATTATAGACCTACCAGTTAACCAGTTATCAGTCGCTCGCTTCTGTTGACGGTCACTTAAGCATGCAACATTTATTTTGCTCGCATTAGATGATATTGTTTTATTATTCCTTTTACCCGTTCGTAAATACTATTGCATGCTAACTTATTATATTCTTAGTGAATTTTAAATAATGAATTAATGATGCATTGTTTATTACTTCAAATAACGGATATATGAAATATGAATGGAGATAAATTTTTGTTTAATTCAGAATAGTTGTGACAAACGAGCACACAGTCCACCTGATGGAAGGTGGATGCAGTGGCCCTTAAAAATATCAACACCTGTTATCGGTTAAGAATCAAAATGCAGATACGTTGCCACCCCTAAGAACTAAGATAGAATGCCTCGTTTCCAGTAAAAAAGGGTGTCTGGTTCTCTACACTCACTATTCGAAACAGAGCAGTATTAAGCTGCTATTTTACACTGGTAATTTGTGAGAGCGTGGTTCTTTCCCAGTCGAGCTGACCCATTCGTACTGCAACCATGTTATAGCTGCAGCATGGCTGTACATCGTATACATTTTTCTATAATTTTAAAATTATTTTGGTAATAGATAGGATTAAAAATGGCTGTGCTATGTAATAATAGTGTAGGTGTAGGGTATAGTAGTAAAAACTTAAGAATATATTATTAAAACGCAAGTGGCTTGCGCACCCAAACAGATATATTTTATCGTAATATTGAAGAGACTTGGCTTCTGAACGGAATTATACGGAATTATTTGATTAGCGATTCGTTGTATGACGGCGTCATAGAAATTTCGCAGTTACTGTTCAGAAATCAGTGGTGGTGTTCTGATTGCCGCAGCAAATCGAACGTAGTTCGGTAATTTTTTCTATCGAGAAAATTGTATTATATCTTGTTTAATTATATAAATGTAATAAATCAAAAACCAGTTTTAAAACGGACAAAAACAGGAACACCCAGCCTTAACGTTGTCTATCCACCGTGACGCGACGCGACGCTAGTAAAAACATACAAATATACATACCTACTCGTATTTGTGTGTTATATAATACTTGTACTTATGTAACGAAAATTAGGGTCTCAGTTTTGCTGTTCAACTTCAAAATCATTTGATCACAATGAAAGAAATCGTCATGAGTCACTCGGACGATAGGTTTTTATTAGGGGGTGACTTAATTTTAGTGAGATTACTTGGGTGCCTGACACCGACGCCGCCGACGACTCATTTTTAGGTACAAACATTCGTTCGGGCATGAAATTTTATTAATAGAAGATTTAAGCTCACTCAATTTGAGACAATTTAATGGTATAAAAATGAATATGGCAATATTCTCGACTTTGTTTTTACTAGCGACGCTGTAACCGTGCGTAATATAAGTGGAGATCCTCTTATTCATATAGATCGTTACCATGGTGCCCTGTTAATATATTTTCATTACGTTTATTGTGAGCCATTAAAGAGCAATTTTCATATTAAATTTTTAGATCATAAACTATAACTATGATTCAATTAATGGTGAGATTACTAATATTCTCGCTAGAATATTATCGCTAGATGAATCTGTGGAATATTTTTAAAGCATAATCACATCACTTAGAGAAAAATATATCTCTTCAAAATTAATTGTTGCTGACACATATCCTAAATGGCATACAAAGTCACTTAAAAGAGCTATTAAAGAAAAACACAACATTTTATGTAAATTTAGGATCTATGACAGGATGCATGACAAGGAAACTTATAAGCTATTGCGCGAGCGTGTTAGGAAATTAGAAAAGTTATACCAATCTTACATAGCCTCTGTGTAAAATTCGATTAGTACAAATCCTTAACGCTACTAGTCTTCAATACCTAGTTGTTTCAAATTTTTAGGTACTGTTATGAACTCTGATGAACTTATGTTTAATGCTTTTTCAAACTACTTTCATAACACTTTTTTAGATTCGAGCGATAGTAATACTCAGCTGTCCCAAAATTATTATAATGATTCTGACGCCTCTCCATAAAAAGAGTTTCAAGGCCAAAGTTAGTAATTATTGGTTGATGTCCAAGCTATACATAGTCTCTAGACTTTTTGAACGAATTATATCAGTTATACGCGGCTCTAAAGCATTCTTTCAATTCAATTCAACATGGGTTTTTAAGAGGACTCTCTATTATATCAAACCTTGCGCTTTTTAATGTATTAATTGTTGGCGATTATCTATTGTTCCAGTCAATGCATTTCGATATCGTTTCTACCGATTAAAGTAAAGCCTTTGAGAGAAAACAACATAACTTGCTATTACTGAAACTGGCCAAGATCGGTATAAACGGCAATCTTCTTAGGTGGTTCACGTTTTATATAAATAATCGGTCACAAGCTGTTGTCATCAGCAACTACATAACATCAGGATGGGTAGCTGTTCCAAGCGGGATACTACAGGGCTCACTGTTGGGGCCGTTATTATATTATTAGTGTTAATGACATTAACCATTACCTAACAAAACCTTATTATGTTTGACTGAAGATATGAAGCTCTTTTTGAAAATAACATATATTTATTTTCATAAAGAATTTGTAGTATAGTCGCAAACATAAACGGAATGTAAAAAAGGATTCTATTGTTAGAGATCATTATTCTAATTTGACACATTATAACCAAATCTTCGAAAGCTCTTGGATTTTTGATAGGTAGCTCTAAGGACTTCACTTAGCTTAAAACTTTTAAGATACTGTATTACTCTCGTGTTAGAAGTAATTCAGGGTACATACAATATACATATACATTACCCGAAAATATTTAAAGACAGTTTTCCGTTACCTCTGCTATGGAATCAAAGATTATCGCTATATTTCCGTAAATTATATTACTTACTGTAAAAAGTATCACCGTCTTCCTCCTTGCCAAGCGACGTGAGATTGCTGATCTCACTTTTTTGGTTAAAATTGATTGTAGTGCTATTTTGATTGTCCTAAGTTTTTGTCTCAATTACATCTTAGCTGTCCTACCAAATCTCTTAGAGGCAACACACATTTAAGTCTTCCGTTTGCATCTACAAACTATAGTCAAAATACATTTATTTAGCGAGCGAGCAATAATTTTAACAAGCTAGCCAAAGAGTTTGACTTCGTTTTGTTTAACAATAGCGCTGCTACATCCAAGCGCATACTTAAAATGCACTCTTTGGTAGCTCTTAATGACATATTGATGTGTTTTAGTATTTTATCTTTGTACTATTATTTTTCTTTTATACGTATATGTTATATCAGTTAAGCCCTTATTTGGTATAATTAATGTTACTATTAGATACTTTTGAGTGTTGAATCGCGTTAATCAGTGTTGTAAATTCATCTTTGTATCTACTAGTAAGGAACTTTATTATCGTGCTGTAGTTATTAGTATTATCTACGATATCTTAATTATTAAGCTGTTGGTCTTCCAAATAAAATGAAACAAAGAGACATAACATTGATTAATATAACATATATAAACATAAAGTTTAAGTTTCTCGTAATTGATTCGCGTTAAGGACAACACTATCTGATTCGAGTTTGTGTCATCCCTAAGCGTCAGTGCAATTTGTGGAAACGCTTAGGGCGTTTTCGTCAACTGCAAAAGACTTTGATCCCTTCACGTTTTGTAACTGTCCAGACCAATTTCGCTAGTGCACACATTCTTACTTATTGCTGCGAGTTATCTTACGATTTCAAAGGGATTCCACTTTGTCGTGGCACCGAAAGCTCTGTGTACCTTTGCATAAACCGAAAGTAGAGAATACCTCCGATAGAATACTATCGTATCGCCTTTACCCGCTTATCGTCCACTTTGCTGCTATGCAGTTTACGTTATAATATAACAAGATGATAATATAAAAGTGATTTTAAGAAAGGTAAGAGTTAGAGCAACTTCTAGTAACTTAGAGCGAATTTTTATATTCTTATGAAAATATTCAGATTAAAAATTTAGCCTATAAAAGAAGAATCATTAAAATTCGTTCCAAAATCGCTAAGATATTGCATAATCTCGCGTACCATAGAAAGAAATAATAAATGTAGGTACGGTCGAAAGGACAACTCTTTTTCAGCCGGTTAAAAATACATAGGTGTTTACTATGCCGACGTTTCAAAGAAAACTGAGAGCTGATAAACACAACATTTAATGTAAACATAAGTGAAATTCCTTTCGAAATCGTATATTGGATTGACCTTGCAGAATGGGGATAAATACCTCCCCGAGTTCGGTCTGTACATTAGCAGTTTGATATAGGGTTGCCGCAATTTATTATTAGTTGCAATAAACATATATTTTTTAAATCTGTTTTTGAGTGATTAAAACATTGGAATAAACTAAGCAGGATTTCGTTTAAAGCTAGGACAATTATTAAGGTCTAACGCCATAGACCCATTTTACTGGAAACGAGGCATTCCATCTTAGTCCTCACGGGTGACAACGCATCTACATTTTGATTTGTAACAGAGGGTAGATGTAGATGTCTATGGGCCGCAGCAACCACTTAGCATCAGGTGGACTGTGTGCTCGTTTGTCACCCTTATTGTATAAAAAATATATTTTCAGTAAATATTGATAATGTAATACGTTTGATTCCTTTAGTGTAATGCATTTAAGGTTCTCTATTCGACCGTATTTTTGTATATCCTATTTCACGCAATATCTTTACCGATTGTACGCCGATGTTAAGGATTATTTTTTATTGAGTAAACTATATACCTCAACGGCACGTGAGTAGTGCCCCGAGAGTGGTATAAATTTGAGGAATACATTCTATCCTTAAGCACGGAAAGATAGTTTTTTTTATAGAATAAAGGTGACAAACGGACGCACAGTCCAGATGGTAAATGGATGCTGTGGTCAATAGACATCTACATCTATCCTCGATTAAGAATAAAATGCACATACGTGTTGTGTTCTAGTGAAAAGGGTTTCCAGTTGTCTACACTCACCATACGAAATACAGCAGCATGAATCTGCTATTTTACGCTGGTATTCTGTGAGAATATTATGGTAATAAAATATAGTAAGCCTCTGAGCCACCACGGCCCTCACAGGTACAACAATGTACATAACATAAGCTACCGAAAATTGTGTAATCTCAAATCAGAATATCTTCCAGTTGAGGTAGAATCTGAATATATTCCTGCAAATAATTGACAACCCTAGACCGGGGTGAATGTACAGATAGACAGGGGTGGCAACACGCATGCGTGCTCTCTGTTTTGATCCATCTCTATTCAAATGTGGGGACCGATTTAAGCAGTTTTAGGCAACGCGGGGTACAGTTCTATTAACATAACTTTTGATAGGCAACAATATTATATATTACTGGCACTTTTATGTATTGTACCTCTGGTTTATGTATTTCCTACATATGTTACAAAACACGTTTTTTTTTTAAATATATATGAGATATTATAAATGTACCATACATCATGGCCAAGCGTGGTGCTTATGGCAAATTCTTTCAGGAACGAACCCACATTCAATAACAGCATTTTCTTATGCTAAGCTAAATAATGACGACCATGATTGTTTTGAAAGTTGGACTGAACTATATATACCATAATCTATAATATCTACATAACATGTTTAGTACATATCTAAAGGCTGAGCGTCAGTAGATATCGTCATAAGTACGAGACTTCTGGTGCTGCTATGGTCGTGCGATCTTTTGGTAGTGCAATTAACGATCGCGGTAACAGATGTCTACAGATATGCTTGCCATGCGTGAAATTCTCCTAACAACGGGAGAGGCTTAGGAGGCGACATATTTCGTAATAAATTGTAGAATAACTTATTTTATTAATTCAAGATATATTTCATCATTCATCAGTGAAGGGTGATCAGGGAGATGA
The DNA here is from genome assembly GCA_033319125.1 of Parnassius glacialis. NCBI lineage: Eukaryota > Metazoa > Arthropoda > Insecta > Lepidoptera > Papilionidae > Parnassius > Parnassius glacialis. The sequence continues at coordinate 11,459,219 of JAVANC010000006.1, forward strand.
AAAACACACGGTTTACTATGTTTGACTTGAGTTTAAATAAAACTAGTTTTACGGATTTTATCGCGAATATTAACTTATTTTATATTCCCGACGCTTCGAGTACTTTTCACTAGTCACGCGGGGGGGGGGGGGGGGGGGGGCTGAGGTGTATGTAGTCCCAATGTCGTCATAGTTAATCACGGCAATTTCCAGATTAAAATTATTAATTTTTGTTTCGATTGATTTGACTTGAGTGGTTGAGCTCTCAAGATGCGTTTCAGTTTCCCTCTGTCACCCATATCGCTCACGGGGCGATATGGGTGGGGTAGTGGATGTTCTTACACCGTTACTGCACGGTTAACTAATATGTAACATCGAATGTACCTTATAGTAAAAGCAGAAATTATTCTTCGTCGCATTACATGTCAAATTTTCCATTAATTTATTTAAGTAATTTTTAATGCAGGTTAGTGACAGATGCTTCGAGTAAATTTTTAACCTTAACTGTGATATGAAAAATTAATATATTTATCCTCTGTGTAGGTACATTATTTCATGTTAAGCTTCTTTTAACTGTTTTGTGAATTTATGAGAATATATGGAAAAATGTCTACCGACAACATTAACCTATGTAAGTATATATTAACCGCCATCAAGTTTTTATTAGATTCTGTGACAGTACATTACGTACAATTTAGATTTTAAAAAATACACAACACACTAATATATTACGGCAGGTCACACAGAAACCTTTGCGATTTTTTTTTTGAATGAAACTGGCCTGTTATAATTTATTTTTAATTTCCCATAACTTACTGAGCCGCTGACGTATAAGAAGCACCTAGTACGTATACAAAAATACAAGTCTTTGTATTTTGCTACTACATAAAACAGATCCTTTTGCCAACAATAACGTGTTCAAAGAGCAAGGACTCTATTTTCAAAGGATGGCTTCGTGAAGCCATAACGCTTGTACAAATTCATGCTTCGCTAATTACACGTAATCCGGAATCCGGGTAGACGTAATACTGACGAGTTGATGAGAAGATATAAATGGACCTCTAGGTTATTACGTTTTTTCGACGATCCTCTGAACAGTGAGAAGTTAATAAATAATGGTTTAGCCCTTGGGGGCTTTTTGGAAGCGCGTTAGGAAATTAACCGGCGGGCGATGTTACTCTCAGTATATTTCCAGGCCATTATATCGGTGGAGGTTAATTTGAAGCGATTCCACGTATTTGTAACGATACTTAATAGATACTTTGTAGATCAGGGTTTAAGCACCCGCCGTAAATTTTACGAAACGTGAGCAACGTAGGTTCGATTCCCGTCGGTACCAATAAAATAGGTAATTACAATTAAATAAATTAATTAAATAATTACTAAATAATTACAATTAATAAAAAAGTGCTGTTTTATCATGTGCTCAACGGTGGAGGAAAACGTCGTGAAGAAACTTGCATGACGTGAGAAATAAAATAAAAAATTCGAGGATGTGAAGTGCACCACCACGCATTAGATAAGCGCGGTAGCGGTAGACCGATTGGTTCATTACCCTTTCAGAGAGGGACCTTTGCCCAGGAGCGAGAAGTATTTAAACTATTTTGTACTATTACAAATATTTTGAAGAGGAAGCTTTAGCCCAGAGATGACGTGTAGTGATGGCGTTAAAAACGTCATCATCCTGTGGGTGTGGTAAGAGGCAGCAGAGGGATAATAGCAACAGAATATGGCCAACGGCATCTTCTTGATAACAAATGAAAGTAGTAAGAAAACTGCTGTTGTCAATTCAACTGTCAAGCGTAGCAACACAAAAAGGTATATGTATATTTTTTTTCATTACTTTATACATTAAAAGAAAAAGGTTTTGGCATGCTCTAGTCACGAATCTGTGTTTTCCGTTTTTGCGTTGGATGCGCGGTTCCGCAGATGTGAAGATCAATTAACTAATATCCCCCAAGGAATGCCACGAAGCACGGTCCTGAGCCACCTGCATCCATTGACTTGACTGCATGTCAGGTATTTCATTAAAAATACGTCTCTCTCTCTTAAGAGTATATATATGCATAATATATATAAGGCATTCAACGTTTCTTTTAATTCAGTTTATCTTCAACACTGAACTTTTGATAGAAATGAATATATGTATATTTGACGTGTTCTGAAGATCGGGTGTGTCGAAGAGGTAGGTAATCAACCTACATTACCATATAATTCAAAGTCCGTAAACGGTATTTACAGAAGGTCATACCGCAACAACTTCGGAACACACCGATGCGGAGGTGGAGGCGATTGTATATGAGAATATCGCAATAGCCTAGAGAGAGAAAATTTCCCACTAAACTCAATACAAGGTCTTGACAGGATACTTACGAAGACAGGAAGAAGGAATAACGAAGGCAGTTCTCTTGATGGTGAGTGAATGCTATGGCCCATAGATATCTACGTCTATTCTCGATTAAGAATCAAAATGTTTCCAGTAAAAAAGGAAAAACTAGTCAGTATGTGACTTGTCAGTCAGTACGTGGGCGAACCCAGGGGACTTCCACCGTTACCACGCATGCTATATCTATAGAATATGTCATGAAAGTGGCAAAACAGGTATTGTGAATGAGACAGTATAACTAATAATTTTATTCATCACCATCAGCCCGTATTGTCTACTGCTCGAAAAAAGCCTCTCCTAGATCTGAACCTAGCCGTTGTTGACTGAATGATGTGATGCGCACATTCTGCGCTGCCGGTATGGGAATGTTACGTCTGGCGTAAACAAGATAGTTATCATCTATCGGAAGCCAAGAGATCTTTCTGGAAATTCTCCTAGTCAATTCTTTTGTCTCCCATGTGACGAAATTTGATGATGGAGTTTCTCACGCCACCACCATACGGCTTAACAATTAAGTTTATAATTTCAAATAAGATAAACATTTAATGTAACGCAAGGATTAAATTAAATTACCTACTTAAAATTATATAACTTGTTATGAAGTTCTTAGCTAGCACAAAGGGCAATGAATACAGTAAATCCGGTTAACATTTCACCCTCAATTATAAGAAGAAGCCGTAACAATGGCCTTTATACAATGATTTCTTGTCATGGAATTACTGTTCTAAACTAGTTTAATCTAGAAAAACTAGTAAATCTACATGCTCATAAAAATATGTTTAACCATGTGTCTTATGCACAATTAAAATGTATTTATTTCGTTTTCACGACTGTAACAAAAACAGAAATATTGAAAATTTTCTTATGCCTTGTAAAATCTACAGCTAATAGCTGATGAGAATAAAGAAATGAAATGAAAAGAAAATAAAAAAAAGCTAGTTATTTTTGGCTAGGACCAAAAAGATATATTGACGAAGTGAGTGCTCTGTACACTTCAAGTGATGCCGCAACCAAGCCAAAACCATGTTCAATTAATGTAAGAACACGTATTCACGCTCACATGTATCTATGTAAAATCATTTGCAACCAATAATATGTTTTGAGTACATCCATATTACATATGGGCCTAAGACGTGGTCATACACTGCTGACCGTATCAGGAAACATAAGGTCGCTCAGCAAGTTAAAGTGGAAACTATCTACTCGGAGTTTCTCTGCGTGATAGACTTTTTACGTAGCCCAAAGAAGCTGAAGTGCCAATACGCAGGCCTTATAGCTCAAAGAACCGACAATCGATGGGGAAGAAAGGTTCTCGCGTGGAAGCCTGGTACCGGTTGGATGAAATAACGATCTGATAAGAGATGCAGGAAGTCGATGGATGTAGGTTGCTCAGGAGCGTACATTATGCCATTACTGTGCTTTAATGCCTGTATTTAGCAGTGAACTTGTGAAGGGTTGTAATGATGATGATGATGTGTGCATCCAGCAGTGGACTTTTACGGACTGTCAAAGAAAGAAAGGAGAAAGATAGCATTGTTTCAGCTTCACTTAAATTGTAAGCAACACAGCTTCTATCTTTCTTTGTTGATCTGAGATTTTTTGATGAAAGAAAATAATATTTCGTTTCCTTAACGTCATTTTTGAGATAATGAACTACTTTCCTGCCAAAAATCGTGATATTACTACAAAAAATTTATTATGTTTCTAATTAGATGATAGCAAAGCCAGCAAAGCGGCCTATGTTTATGCAATTGAATGTAATATAAATTTAAAATATCTATATCGAAAACTCCATAATATACGAATCGTTCTCGGATTTTTTCAGTTAATAGTTTATACTTATCATTAGTATGATAATATAATAGAAGCGTCAGTAGCCTAATGGCAGCGCGCGGACCGCGAACTCGAAAGGTCGTGGGTTCGAATCCGCCATTCGACAACTGTCGTGAACCACTTCTAACACAAGCATTTTAAGCTTACCAGAAGTGGTTAAAGGGAATATTAGTAATGTTTAATAGCACTACTAGTATTTAAAAAAAATTAAAAAAAATATTCGTTTGCCAAATATGGCAATTCAAAGATGTTTTAGGTCATGGCAATTATTTGCTATACTTGCCTTACTTTGGTTCCAACAGTAGTCTGCATTCAAAAGTCAATTCGAAGTCTTATTAGTATATATATATATATATATAACTAATAAGCCTTCGGAAAAGAATCATATATTAGTATAACAAATACATGCTTAGTAACCTTCATAGATTGAGGCAATTTAAAAGTTAGAGTAAAGAAAAGAAAACCATTCCGCCTTAGTACTAAACAACATAACAAGTCATGAGGAAAATAGTGACCCGCAAAAAGAGGCACTAAACATTGCAAAGAATGGTTACTAAATTCCGAGAAACAGGTACCCCATCTACCTAGACTTCTCAGAAAAGGAATGCAGCCTGTCCCTTTGACTGAATCTGTACTTTCGTGCACGTAAGCTTGACCTAGGAATTCTCTTTAGGCATTATAAAAGTGGTGCTTTAGGCGGTAAGGTTTAAATAATTAGTGGACTTTACCACACCTTCTATTAAGCACACCATAAGTCGTTAAAGCATTCTTCCATAATATTTCCGAATAAATGTAGAGTTCATTTTTCATTTGGTTATCATCGTGTTAACTGTGTTTTTGTAGCTTATAAGTTTGGTCTACATAGTACTATGCTCATAAAGAGACATTTTAGTGAGTCAGTACTCAGTCGACATTTACTGAGTTAATACTCAGTAAAATGTATCATTATGAGCATATAATATTCAGGAATACTGCGTCTTTATGCACATAAGATCATGGTTAACAATGCGAATTCCAGCATGCCATTGTTTTATTTTGGGGAAAAGTCTGTAGTTTGCTATTAAACAACTATTACAAAGGTATATAAGGTAAAGGTAACGTAATACATAACGTGACACCTGAAATGCCCGAGGGAGTAGGCAGAGTCCAAGAGTACCATAGTTATTGGCTAAACGTTGACTCGGACAACGTTTATGGTACTATTATGGTTTTAAATGGTAAAATTGGAATTTTTTTAAAGATGTCATAGGTAGTAGACAGTTTGTACATTAGATATATATATATATATATATATATATATATATATATATATATATATATATATATATATATATATATATATATATCTATATACATTATATAGTATCGGTATACGGTAAAGCTGTATAGCTTATGTTTATACCGTAAAATATCAATTTAAATATTGTCAAATTATTATCAAATAAATAAAAAAATACTGTTATAAGTCCCAGAGCAACATGGGACGCAGACCAGCACGGGACAAGGACAACTTACATTAACATTTTATTGTTATTTTTGGAAATTTAATTACTGTTATTATTGTTTTGCCGTGATCCCATTTTGTCGTGTAGGTGTCGTAAGAGTTCACTATGAGAAATGCCAGGGAAATCTTATCGCTTCCGATACATGGCATTATAACAACCTCGTTTACACCAGAAGAAAAATAGCCGTACCGGCGTGGTGTCGGCCAACAGCGTCAAAGACTTGTTAGTACTTGCATCGTCCATCCAATCCAAGAGATGCCCATGTCCAGGAATGGACTTTTACGAGCTGGTGATGACGGAGAACAAGAAGAATTATTACTAGCCTAGTGCCTAGTAGTAGAAGTTTTCAATTTGGTTCAACATTTAGAGACACGGCTTGTTCTAAAGATTAATAAGTTATAGCTTTTTTTATAGTATAAGGAAGTCAAAGGAGCACACAGTCCACCTGATGTTAAGTAGTTGGCTGTGGCCTATAGACATCTACATATATGCTCGACTACAAATCAAAATGCAGATGCGTTGTCACTTTTGAGGACTAAGATGGAATGCCTCGTTCCCAGAAAAAGGGATCTCCGGTTCTCTACACACATCATATGAAACACAACAGCGTTAAGCTTCTATTTTACGCTAGTATTCTGTGAGAGAGTGTGCCCCGGTCGAGCAGACCCGTTCGTGCTACAACTATACTACTAATATATCTGCAGCATGGCTCTACCACGTGTAAGCTCATTAGATGAATAGATTTGATTGAATAAAGAAGACTATTTTAGTTAGATTAATAAATTATTTTCATATAACCGGTATTGACGAAATTCATTATATTTGCTTACGCAAAAAAAAGATATTTAAATTTAGCTGAGGGATGTACCAAATAACATTGTCGGCAATGCGTCAGAGCTTTGATAAATTAATTCTCACGAAACACGCCCCTAAAGCTCGGGCCATTGGCTGATCACTAATCGTAACCCCGTGTACGTGTCTGTTGTTTTCGCAATAAATTTTAACGTTTTTATTTTCAACATAGCACTTAGTTTACTAGGATGAAAATAGGAAAACATAAGTTTTATTTTAGTTCAAAATAAACGATTTTATTGTCAATTACTCTCGTAATGTATATTTTAAAATTAACTGAATAAACTTGATGAAGGTGATTATGATGATGATATCTTCGTACCCCAACTAGGTACGATTGTTGCAATAAATCAGAAACAGAATCATAACTTCTTAAATCAAAACTTTCAGATTTTTTACTTATTGTGACACCTAATGATACGAGTATTTCAAATTATTAAAACCAAGAGCGAATTGGTATTCTAAGATTTTAACCTCGTTTTGGCACCAGTTTTTCTCCTATATTGTTTCAGATGGTGTTCAGATGTAAGCACATATTCGTAATGTTACAATTAAACGTAGTGATTTATACACTCTTTGGGTTACAATAGGAGTGCTACTAGAAATAGGTTACATATCGTTCGATATGTGTATAATCTATGGAATAATGAAAATCTTTTTTTATTCCAGTTTTCATAGCAGCGATGTGATTTAATTTTTTTTTTAAATATTGTACTCGATTTACACATCAAGGAATTTGAATTTTTTATTAAACAATATCGTCATATATTTTTAGAATTAATAGCAGTTAAACAGAGTTAAAAAAGGTAAAAATTTTTACAAATGTTAAAAATAAGGTAGGTACTTAAATGTGAAGTAAACTTTGTCCTGTGAAAAATTTTCATAGAAAATGAACAGCAAACGATTCCCAGGATTAGTATAACCGCTATACTCAATCGTTATTTTACTTCTTTCGTAACAGTTCGTAAGAGGCTACACCTAGGTGTATCGGCACTTCGGCTATTAGCTGTAACATAATGCTGGTCGCACCTAGGGTTAGCCGGTTTGAACTAGGTAAAAATTAGGCTTAAATATTTATATATATATATATATATATATATGTATATATGTGTATATATATATATATATATAAGTAATGCATTACCACTCATTTTATGTTCTTTTATATTGAATGTAAAAGATAATAAGGACATCATGTTTGAGATTATGCCTATATTACTTATTCTGAACCTTTTCTGCAAATTTGACCGTTTATTGCAAAATAACCCTGTATACAAGTTTTTTAATCGCTGTTAATCTTCGAAATACGTTACAGGCGATTTCGAGTTTAATTTTATTTCAATGTATCTTCCTATTTAAGACTGTTAAGGACGGTAGGTAGGTTAAGGTAGAGCGGAGACTCCTGAGACAGGTTTTTCTTTTAAACTTACTAGGAGGACCCATCTACTATTTTGTTTGTAATCTTAAAGAAATAAATCAATTTATTATTTATAACATAGTAGAATTTCAATCGAATTTTATCAATAATTTCACCTCCTTCAATGGGTAGAAAGGTCCAAAATACTAAAACACGTGTTACAAATTTGAATAGCTTCTGACACTCCCGTAAGGGGTTTTGAAAAAGGCAGCTACAATCCAAACTTCAGAGATGTACGTTTAGTGATTTGTGCTGTGCGTTTATGGATGAGTCAGTTATACAGGACATCTTCTTTTATATCTAAAAAAGATTAATTTTTCTGACGCTTTGACATTTTTATGGTTATATGTTTTTATTTTGATTTCACTCCTAAGATTTATCAGAACATACTTCTTTGGTCCTGCAGTTAAATAACCATTTATATTATAGTTATAGACAACATTACCATTTACAGAGCATTGCGCCCTGTGGCCACTTATCCGCCGATTTATCTTTACTTCGATGGGTTCGTGCGTAACGTACATTTGAAATAAGTAGGTGTGGATGTACGATAATTTCGCTGGTAGTGGTTTCAACGAATATAGAGATTTTATTTTTTAACGAACAACCGTTTTATAACGCTGCAATGAAGAAAATTAAGACTTAGTTAATTCTGACGATGACAGAGGTAAACAAATCAGAGGATGGACAGCAGTGTCTTCCTAATAATGAATAAAAAAACTGCAGTTGCCAATCCGCTTGCCAAGCGTGGCAACTGTGGCAAATATGGGGTATATTTGCCACAGTTGAGATATCTATGGGATACTATATGCAATCTATGGGGAGGCCTAAGTTCAGCAGTACATATTCAGTATTGGTAATTCTGATGACATGTGAAAAACTAAAAAGTTGACATAAAATTAGAGTTTACAATTTTATTTATTTTAATAGAATGAGGGTGACAAACGACCACACAGTCCACCTGATGGTAAGTGGGCCACAACATTTGGTGTTTTAACTCCTGAGAACTAATAGTTGAGGTAATGCTTGTTTTTCTATTTATCGATAAAGTATACTTTTACATAAAGTTCCAAGTACGTAAAAAGTCTAACGTCTTTTTAAACGTTTTTTAACGTTATCAGTGTTGCTCTTTCGATTTCAATAATATGTTATTTAACAAGTGCTTTCCTGCATCTTTAGCACTGGCGGAACTAATTCTTTGATATTAACCACACGTCATTTCATTCTATTGACATGCGGAAATGAAACATTTAACCCAGCTCCGCCTTTTTTGAAATTGAGGATATAATATTGTGTAAGGTACAACTTTATGGGTGCTTTTATAGTGTTATAAGAATATGTTTAATAAGGCTTTCTTTCTTTTTTATCGGGCCATAAAAGTTAACCGCTGTAGATGAGTCATTACAAGTCCACTATTGGACATGAATATCTCCTGCTGAAGGGGTATTTGGCTTAATCGTCACACTTGGGATTAAAGAGCGTAGTACTAGACGTCTCGTACCTTTAACGCTGCTGCCCGTCGCTATTTTTTATTACTGGTTACTTTATTTCGGGCGTAAATAAGATGTGTATATTATCATTTTTCGGAAGCCATAATATGATTATTCTGGCATTTTTAACGTTTAAAAAAAATTAATGAACAAATTCTTACAATAGTGGTGACGTTATTGATCCACACCTTAGCCGATCAGATAGGTTGGAGTGACTGTCTCTACTTGCGTGCATATTAGAGACACTGTGTAGTGACGGTATAAGAGAATCCTTATAAAGAAAAATAAAACAGGAGATAAGCAGTAACACCTGACATCAACTATGCAAACTTCATTATAGGTTGGTGATTATATTGTGGATGTTCTTTAGTCTATGGTTCATTATTTTTTCTGTATACATCTCGAAAACCACTTAATAAAACCTATTTTTGCACTATCTCCAGAATTATGTAGAGCTGGTTCCTTTCGATAACCAATTCTGTAATCCATTTTAAAATATTAACATGAGCGTTTGGTTTGTGCATTTCTGGATTTTCCAAATTTTTTGGAACGAAGTTCTTTATCGGACGGTACGGATTTAGCGGATGGGGGCTAGGCGACAAAAAGTGTAAGATTTTTTCGTCACAACCCCTTCTGACGTAGTGCAGACGGCCTTGGCGGCTATAAGGAAGCGAGATGGAATAATATCCATCTCCCTCGCATTTTTTCTTATCTTGATATGAAAGAATTATTATTTCATTGTCAATGACGCTTCATTTTAATAGACACTAGTAATTAATTTATTTGTATTTAATGGGGTTGTTTATAAACTAAATTGCTTAATTCCGCGTAAAGAAAGAAAATGATGTGTCCTGCTCAGTTTTAAGGGAACCTCCCACCCTCAATCGCGCGCATTATACCCGTCGCTGTGAATCCCAGTACTACCACCCCCAGCACCACCACACTAGGCACGACACACCATTCTCGAAAATAAAACACGTATTTCGCCTCTACACAAGGCATCCTCAGGTGAAATAGACTCTGCGGAGGCTGGCCGCTTGCTGTTTGTATTTGTTAATCAATAATATAACACGTTTATCAATATTAATAATACCACGAAGTTCGTTCCAACCACTAGTATTGAATTTAATTTTTTTGAATATTAACTTTATTAAGAAACTGTAGATTTTCCATTTGGGAGTCCTTATGATGGGCCACTTATCGTAAATCTAAATTTCATTATGTTGCTAGAGTGCGATTCTATTGTTCCAAAGAAACGTCTGTATAAGAGACGTGTTACCTCAGGAGCTAAGCGCTGGTCGTAAATTTCACAGTATACGAACAACCTGGGGAGGTCAGCCCACCAGCACCAATTAATTTTTTCATTGCAATTTTAAATACTGACCTCGACGATCACGTTGTCGGTGGAGAAAATATCTTGATTTTGAGGAAACTTGCATGTCTGAGGAATATACTATTTAAAGGAAATCTGAAATACACCTAAACCGTTACCGGGATGTTTGTAAGCGACTTTACTTGCGAATCCTAATAGCGAAATATACACTTAACCAACCACAAGAACTTGTGTGCATTATATAAATACCCGCTACCAGGAGAGCATGTCATTTGTGGAGGTTCAATGAATCTGCTTAGAGGGAGGCTATTTGTTTAATATGCTGCAGCCGCACCACGGACAATAGCCCTCCGGGGACGCATCAGATCCTCGTGTTGATTGCCCGGCGACATTGCATGCATTCTGATCAACTAAGTTATTGCATATTAAATCTATGTAAATCCGTGTGGAGCCGTAAAACAGCCGTAATTTTCCACAGGAATTATGCGATATTAAAACTTACATTTCAAACATGGAATGTTACTTTTCCCGATAATTATAGCTAATAGAGTAGGGTCAGGTGGGGCATTTGTAATAACGGGGCATTTATAATGAGATGCGTTTATTATTTATTTTACTAAAGAAGTTAGTGCTGACATCTCTGATACCACTTAACCTACTTTTTGCACTCACGCACGCACGCATTGACAAATTCTCGTGACAGTTTGACATATTGATGTGTGGACGAAACGTCATCTGTTGAGTGACATCGATGCCGCGTGTTATGCAAATTTGTAACCTAACTTTAAATAGATATTCATCTTGGAAAGACACGTAAGTTAAAACTTTATTTATAAAATATTGTGATACTATACGATATGATAATTCACCTAAATACTGAGTTTTGCTAAACTACCACGGATTGTTGTATTATGTCTATTATTATATTTACCCCTTGAATGTTAGGTGTCGGGGCAAAAGTAATTGCATGGCCAGGGGTAATTGCAATGTCTTATTTTTATTTTAGATTAGATGGTGCGAAATTATATCAAAAAAAATGGTTTAGAGCCTAAATACTCTGAAGAGAAATTACAAAGAGCTCTTGATAAAATTAGAGCTGGTATAATTACTACACATAAGGCGTCAGTCCTTTACAGAATTCCATTTGCAACATTATATTGTCGAAACAAAGGAACTAGAGGAGCAATAAAAAAAGTAAAGGACTGCACTTCCTGAGAACGTCGAAAATGTTTTGGCAAATACTGTTGAAACGCTGGCGAAATGGGGTTTTGGTCTCAGTCGAAAATAAATATTTTAGTTAGTAGGTCAATACGTGAATATGAATAAAATCGAAACCCCGTTTAAAGGAGGCACACCAGTAGAAGACTGGTTCCTTAATTTCAAAAAACGCCAGAACTTGTCAGTATGGAAGTCAGAACCATTGGAGTATGCCTGGAAAAAACGGATACCACGGATCCATTTATCATCTAAGGATACAGATGTAGAGATTTAACAGTGGTAGAGCCACGCGGCAGGTTTTGCTGTCGTACGGATGGGCCGGCTCGAACCGGGGTGGTACCACGACCTCACAGAAAACCAGCGTGAAGTAGAGGTTTACCTCTGCGTTTCGCTTGGTGAGTGCAGGTGGCCGGAGGCCCTTTTTACTGGAAGCGAGGCATTCCATCTTAGTCCTCACGGGTGACAACGCATCTACATTTTGATTTGTAATAGAGGATAGATGTAGATGTCTATGGGCCGCAGCAACCACTTACCATCAGGTGTACTGTGTGCTCGTTTGTCACCCTTATCCTATAAAAAAAAAAAAAAAAAAAAAAACTTCAATCTGTTGAAAAAAGTTTTAATGGAGGTTAACTTAGAAGGTAAGCCCAGACAGATCTGGAATTTAGATGAAAGCAGCCTTAGCATAGATCCGTCGAATTCAATTGGAAAAAGGTGAAAGCTCATCCAGAGTTGTCAGTACATCAGGAAGAGAAAACATAACTTTTGTATTGGTTGCTAATGCTGCTGGTGGTTGGGCGTCACCTTTAATAATTTTCAAAGCAAAAATATATGAGACCAGTGGAAGGCAGCACCAGAGAAAGAATACCCTGGTACAGCCTACGCTGCCACCCCGAATGGTTGGATGAAGACAGGAATATTTAAAAATTATTTTGAAAATGTCCTTATACCAGCTCTTGATAACGAACGGCCAATCTTGGTCATATACGATGGCCAATCCACTCATGTTTCTCTAGAGTTAGTTGAAACTGCCTTGGCCAGTGAAATAACAATTTTGAAATCGCCAGCCCACACAAGTGATCGAGTGCAGCGCTTGGATATTTCTGTATTTAAGTCTTTTAAACAAAAATCGGACCAAACTATTGCAACATGGCACCGACAAAATATTGGTCAAAAGATACCCAAAGTGTTGTTCTCACAGTTCTTGGGAGAGACTTGGATCAATGTCAGTGTCAAGACGTTATCATAAATGGATTTAGAAAATCAGGATTATATCGATTTAATTCTGAGGTCGTTCCAAAAGAAAATTTCTCCAAAGAAGCTGTAGAGCGCTGGGAGAAGCACTTTACTGAACAGCTTGCAAAAGATAATGAGGCGAGTTATTCGAACGAACAGGATCCTAATCTTGTTCGTTCAAATAACTTTTCACCCTCGATCCTACCAGCTACCGAGGAAGAGACCATTCCCACAATACTATCCATGTCGGAGCAGATTTACAAAATCTCGTACATTCGAATGAGGTACAGGCTCTTAATACCGCGCCAACAATATCATTAGAGCAGATAATTTTGTCACTATACAGCAGAAACCTCAGCCTATAATTAAACAAAAAAGACGCAAGGTGGCTTCTGGTGCAGAAGTGGTTACGTTTGCTAAAATGATTGAAGTGTTAAAGGAAAAACAAAATATAAGCGGAAATAAAAAGACCAAAAAAAACAGAGTAATAAGTAAGACAAGTGGAAAAAGAAAAAAACAGACTGCAGATTCAGATGATAAGATTACTGATGTAGGTTCAGAAAATGAAGGACATTATGCTGAATCTGACGAAAGTGAGTGGATAGAAGAGGAACTTGAAGTTTTTGAGTCAGTTAATGAAAATACAATGGCGAACATGAACAAAGAAAATGAAATACAGGAGGAAACTGAACTGAATATCGGTATTAATAAATGGGTGATCGTTAAATATACTTTGATAAAAGGACATAAATATTATATAAGCTTCGTGCAAAAAAAGAAAGATGATCGTCGGGAGGTTCAGTTTGGACGCCGCAAGGGCGCAACCTTTGTATGGCCGACCATAGAGGATGTGGATTTAATTACCGCTGATTCCATTGTTAAAATACTGCTCACTTGATCTCATTGAAATAAAAACTGAAAGTCAATTTAATTTTAGTGCTATTACCCCTGATTTAAAACTATATACAGTTTCAATAAACTGAGCATCATTATTACGATTGCCCCTGTTCTCTGGGTAAATGTAATAAGTGAACCATTTGTTTTTAAACTTTGGTAAAGTTCCATAAGTTACATAAAACCTTAGTTTACTAAATGTTTAATACACACGGTAATTATTAGTTTTATGCTTTTATACACAAAAAATTGTCTACAGTTGAATATATTATTCTAGTTATGGTACTCGCATTTACCCAACCTGGTCCTACCTACTAGAGCGTGAAAAACAAATTCTGACCCAAAATGCATAAAAGAAATTATTACATGCATAAAATATAATAATATATATTTTTAATACAACTGGCTGATACCCGACGTATTGATGCCGCAGAAGAAATAATTGTGGACATATAGTTTTAAATTTGAAAAAGTTATATGGTTTGATTGGGAATTATAATGCATTCATTGAAACGGAATGATATATAATAGATTACATGTTACTTAATTGATATCATTAGTGCTTTAATCACTGGTTCGAAAGTGTTGGCACATTCACATAAGAACGGCGGGTAGTGTACTTAAAATAATGAAGAAACATGTGTAATTAAAAAGCACATAATAGTTTAAGTATGTGTAAACACTTACCGAAGCCTCTCACGCAAGTATAAGCGAGTGTTAAGCTAGAGAATCAAATTTGCACTTAAGATTTTAATAAGTTTTGCAAGAACTCAGTTTAATTATTAGCAACATTTTAAAATTTTTTGACGACAATTAAGACGTTTATAGTGATAATTTTTCGCAATGACCTCTTTTCTGTGAACCGATTGTTTGACCACAAACTATTATTTGTTTGACATTGGCATGAACGTAACCAATGTTTTTTCTTATTTTATTTAATTTAATGTATTTGCTTATTTGCTTAATTACATTCATATGTATGCATAGAACGATGAAGTGAATTGTTTCCGAAATCAAGTGATGATGATTATCATCATCATCATTATCATCATTACGGCCCTTCATAAGTCCACTGCTGTACATAAGCCTTCCCCAAGGAACGCCACAAAGCACGGTCCCGAGCCACCTGCATCCATTGACTTCCTGTATGTCTTACCAGATCGTCACTCCATCTAGTGGGGGGACTCCCTTCAATAGACTTCCATTCGAGAACCTTACTTCCCCATCGGGTGTCGGTTTTTCGAGCTATGTGGCCGGCCCATTGCCACTTCAGCTTACTAATCAGCTGGGCTATGCTGGCTACTCTGGTTCTGCTGTGGATATCCTCGTTTTTATGTCTATCACGCATAGAGACCCCGAGCATAGCCCTCTCCATAGTTCGCTGAGCGTCTTTGAGATTCCTCATGCGGCCAGCAGTGAAGGACCATGACTCAGACCAGGTCTTCACTAGCAACACGCACTGTCTCAGGCACTCGACGACTGCCAGCCTCCCGAACAAGCTGGTTTACGAAAAAGATCTAGTACCATACACCACATACATACCCTTTGGCAAATTGTACAGAAGACCGAAGAGTACAATCTGCCACTTTGCCTCGCGTATGTGGACTATGAGTAAGCCATTGATTCCGTCGAAATTAGGGCGGTGTCCCTTCAGCGTTACCAAGTTGACTATCGGTATATCGAAGTGCTGAAATATACAGTGTACAGTAGGTGTACAGTAGGCCTACGATGGTTATCGGAGTACAGAACCAGAGTACGAAACCTATCCAACTGCAGAGAAGTGTAAGACAGGGTGATCCCCTTATCCTATCCAATCCCATCCTATCCCCTAAAATCTTCACCGCTGCATCGGAAGACGGTTTCAAGCCACTGGACTGGAAAGTAGGTATTCTGTATTAAAATCAATGGCGAATGCATCACTCACCTTCGATTTGCCGACGATTTAGTCCTTATTCCAGAATCACTGAAGAACCTAAGCACCATCCTCTATGACTTCAATAGTGTCTTCCAACGAATAAGTCTTAAGATGAACATGGACAAAACAAAGGTCATGTATAACGTCCATGTCACACCTTTGTAGGTAATTGTTAGGAGTACTATGCTCGAAGTTGTCGACGAGAATGTTTATCAGAAAATCATGTTTAAACACTGTTTTTTTGACAATGTATCGAATTGCGTTTGCATAGACAAAGAACATGTTGCAGTGAAATACCTATGTTTGACACTTCATCATATAAAACATATAAAAAAAATGTTACGCTGAACAAATGTTTAAACACAAATTTGTAGTGAGTCTATCATTTATTTTTACGATATCGTACACAGCCTTTCATATAATCCACTATATAATAAACGCATCTGCATTTTGATTTGTAATAGAGGATAGATGTAGATGTCTATGGGCCGCAGCAACCACTTACCATCAGGTGGACTGTGTGCTCGTTTTTCACCCTTATCCTATAAAAATAATAATAAATCCGACGGCTGCTCCCAAAGTATGCATATTTTTGTATTGTGCACATCTATTCCTATTCTTTCATTGGCTACCAACACATGGCGGTATAATTACCTCGTTGATGCCAGACGTAAATTGCCAGACTGGTGACAGAAACAGCGTCAAAGGTGCGAGACGTCTGCCTAGCGTGGCGATTAGAGCAAATACTCCTGAACGGAAAATACCCATGTCTAGCTAACTTTAACGGTCTGTTAAAAAGCTATCCCGCTAATCCGGCAGCTTTTACCTAAACGGTTTCTCTGCTCCTTTTTCGCATAGGATTTTTACATACAAGTCCTTTTAGGTAAGTAGCACCATCTCACCTGTTCCTGGCGCTAAATAGCAGTAGTTACTGACGTGTTCCGGCCAGAAAGGTATACAGAGTCAGTTTAATTTCAGGCTGTGGGACATTCCGTCTTGAAAATTGTATGAAAAATCTACTGGGAATTACAGGGGGCAATTAATTACACTATATAAAAAGAAAATATCAACAGAAAGAACAATTTTCAGCAAAGTTACAGATGATTTTATGTTTTATTTATGAATTTACAAATTTAAAAGAATGAAAAATGTGAAATTTAATTAAATAACAGTTAAAATTCACTAGACCTCAAAGGTGACGATTCATTTGTAGCCATTGTTTAAAGTTACTTGCCATTCGGCATCACGTGTGTTGTGAGCTCGTTTGTCACTTTAGTTGTATAAAAAAATACTGTAAATTTTTGATGTATAGTCCATGTACAATTTATATTTGTAAATTCACGATAAAAAAACTGTTAGTGTAGAGGTATTTTCGTTTTACTTAAGTAGCGCTTAGGATAATTAATAGTAAATTAAACTGCGAAGCACATCTTTTAATTAAATAAGAACAACGGTGTCTTGCGACGCTTTCTTAGAAGTATATAAACAGCTGCACTTACTGCTGTCATTTGACATCTAAACAAAGACCGTGATACTTGAGATCGATGTAGTTCAGAAAACTCACTATGTTATCGTCAACGTCTTTCATGACTTCATAACTTTATGGTCTGTTTTTATTACTGGATCTGTGCACGTTTTCAAAATTATGGCCAACAAAGCCCGAGCATAGAATATGCTATTAGGAAAACTTACTGCCGTCTTTCAAACTTAAATTTTTCCACAATTCGTAATATATAAAAGTTAAACACATTTGCAGTTTTAAAACCCAGAAAAGTAGTCAGTCCAAATGTTCGGAAATAGGGTAAAGTATTTGGAGGTTGTCATACCTGACATTTTCTCCCTTACACCCGTGCAACGTCTCCCTCCCTCCGAGTCCGATACGCGGAAACTATGGGACCAGAAAAAGCCACCAGCCTTCCTGAAACCATCGGCGAATCTGGCCTATCAGTCCGCCGTTAACCAAGTTTCGGTCACAAAGGGTAGGTATTGTAGCGCCTTGCAATACCAACAATCCTCTACGCCCTACGCACATCCTCCACTACCGCATCAACGATGAGGCACCGCCATTGTCGCGGAGGCACCGGTCGAGTGCTGCATCACTATACCAATAATCGCGCAACATCGCTATACAAATAAGTATTTCTCCTCGCGACTTCACCTCAGCTGCGGTGGGCATAGTCCACTAACATACTTTTAGTTAACCGTGGATGACTAAGCCACGGCTAACGGTACATTCTTTATTTCTTGTTGTATTGCTCTCTTGTGAAACATCCGGAGTGAAGGGCCATATCAACGTTGGCCGGGCCAGCTAGTGAAGAGTAAATAAATAAATAAAATCGACTCGGCCAAACCAAATTCATTTGACATTAAATAATAAAGCGCATCATTAGGGTCAATTCACACAGAGACGCGATGCGACGCGACGATGCTTGAAGAGACCAGTGGTATCGCAACGCGCAGCGCGCCGCTGCGAGGTGCGTCGCAACGTCGCGAGGCGCATCGTGAAGGCGCTGGCTGGCAACGCACCGTTTGTGCACGCTGCGCCTACCGACGAAGCACCGCAGCGTTGCGCGATGCGGGAGATTTTAGAATGTCCTCAATAAAATGTGTATCTTTTCGTGTAGTAAATAAAGTGATTTTGCATACCTTAAGCGAAAGCGCAAGGTAATGTTCTACTATCGCCTAAAAATTAAAATTCCAACATTTTATCGAATAAAATCGTATCTAGCAATCATATTATACATATAAATGATATAAAAAGCACATTGTTAGAAAGATAAATGATTGTTGAACTTATTAATAATTTTTTTAAATCGATTAATTGCTATTTTTAAATAAAAAAAAGGGTTTTAGTGGCTTATGGTGTGGATTTATCAAGTCCCTGTGGCTTGTAAACACTATAACTTTTGAAAATATCAATTGTTTAACTCAATCTATTTTTTAATCTCTTCATCTATCATGTGGGAAGCCACTGAATGTAAATGGCAGTGTAATTTTGTTTTGTTTAGCTATAATTAATTTTTTTCGGCTCCAAAATGGCGAAAATTTCGTTGATTTGGTTGCCTCGTATATAAATTGTTTCTGTAAATGGGGATCTACAGCCACAGAGTAGTTTAGTTCACAGAGTACCTTTGTATTAAGTTTAGTTCGGCTTCAGTCGCCGTCGTGAGTGGACATTGTTTCGGTTGTCTTCAGCGGCTCAAAAAGATCGCTGAACAAATACACAATATTCGAATAAACAAATTTCTTAAATACTTGATTATAATAATAATAAGAGATTTTTTTATTACAATATTTAAAAGCACAGAATAAATAATAGAAGTACGTACTAAAAGTAAGTAGTATATTTTTGTGTCATGGGTGACATTTTCATGCTTTTCAAGGGTGTCGAAACCGATAGGGTTGTCGAAATGTAAATCCAAGATGGCGGCCGCAATAGGTATCAATTTTTTCATCATGGGTATCATTTTCATGGTTTTCGAGGGTGCTGATGCCGATAGTGCTGTCGAAATGTAAATCCAAGGTCGAGGCTGCAATAGGTATAAAATTTTTCATCATAGGTGTCATTTTCATGGTTTTCAAGGGTGTTGAAGCTGATAGTGCTGTCGAAATGTAAATCCAAGATGGCGGCTGAATTAGGTACCAATTTATTCATCATGGGTGTCATTTTCATGGTTTTCGAGGGTGTTGAAGCCGATAGTGCTGTCAAAATGTAAATCCAAGATGGCGGCTGTAAAATATATCAATTTTTTCATCTTGGGTGTCATTTTCATGGTTTTCGAGGGTGTTGAAACCGATAGTGCTGTCGAAATGTAAATCCAAGATGGCGGCTACAATAGGTACCAATTTTTTCATCTCGGGTGTCATTTTCATGGTTTTCGAGGGTGTTGAAGCCGATAGTGCTGTCGAAATGTAAATCCAAGATAGCGGCTGCAAAATATATCAAGTTTTTCATCTTGGGTGTCATTTTCATGGTTTTCGAGGGTGTTGAATCCGATAGTGCTGTCGAAATGTAAATCCAAGATGGCGGCTGAAGTTGGTACCAATTTTTTCATCTCGGGTGTCATTTTCATGGTTTTCAAGAGTGTTGAAGCCGATAGTGCTGTCGAAATGTAAATCCAAGATGGCGGCTGCAATAGGTATCAATTTTTTCATCATGGGTGTCATTTTCATGGTTTTCGAGGGTGTTGAATCCGATAGTGCTGTCGAAATGTATTTAAACTACTTTAATAATTCCGTATAATCATGTTATACGTATTTTTTTAATGCGCTTAAGGTATGCCCAATTGGATTTACCAATATATTTTGTTTTACAATCTTAAAAAGTGCGCCCCGCGTCGCATCGCGTCACATCTTGCTGTGAACTGACCCTAACCTAATACTTAATGAATAGTTACATTAACTATTGTCGTGCATGACCTAGAATATATTATCTATTTTTTTAAAAACTTTTCTTATTTAACATAATTCTTATTTGATTTAAACACCATCGTATTTTTTGCGTTATTTTTTCGCTGCCTTGCTTTAGAAATTTAAAAGCCACATAAAATAGCCATAGCTAGGGAATCAGTACATACAGTAGTCATTTCGTAAAACATTCTCTAAAATTGAAAATCGATAAAGTGCGCGTCGGGTGGAACTGGTGTCTATGGCGTGATATTCTACAATAATGCAAGTGTGACGTACTACAATACAATGATATGAGTAAACCGTATTATACACGGTCCATTTTGACGTACGTCCCGCCAAGTGTTCCCAAGTTCCCATGCAAAAGTTCTCTAAAAACTGTCGCCAATTGTTACGACGTAATTCTAGTTGAAATAAATATACATCAATGTAAATTCAACCTTAAATGCATTGCTTAAAAGTTGTATTTACAAAGCCGCACAAATTAAAAGCGCACCCAAATGTTCGAGTGGGCGCTCATTCCGTAAGGACATTTTTGTCACTGAGGGCAACAGAAAAACTAGTTGGATGGATTTTTCTAATCGGCAGCGCATGTAGAGGAGCAAACAAATGAACCTACATTTTTAATTTGAACAGGCGTTGTTAATTTTTACCATATTTTTCTTCTTTAATTTTAATTATAGCTAAGCTTAGAATTGATGGTGAAAGTAATAAAAAAATGTAACGTCTATCTGATGGTAAGTGGTTAGAGTAACGTTCCCAGTAGGACTCCAAAGCAATAAAATACTCCTACCACCCATAGGTTTTATTGTAATGAGAAAAGAAAAATATATAACTAATTTGAGAAATACAAATCCCTTAGTTTAAAAATAAACATACCTGTCTTAAAGACAAAAACGCAATAAAATATAAAAATACAACTAAATAATACTTTGTTGTATCAAAAAAAAACACAGTGCAAGATATACAGATTTAATGTTCCATTCTAAATAATCAATTAAAATTACTAAATTACTACATTTTGAACTATTAAATCCTTCCAATTATATTAAGGTAAAAATTAAGAATATTAAAGTAAGTCCCAGTGATATTAAAATTGCCATTTACGATTTAGTAAAAACTTCTGCTGCGGGGCGTGAACAACCATTGCTGGTGCTTCCCTATTTTAAGGAAAATGTAGATATTATCCATCAAACCAATCGCAATTATGTGAACCGACGGACACGCACATGTTTTAGAATATATTACTAGTGCAAACAGAGTCGGACACTTGTGTAAAGTTCGTCTACCCGGAGGACGGAGTGGACGGCAGCGGTTATGTTTGGTCAACTGATTCGATATTGTATCATTTACTGCTGAGCTGTTCTTACACTGAGTTGAGAGACTTAAATTACGTTATGTACTCTTAGTCTGTATTCAAGAATAAATTATGAGGGTAACATTAAATTTAGTACCGAATAGAATGACTGCAAGCTTTTGACTCTGTACAAAGTTTGACAGAATTTTGATTAAATAATTTTGTATTTTGTGCACATGCATTGATTGTATTTTAAACTAGAATTGAGTATTTTGTGTTGAGTATATTCACGGAGCAAATCCGCGAGTATATTTCATTTAATTTATATTAGATTATTACATTAAGAGTGAACAAAGACATACATATAAATAAAATTGAAGTGTCAGTAATAACGAAATAACATACGTTCTATTAAGCTCAGGGGTTATTTGTATATTATTGAGTCATGAATAACCATTTTTAAATTATTAGGGTTCCGTAGCCAAATGGCAAAAAACGGAACACTTATGGATTCGTCATGTCTGTCCGTCTGTATGTCACAGCCACTTTTTTCCGAAAGTATAATAACTATGCTGCTGAAACTTGGTAAGATGTATTTTGTAAACCGCATTAAGATTTTCACACAAAAATAAAAAAAAACAATAAATTTTGGGGGTTCCCCATACTTAAAATTAAACTCAAAATTGTTTTTTTCATCAAAACCATACGTGTGGGGTATCTATGGATAGGTCTTCAAAAATGATATTGAGGTTTTTAATATCATTTTCTTCTAAACTGAATAGTTTGCGCGAGAGACACTTCCAAAGTGGTAAAACGTGTGCCTCCCGCCCCTGTATCTTCTAAAATAAGAAAAGGATAAAACTACAAAAAATATATGATGTACATTATCATGTAAACTTCCACCAAAATTGGTTTCAACGAGATCTAGTAAGTAGTTTTTTTTAATACGTCATAAATCGTAAACCGCAATTTAGCTTTCATTCAATCAACTCCAATATAAAAATAAAAAATACATTATTATTAAAACATCGATCAAAGTTACAACGAACTACAAGAACTTTTATATTATATAACTTGCTGCTACGTAACCCTTCATGGACGCGTCCGACTCGCACTTGGCCGCTTTTATTATGTCTGTCTGTCTGTCTCTCTGGGCTAATCTTCTAAACGACATAATTGATTTCAATAAAACTTTACAAGCAGATAGGGAAACAATGTAAGTCGTGATCTAGTATAAAAAAAATGAAAAACATGAAGATTTTTTTAAATGGAAATTTTGTTAATAATAATGGTGATTATTTCATATATCTGCTAGAGATATAAAAAAAAGTTTGAAACAAAACTGGTGGTTTGCAATTTCACACAAAACAATCAGGCAATCATATCAAGGTGATGGTGATATTGATGATGATAATGTCGCACATAGCTTTCGAGATAATAACAAAAATACTGAGTATTTAATTTTTCGATAATTTATTTATTTATATATATATATATTATAAATCTCAAGTATAATATGTACAACAGGCGGACTTATCACTCTGAAAGTGATCTCTTCCAGACTACCTAGAGAACTGATCCAAACAGTAATTAAAATAGAGGGGGCGTACAAAAATTTGAAAATATGTGCATATAAATAAAGTTAAAACTACATATGATATGATATAATAGATGAAATGAAAAGAGTACGGTAGAGCCACGCGGCAACTTTTACTGTCACACGGATGGGCCGGCTCGAACCGGGGTGGTACCACGACCTCACAGAAAACCAGCGTGAAGTAGATGTTTACCTCTGCGTTTCGCTTGGTGAGTGTAGGTGGCCGGAGGCCCTATTTTACTGGAAATGAGGCATTCCATCTTAGTCATCACGGGTGACAACGCATCTACATTTTGACTTGTAATTGTGGATAGATGTAGATGTCTATGGGCCGCAGCAAACACTTACCATCGGGTGGACTGTGTGCTCGTTTGTCACCCTTATCCTATAAAAAAAATGGAAATGTAATTTATTTAATAGCCTTCTAAGTAATAACATTTAACAAGTCTTTTGAAAGAATGTAGAGTTTAGCACGGCGAATGTGGAGAGGTAAAAACGCACAGCAGTTCCAGTAAAGGATTTCTTAAAAAAAGAGGAAGAGTGCAAAAGAGTGGAGAGAGAAAGATTGACAGAGGATCAAAGAAGGAAATATACTGTAAACAGTATTTTAAGTAATGGGGAGTGAAAGGATCAAACATCACACCATACAATGCGGAGAGAATGTGAGTATTCATATTCACATTCACAGGTTTGATCATATCTGCGAAGCCCAAATATAAATATAATACATGAAATTTGAATGCTCAAGATTATTAAGCTGCTCCTCGGTTATGTCAAGATAGCAAATATCAGCATAGTCAACGATAGGCAGAAGTAGAGACTGGGCGAGCGTAACTTTAGTTAGAGTAGGAAGAAAATTACGTAATCTACGTAAAGAGCTTAACGCAGCAAACATTTTTCTACTAACCTCATTAACCTGTGAGGTCCAAGACGTAGGACTCGAGATACAACCCCAGTTTTTTAACCTTGTTACTGTAAGCGATTAGATATTAATTTATTACTTGCCCAAAGCACTATTGTAGATCTGCAGGTTTTTATTTTGATAACTCTTACGCGAACGAATCATGGGTGAAAGCTAGTATAAAAATATTAAGAAATTGTTGAATTCCACACAAGTTTCGAACGTTGTCAATATCTGTGGTTTGGTTAGCTTAAGTAGACATGAAAGTTCTAACAGATATTGATAAACTGTCTCGTTTACTCAGTCATTCAGTTCAAATAACCAGACCCGTGACTAAGGCCCGTATTAATAAACGTGACTCAACAACGAACTCAAGTGCGTAATCATTTGATACGCCCTCATTACGATATCAGCATCTCAAGATCATTGCTAATTAATAAACTCATAAAAACAGTATCTCGAAACGTTGTACTTAGGAGTACTGATCTGTGACTTGCAATCAAGTACACACACTTGAGAGTCGAGTTTTGTTTATTAATCAGTGTGGCACTCAACTGATATCGTAAACCTAAACCGCATCTTGAGATATGTTTATTAATAAGACTATAAACTCAAGATTGTACTCAAGTGCGTGTACTTGAGCTGAGTAACGTTTATTAATACGGGTTTAAGAGCAGCGTCACAGCTGCGACAGGTGTAATACTGTGATCGCCTATATGCCTGTCGAGAATAGCGATTATGATAAATCCGTGTGATAAAAAAGTGTGAGAAAGAACAGTGAATGCGGGAAACATGGTGAATGGAGCTTTGCACTCCTTAATGAGCAGTCGGAAGGTGTCTAACAAGGCTCGTTTGGCTGTGCATAAGGGGGTGTTGGTTCCGACACTCATGTACGGAAGTGAAAGTTGGGTATGGCAGAAGAAACATGAAAGCAGAATAAATGCAGTTGATATGAGAGCGTTAAGAAGTATGATAGGAGTTAAACTGAGTGACACGATAAGAAATAGTGAGATAAGGAAACGTTGTGGTCTGAAACAAGATGTAGTGACAAAAATTGAGAAAGGTATGCTGAGGTGGTTTGGCCATGTCGAGAGAATGAATGAAGAACGTTTGACGAAAAAGGTGTATAAGGCGAGTGTGAATGAAAGTGTTGGAAGGGGTAGACCTAGGCGGACGTTTCTAGATCAAATCAAGGACGTCTTCAAAAAAGGCCAGGTCAAGAATACCCTAAACCGAAGAGCATGTATGAAGGGAATAATGAAAGTGGACGAAGCGAAACAAGTATGTAAGGATCGTAGCAAGTGGAAAGAAGTGTTCTCTGCCTACCCCTACGGGAAAGAGGCGTGATTATATGTATATATGTATGTATGATAAATCCTTCCTACTATGGGAAATACATATATCCCTTTTCTTTGTCTGACTTTTACGAGCTGATGATGAGGAGAAGTAGAAGCCATGTTTTGAAACAGATGTCTACAGATGTCATTTATACAAAACTATCAGCTTAATGTTTCACTCAGCACTAGAGCTCGGGCTCAGACACTTCTACGTTCCGCTTTATTGGAACATTCTGCCCGCTTCACTTCTAGTCTGCTTTTTTCTTCGTTCATTACCACTTTAGTTGATAACAGTCCTTCGGCTGATGGAGTCTAAATTGTAAGGCAGTCAAAGCTTTGCATTTTTAGGGTTCCGTACCTCAAAAGAAAAAAATGGAACCCTTATAGGATCACTTTGTTGTCCGTCTGTCTGTCTGTCTGTCTGTTAATACCCTTTTTCTCAGGAACGCGTGGAGGTTCATATCAAATACTCAAGTCTACTGTCCCTTAGAGCTGTGAAAAAATCGAACTTCTAAGCCAACGCAATCAAAAGATACAGCCGTTTATGCCGCAAATTTTCGACATTCGCAAGGGAATCAAAAACTACAGGGTACTTCCCGTGAACTCAGAATCTTGAAATTTGGTGCAAAGCAACGTTTTATAGCACAAATAAAGGAAAAATTGCGAAAAGCATAAATTTTTAGTTACATCATATAATAAAAATATGTTTAATAATTTAAAACTTATATCCCTACAGATTTGTTCGGAACCCTTGGTGCGCGAGTCCGACTCGCACTTTGCCGGTTTTTTTTTATTTATGTATCAGCGCATAATCAGAAGATGGATAAAAAGAAATAGTTTTTAAGTTCGTCCAATAGTAGAATTTTACCTGAACCGTACAAATATACAAAATATAATATACAAATATTTTATTCGTGCGGGATCCGAAACCGAGGCCCACAGCGCCGCAGTTAAACGTTTAGCCATTGCATATATCCATGCTACCGAGTCGTCGATAACAATTTATTGGTTTGTAATTAGCTTTTTATCCGCTGCTACATTCGCATAGGCTTTAATTTAGGAATATCATTAACACTATTACGTATCAAAATTAACAAAATTGGATTACTTACTTATGAGTTATCTCGGTGTCTGTCTCTATCTGTTTGCAACAGGGTTTTTTTTTTTAATTTATAAAGACTATTGGACGTACATGATGGAAATTTGGGATAGAGATATAATATAAACTCATGAATAAGTGAGTTTTCAGAAAGACATTAATAGCATAACCTGTCATCACATAACACTTAAACCGGGCTCTTTCAATGTATAGTCAGAGTGAATCAGAATTGCGTTATTTACATTTTACTATCTACAATTTATCAATTAATGAAGTGCAAGTTAGTTTAATTTTCACAACCAAAGTTAAATTTCATAGTCATTTATTAATTTACGGCATAATTTATAGCATTTATTTTACCTTCGAGTAGACTTCAAAATTTCTCACTATGAAGTGAGAAGCTCTACAGTACAAAACACTAACACCTACACAAACCTACAATTATGAACAGAAGTAGAAATAAAATCGCCTTGTAGTGGGGGCAAATCTACCTTATTTCGCTCTATAAATGTACATCGATAATGGGAAAACAAATCGACAATGGGAAACTGAAACAGGATATAGACAGCAGCATCTATCCACATGGTAGAACCGTGCTTCAGCTATATCATAATTGTAGCATGAATGGGTCGGCTCGACCGGGGTAGGACCACGCTCTCACAGAATACCAGCGCAAAATAATAGCTTTATGCTGCTGTGTTTCGTATGGTGAGTGTAGAGAACCGGAGACCCTTTTTACCGGAAACGAGGCATTCCATCTTAGTCCTCACAGGTGACAACGCATCTGAATTTTGATTGTTAAACAAGAATAGATGATAAAAATCTTCTTGATAACAGATCAAAATAACAAAAATCTGCGGTGATCAATCCGCCTGCCAAGCGTTGCAAATATGACAAACAATCCAGCCTATTTGGTAATCTATGGAGGATGCCTATGTTCAGCAATGGTCTTTTGATATACCGTAATGATGACGAGGACGAGTTCTTTTCTTCTTCGCTATCCTTAATATTTACGGTAGAATGAAAACAGAAATGTAATATCTCCGAATATATGAATAAAATAAAAAATAGAAAACTGTATAATACCTTTTTAAAAGTAAAAAGTAGCGGTCTACATACATCTTACTTCTGGGGACAGGCTGCAACAAGGTTTGGGCAACAAAACAAGATAATTACCTGTTCTTTTACTTTTTCTAAATATATTAGGTAAATATAAAATTTATGTAATTTAATTAAACAAAACGTTTTTTTCGAAGGTATCGTGAACTTTGATCGCTAGCCGTCAGCATTATCTGCTAATTATCACTTCCTAATAGCCTGGGATCCCTTTTCCTCCCACGGGAACCCTTGTGTTTTCCTGTCAGTATTGTTTACGCTTCCTCCATTATTTTAATTAGGTTATTATAAATTTTCTTAGTTTTTTACCTTAGTCAAGAGATGTTCTTACGGTGATTTTAGCTTAGTCACAAGCGTACCCCTTTAGGCAACCTCGTATGCTCCGGCCGGAACGCGTATCACTTATTGGGAAACACTGATTTAGAACATTTCTTCTTGAACGGCTATAACTGTAGCATATATTAAAGAAATAACAATATCCGACAGATGGCGGAAAAACAATTAATTTGCACCAAACTACATATACTCAGAGGGGAACAGCGTCAAAGGTAAGAAGCCTAATATTGCAAAATACTATTGGTAAACCCAATTGTGCATGCCCTTAGCGCATTAAAAAATTACGTATAACATGATTATACGTAACTTTTTTAAAGTAGTTTAAATACACACAATTTTTCACTAGTAACCTTATTTATTATTATACTTCCAAATTTCCAATAATTTTATGTCAGGCTTCAATAAAAAAAGGTTGGAAAATCCAAAAGTGCACGACTCATAGTGCTCATACGATCATCATATCATGATTTAGGTCACTCCATAAAGTCCAAGATGTATTTAAGTATAAATATACTTGAATATATACCACTTTATTTTTTTTCTTTTTTACTTACTTTTAGTACATAGTACTATTATTTATTCTGTGCTTTTAAATATTGTAATAAAAATCTATGATTATTATAATAATCAAGTATGTATCAAATTTGGTTTTTCGAATATTTTGTATTTTTTTAGCCGCTGCCAACAACCGATATAGCATCCAATCACGACGGCGGCTGAGGCCGAAGTGGCCGAAGTGAGTGAGTGAGGCAGTCTATTTAATAAAATTAATAATTACAAGGCTGCTGAAAACATTGAAAATTTCGGGATTTCTACGCCGAAAAAAATTTATTATAACTAAACAAAAGAAAATTAAACTTCCATTTACATTCCATGGCTTCCCACATGATAGATGAAGAGATTAAAAAATGCATTGAGTTAAACAATTGATATTTTCAAAAGTTACCATGCGGATTTGATAAATCTACACCATAAGTCAGTAAAACCACTTTTTTATATTTAGCAATTAATCGTTTTCAATAAAATATTAATAAGTTCAACAATCATTTATCTTTGTGATAATGTGCTTTTTATATCATTATATGTTCAATATGATTGTAAGATAAGATTTTATGTGACAAAACGTTGGATCTTGATTTTAGGCGTTAGTAGAACATACCTACGCGCTTTGCGCTTAAGGCATGCAATTGCAAATCCGCCTGCAAAGCATATTTTGAATGGAATTTGACGGCTCCGTGGCGTAGTGGCTTAGCAATGAGTTGCAACGCAACCTGATGGTAAGTGGGCCGCGGGTTCGAATCCCGCACGGAACAAGTATTTGTACGGCCTACAAATGATTGTTACGGGTCGGGATGTTTGTCCTTGTGCAATATATGTTTCCAAACTGCCTCCACGATATAGGAGAAAATCCTAGTGTGGGGGTAACGTTTTTTAAAGAGCAAATTGCTAGTCCATGAAAAAGGAAGGAAGAGGACCATGTCAAGCAGTAGACTTTTACGAGGTGACGAAGACCAAGAAATAATTTTTAACAGTGGTAGAGCCACGCGGCAGCTTTTGCTGTCGCACGGATGGGCCGGCTCGAACCGGGGTGGTACCACGACCTCACAGAATACCAGCGTGAAGTAGAGGTTTACCTCTGCGTTTCGCTTGGTGAGTGCAGGTGGCCGGAGGCCCTTTTTACTGGAAATGAGGCATTCCATCTTAGTCCTCACGGGTGACAACGCATCTGCATTTTGATTCGCAAACGAGGATAGATGTAGATGTCTATGGGCCGCAGCAACCACTTACCATCAGGTGGACTGTGTGCTCGTTTGTCACCCTTATCCTATAAAAAAAAATTCCGAATACACTTTTTAATATTATTACTTCTGATAATTAGGATTAAGATTAGGCATTCAACCTAGACCAACGTTGCCGTATCCATCATGTTGAAATGTTTGAGGGAATAATTTATTGATAGCATGTATCAAAACAATTACAGGCGATGAAGCGACTAAGGGATGATTTATGTACGCCGTGATGGTGTGCAAGCCACGTCCGAGTCATCAAAGCTAGATACGTGCTTCAACACGAACGCAAGTTTATTATAACTTTTCGAACAGTATTAATAATAGCAATTTACTTGTATGTGACCGCTATTGTAATCGTTATTGATAAAGAGGAACTAAAGTAAAGCATGATATAAAAATCCAAAAATAAAGAATGATCATTTCAGTCCAGTTCTGGACTAGGCCTCCCCCATAGATATAATGTATTATAGGGAAGATTAGGATTATATCTCATAGTTCAAACGCTTGGCAGTCGGGTTCGCAACCGCAATTATTATTATTTATAGTTTTTTCTGAGGAAAGTACTGCTGCCCGCCTCCAGTATCAATTAACTCCTCTGCCATTCACTATCTCCCAGTCATTATATGCTGAGAGACGATTACATTACGATCTTACATCTTTCGGCATCTTTGTTTGAACTGAGCGGCAGGTTGTCATGGGCTATAATAGATACCTTCATTTGGTGGACTTCGAGGTCGCTGTGATAATAATAAAACAAAAAAATTACATACTTATTTGTTTACTTATTTTAAAGGGCTTGGGATGTTACTGTTTGACGAAAAACAGTTTACTTGTAAGTTTCTTCTCACAAGTCTCCTGAAAACAGGCTTTGTAACGGACAATTATGATTAAAATGTCTTGACTTTGCCTTTAGCTATCAACATTCTAATATAGGGTACATAAATATTCTAACGTACCTTATATAGTCTCATAATTTACATCGCGCATTCAGTTGTTATCAGCCCTCAAACTGTAGCTCGACTGATGAACAGATTTATGCCTATTAAAACGGTTATTACTTCTTCAGTGAATCACAATAAATTTAGAACTTAATTAGCATAAGTCTGCAGTTTACGTGTACACTGCGAGTTTGCTAGGGATCTGATTCAAAACTCACGCGGAAGATAACCGTGTTACGCACACGCGTCGCGGAGCAATCTTGTTATTTAATATATCGTCATCACCATCTTTCGTATGTTCGTATGTGTTATGTTCGTATCTATGGTATATATATCGCCATCTATGGAAAGCGAAAAGATTTTTATGGCATTTCCCATAGCAACCTCTTCCAACATCCACGGGATGAATGAGGGTGACGGATTCTCTTACGTCGATCGGTGGTTTACATTAAATTATATTATTTTGGATTTTACATCCATTTGTAGGCGGCACTTATCTATATCTTATCATTGATTTTCCGACTATTCTCGATATCATACATTTTTTTAAAGCTCAAAGTTTAACGTATAAAATAAAACCTTAAATAATGTCTCCCTTTATTTACCTCGCCATTCGTTGAATTACTCTGGTGGGTTTGTTAATGTTTCCGCTTTGAACCGGGTTGGTAAGAGAACGTAGCGCACCCTTACTCTTTAATACCTTGCAGATAATTCAATATTATATTTAAGTCATACACAATACTTTAGTAAGTATAACCTTAAATATAAAATTTTAAGACAAAGTTAAATTATTTAAAGTATGTATTTTTTAGTTTCAACCCCCCCCAAATAATTCAAACCGTGGTAAATAAATAAAGGTAACTTAATAATTGTGATGCATTTTTTTATATTTTCTTAATATTAGATACAAATTAAAAATTAACTTTCAATTAAAAGTAAAAGTAGAATGTAGGACTAAGAATAAAATAATTTCCATAAATAAATAGCTCGTGAAGAAAGTAACAACTAAATCGTTAATATAAAAGCTACATCCCCTATTTACCTCATTTTTTTTAAAGATTGAAATGGGACCTTTTTAATAAAAAAAGAGAGTCGTTTTAATCGGTTGAGCAGTTTCCGAGAAGTCGGTTAACGTAGTAGGTACCTACATAAAAAACATACGTATAGAAAATAAAACTTTCTTTTTTAAATTCGGTTGAAGTTTATTTTTAGTTTTTTTTTATAGATAAGGGTGACAAACGAGCACATCGTCCACCTGATGCTAAATGGTTGCTGTAGCCCATAGACATCTACATCTATCTTCGTTTACGAATTTTATTTTTATAGGATAGGGTGACAAACGAGCACACAGTCCACCTGATGGTAAGTGGTTGCTGTGGCCCATAGATATTTACATGTATCCTCGTTTGCGAATCAAAATTCAGATGTGTTGTCAGCCGTGAGGACTAAGATAGAATGCCTCTTTTCCAGTAAAATGGGTCTCCGCTTCTCTACACTCACCATACAAAACACAGCAGCATTAAGCTGGCAATTTAACGCTGGTATTCTGTGAGAGCGTGGTCCTTCCCCGGTCGAGCCGACCCATTCGTGCTACAACTATCTATCTATACTAATATAATAAAGCGGAAGAGTTTTTTTTGTTTTTTTGTTTGTTTAAACGCGCTAATCTCTAGAACTACCAGTCCGATTTGAAAAATTATTTTTGTATATTATAGCCAGATTCACGTGGAATAGTATAGGCTATCTAGCATTAAGCTATATCATTCAGATAGCCTAAAATATGGATATTTGTTAAGCAAGTCAGAAGGAAAAGCACTCCCGAAATGATTTATCCGCGTACGCTGGTGTTATCGTCAGGGATACGTAAATACAATGTTCTAGAAAAATATAGATCTTTACTCCGTCTACAAAAAAGTCTGCGATACCATATATATATTTCTTATACATAAGCCATAATTAGGTATTTTATGACAAAAAATATTGAAAATTAATAAAGTGATTTATGAGCGTTATTATTAGGCATGGCCTATTTATCCTTACGAACGAAAGTTACTTCATCATCAAGACAATTTTATGAAGATAAACTTTGTTCTTTATACCATGTTATTTGGACGCATAGTTTAAGAGATATTGTAAAATTAAAATAATTCAATACTTGGCTGGGCGCGCGAACGACACATAAACCTTAGCCGCCCGGTGAGAACTGCGAGAACTGCTCAACCGGGAGGGGGTGGGATAGTGGATAAAACTTAACTTCGCTCTACGTCATACATAATATGCCGACACATAAAAGTACTCCATTAATTATGCCATTTTTCCATCCACTGCTATCAAATGAAATATTTAATTGCAATTATACCTAAAATGCTTGAACTAGGTCATGTCGCGCACCTCCAACACGTGATGACGCGGGTGAAACCGCGGGGCACACTAGTACTACTAATATAGCTGCAGTATGGCTCTACCACGTAAAAAAGGTGTTTTTTTTTAATTTTAGAGTGAAACAAACAAACTAAGTGAGTAGAAGATACGAACTCCAATGTCGAAGTACCATGGACAACCCCCATAACCTTCACACCACATTTTTTTTAGTAAACTGAAGTCAGTGATATTTTTTTGATGAATATTAGTTTACTTAGTATATTTAGTAGTAAAATGTATATCCCAGCTAGCGTATACATTAATGTCTATGATCATAACACAACTCGATACTCGTACAGATTGTGGTTTCATCGTTATTATTGAAAACTAAAATAAATAATTTACTACTTTAATGTAATCGTCGGCCATAAAATTATAAACTTCTAGATCAATTATTTAAGCAATTTATTCAGGTGGTTTTAAACACAGAACCTATCACTCTAAAGCCGCATCTACACCAAAGTTTTGTTGCCAACAAAACTTGTTTCCATTTTCGGCGGCAACATCAAAGGAATACGCTTGTTGACAACATTTGTTCCCTCGGTGGAGACCCTTGTTGGAAACAGTTGTAAGCAGTTGGAAACATAACTGTTGTAAACATTTTTGGTGGATACGTGGCTTAATCTATCAGTTTTTTCCCACTTTAAAAATATTGAAACGTTGTTTGATTTTTCTCATAAAATATAAAAGATAATAGACGAACTAATCTGCTTGCAAGAAATTCTACTCAATAAAAATATTGTCTTCGATTTTTAGTGTCCGTTAAGCCCAAGGATTTTATTAGCAGTTGGAAACATAACTGTTGTAAACATTTTTGGTGGATACGTGGCTTAATCTATCAGTTTTTTCCCACTTTAAAAATATTGAAACGTTGTTTGATTTTTCTCATAAAATATAAAAGATAATAGACGAACTAATCTGCTTGCAAGAAATTCTACTCAATAAAAATATTGTCTTCGATTTTTAGTGTCCGTTAAGCCCAAGGATTTTATTTTAAGCCGTTTTATAAGTTTGCATTGTACATTAACACATTCTGCTAAAATGATATTAAAAAAAATTAATTCATTCTTTCAAAAGATTTAAATGTAACAAGTTTTCTGTGTAATGTCATAAAAGTGATAAACAATGCCGATCGTTATACGATTTATGGGGAAAAAGTGATACGGTATTGTTATAGGAATATGGATCAAAAACCTTAAGAAGGATAGTAGAAGATGCCATGCAGTTACAGGACAAAGTGACCAAGCGGCTTAACGCACGAGACATGTCGCTCCAAGCAGTTACAGCAAATAAAAGTACATACAAAAACGAAATGGCATACCGCGTCCTTACAAGCGATGTGGCGACGCAATATGTATCGATTGTTGTAAAGGAGCAATTAAATTTGAACCATCAATACACATTTATATAGTTCACATTACAATGTCAAAATTAATAGGTTTTTTAACGTAAACGCATAGCATAAAATATGTTTATTACTGGCCGCGGTTATTCTGATAGGATAAAGCTATTTTAGGAGCCAATGCGACCGCATCAAAGAACTATAATAGCCCGAGGCTTTTATGGGAAACCCTAGTCTTTACATTATTAACATAATATACATATAAGAAATAGCTTAAAGTAAAACACTTCCACTTCTGATACTGCAAAGGAATATACAGAGATATTTAATAATCTCTATATGTAAAAGGGCTTGTTGTCCATTAGTCTCGCTAAATCTCGAAATCGGCTCGAAAGATAGATATTGATATTTTTTTTTGTGCGTTTGGATCTTTGGATGTTTTAGATTCACAATTCGACCCGGTAGGTGGCGCTGTTGTCGAGATCCAAAAATCGCCGGTGCAAAGCCGGGGCGCATTGCTAGTTTAAAATGTTAATAAAATAAATCTTATAATTTACAATTCAATTCATTTCGAATCTTTGGTCTTGCAGCAATTTATATCCGCATTGAAACTACAATGGAATTATAGTTTTTGCGATAGCAACACGTTTGTGAGAAAATTATAAAGAAAATTATATTTACTAGGAGCTAGGATTCCTTTTAGCGTACTAGTGAGTCTGGGTAAGCACTAGAGATGTTACCGAGGTTCGATTCCGATTCCGAAAATTCGGAACTTCCGATTGATTTTGCATCTTCGATTCCGATTTCGGTTCCGTTAAATTTTAATCGGAAGTTATATATCTGAGGTCGAAGCACAGTGATGGCGGCGGCCATGATCAGAGTGTACAAACAATTTTATACTTGTCGCCTCGGGAACCTCCGTCCCCCCGTGCCTTCTGCCGATTACTCTTTAACTTGTTTTTTCGTATTTGTCAATTGACATATTTGTGCGTTCGCACTTCATTAATACCTATTCGAGATTTTGATTAGTTTTAGTAGTATTTAATTTGACGTGTAACAAATTTATTTGAATTGGACAATGAATCAATCAAAATCAAAATCAACTGCCATTTGGAATTATTTCAATGAAGTTTCTGAGAAAATGGCAAAGTTAACTATGTGAAAAGATATAATCACGAAAGGGAGGTACGACTACTTCGTTATAAAATCATTTAAAGTCTGTGCAAGCCACTGAATGCGAAGAATTCAAAAAATTTAAAACTGTAAAGAAAAATACAGTACAGACCTGCCTTTAACACATCTCTTCTGCCTCCACCTCCGATTCTGCTTCCGATTTCGGTTCCGGTTCCGACAAACAAAATTTAAAAACTCCGCTTCCGAATTCGGTTCCGATATAACCACTTCCGTAACATCTCTAGTAAGCACCACCCTGTTACCTATTTCTACCGCCTAAAACAATGCGTGTACTGCTGTGTTCCGATTTTAAAGGTATAACAAGTCAGTATGGGTACAGTTACAAGCCCTGAGGCATTCCATCTTAGTCCATGAATTGATCGGCTGTAATGAATGAACGAATGAATTAATGAAAAATACTCTGACCGTTAACGCTCGCAGTCGTATAATTTAAGTTAATCATAAGCAAATGGCTCACTCTCAATTTTAGTCCATGAATTGATCGGCTGTAATGAATGAACGAATGAATTAATGAAAAATACTCTGACCGTTAACGCTCGCAGTCGTATAATTTAAGTTAATCATAAGCAAATGGCTCACTCTCAATTTTAGTCCATGAATTGATCGGCTGTAATGAATGAACGAATGAATTAATGAAAAATACTCTGACCGTTAACGCTCGCAGTCGTATAATTTAAGTTAATCATAAGCAAATGGCTCACTCTCAATTTTAGTCCATGAATTGATCGGCTGTAATGAATGAACGAATGCATTAATGAAAAATACTCTGACCGTTAACGCTCGCAGTCGTATAATTTAAGTTAATCATAAGCAAATGGCTCACTCTCAATTTTAGTCCATGAATTGATCGGCTGTAATGAATGAACGAATGAATTAATGAAAAATACTCTGACCGTTAACGCTCGCAGTCGTATAATTTAAGTTAATCATAAGCAAATGGCTCACTCTCAATTTTAGTCCATGAATTGATCGGCTGTAATGAATGAACGAATGAATTAATGAAAAATACTCTGACCGTTAACGCTCGCAGTCGTATAATTTAAGTTAATCATAAGCAAATGGCTCACTCTCAATTTTAGTCCATGAATTGATCGGCTGTAATGAATGAACGAATGCATTAATGAAAAATACTCTGACCGTTAACGCTCGCAGTCGTATAATTTAAGTTAATCATAAGCAAATGGCTCACTCTCAATTTTAGTCCATGAATTGATCGGCTGTAATGAATGAACGAATGAATTAATGAAAAATACTCTGACCGTTAACGCTCGCAGTCGTATAATTTAAGTTAATCATAAGCAAATGGCTCACTCTCAATTTTAGTCCATGAATTGATCGGCTGTAATGAATGAACGAATGCATTAATGAAAATTACTCTGACCGTTAACGCTCGCAGTCGTATAATTTAAGTTAATCATAAACATTTCGTAAAAACGACGAAACGTAAACGTTTCATAACTGCTCGGGGCAAACTGAGCAACAATACCAAGGCGACCCCTGCCACGCTATCCGTGAATTTCTGCAACATCAGGGGACTTCACTCGAAACTAAACGCCGTCCACTACCATCTCGAGACGGCGAAGCCGGCCTTGCTCTTTCTGACCGAGACGCAGGTTTCCTCTCCGGCTGATATTTCGTATCTCTCCTATTCCAGGGTACAAATTGGAGCACTCCTCTGTGCCTCGGGCTGGAGTTTGCTTGTATGTCAGAGAGGACATCTGTTCTCGATGCCTCGGCAGTCTTGAAGGTTCGGACCTGTCCATCCTATGGCTACGCGTAGACAGCGACGACCATCCGCGCATCTACGCGTGCCTCTATAGGCCCCATAGCGGTAATGCCTAAACAGACCGACTCATTGACCACGTCCAAATGGCTACAGATTCTTTGCTACAACAGGTCCCATCCGCAGAGATCGTGATCCTTGGCGATTTTAACGCCCACCACGCCGAATGGCTCGGTTCGCGTTTAACCGATCATACGGGGAGATCTGTTTATGACTTTGCTTTGGCATATGGTCTGACACAACTGGTTACTTCGCCTATGCGGATTCCAGATGTGGAGGATCACACACCTTCCCTGTTTGACCTTCTGTGCACCTCTCATCCAGACGGATATCAGGTTTCCGTCGATGCCCTTCTTGGCTCTTCGGACCATTGTCTGATCCGGAGTGTGGTACCACTCACGCTCCCCTCGCGGTTGCATTCTGCAGGTTGCCGCCGTGTTTAGCATTACAGGTCGGCGGATTGGAACGGAATGCGCTCTTTCTTTGCATCCTACCCATGGCGGGTTTGTTTCTCGCCGGAAGATCCCAGCGCTGTTGCTGACTCTGTCACTGATATGGTGTTACAGGGAATGAAACTATTTATTCCATCATCTGTGGTACCCATAGGAGGCAGATCTCAGCCTTGGTTTGGTCGCTCCTTTAAGACTGCATTACGCAGTAAGCAGGAGTGTTATCAAGCCTGGGCTGAGGCTTCTGCGACTCGGGATGTAAACATCAGCACACTTAAAAAGAAGTATAACTTCGCCTCCAGGTCCTTCAAAAGAGAGCCTTCCTTCGAGAACCCGTGCATTCTGGTCTCTCGCCAAGGCTGTCCAAGGGAATTTCTGTAAGCCATCACTACCATCTCTGCACAGGGAGGACGACTCACTGATCCAAGACGCAAAAGACAAAGCCGACCTTTTAGGCTCCCTTTTTGCGTCCAACTCGACTCTTGATGACGGGGGGAAAACACCGCCGACCATCCCGCGATGTGAGTGCTCCATGCCGGATGTGCTGTTCTTACAGCGCTCGGTTCGCAAAACACTCCTCTCCCTGGATATCCAGAAGTCGAGTGGACCTGACGGAATCCCCCCAATTGTGCTGAGGACGTGTGCTCCGGAGTTGGCACCGGTCCTAACGCGTCTTTTCCGGTACTCCTACTCCCAAGGCGTAGTATCGAATTCATGGAAGACAGCTTTTGTCCACCCGATCCCTAAAAAAGGCGACCGCTCAGACCCGTCCAACTATAGGCCTATTGCGATCACCTCCTTGTGCTCCAAAATAATGGAATCAA
The DNA here is from genome assembly GCA_033319125.1 of Parnassius glacialis. Lineage (NCBI taxonomy): Eukaryota > Metazoa > Arthropoda > Insecta > Lepidoptera > Papilionidae > Parnassius > Parnassius glacialis. The sequence goes on from JAVANC010000006.1 coordinate 11,498,108, forward strand.
TTATTAACTGCCAGCTCATGCGGTACCTTGAGGATCACCAGCTGATTAGTGACCGCCAATACGGTTTTCGTCGGGGTCGATCAGTTGGTGATCTTCTGGTCTACCTGACCCATAGATGGGCAGAGGCAGTAGAGTCCAAGGGTGAGGCGTTGGCCGTTAGTTTGGACATTGCGAAGGCCTTCGATCGGGTTTGGCACAAAGCGCTTCTTTCGAAGCTGCCTTCCTATGGGCTTCCCGAGAAATTGTGCGATTGGATCACCAGCTTCCTTGCAGATCGGAGCATCAAGGTCGTTGTAGATGGTGCATGCTCCGACTACAAGCCTATTAACGTTGGTGTTCCATACGGCTGTGTGCTATCACCAACGCTGTTTTTTCTGCATATCAATTATATGTTGCTAACTGGTAACATTCATTGCTATGCGACAACACTGGTGATGCTCTATACACCGGCCGTGCCAATATTTCTCGGGAAAACGTCGCCGAGTACCGGAACAAACTTGTGTCTAAAGTCGAGTCTTTGCTGAACAAAGTCTCGGATTGGGGGCGACTAAATCTAGTCCAGTTTAATCCTCAGAAGACACAAGTTTGCGCGTTTACCGCTACAAAGAACCCCTTTGTCGTATCTCCTCAGTTTCAAGGCACTCCCCTTCTTGCCTCAGTCAGTATCGGAATCCTCGGAGTCGACATATCGAGTGACGTGCAGTTTCGTGGTCACTTGGAAGAGAAGGCCAAATTGGCCTCTAAAAAGCTTGGCGTGCTCAGCAGAGTGGGACAGTATTTCATGCCGGCACACCGCCTGCAACTTTACAAGGCGCACGTTCGGCCTCACATGGAATACTGTTCCCATCTCTGGGCAGGGGCTCTCCAGTGCCAGCTCCTTCCACTTGACCGCATCCAGCGCAGAGCGGCTCGAATCGTTGACGACCGAGTCCTTTCCGATCGGCTCGATTCATTGGCACTGCGAAGAGATGTTGCATCCCTTTGCATTTTCTTTCGCATCTACCACGGGGAGTGCTCTGAGGAATTGTTCGGATTAATCTCAGCCGCCAAATTTCACGAACGTAATTGCGGCAGAACTCTCGATACCATCCACAACATCTGGATGATTGGCGGTCCACCACTGTGCTATTTAGAAGATGTTTTCTTCCTCGCACGATTTCCTTGTGGAATCGATTACCATCAGTGTTTTTTCCGGACCGATACGACTTAGGGACCTTCAAGAAAAGAGCGTAATCCTTTTTAAAAGACTGGCAACGCATTTGCGATTCCCTCCCTGGTGTTGCAGCTGTTCATGGGCGGCGGTAGTCACTTACCATCAGATGAGCCGCATGCTCGTTTGCCCCCTCTCCTATAAAAAAAACCAAATTGCTCACTCTCAATTTTAGTCTATGAATTGATCGGCTGTAATGAATCAACGAATGAATGAATGAAAAATACTCTGACCGTTAACGCTCGCAAGCGTATAATTTAAGTTAATCATACTCGACTGTAATTAATTAAATAAAAAACGTGTTTACTGCAGCACATGAAAACTAACTTCATACGAAGAAATAATGTCAGCAAAAATGATTCTTAGATCAAACTTCGGTAACAGCCGGCAGTCAGTCTCAATGAAGGCTAGCCAGAAAGTGTTGACAGGAACACCGAAAGACAGATTTTTAGCCCGATACCGGATTCAAACCACACGGTTAACGTTGCGCTCACGACCACTTGACCAAGGAGGTAGTCAAAATATCAAATACGAAATATGTCAGCAATACCAGACGACTTGCACATTTGACGCTTCTTCCTGTCGATCTGGCTATTTTACGTCTGACATATACTGGGTGGCGATTAGGTTATCACATTAAATAACTCAGCGGTATATTCAAGTTCATATAATATGTCGATTAGAATAATAAAATAAACAACTCTACCAAAAATGAAAAATGCATCTTTCAAACAAAATAAATAGCGTAAAAATTGACACGAAATAAATCACCTTGATAATATTAGTTTACTGCCCAGAAGTTACATGTAAAAGCAGCAACGGTGCGGCAGGTACGCAGTGCTCATGTGGTATCGACATAGGTAATTATTTACCTACACTTTCCTGTTCATAGTAATGATGGCATCCACAACTTTTTCTGCCACCAGGGCGGCGCCACTTTACAGTGAGGTAAAATATTTGACAGATTTCATAACGGGGACGATAATTTCTTAGGAAAATGTAATCTTTAAGGTTTCTTTCTGTATTATTAGTTATATTTTATATTAATTACATTAGAAATGAATAAACCAAACTATAAATATAACTTAAAGTAGAAAAATTAAAAATTAAACCACTGACGCATTGTACTGTATAGTAATATAATACTCTAGATAATGATAAACTATTATTTAAAACTAATTTCTCAATTAACTGACACTACGTAACGAAAAACTTTACCTCAGTCACAACTAGCGACATCTGGTGAGTGGAAGATTATTAGCCCTCATTAGGCATAAAACTAAAAAAAATTCTATTGCGACTAGAATGATAATTGTTATATATTTTTTTTAGTTGTGTATGTTCAAAGAACGTTATATAGGATAAGTCTTTTCCTTTAATGTGAATGTGATAACTTTATCACCATCCCGTATACTAGTTGGTAAACGGCACCTTTTGGTGGTCATAAGATCTATCTAACCTTTCTATAGTTGCCTCTTAGTATACAAAGGTACGAAATGAGGTGACAGGTTATTTAGCAGCCACCACACGAAAAATAATTTTCAGCGGTCATTTCGTACGGTAGGGACTCCATTTCTGCCTGTTTCTGTACATCCACTGCTATGTTCTAGTTTGAAGGGTATAGATAGTCATCTTAATATATAACTTAATATGACGGCTCCGTGGCGTAGTGGCTTAGCAATGAGTTGCAACGCGTGGGGCCGCGGGTTCGAATCCTGCACGGTACAAGTATTTGTATGGCCTACAAATAATTGTTCCGGGTCTGGATGTTTGTCCTTGTGCAATATATGTTTGTAAACTGCCTCCACGATACAGGAGGAAATCCTAGTGTGGGAGTAACATATTTTTAAAAAAAAAGAGGAAAAAAAAAGAAAAACAACAAAGTAAACAGGCTGTGATCATATTTGTCACACAATCTTTAACTTTCTTTGTTGGAAGTTGTAAGTTCGTTTGTAATTTTTTGCACGTGTAAACGAACAACTTTTAACGTATAAGCTTTGACTTTATCCAATAAAAATATTTATTTTCTCTAGCAACAGAAACGATACGAAAAATATTGGTTACATTGTTGATAGCGGTACGAGGAGCTCAACGAGAGACGAGCTGAAGTTACAGACTACAATGTATCCCAAAGGACCTCTCAACGAATTTCATCCGTGCGGGAAAGTAAATATTTTTGGAATGAAAAGTTATATTTATTAATATCCTTGTTGGTAATAGTGAACCCAATTCTATTTCATTAATGATTCAATTCTTTTTGCACACTAGTATAACAAAATATTCTATTATTTTTAGCAAACGCAATATTTTCCTACAAATAGGACTTACAAAATAACGAGGCATTCCAAGGAATTTTGATTCTCAATCGAGGATAGGTGTAGATGTCTTTGCGCTCGACATACTCTTACCATCAGATGGACTGTGTGCTCGTTTGTCATCCCTATTCTATTGTTTTATCGCGTGTAAATAAGTTAATATCTTGAGTGCTAGTATGCCTACAATTGCAATTCTCGTGGCGTTGCAGTTGTTCATGGGCAGCGATAGTCATTTACTATTAGGTTACCGTAGGCTTCTTCTTTGTTTTATATTTAAAAAAAAGATACACAATTACATGACTTGCATGCTCAGTTCGTAAAAGTCCGCTAATGGATGTGGCCCTTTCAGCGTAAAGTAAAAGTAAAGTTACAGCCTATATACGTCCCACTGCTGGGCACAGGCCTCCTCTCATGTCTGAGAGGGTTTTAGGGCCATGAAGTGTCCGCCGCGCTGCTCCAATGCGTGTTGGCGAACTTCACATTGCCTTCGAAAATATTTTCTTTATCTCAGACATGCAGGTTTCCTCACGATGTTTTCCTTCACCGCCGAGCACGTGGTAAATCAGCACTTAAAATTGCAATTAACAATTTCATTGGTGCCGGCGGGGATTGAACCCGGGTTACTCGCGTATCTGGGGGCACGGAAGTGCCCCCGCCAAGTCGAGCAAAAAAGCGGCACGGCCGTAACATCCTTTTCTCGAAGCAGTTCAGGCCATTTCGGAAACCCTATAACTTCGTTATCGATAAAACTAGAGGCCTGAATTTTTTTAGTTTGAGTAGGCACTGTATAAACTCAGTATATTTCAAATTACATTAAATTTGAACAAGTAGTTTAAGAATTATAACTAGTCAAAGTTTCTTAATTTTGTCACTCACTGACTGACCGATCATCATAACTCTGAGGCACTTCTAGCAGACATAGAAACTTCAAATTTGGAATACAATTATTGTTTAATATACACATCAAGGAAAAATTAAAATTTCAGTCCAGTTTTCGAGATACTTCAACTGCATAAATAACTTTGTAATCCCATATACATATAGTATTACAAAGTTACATTTGCAGTGAATGAATCAGTGCACCTATATATGTATAATGGAATAAAAGGTGTAAATAGCGACGTAGATATAACTATCTACAAAAAGAAATGAGATGCCATCAAAAACATAACTTGTAAAAAAAGCCAAGTCTCGCAACCCAGTTCTTCTACCGTAAAAAGTTGTGATATCTGTGTAATACCAAGTCGGTTAACCTATTCAGTCCATAGATTGACTTGGCAATCGCACTAAACAATCTAATTTAATATAATATGTATTACTTGTGAGATATATTGTGTTTTCATGCGATTGCCAAGTCAATCTATGGACTGAATAAATTAACCGACTTGGTATTACATAGATATCACAACTTTTTACGGTAGAAGAACTGAGTTGCGAGACTTGGCTTTTTTTACAAGTTATGTTTTTGATGGCATTGTGAAATTTACCGCGAGCGCTAACCATCTGAGCTACCACGGCTCCTTTCAACGTAAATAAAAGTATTCACCACGCATTGCAGGTGGATTGGTGATAACAGTACTAAATATCTGGTACCTTTGACTGTTTTTCCTTTGACACGTTTTGCCAAATCTAAGATCCGAAAGCCTCTATTCACACTAATTGTATGTCGGATCCGGTCGGATATAGGGTAGCGGTAGCGTGACAAACGATGTCAGACATAAACAGAGCATAATTATAACCGATATTCTGAATACGAGTATCTAAACTTAATAATGAGACAAGAATAGATAATAGTTAGATTTTATATAAATATTTTCCAAATCTTTGTCATAACAGCGTAATTTCATGTAAAAATCTATGTAAAAAGTTATAAATGCAATAAAACACTGATTTGGTAAAATTGGTTGGCTCTTAGAAATAAATTTTGGCATCTAACTTTTATCCCCACTAAAGACACACTCATCCAAAATTGAAGTCAGTAAACACCCAAAAACAAAAAAGCATTACGATATTAAACGTTTTTGCCAAAGATTAAGTTTATTTATAATCATAACATTAGTCAAAACTATTTTTTTATAGGATAGGGTGATAAACGAGCACACATTCCACCTGATGATAAGCGGTTGCTGTGGCCCATAGACATCTACTTCTATCCTCGTTTGCGAATCAAAATGCAGATGCGTTGTCACCCGTGAGGACCAAGATAGAATGCCTCTTTTCCAGTAAAAAGGGTCTCCGGTTCTCTACTTACACCATACGAAACACAGCAGTGTTAAGCTGCTATTTTACGCTGGTACTCTGTGAGAGCGTGGTCCTTCCTCGGTCGAACCGACCCATTCAGACTACAACTATACTACTAATATAGCTGCAGCATGGCTCTACCACGTATTATATATTTTTCCCTTCCTTGATTTGGAATTGATTGGATTGTGGAAGTCTGTTTGGCAATGCTGTTTGGCAAATGTGTGTGGAGCGTATGAACTATATTAAGGGATACGTGCAGCTCATAACCACCTTCAACCAACATCATTTAAAATAAAGTACGTTCACGTTGCCAACACTAAGACTAAAGATGCAAATCACAAACGAACGTAGCATGTCTCACAATCCGTAATTATCTTTTATCTTTAAAGAAATAGGTAAGAACAGTATTACCTTTCTGGACGAATTCGTGGGCAGAGACGGATTCTTACCAGCTAGTTAAAGGTCAGAAAGCTGAAATAGCAATGTGCCTACGATGTATATACTGAAGAACCGACAACCGGTGGGGAATAAAGGTTCTCAAAAGATAGCACCCTCACCAGATAGATTGTAGGAATTCGATGGATGCAGGTAGCTGGCTCAAGACCGTATTTTACGGCATTCCACGAGAGAAGATTATGTATTTGGCAGAGAACTCCAGTATGGCATTAAGTTCGCCTTTGTACAAAAAAAATTTTGTACAATTAAGAATTTTATATATTTTTTCTATGTTCAGCAATGGACTTGTGAAGGGCGATAATGATGTTGATGACAATGAGTAAAAATTGTATTTTTCTTTGCTCAAATTTTGTCTCTGTTAGTTTGCAATATACTCTGGCTATTAATCCCTCCGTCTAATCCACTACCCACATCTCGTAGGTGTCGTGAGAGGCGACAGAGGTAAATTAATTTGGAAATAATTTGATAGGAACTCAGTCATAATATTACAAAACTGCCGTTGTCAACCCGCCTGATAAGCGTCATGCAATTATGGCTAAAATCCATTAGGTAATAGACGGGGGAGGCCTATGTTTAGCAGTGGACTTTTTATGGGCCGTAATGAATGAACGAATGAATGAATGAAAAATACTGTGACCGTCAACTCTCGCGGTCGTATAATTTAAGTTAATCATAAACAAATGGCTCACTCTCAATTTGTACTAACCGCATTAGCGGACTGTGCAGACATTTCCTTCAATTAATGTCATATTTTATGCTTTATAGCCCTTTGGCTCAAGTAAACGGTGTCTGGATGAATAAATAGAACTTGTTTCTTAACTGGTTAGTTCATTAAATTCTAAGTTCTTATTTATAGAATAAGGCTAGCAAACGAGTACACAGTCCACCTGATGGTACGTGGATGCTGTGGCCCAAAAACCTAGAATAGAATAGAATAATTTTTTATTCAATATTGATTATTACATAATTCTTATTGAAAGTCATTTTTTATTTACCACTGGTTCGGAAAATATCTCTTTCCTGGGAAGAACCAGCAAGAAACCCAGCGGGACTTTTTTTTTCAAACATATTTCACTTAACAATAATTTCATTTATACAATTTTTGAATGATTTTTAATAGAACTTATTAGGGTTAATTTCATTCATGTATTCCTTGATATTATAATAACCCTTTTTGTACAGTTTTTCTTTAATAAAACTTTTAAACTTGTTTATTGATAAACTTTATATATGTTCTGGAATTTTGTTTTAAAAGCGTATACATTGCCCCATAAATGAATTACTAACATCTCTCTCATATATCCCCTTTTCCACTTGTTAAAACATATAAACTAAAAACTGAGACATGATAGATGCTATTATCTCTGTTTCTCTGTTTCTACCTTTAACAGTTTTAATATTTTTCCGTGAGCTGGAAAATCAATTAGTAGACCGTCTGAAGCAGACTTTTTTTATAGGATAGGGTGCCAAACGAGGACACAGTCCACCTGATGGTAAGTGGTTTCTGTGACCCATAGATATCCAAATACGCATGCGTTGTCACCCGTGAGGACTAAGATAGAATACCTCTTTTCCAGTGAAAAGGGTCTCCGGTTCTCTACACTCACCATATCATACACAGCAGTGTTAAGCTGTTATTTTACGCTGGTATTCTGTGAGAGCGTGGTCCTTCCCCGGTCGAGCCGATCCATTCGTGCTACAACTATACTACTAATATAGCTGCAGCGTGGCTCTACCACGTAAAAAAACGGACTTTTTCATGTTTTCCACGACTTAGGGACCTGTTAGAAAAAAACTTACTCCTTTCTTAAAGATCGGCAATGCACGTGTAATTCCTGTAGGTTTGCAGATGTTCATCGGCGATGGTGATCACTTACCATAAGGTAATCCGTAAGCTCGTTTACATAGTCTTTAATAAAAATATGTTTAAACTCTCTTATTACTCTGTTATAATTGAGAGGAGACTAAGTGACAGCGTGTATGCGGGGAAGAAATACAGATGAAAAATAAAATTAGTAAATTAGTGCCTTAAAGTGCGAATAAAATTTTTAAAGATGTCGGCGGTGGTTGAAATAGGCTCTATATGATACACGGTGATAAATATTAGGAAGGAAGAAATAATCAAAAAACAATATGTCTAACGTTCTCTTCCAACATCCAAGAAAGTATTCACGTTGATCAAGTGCAAAGTAAAACCATTCCTTTATCAAACTATTTACTATTATATTTACCTGAAAGCTTGTTCTCAAACTTAAGAAGCCATAATTTTTAATTTAATTTTAACTTTATTTTAACTCATCATTAGTTGTCGAACTCATACCAGTTTTTACATGTAATTCATACTACTGTAAACGAAACGATTTAACAACGTAGTAACTTCCATACTTTATGACAAACACAGCATTAGGAAACATGATAGAGTAATATATACGTACAAAAAATAATGAACACTAACTTGTGCGCTGCCGAAAAAGAATCCCATCTACGTGATAATCTGTGGGGTACCACAGTACAAGTTGCCAGTCTAGACCTTAATTTACTTAACGAACAACGGAATGTAGGTATAAACGCATTGAAACTAAACACAAATCAATAATAATAAAAAAAATCATAAACATAAACTAAGAAAATATCGTAAAAAGTAAAGAACAAAAAAGTCATAATTTTTTTATACAAGCACGTGGGCATCATTTTAATTTTATATACAGTGATTTGGATTAGCAAAAAATAGTAGGTACTATTTAAACGTTATTAATTTCCAGCGTAACATGAAGTTCCTCAGGCCTAAGCGAAAATAGATTGAACATTTCAAATCGAATCAAGTCTATCAATTTGTCTTCTCACTGAGCACTTAATTCTTAATTTCCTCATTGCTTATCTGTAATGGAAGCTGATTTAATATTTAACGCTTTTATAAGATGTTTCTCCTCATTATCGCCAGCCTTGATATTGCGTTACTTTGAAACAATTACTAACGATGACGTCACCAAATTTCCATACAGCAATTTAAGCCTACATCCATCATAAAAGCAGTAAATACGAGTTAAGTTAGAGTCAACAAACACATATTTCAATTGCAAAGAATAATTATTCACATCTTTTTGGAGCTCTTAAAAATTAAAAAGATAGCAACGTTATATACAATAAACGACTGCAAATTTCCTCACATCTATTTCATATTTCGCCTACGCAAAAGAAAAGAAAAAAGTTTTTCACCAAATATATCATCGTCATCTTATTACGATTATTTTAGTGTCTATAACCATAAACATTATACTATGTTTTTGTATGTGTATCATATAATCCAGTAGTATATTGTACTATCAAATTATATAAATATTATATAATTATTAAAATAATTATATATACTCTAGCTAATGCCCGCGACTTACTAATAGTAAATAAGTGAAGCTTTTAATTTATTTTGGTTTATCGTTATTATCGTATATTATATTGGTAGCATTCGTGACCCTGCAAAATAAATACAATCTCCTCTTCGACCGAATTTTGGTCACGGTGTCCCTTTTTAACGCAGACTAGCCATCAATTTGCACAGGACAGGATTATAGTGATTATAGTGAAAGATAAATAATAAACCCACTTCGTCTCGTCGGTACGGTGTAAGGCAGCCATGGGAAAGAGGTCTTTTTTATAGAATTAGGGTAATAAACGAGCACACAGTCCACCTGATGGTAAGTGGTTGCTGTGGTTGCTGTGGCCCATAGAATGTCTATGGGCCACAGCAACCACATCATACATCTATCTTCGATTACGTATCAAAATGTAGATGGGTTGTCACCCCTGAGGAATAAGATGGAATGCCTCTTTTCCAGTAAAAGGGGTCTCCGGTTCTCTACACTTACCATACAAAACACAGGAGCGTTAGGCTGCTACTTTACGCTGGTATTCTGTGAGAGCGTGGTCCTTCCCGGTCGAGCCGACCCACTCGTGCTACAACTATATCATTAATATAGCTGCAGCATGGCTCTACCATGTATATACCACGCAGGTCTCATGGCTTCCGACAAATGGCAGTATAACCTACCCGACTTGACTTAGTCAGACTGGCGACGAAAAGCTGTGGCAAAAGTACGAAATGTCTACTAAGATCGCCATCGAGTGCGGCAAGATTTCACTATAATGGTGGAAGGCCATTTTCACCATTTGACTTCCATGGGCTGATGAAGCTTAAGAAGATTGCAATATGCCACTAAAAATAGGAAACCTAAAATTTAGTTGTGAAAAATCTATAGAGCAGAAGAACCTTATTTCAAAGGTACTAGATTAGTCAGAGTGACAGAGGGAAATAAAATAACTCTGGACTCAGTAACAATAAAAATACACTATTAAAATTTGTTGTCATACGTGCCAACTATGATAAATATAAATCAATCGATAATGATTTCTTATATTTACGCGAACACTACACATTGAATAAAACTACTTTTACGGATTCTATAGCGTTTAATTAACTATTTTTTTTTAATTCCCGACGTTTTGGGTGCTTCACAGCACCCTTGGCCATGAGTCCCCGTGACCATGGGTGCTGTAAAGCACCCAAAACGTCGGGAATTAATAAAAAATAAGTTAATTAAACCCAATAGAATCCGTAAAAGTAGTTTTATTCAATGAAGCAATCGAACCGACAACCAGTGGGTAAGAAAAAGAAAGGTTTTAGAGGTGCAGCCTCGTACCAGTAAGTGAAGTATTGGGTGGCCTATCAGTATGTGTAGTGACGACCTGGTAAGACCTGTAGGAAGCCTATGTTCAGATGTAGAGTTTAGAGGGACTGTAATGAATCAATGATTTTAAAACACCGGGGGAATAACGTTATTTCGTTTCAATTTACCTCACTTTATATTTCAATATTCAGAGGTTATGATGCTGTGTTCTAAATTTTGCATAATTAACGCCGTAAATCCCATAAGCAACCTTAGAATTATTTGTGAAAGGTCATAACTCACAGTTGTTAATGTCGTCGGGTGCCTTTGAGAGCGAACGATTACACTGAATGCATAAACTGCCTCGAATTAACGATTATTCCATGATTTGCGACTTGAATAGTCAGCGTATTAAACGCTAAATGTAATTAAATTAATATCCAGTTATAAAGAATTAACGGCACGTTATTTAACAAGTTTTGAAAGAGTATAACGCAAAGTATAGATTTCGAATTTTCGCGCCATAGTAGCTAAACAAGGGAAGTACTATTAATTAAATAGTAAATTTTATATCACACGAGTTAAGTAGCACCGAAATTGACGATTGCAATTAAACGTGCCATTTTACCATGCGCTCAGGCGATGCAGATAATATCGTGAGGAAACCTGTATGAAAAAAAACTTCTTACATAACTTTAGAAGAGACGGGACGAGACGTGTAGAATGTAGATGCGTTGTCAACCCTGAAGACTAAGATAGTATGCCTCGTTGCTATTAAAAAAGCGTCTCTGGTTCTCTGGTTTCCGGTCTTCCCCGGTCGAGCCGACCAATTCGTTCTGCAACCATAATATGATCCTTTCTTTCTTTTTATTCTTTTTTTTCTTTAAAAAAACGTTACCCCTACACTAGGATTTTCTCCTATAACGTGAAGGCAGTTTAAAAATACAAATTGCACAAGGACAAACATCCAGACCCGGAACAACTATTTGTAGGCCAAATACTTGTTCCGTACGGGATTCGAACCCACGGCCCCGAGCGATACAACTCATTGCTAAGTCACTGCTCCTGGAGATAGATAAATCCTTTCTAAAAAAAAATACTAGTCTTACAGCTTAACAAACGATTAGTTTGTATGATAAATTTTTATATGCACATTGTATGTAATGAAACGGATTATTAATTAAAACGAAACGTTTCTCAAATATTATAAAAATCGTGAATAATGATAAAAAAATTAAACTTTATAGGCATATAAGAAAGCGCTAACTGCGGAACATTTTGAGAGGGAGATAAACCTTTACGCTTATATGTTTTTTAGTATCACGTATTAAATCGCGCAATGATGCACGTCTGACAGGCTTGGCGATTAAGACAAACCCTTCTTACTGGCAGTGGTAGTGAGGTTAAGCTATAACGGCCATGGTTAGCTTGATAATAATATAAATAATATGGTAACAATACGATTTGATTATATCGCCACCTTTTTAGTAACTGTTTCTCCATTCCAACGAAATTAACTTTTAAAACTAAAAAATACTAAGGAGGACTCCAAACGAATGGAAGTTGCTTAAATTTGCTTCCCATCATTTGCATATTGGATTTGATTTTATCACCAGTTAGTCGTCGGAGACTTGCCTATATATCAGCTGCACCGTAATGATGATGTAATATTTAAATGAAAATCTCCCACGAACACCAACCGACCATACAAGTACATCTTTATGATTACCAGCCCTTCATAAGTCCCTTTAAAGGAATGTCACGAAAAATGGTTCGCAGTCACTATGTATGAATTATTAACTTTTAGCATTTCGTATTGCACAAGTACCTAGTGGCTCAATATTTAATATACCTAGGTTCTGTGATATAGGTAAGTAATAAGACAAGAAAACATACTTTTTAATTTAATAAATTATTGGTATAAAATATTTATTTCATTTATAAAACTTCTACATCCTGTCATACCTATGTCAGCTAATTAGATAATTATTGTGACAATCATGGTATTATCGTAAATGTCCAACTTAATTTTAATTACTTATTGCTATTATACATATTCTAAAATTGTAATTTCCTTTTTGTTTCAGGTATCTTACTGGCTTTATAGTTTTAGCATTGTCACAAAGTTAAAAGCAACTGAGTGCGTAACATACAAGTAAGTACTAATAAAAATAAGTTACCCTTATCTTTACATTGATTAAATATTTTTATTATATATAAAGAATCTAACAACACAAAAAAAACACAAGAACATTATAAAGTCCAACCAATTGCATTTCATAACGCACTAGTCGAAAATATGTATTAAAATTTAAAGGTTCGCGATTGACCACATTATACAATATCCAACATGCGGGAGTTCCGAAGTAATAAGCTTGAACAACAAGCACATAATTTAGTTTATCTTGCTCAAGCAGCTTGATGCACACGTCTAGCTGCTTGAGCAAGTGCATTTTTCGGATGCACCACTGACGCATTGCTTAATGAAGCCGGTTGCGAAACCTGTCAAAAGGTTGTGTCAAGCAAAAAATATAAAATCACACCAAGCACGGGGCAAGCACGTAAATGCTTATGTAAGAATCAAGCAAACATGCAAAGCATGCTTGACTCAAACAAAAATTGACGTGCTTGCTTCAAACCGCTTGACCGTTTCGGAACCCTTACCAAATTAACCTCTTATAATATATCCGTATAACGCCAACGCCATGGGCATATCAAAATATACTTTTCCAACAAGTAATATTTTTATCAAATTTATATTTATGATTTTTTATAAAATAAGGGTGACAAACAAGCATACAGTCCAATTGATGGTTGCCCATTGACATCCAATTCTATCCTCGATTTAGAATCAAAATGCAGATACGTTGTCACCCAGAGGACTAAATGGAATGCCTCATTTCCAGTAAAAAAGGTAACTCTGGTAAGTGCTATTTTAAGCTGATATTCTATGAGTATGTGGTCCTTCCCCGATCGAGCCGATCCATTTTTGCTACAATTATAATATATGTAGCTGCAGCATGGCTCTACCACGTGTTGAGCTATCGAACAACGAGCGTTTAAATAACACATAAACACGTATCGTTCGTTATCGTTCACGATTAAGTAATAATGTGGTAGAGTCACGCTGCATCTAAATTATATGACCGGGGAAGGAGTACGCTCTCCCAGAATGCCAACTTAAAATAGCAGCTTAATACTGCTCTGTTTCGTGTAGTGAGTGTAGAGAACCGGAGACCCTTTTTACTGGAAAAGAGGCATTCCATCTTAGTCCTCACGAGTGACGACGCATCTGCATTTTGATTCTTTATTGAGGATAAATGTAGATGTCTATGGGCCACAGCAACCACTTACCGTCAAGTGGACTGTGTGCTTATTTGTCACCCGACCCTATAAAAAAAGAAAACCCTTTTTTCTGGTAAAGAGGTATTTTAGTCCTCAGGGGTGACAACGCGTCTCCGTTTTGCTAGTCAATTGGGAATTGATGTAGGTTTTTTTTTTATAGGAGAGGAGGCAAACCAGCATGCGGCTCACCTGATGGTAAGTGACTACCGCCGCCCATGAACAGCTGCAACACCAGCACAACCAGGGGAATCGCAGATGCGTCGCCGACCTTTTCAAAAGGAGTAGATATCTATTGGCCACAATATTCACTTACCTTCAGGTGAATTGAGTGCTTGTTTGTTACCCTTTTCTAAAAAAAAACCATTAAATTATACAGTGTCAACACGTAGCAGTGAACCAGAGGCAGATACAGAATTATGTTATTATTACCTTTTAATGTAGGCTCAAATATTTTGATATTAATTTCATAAATTAAAATTCCTTTAGTTTTTTTTTTATAGGATATGGGTGACAAACGAGCACACAGTCCACCTGATAGTAAGTGGTTGCTGTGGCCCAGAGACATCTACATCTATCTTCGATTACGAATCAAAATGCAAATGCGTTTTCACCCGTGAGGACTAAGATGGAATGCCTCGTTTCCAGTAAAGAGTCTCCGGTTCTCTACACTCACCATACGAAACACATCAGTGTTAAGCTGCTATTTTACGCTGGTATTCTGTGAGAGTGTGGTCCTTCTCCGGTCGAGCCGATCCATTCGTACTACAACTATACTTCTAATATAGATGCAGCATGGCTCTAATCCGTATATATCTAATCTTTAGTTGTCAAGCTTAATCAAAAAATCAGAGTAGTGCAAAGCCACTTTTCCGACACGAACAATATAAAAGTGCCTTATCTCACAGAACCCTTGTTTGAAGTATGCCTTATGCGTGTCTAATGGGGTTCAGTCTGGAGAACGCTGGTGAGTTACAATGGTAGCTTGTGAAGTGCACTTAAAGTTCTATGCAAGTGTGGGTGAGGGAAGTTCAAGGACTAGGTTTTACCGAAGGCACGTGAAAATTTATGTTTTACGTTTATCCTTGAATAAAGAGGCAGTTTCGTGATGCGTTCGATGACGATTGTATTTTTCATTCACAATATTATTGGAGTTTTAAACGAATTAATAGACCTGCCTATTGTTAAATGGCAACTGAACCTGCAAACAGTTTCAAACATACAAAATCATTAATGCATATTCACCACCAGAATCTTACGAGTGTAATTGGATTATAGTTAAAAGAAGTTTTCACACGCTTATTTCTACCTGGATAACCGTTATCGCCAGGAAACATTAAATAACCATCATCGACTGCTCTGTGGCTAAGTACCTTAGCATTGACTTGCAGTGCTGATGCCCGCGGGTCCAATCCTGTACTGAACAAGAATTTGAATGCCCTAGAAATAATAATTGTGTGCCTGGATGTTTTTCCTCATGGAATTAACGTATGTAATCTGCCTCCACGATGCAGGAGAAAATTATAGTGTATTTTTGCTGCTTAAGCTTTTCTTAACAGCGTTACACCATAGTCTAATCAGTATCGTAGTTTCACTACAATATATATTTTTCTACCGACTTTAAAAAGGAGACGGTATTCAATTCGACTGTATGTTTTTTATGTTGTTTTACCTCATAACTGTTTTCTGGGTGAACCGATTTCGATGATTCTCTTTTCATTTGAAATCTGGTGCTTCCCATGTGCTCCCATATAAATTTGGTTCATGGTTGTTAACAATAGTTTTTGAGTTATTCTTAATAATTTATATTGAAGTCAGTTGTACAAAATTTTTAATTATTAATTACAATATTTGGTCTCCATAAGCCATAATCCATAATGAATATATTAAAGGCTGACCCTACCCTACGTTACATGCTTGCTACCACAACAGTCCCAAAAACTAACTTTTCTACTATTGCGCCTTATATACGCAGGACGCGTCATAATATTCAAGTAGGTACTGATTGAACATTATCATGGGTGTTTCGTTACCAGGTAACATAACAAAGATATACTAACTTTTAAAAACATAAACATATTTATTTATTTATTTAAAATTTCTTAGGCACACGTGGTTTATAGACGCACTTAATGCCTGAAGCATTTTCTACCAGTCACCTTGGGGTTTAAAAGTTAAAAAAAACCACGGTTGCCAACGGCTCGTCAAGCGTGGCATATAACGCAATTATCCCCCTTATGAGGCTATCTATGGGGAAAGCCTATGTTCAGCTGTGGACTTTTAATAGGCTTTAACGGTAACCTTGGGGTGATGCAGAGATAGAATCAAGTATGCGCAAAATAACGATGATAAAAGAATACAAAAGTAAAATAAATATACATTTTATAAGCATATACAGATATCACATATATATCATATTATACGCCTAAAATATTATAATATGACAAAGAACATTATTTTCTACACTTACGTATATGAAGCTGTTACTACCCACAAACAGCCAAAATGATTTCCTGTAAGTGATAACTTACGGTAGGTGAGTGGGCGCGTTTTATGGCCGCTTGTTAAGCATGTGTGTAAGTTTCAATTACGTTATGTTTATGTTTGAGATTAATAATTTGCTAAAACTGTACCTAAACAATCATCATCATCATCACCAGCCCGTTAAAGCCCACTGCTAGACATGGGCCTCTCAAGTTTCAGGGAGGATTGGCTGAGCTGGTTTACCTTAATCGTCACTTGAGAGGTATATTGACGATCGCAATATCAGACGAGTCGCAATAACTAACTCTTAACCTATACAATAGTAGGTACTCTAATTATATTATTTTGCGCAGGTGATAGTGAATGCTTGGTATCCGGAGAATATACATGGTAGAGCCACGTAGAGCCATGCTGAAGGGTGGTCAACCACGCTGATTTAAAAAAAAACTCAATTGAAAGAACTAAAAAGAAAAAAATCCTCGCGAAATCGGTTGACGTAGTACAGAATTATTCAGCCATATATCGTGCGAAGCAAATTGAAGAGTTTGATGATTTTCTCACGGATCCCATCATCGGATCTTGTAGATACTAATTTATAGTAGTTTTCCATATTGTGAACAGAACGATGTCAAAGAGAAATGAAATGGCGCGAAAACGAATGAATCACTAAATTTGAAACACAAATACACAAGCCTAAATTTGGAATTTGGAATTTCTGTATTGAATCGCCATATATTAAAGTCGGCTGTACAAAATTTTAAATTTTAAATTATGATTATTGATACTTAATTGGTCTATTTATTGTTTTATTAAAATGAAAGTGGGAATACGCGAAAGTAAATAATTTATGCCAACTCTTTTCACTATTGTTGTGAAACAACTTTAAATCCTGCTTAACAACGATTTACTATAGGAAGCTGCATCCACGCACCTATGGGAATTCTTTTAACCATTGGTACATTACCATGATAATTGTTTGGTTCCGAAAAAGATTAAAAATTTGTGTCATTAGAGATATTACTAGCGGTGTTATGAATAATTTCTAATATAATGTAATATTTAATGTTTATTTTTGTAATATTTATTTACTCTGGATATTTCTTTAAAACATAAATATGAGTTCATGTTTTCTTTTTAAATTTAATACCTCTATATATTAATAATTAATATATTTACGTAGTTGAGTCACGCTGCAGCGTGAATACGAACAAGCTTGTTGTGCGAATACGTCTATTATATCAGTATATTGCTATTTCTCACAGGAAGAAACGGAGACCCTTTTTACTAGTAATGAGGCAATTTATCTTTTTCCTGAGTGGTGACAATGCATCTGAATTTTGATTCTCAATCAACGATACATTACGTAGATGTGTCCGGACTACATCCACTCACTTCTGAGAGAGTTATGGAGCAATTATCCTGCTGCGATACTCCAGTGCGTGTTGATAGGAATACGCAGTACTATTATTTATTCAGCGGTAGGACTTGTAAAATCCGCCAATAAGCAGTGAGTGGAGCAGTGTGGCGGACTCTTCTATGCTTCAAAATCCGCCAGCAGTGGAAAAAAATGTGGTCTGTTACATTGCTTTTTTATAAAAATACGAAATAGTAGTCTTCCTTACCGCATTCTCAACTTCATTTATTAATTGCAAAGTTTACAACAACATATTTTTATATAACCCATTTATCGTAATAAGATCACATTTTACTCTTTCAAATAAATACGTTAATAGCTACAATAACGATCCAAGAGAATGCTTTATTTTGACGTAGCAACATTAGTTACGGCCTCTACTAACTTATGAGTCTGTAATTGCCCGAATCGCGTTGTTAGCGGGATTTTAGGCTTGGTCCGATTTACTGCCTTACTACCTATCGTTAGCGAATTAATTAATTAGGACTTGGTAAAATATAAAAATAGGATTTATTTTTCCACTCGGGGATTTTTCTAAATTATTTAGCAAAGTAAGAGTCGGATAAAATTGAATATTGAATTAATTAATTAGGTAATTGATAAAGTATTAAAATAGGATTTGGTTTTCTACTCGGGGATATTTCTAAATTATTTAGCAAAGTTACAAACAGTAGGATACTATTGAATGAATCATAATTATTTAATATATAGATTTCAAAAGATTCTTATTGAAAGCCATTTTCTTACCGTCATACCATAATTTAGAAAAAAGTTCTGCCTTTCTCTGAACTTTTACGAGTTGAGGAAGAATTTATGTTGCTACTGGGTTTCGATCACCATGCGAAAATACCTATTTTGTCAATTTACTAGACTTGCAACAATTATTAGGCTATACAATAGCCGGTACTCTACCTATTCGGCTAATTTTATACTATTCGTTCGAACACCAAATATCTAGGTACTATTTGGTTGAATACCGATTAATTAAGTAAGAAGTATTGTTGTAGTCAGATAATGAATATTATTATTTAAATTTTTATTATGTATATTATTATAATTTATATTATAATTTATTTTATACTTAGCTTCTACCCGTGACTTCGCCCCGTAGATATTATACTTTAAACCATAGGTGATCCATCAATAATCGCAAGTTCATAGTAAATTCCATCACCCTCTTTAGGGATGATTTCCGTCATCAAAGTTATTCTATTTCCTTACCCGGGACTTAAACTATCTCGATACTAAATTTCATCTAAATCGGTTCAGCGGTTTAAGCGTGAAGAGGTACATTTGCTCAAATATAAAATTCTTTAGAAAAAAATTGAACCATACATTATATTTGTGTAACTCTTACAGTTTTTGCACCTCACGCCGAAATAGGTCGCAGATGACAGATTCTTTCCGACTTACTTGACACTTATCGTTATATTTTGACCAATTTACACAATATCTTTATTAATAATCACCTATGTGTTATTTTGATGTATGAGCTATATAATTGTAAAGTTTCATTAAAATCCATTCGGTAGTTTTAGCGTAAAAGAGTAACAAACATCCATACATCCTCACAAACTTTCACGTTTATGATTTTAGTAGAAATTAGGAAGTAGGATAATGTATTTTTCTTGTTGTTGGGTACGACTTTCCATTACCTTCCATCGAGTTTGGTGTTGATACGTATTTTTACAGAAAGGTTACATTTTTATAAGCACACACACAAAGTTTCAATATGCGGAAACACGTACTTTTTGAGAAATAAATTAATAAAAATCACTCATTTTAAGAATATTTTGTTGTTTTTTTTTAAATTGGCTTTACGGCTCTGGGTTCTAGCCCTTTTGAGCCTACTTTATTACGAATTTCCATTGACATTCGTCGCATTGAGGGGGTGGGGGTGGGGGGAGAATAGGTGTAGGAGGACTAATTCAGAGGGATTTTTGTATCTATTTTTAGACTGCAACGTCTCCGGCGCTGCGGGAAGAGCAGCCTCTACGCCTTTGCGTAACAAATCGCAGGCATCCCTCCTCGCTTCCGCAGCTTCGGCTTGTTGGTCGCCTTCGGCGACCAGCCTCAGCCGCTCCGGCTCGTCCGATGCCTACGATTTGTTACAGCAGGCGGAGGCTGCTCCCCCTACGCGCCTCCGGTTCTATATAACCACTCTAGGGGTAGGACAGACTCGTACCACGTGGAGTCGGGGTCAATAAATTTAGTTCTTTGACATAAGTAGAACCTAACCTATTTTATTTATTATCTGCCCTAATAGGTCCTGTAAAATAAAACAAATCAAATATAATCAATAATCTATTAATCAATTTTATACACATATTGTATCGCTTTAATTAATTCTTCAAAGACATCTTTATGTTCTATTTTTATTTTTCTTCGCCAAGAATATTCAATGAGCCACTCTGTGAAGTTTCCTTTATAACCGTTCCTACTGAACATCACTTTTAAATTTCGCCAATGACTTTCTATTCTTTGTGTGTGTGTCCCGTCTGATGCCACAAATTTATTTATAGGATCGCTGTGGTTTACTTTCTTATATATGTATCCATATTGAGGTAGGCAATCATAGGCACTCCAAAAATCAATATGTCAATCAATCTCCAAAAATCAGTATGGGGTCAATAAATTTGGTTCATTGACATAAGGGCTTAGCTTTCCATAGAAATCCCTCTGAATTAGTCCCCCTTCACCTCCTGTCCCACCCATTCAACGAATGTCTGGAAATTCGTAATAAAATAGGCTCAAAAGGACTAGAACCCAGAGCCGTAAAGCCAATTAAAAAAAACAACAAAATATTGAAATAAGTGATTTTTATTAATTCATTTCTCAAAAATTACGTGTTTCCGCATATTTAAACATTGTGTGTGTGCTTATAAAAATGTAACCCATTTTGATTGTGATATCACGACAGCTTACGATTCGAATCGATTTAAAATCTATCTTTTTCGGAAAGAATCGACATCCGTACTGACGACGACAATGACATTACAAAATGGCGCCAGTTTTACGCTAGGAATGTAACATAAACATTGCAAAAATAATTAATTTACAATTAATGTTTTTCTCAAAAAGTACGCGTTTCCGCATATTGAAACTTTATGTGTGTGCTTATAATAGTGTAACTTTTCTGTAAAAATACGTATCAACCCCCAACTTGATGGAAGTCAACTAGGAATGTAACATAAACATTGCAAAAATAATTAATTTACAAATAATGTTTTTTCTCAAAAAGTACGCGTTTCCGCATATTGATACTTTGTGTGTGTGCTTATAAAAATGTAACCTTTCTGTGAAAATACGTATCAACACCAATCTCGATGGAAGGTAATGGAAAGCTAAGCCTGTTGTTGTTATCATTAAGGTAGGCAAAGGTACATAATCAACTTCCATATTATAAAAAAATGTAGGTACATAAAAAGCTATCAGATAAATGTCTATGCACTTGTTTGTCAATAAAAAATTCGTTAGTGTTATGTAACATTGATATTGAATATAAATACGAGGGCGGCACTGAAAATTTCGGGAATCAAGGAAGTGACACAACTTTACTATTTAAAAATGTATTTATTGCTTTTCGAAGTATTCTCCGCGAAATTTGACACATTTTTCCATACGATGGAACCAATCATTGAAGCAACCATTCCATTCGGAAGTTGGGGTCTCCAAAATGGCCGTTTTGTAGGCGTCCACAGCTTTTTCAGGTGATGAAAATCTCTATCCACGCAATTTATTCTTTATTTTAGGGAAAGTATAGAAATCATTAGGGCTTAGGTCGGGGCTGTACGGCGGATGGTCTAATAATTCTATGTTTTCTTGCTCTAAAAACTCTTTTGTTCTGTGTGCGGTGTTAGAACTCGCATTGTCGTGATGGAGGATGATGCGGCGGTTGCAGTTCTCTTTACGGAGTTCAGAAATGACCTGTGGCAAACAAATGCTAGCATACCATTCTGCATTAACCGTTCTTTGTCCCTCAAGAGGAATAGTCGTAACATGGCCGGTTTTGGAGACAAACGTGGCCACCATTTTTTTTGCAACACTCCGTGAACGAACAATTTTTGTTGTTGTTGTTTAACTCATTTTCGAACACCCAAACTCGTGACTGGTTTTTTGTTTCGGGTTCGTACGCCAGGATTCATCACCTGATACGATGTTGTATACAGCATTTGAGGATCCTGCGTGGAATCTTTCGAGAGTTCTGACGCACCAAGTAACGCGAGCCGCATTATGCTCTTCACAGAGCGAATGCGGTATCCATCGGGAAAATAACTTTTTTACACCCAATTGTTCATGCAAGATTATTTGCATTTAGCTCATGCCAATGTCTAAAGTTGCCTGAATTTCGTGGTATGTCACATGTCGATCTTCCTCAATCACCTTACGCACAGCATCAACGTTTTCTTGGATGACTGCAGTTTTTGGACGACCTTGACGGGGATCATCACTGAGCTTGACACGTAAAATTCAGCAAACCATCACAAAAGTAAATTGTGGTTTTGGATGGGACTTCATCACCAAATGCCGAAATCATCCGGTCAACACACAATTTTTGTGTTAAACCACTTCGAAAGTCATAATAAATCATCGCTCTTGAATTTTCTCGAGTCAATTCCATTTTCTCAACGTTTAGTCGTTGAGAAAATGGAAAAGTTTGACAAAACCTTGTGACAAGACCGAGAATCTTTTTTTAAATAAATAAATGGTATTCGATTTTTAAAACCAAGGAGTTTTCAATTAAAAAGATTTTAATATGACAGGAACAGTGGAAATATTCCATTCCCGATACTTTTAGTGCAGCCTATGTATTCTAGATAGAGCAATTTCAACAAACAAGAGCCTATAATTTATACGTTGTACAATTATTAGCGTTATTTAAGCATTTTATATTATTAGCATGTCAAGCGCATTAGCAATCCACATGGTAAATTATTTCTACCGGGAACATGAAATAAAACAGACACTTCAATTTTATTTATTTGTATAGATTATGAAATCTTATTACATTCTACGTAATATATACAACAAAATCATTATCGAACGTCATCAGATAGTTCCCCACGACCTGGCTAACAATAGTTGGTGAGAAGAAGCAGAGTCCGTGGGACTGCAAGTGAATGAATAATAATGAACACAGGATGCTCGTGTCATATCGCCGTGAGACGAGCGACCGTTCCAAGAAAGCTTTGCACGCTGACAACTATTGTCGATGCCAATATGATAGTACTTTCCTGCCGACTTCAAAAAGGAGACGGTAGTTACTTTATGACTGTATGTTTTTATGTGTGTTACCTCATAACTTTTTATTGGGTGAACCGATTTAGATGATTCTTTTTTTATTTGAAAGCTGGTACTTCACATGTAGTCTCATATGAATTTGATCAAGGTGAGACCAATAGTTTTTGAGTTATTCTTAATAATTTATATTGAAGTCGGTTGTATAAAATGTTTAATTTTAAATTATTAGAAATATCTAAGACATAATTCATAACATCACCATTACAAACCCATCACAAGTACACTGACAAATCAGATTAAATTGGTAGAAACACCTAGTTCTGTTATTTGTAGAGATAATTAAAAATTAAAAATTTTGTACAGCCGCCTTCAATATAAGCGTCTTCAATATAAGTTATTTAAGAATAACTCAATAACCATTGGTCTGACCTTGATCAAACTCACCACAAGAGAACTATCAGCATTCATATAAAAAAATAATCATCGAAATCGGTTCACCCAGTAGAAAGTTATGAGGTAACACATAAAAAAAAACATACACTCGAATTGAGTACCGTCTCCTTTTTGGAAGTCGGCAGAAAAGATCAGAAATTGACTTTAGATTTAATACATAAGCCGTTTTCATAACAAGTAAATATTTTATGCTCTTAAAGTTCGCCATTAACGCCATGGTTGGTTGAATTGACGATAACATTAAGTTAAGCTGCTTTCCGTATTCGGTTTTGACAATGCTCTTACAATATTTTGACTCCATTATAGCGCTAGGACTAGGTAGGTAACTAATAATTTAAAATTAAAAATTTTGTACAGCCGACTTCAATATAAGTTATTAAGAATAACTCAAAAACTATTAGTCTAACCTTGATCAAATTTGTATGGGACCACACGAGAAGTACCAGCTTTCAAACAAAAAAAGAATCATCGAAATCGGTTCACGCAGTAAAAAGTTGTGAGATAACACACATAAAAAAAACATATAGTCGAATTGAGTACCGTCTCCTTTTTGGAAGTCGGCAGAAAATAGCTTTGCTTGCACCGCTATGTTCCAGTTTGAACGATATAAAAAGCTAGTATAGTAACAGGCTGTGTGGGACTCCATCTTAGTCGTCAGAGGTGACATCATATCCGTGTTATTCTTTGTTTGTAGTTTGCTGCAGGTTTCCTTGAACTGCAGTAACTACCATCAGGTGGAATGGAAGTTCGTATGTCACTTCAGTTTCATAATAAAGCGCCATATGCTTATCGCCATATTTTTTCGGCGTTTCGATTGGCTTTAGTTTACTTACCTCACTCACTAAAATGTTTATATCGTTCACTGTCTTCGTTTCATGTCTGCAACATGTATAGGTAAGTTCGACCGGTAAACGTGGTCCTTTCTTGGTTTCTTTCCTCGCTCGCACATAATACCAGTGCAAAATAGCAGGCAATGAGGATAGATACATTTATACATACATAGCTTCGCGCCTGTAATTCACGGGGTGGTAAACAGAATGAAAAAAAAGTTTGAAAAAAATGTTTAGCCATAAAATATGGGTTTAGGTGGAAAATTGTGAAAAAGGTGGTGGCCAACTCATACCCTACACAATCATGAATCCAATATCTATTAGCCTCATATATAGACTCACGACATTATAAGCAAGTAACACAGTTGGCACATTATTTTTCTACCGACTTCAAAAAGGACACGTTACTCAATTCGACTGTATGTTTTTTTATGTGTGTTACCTCATAACTTTTTACTGGGTGGACCGATTTCGATGATTCTTTTTTTATTTGAAAGCTGGTCTTCACATGTGGTTCCATATAAATTTAATCAAGGTTTGAAAAATAGTTTTTGAGTTATTCTTAATAATTTATGTTGAAGTCGATTGCACAATTTTTTTTAATTTTAAATTATTGTTATGTCCCACATAAATCTCAGACAGATGAATGGAAAAATGAGGATAGATATAGGTAGTTATTGGCAACAGCATCCACTTACCATCAGGTGGACTGTGGGTTACTGCGTATAAAAAAAACTGTGTGATTTCCGAGATTTATCTTCACTTTTTCAGGTCAACTGTTCAGACCAAGAAATTATTTTTCCATGCCTTGAACCAAGAAGCGAGTCAGAGTTACGGTCAATTAAATATTTGCAATATTTATTAGTGCGTACAGAGGCGCGTGCGTGCGGACAGGCATTCGTGCGTGCGTTTGAGAGTTCTTGAAAACTACTAGATTATGTGATTGCTTGTAACAAATTTAAATGTTAAATAAATTCCTGCATAGCTTTATGGTGAAATCATACATCAGCATCAAACCGCTGTAGCTTGACTGAAGCCGTCCAGAGAGGACAGCTTCAGTCAAACTATCCATCCATTACAGCCTATAAAATTCTACCGTTGAACATAGCCCTTTCCTATGAATTGCCTGATGGGGTATATGGAGGTCAAACTTATGCGCATTGTGAATCAAATGCTATATTCATTATATTACAGCCCGTTACAAGTCCACAGCTGAACATATGCCTCTCCCATGGTTTGACCCATAGGTTGGGGTGAAAATGCTGTTTTTATCATCATTTAAATATTGTAAAATGCTGCTGCCCATCTGTTTCAGTTAAGTACACGTGGTAGAGCTACACTGCAGCTATATTATGGTTATAATATGAATAGGTCGGCTCGACGGTGAAAGGACCATCCTCTCACAGATAAACCAGCGTAAAGTAGCAGCTTAATACTGCTGTTTCCTATGGTGAGCGTACAAAACCAGAGACGCCTCATCCTATAAAAAAGTTTTCCTCAGTCGCCACACTTATGCCTGCTATTTAGATGTAAGTGTGCTACTTTAAAGAATACCATATGCTTCTGACTTACAGTAAATAAAAAGATTTAGCTATTACAGAAATAGTAATTACGTGGTAGAGCCACGCTGCAGCTATGTTATGGTTGTAGCATAAATAGGTCGGCTCGGCCGCGGAAGGACCACGCTTTCCCAGTATACCAGCGTAAAATAACAGCTTAATGCTGCTATGTTTCGTATGGTGAGTGTAGAGAACCGGATACCCTTTTTGTGACGGGTGACAACGCATCTGCATTTTGATTTTTAATTGAGAATAAATGTAGATGTCTATGTCAGTTACCATCAGGTGGACTGTGTGCTCATTTGTCAGTCATTCTACAAAAAAATATAAGTGTGCTGATTAGTGTGATTGCCTGTTATATGTATACACGGAGCACGCGTCTTATTCATATACTAGCTGTTCCCCGCGATTTCGCCCGCGCGTAATTTATTACGATTTGATTTCATGGTTTTTAATTTTTTTGCGCGGAACCCTTAATTATTTTTCTAAAATAAAAGTAGTCTAAGTTACTTCTTATAACATCAGCTGTCTGCTAGTGAAAGTCCACTCAAAATCGGTGCAGCTGTTTCGGAGACAAACAGACAAAAATTTAAAAAATCGTGTTTTTGTTATAAGTATCGTATATACTTTCATGTGCATATAGTAAAAAGCAGTTATTTCGACATTACAAACAGACACTTCAATTTCATTTATTTGTATAGATTTCTCCCTGCGCTCTCTAAGCTGATCAGTTACACTTAGCTGATACATTTAGCTGAGATATACTTACATTATATTATAATATAATATGCTTACTTACGCATATTATATTCTTAATCGTTCTCCTATAAGTACCAACATATAAATTAATGTCTTAAATAGGCTATTGTGCTGTGCAGTGGCGGCGTAACAGAATGTCACCCAATTTCGTTCCGTGGATGTCGTAAGAGGCGACTAAGGAAGATACCATAAATATCTTATGGTTTCCGATAGATGGCATGACAATCATGTTTACACCAGGTGTAAAATACAGGCCGGCGTCGGGCAGCAGCGTCAGCGTCTGTGACGCCTAGCACTCGTTACTATCTGCGAAGCGTGGAAATTAAGCAAAATCTTCCCAAAAACGTGAAAGACCTTAGTCCACCATTAGACTTACTTTTTTACGTTCTAGAGACATGCTGCAGCTATATCAATAGTATAGTTGTAGCACGAATGGGTTGGCTCGACCGGGGACGGACCACGCTCTCCCAGAATACCAGCGTAAAATAGCAGCTTAATGCTGCTGTGTTCCGTATGGCGAGTGTAGAGAACCGGAGACCTATTTTACTGGAAAAGAGGCATTCTATCTTAGTCCTCACGGCTGATCTGCATTTTAATTCGCAAACGAGTATAAATGTAGATGTCTATGGGCCACAGCAACTACTTACCATCAGGTGGACTGTGTGCTCATTTTTCACCCTATCCTATAAAAAAGAAGACTTTTAAGTGTCGATAAATAAGAAGAAAAACATTGATATACCTTTTGAATAAAAACATCGCAAAATATTAAAATGTAATTTAATTCCTTACGTTTCTTATGCTGCAAAACCATCCTCTAACTAACTATATATATATATAATAGAATAATAAAAGCATTGCTTTGTTCCGGTCTGAGGTGTATAAAGAGCCTGCAGACTTTGAAGCATTCCAACTTAGTGACCACAACTCATCCGTAGCCTTCTTTGTTCGAAGCTGGTGCAGGATTGCAAGAGCCACTTATCATCAGGTAGACTAAGTTAATTTATCTCTTCAATATTTTAAAAAAATACAGAAGAAGCAAAAAATATTACTTACAATCATTATATTTTTAGATAAGCCAAAGTTAGGCAACGGAGGTTTTGCTAGTCTTGTTATAGTTAAAATATCTTAATCACAATAAATACAGTCTTTGGCGTCCCATGCAAGGTTTTTTTTTAAGAAATAAGGGTGACAATCGAGCACACAGACCACCTAATGGTAAGTGAATGTGGCCCATAAATATTTACATCTATCCTCAATTAAGAATCAAAATGCAGATGCGTTGTCAGCCGTGAGGACTAAGATGGAATGCCTCGTTTCGAGTAAAAAGGGTCTCCGGTTCTCTACACTCACCATACGAAACACAGCAGCATTAAGCTGCTATTTTACGCTCGTATTCTGTGAGAGCGTGGTCCTTCCCCGATCGAGCCGACATATTCATGATACAACCATAATATAACTTCTTCTACATGGTTCTACCACGTAAAAAGTCCGATATGTACTTGCAAAGCGAATTACTCTATAAAACTTCTACCCCACTATCCTAAAACTGTGCTATACATACAACGCATAACAAAATAAGTTTTATTTCAAAGGTATAAGAACTATAGCTGCTCCGATTACAAAAATACAAATGTGGTGAGCATTTTATGACCCACTGTGGCTAATAAGTTTAAACAATTTAAATGTTTTAATTGATTACACGATTCAATTTACTTACATTATTAAAAGAAAAATAAATTGCTTATTTCGATTAATGCTTCTTACTGGGAATATTATATTATGGATCGTAAAAAAGTTAAAGTTACAGCCTATATACGTCCCACTGCTGGGCACAGGCCCACTCTCATTTTTGAGAGGGTTCTAAGGCAAGGAAGTGTCCGCCGCGCTACCCCATTGCGTATAGGCGAATTTCGCATGCCTTCGAATTATATTTTTTCTAAATTCTCAGACGTGCAGGTTTCCTCACGATGTTTCCCTCCTCCACCGAGCACATGGTAAATCAACTCAATCAAATTATAAAGCTAGATTTATTGATATAGGTTCTTTTATTCTTATGGAATCGGCAACCAACAGCATTTTTTCCGGACTGATACGACTTAGGGATCTTTATGAAATATTCATCTTTTTCTCTTTATGTTTGTTGCACCGCCCTCTTTACATACTTGGATCTCCTTAGTTAGTGAGAACTAAGACTTCAAAATATGTAGGTACTATTTTGTGCATACAAGTTTATATAAATTAGATAAGGGTTCGATCCCCGCCAAACCCAATGAAATTGTTAATTGCAAACTGTAAGCCCCGATTTATCACGCTCTCAGGGGCTACATGTCTGAGAAATAAAAATAAA
This sequence comes from Parnassius glacialis, assembly GCA_033319125.1. Taxonomy (NCBI): domain Eukaryota; kingdom Metazoa; phylum Arthropoda; class Insecta; order Lepidoptera; family Papilionidae; genus Parnassius; species Parnassius glacialis. The sequence goes on from JAVANC010000006.1 coordinate 11,527,423, forward strand.
AAGGCCAATTTTAAATAAATCGGGCCTTTATACTGATCCTAAACATTAAACTTTAGTATTCAACAGTAACCGTTTGAATCTTTTTAGTGGACTTCATAAAACGGAGGAGAATCTCAATTTGACCTCATGTTCTTTTCTTTGTATGTATGTAAAGCGATATCTTGATCAATTGTGGACCAGTTTTAATACTTATTATTAAGTGGCGAAGCTTGCGAAGTCACTTATTGATTTCACGATGTCTGTCCGTCTGTCCGTCTGTCCGTCCGTCTGTCCGTCTGTCCCACGATTATCTCGAAAACGGTTTCGAGTTTTCAAATTCTGTTTTCAGCAATCGATTACTGATCACCCAGGCATCTGAACCTCCTATTTTGAATTTTTTTTTCGTTAGAAACCGCTACAGAGCTGATTGCTTCGCCACTTTGCTATGCTGTTAGCTTGCTAGGTTTATTATTATTTTATTAATATTTCAGGGGTGGGGTCCCATATAAATTTGACTAAATAATTTCACCCCTAAAAAAAGAGTGGAAAAATAGTCGATGTTTTTAAAGTAGTTCTTTAAGCGACATTTTAGTTGTAAGTTGTAACCTTGAGCTTGTAATATTCCTTAGTCCATTTGAAAGTGTAAAAAAAAGCATTTAATAAAAATAAAAGCGAACTTCAAATAATTACATAAGAGAAGTGAGAAATTGTGTCTCTAACTCTTCTATACCTACACTGTGTTATCGCCGCTTCTGAAGCTCTTATCTAGAAATAATTTTATTATTTTTTCTTCAATGAAGTCGGCTTTTACTTTTTACTAGAAGTTTAACTTTGCGTGTCATTTAATGGTAAAAAAATCGTGTATGAATGTATTCATCTCCCCATGATCAACGACAGAAAGAAACGGCCCCGCTATTCCTTGCTACGGTGGTGACCATGGTAAAGAAGGGGTAGGGGGTGCTAAGAATCTTCCGTGGAGAGATTCGGTTGCCACGTTAAACGATTCGACCTGTCAATATTTAACGCACACAACCTGAGTTTTGGCGAGAATATGTTGGAGATGGAAGAAGACGTACACGTGTTGCATGTACAAGATATTGTAGGATTTTCAGTTATGTCCCGGCGTATAAATAACTTAACGGTATATCTTGAAGGTCAACAGGTTTACGCACAAACCTCGGCATATCTCGATGAGGAGATAGAGGAAATCTCTAGAGCCATGCATTCCTCCAAAACCCAATCTACTCGGTGTTAATGGGCCTGGTGCCTTCAACGCAAAACTAGGCACAAAAGAGAATGGTGAATTGAAGGTAAATTTGAAATGTGTAGTAAATCAACGGAACCCAAGGGGTTAACAGCTAGCCGACTTCATAGAGAAGGCTTTGTCGGCCCAGAAAGTGGACCTGATCAAGCCCCACCGGTTTGGCACGAAATGAGATTGACTTCATTAGGACGACAGGATCGCGATGATGAGACATCACTGAACTGAGTGATGTCTCAGTGATTATTCAGTGGTGTCTTAGTGATCACGAGGGTTACTTGTAGCAATCACCGAACGATGAGAGGTCACGTCTAATGAATCAACGCTCCGTCCCACTCATGCCAAACGAAGGCCAAGATGGAAGACTTCACAACCTGTTATTGTACTAGCGCTCTATGTCATTTAGACCTGAACAAAGCAGTGCACACACTGCTGCATGGTGGAAGAAATAGGTAAAAGAGTTGTCCATATGGCTTCATCGCCATCAGGTGGGATATTAGTTAAGCACTGACTTATAATTAGTTACAAAAGTAGTTTACTTAAAGAACAGTTACCTCTATGGCAAAGCGTACGCATGCTTGTGAACCTATATTTCCTATGCAGTTGTTAGCTTCAAAAAAACGTGGACGTATTATTAAAAAATCACTAGAATATTCAATTAAGGCTTAAATAGATAATGTGATAGGTACAGCAAATGATGAATTCGTTAAGACTTTTTTAGACACGCTACAAACCAACTCTCAGTTTATATTATGGTAAATAACATTCATTTACCATAATATAAACTGGACTCGATTAAAACTCAAAATGCAGATGTGTTGTCACCCCTTTTTTTTTTGCGGATGGAAAATCATCAAATGACGCCTTTTGCTCTGGGTGGAGCGGAAGGGAGTGTCATACTTTTACTGACTAAAAACCATCCGTGTTCCTTCAGTGCCCTTACGTTCCGGAGCCGCGGTATCTCTTTCGAACAGCCCGCAGCCCCGGCAGGCGTCGGCCCTTGCGGGCCCCTTCACGCTGCTGACAGCTCTTTGAGGCGCGCGTGGAACAAAACGCGCCGTCGACACGGCCTGTCGTCGTTAGACGGACGGACGGCGAGCTACCCATTACTCGCCGTCCACAGGCCCGCGCCTATGGTGGCCGGGGGCCACGACGTAGCCCCCGACGCCCGGGGCGTCTCCCGCGGCGGCCGGGAAGGAAAGCTGCTGCTCTCTCCTTCTCCCGCTCCGCCACCTCTTTCGCTAGCATCACTGCTTCGCAGAAGGTGGTGACGGCATCCCATTCCGTCTCGCTCCGGACCATGGCTTCGACCAGGGCCGGACGCGAGAGGTCGCCGCCGCCTATCGCCGCTACGAGGACACGGCGGTGCTCCGCCCAAGCAGGGCACACCTCCACGGTGTGCTCCACCGTGTCCTCCGGTCGATCTTCGCAGTGGGAGCACCCGGGCGTTTCCTCCCGTCCGATTCGGTGCAGGAACCTCCCGAACACACCGTGTCCGGTAAGGACCTGCGTCAGGCGGTAGGTGAGGACGCCGTGGCGTCTCTCAAGCCACTCCTCAAAGAGGGGTCTTATCGCCGCTATAGTGGCGTGCACAGCACGGAGTTGCGACAGTCGCTCTCTCCATGTCGCCATGAGATCATGCCGGAAGTCTATCCGCTGCACGACAACTTGCCGCGGCAGCGGGGTTTCCCCCCGGCATAGTGCCTCCGCGCGCCATTCGTGCAGGCGCTCGAGGTCTATCGCCTCCAGATCCCATGGCGGCAATCCGGCAAGGAGGCACGCCGCCTCGCGGGAGATCGTGCGGTAGCCGCGAACCATTTTCACGGCGACCACCCTTTGGGGCGCGTTCAGGTGGTGGACGGCAAGCCGCGCCAAACCACGCGCCCACACCGGGGCCCCGTAAAGGGCCATGGACAGCACAATCCCCGCGTAGAGCCTCCGACAAGAGGCGTTTGGCCCCCCCAGGTTTGGCAGGAGTCGCCTAAAGGCAGCCCCGGTCCGTTCCAGTTTGGGAGCCAAACGTCGGGAGTGCTCAACGAAGTTCCATCGGCCGTCGAGGACGAGTCCTATCCATCACTGAGTCCATCACTGAGGATCCCGGTGGTGGCCTGTTCCGAGGACCATGGAAGTGCATGACCTCGGATTTGTGCAGAGCCACCTCAAGACCCAGCTGCCGGATCCTCTCAACGACTATCGCAACCCCGCGTGTCATAGTTACCGCCGCCGCCTCGTACGACCCCCCCTGTGCCAGTACCAGCGTGTCGTCAGCGTAGTTTGCTACGCTGACGCCGGTAGGGAGGTCGGCGCGCAGCACCCAGTCGTAACCGATGTTCCACAAGGGCGGTCCCAGAACCGAGCCCTGTGGGACACCGCACGACATCTCTCGCCGGTTCCACTCACCGTTGCGACCGGGGTAGATGACGGCCATGTCCGTCAGATAGTCCCCGACTATATGACGGAGATAGGTCGGCACCCGGTGATACCGGAGTGCCTCCCTAATGCAGCTCCAGGGCATGGAGTTGAAGGCGTTGGCGATGTCGAGAGACACCGCCAAAACAACCCCCACCCCTGGCTACTGCATCCCCCGTCGTGAGGGCTCTCACGCGCATGATAGCGTCCACCGTAAAGCGCCTCTTGCGGAAACCAAATTGGTGTTCCGCAAGATCCGGCCCCGTCCCCGCAAGGTGCCGGGGAGGCGGTTTGCAATGACTCTTTCAAAGAGCTTGCCCACCTCGTCGAGCAGCACCACAGGCCGGTATGCGGACGGAGAGTCCGCAGGGCGCCCCGGCTTCCGAATGAGGACCAGCTTCCCCGTCTTCCAACGAAGCGGGAATTGGCCTCTCTCCAAGCATGCGCTTAGGAGCCCCTCCAGTCGGGGCCCGAGAGCCTCCGAGGCCAGGACCCAGGCTTTGCCAGGCAAGCCATCGGGTCCTGGGGCGGTATTCCTTGCCTTGAGCCTACGTACCGCCACTCTCAGGTCTACCCCGGTCCCTTCCGGGATGTCGTCGTCGTCGTCCTGGTGATCCGCTTCCGGCACCGCAGGTGGCGGAGCCATAGGCGGGGGCGGATGTTCCCCTCGCACAGGGAACAGAGCGCTCACCACGTCCTCCACAAGCTGAGGCCGGAGACTCTGCGTCAGCAGGGGGGCCCAGGTGCGGAGTTTATCCCGCACCATCTTGTAAGGGCGCCCCCACGGATCTCTGTCGAGAGTCTCCAGCATCTCCTCACGGGCCCGATCCCGGGCCCGATCCCGGGCCCGCATGACAGCCTCCCGGAGGGCGGTCTTCGCCGCTCTGTATCCCTCGTACAGCTCCGCCTCAATGGCTGCCGCATTCGGTGGACGAATTCGGAGCCTGCGATGCCTGGCGTACAGGTGCCGCGCGGCGACACACGCCTCGCGCAGAGACGTCAGCTCACGCGACCACCAATACACCTGACGCCGGGCGCTACCTGGCCGGACGCGGGGCATTGCCACGTCACATATCTCGGACATGGCCTCCTGGAACCACCCTGCCTCAACATTGACGTCGGCAGGCCTATCCGGTGATGACACCCAGGCCTGCACGATCGAGGCTTCCAGGAGGAGCTCCCGGTCCAGCTGCTTCAGCGCCCAACGCGGACCACTCGGGGCCTGTTGGACTGGCGCGCTCGAAGGCTGGGTGGAGACGTCAAAACGGATGTACCGGTGGTCGGAGTAGGTCTCCACCCCCTCCATGACTCGCCAGTCAATGGCACGCGGCGACAGAGCGGGGCTTGCGAACGAAATGTCCACCACCGACTCGCCCCGCATCCTGGAGGCCTGTCTCCAGAGCCCAGTCTTCCACTATCCTACCCCGCACATCTGTACGACGAGAACCCCAAGCCAAGTTCTTGGCATTGAAGTCCCCGAGGACAAGTACGGGGAGGGGATAGCTTCCGACGACGACTGCTCTCAGCTCTGCAAGAGAGTTGTGGAGCTCGGCGAGAGATCGGTTCGGGGAGAAGTACACCCCCACAACGACGAACTCCCCGAACCGTGCTGCTACGCACCCCTGACCCCTCCTGACACCTTCAAGGGTCAGGGTACCGGCGGCGGCCGAAGAAATGACGGCCACTGAGCCGTTAAGGTCCGCCACCCAGTCATCCCTAGGCCAGACAAAATACGGCTCAGCAATCACAGCGATGTTAATCGACCACTGCGCCATGCTCTGGAGCAACAGATCCTGAGCGCAGGCGCAGTGGTTGATATTCGCCTGGAGGAAGCTTAATGGGGCCGTTATAGGCATTCCATTTCAGCTTCCTCCACGGGGCGCCCCTCTGCGGGTGTCGTTGTCGCGGCGGCGGCGGCGGCGACAGTGACAGCGGCGGCGGCGAAAGTTGCGGCTGCGGCGGTGGCCATAGAGGCGGTGGCGGCGGAGGAGGGCTCTCCCCTACCCGCGGCCTTAGCCTTGGCGGGTAGCACGCAGGCCCTGCTTCCGGCCCAGTGATCGGCTGGCTTGCCGGTCGCCGCACATGCATCACAGTGTGGCGTGGCGCAGCAGGTCGCCTATATGTGCCCGGGCTGACAGCAGCGGAAGCAAAGGCCACTGCGGTCAACCTGCGAGACGCATTTCACTGATACGTGATGCCCCACGAGACAGCGGTAGCACCTCAGAGGTCTGGTTTCCAGCAGCTTAACCTGAGACCCAGCCCACCAGAAGCCTTCGGCCCTCCACTATGGTTTTGGCCGCCGTAACAGGGCAGCACACCGTGGCGGCATGCATACCCTGTTGGTCCGGGCGTATGGCGCCTGACCTGACCTGGTCAGCGACGGCAGCCACCAACTCCTCCTCCGATATCGAGTCGTCCAGACCCATGATGCACAGGTCTGCGCATCTGACGGGCCTGGACACTCGGGCCTCGTCCGCGTTCAGGGACGCTCTGAGCTTCGCAGCCAGAGCGTCCGCGGTCGCCCCACTGGATTCCCCGGGGATCTCCAGCATACGGGCCCCCGTCTGGGTGGCTTTGAGCCGGAGGCCCCCGGTGATCCCGAGCTCCCCGAGATCCACCGCCTCTTTCGCCTTCGCGAGCAGATCGCCGTAGGTAACGCCCTTCTTTTCCGTGTCCGGCTGTAGTGTAATCACTACAGCTGCGGTCTTCGGGGCGCGGAGCCTAGCCGCGATCTTGCGCGCCCTGAACTGGCGCTGCCGCTCCTGCTCCTTGGCCTTTTTGGCTGCCTTCTTCCCCTTCTTTTTGTCCCCGACCACCTGCCAACCGGCTTCAGCCGCGGGAGGTGTAGGGAGCTGGGAGGGCGGTGGCGGCGGCGGCAGCTGGCTTGCCGCTGGCGCTGGCCCATTCGCCGTAGGCACTGGAGCTGGCGCAGCCACAACCTGTGCTGCCGCCTTGCCCTTTTTCACCTTCGCCTTGCCTCTCTTTCCGGAAATGGTTCAGCCGGTATCGGTTTTGCCGGAGCCGGCTTTTCAGGGGGGGAGGGGCAACTGCAGCCCCGTCCGAGGGCTGGCTGGACGGCCCCGGCCTGGATGCGGCAGCCGTGGCCACCGCGTACGAGACCGTTGCCGGCCTCGCCGCCGTCTTGTTTGCCCCTAGGGGGAGGGCGCAGGACGATGCCCTCCAGCACGGAGAACCGGTGCTGGAAGGCAGCCAGCTTCTGCCGGACCAGGTTCAGAACCTGGTTCTCCACCGGCACGGGCTGGCTTGGGCGCTGCGTCTGGGGCGCCGCGCGAGAGGCAGGCTCATGTAGACTGGCCAGGTCTGCGCGGAGCTTCTCATTCTTCTTCTGGAGAGTCTCCATGGCGGACGTCAGGCGGGCCACGTCCGCCCGCAGCTTCGCCACCTCGTCCGCATTAGGCCCGCCCCCAACAAAGTTGGCCTCCGCAGCCGCCATGATGGAGGCGGAGGCCGCGGGAATGGCCTTTAACTTTGAGGAGGCCTTTTGTTTGTGGGCCACGACCTTGATCGCGGCCTCCACCTCCTTTACGAATCTGGCCTTACGCTCCACCTCGGAGCCGCCAGTCGCATCCGTCTCTTCGCCTGATACCCGAGCCGTATCGTCCGGGTGGCGCCCCTCCTCGGCAAGCTTTGCCGCTCGTTCGGCCCTCTGATTGGCAGAGAGCTCCCTCCCCTTGCCTCTCAGTCCGCCCCGCCTGTTGGTGGGGATTTTCCGGGCCGAAACCTCCTCTTCACCGGATGCCGACCCCTGGTCGCCATCCCGCCTGGACCGCATGCGGAAGAACTTGCTGGTCTCCGCGGTCCCAGGCCCCACGTGTCGGGAGCTCTCTGAGCCTCCCACGCTGCTCGATGCGGCGTCGGACTCTGTCCCCGCATCGTTCCTCCTCTCCTCTACGTTGCCGTTGCCGGCGGTTTTGTTTTTTTGTATTTGGTGTTCCATTTTTTGTACCCACGAGTATGGGGGAATTATAGGTCCACCTTGGCAGAGACCCCTTACCAAGGTAAGCAGATTTCGAGGATTTATTACTCGCCAGGCGGTCTGCAGGTACCCTGGCGAGGAGCGCACTAGCGACTGATTTGTTCATAGAACCCCGTCAGTCATCCATCCCCTCGCGGTGCGTCGCCGCTTGAGATTCGGGGTAACTTTTTATAGAGGTTTTCTCCCTCACGGTCCGGGCGGTTAAGCCAAGACCCTCGGTGCCTATCAAAGCCGCGAGACCTGATCCACGACATTTCGATACTGGGATTTCGAGACCGGCTGTGACAGCAAAGGATGAATCCTTCACTGTCTGCCCGGAGGCAGGGTAAGTGCACACCGTGCCCGCCCTCATTCCTCTGCTATGCCCTCTGCTGATCAGAGGGTCACGCAGTGGAACGCACCGTTGGTCCGGGACGGACCCCACCCATGTCAGAATAATTAGCCGCGGCGGTAACATTCCCCAAGGAGTAAGAATTTCTTCTCATTTCTCGAGGAAGATTACTGCCGCGCCCAGGGTGCACCGGCCCAGTAGCTGCTCTTCCCTCCAGACGTATTGAGAGGGACCCGCAACTACCAGGCACACGTGGAGGATTTCTGACTTCGCACCCCATGTGTTGTCACCCCTGAGGAATAAGATGAAATGCCTTGTCTTTACTCCAGTTTCTAGTTTTCTACACACACCATACGAAACACAGCGTCCTTCCTCGATCAAGCTGACCCACTGTAATATAGCTGCAGCAGGCTCTACCTCGTGAATGATATTTTAATTTAATTTAATATTTCATTTTTTTTATTTAATTAAACAGTATACATGCTGACTTACACTATGCCCAAAGCGCCAGCATGCTAATTTACAAATTATAGTTTTAAATAATAAGTAATAATACAAGATACATGTCAAAAAGGTCAAATAAAGAATACATGTCAAATAGATTATATGTCAAATAGATTACATGTCAAATAGATTAAGCAAAATGTCATTGTCGAATTAACATCACAGCCCGGCCGCTTCGGAGCCAATAATCCCACTCTGCTTAGTATTGTTGGGCAATCTATTCTATTATGGATGATTGCTACATAGTATGTTATCAACTGCATAGTCCGCCTAAGTTTAAGAGTGTCCAAACCCACCATACCAGTAACAAATAAGGACGGATATAGATAGGGGTAGTAACCATATTTCTGCTTATATAGCCATCGTGCGAATTTGCGCTGTATTCTCACTATCGTCAATATATATTTCTCTTCATAGGGATTCCATTCTATTTCACCGTATTCAAGCTTACTACGAACATATGCATTATAAAGTACCAAAGCTGCTACTAAAATAATCTGCAAAAGCGTCAGCTGCGGATTGCCGACACCACCGGACGTATAAACGTTCGTAGATAAGCTGCCTGTGATTCTTCCTATCCTTAACGTACTCCCAGAATTTGGCTGGCTCGTTAGTTATATTTTGTTCTGTCAGATGTAAGTGCTGCTTATATGCATTGTCAATCAAGTTTTTAACATGCCACCTATAGTATTTAAATAATTCCTCGTTGAACTCTTTACCTTCAGCCTTATACCGTTTCAAATGACAATATTTTTTACGTATATTACTTATAATATCAGCAGTAAACCATTTTGGATATACGTACTTATAATTCGGCATGTAACGGGATTTAGTAAGAACGTATTCACTGATATAATTATAAAGACGGTGATAGAACAACGCAACTGCGTCGTCAACATCTGCAATTACAAACATATCCGACCAATCTATACTTTTCAATGCCATGTAAAGGCCCAGAAAGTCTGCTTTACGCCAATTCGCTGAGCCGGCGGTGGAGAGGACGGCGACTGAAACCGGAGCGTCACCTCCAACGGGGGGTGGTGCTTATTTTGGTACTAAGAGATCGGAACCCTCGGGCACTAAGACCTGCTCCAGGTTAAGACTACTCAACACGAGATCCAAAATGCCATCACATTTGTTACACACAGTGTTATGTTGCTGAAGCCCGCTATAGTCACTAAAGGAATTAAAATTAGCCTTAACACTAATGTTACAAGGGTTCAAATTCAAATCTCCCATTATTAAAACATTCAGAGAGGAATATAGCATTTTCAATGCACGTCAAGACGTTGAGATATAGATTATCACTACATTTAGGAGGCAAATAAACGACACAACACAAAAACTTTCGAACACTTTCCACCAATAAAGGCGAAATGCAGTTCCATATCAGGCGTATAAGTTTTTTTTTTAATTTAAACGTTACCCCCACACTAGGCACACAAGTATCTACATTAGTTACTTATTGTTGCACTGTATAGCAGTTTTGTACAGCAATGAGCACTCCTCCTCACCCGACGTCGCCTGCACGGTCTTTACACACTACTATATACTCCGAAGTGAATAATTTACCGTCAGATACGGAACTTTTCAAAAAGGTTTGGTTAAAGCTATAACATCAAAATTGCATTGAGTCAAATTGTTCCTAAAAGTATCCGATGTTGTACGTAGACCTGTAACGTTTTGATAAAAAAAAATATAGGTTACGCACTTTTTTTTCTTGGCATACAGATGTCTTCCGCCTAGTTATTTGGTGACATAACACTGTCGGCAATTCTCGACGGGACTCCCAGCTTTAATGATGAGGAACGCCCCCTTGGTTTCAGTTCTTCCAATCTGCAATCATTGCTTACACTAATAGAGCGGAGATGAGCACGCACCTCCTCCACTGTGGTGATGCGTCTCCGGTCGAGCCTACAATTAGATACATCATGAGTTCACCACGTAGGACCAATGTTTTAATCACAATATTACAAAAAAAAACCGGCAAAGTGCGAGTCGGACACACGCAGGGTTCCGAACAAATCTGTAGGTATATAAGTTTAAAATTATTGAAAATATTTTTATTATGATGTAACTAAAAATTTATGCTTTTCGCAATTTTTCCTTTATCTGTGCTATAAAACGTTGCTTGGTATCAAATTTCAAGATTCTGAGTTCACGGGAAGTACCCTGTAGGTTTTGATTCCCTTGCGAATGTCGAAAATTTGCGACATACACGGCTGTATCTTTTGATTGCGTTGGCTTAGAAGTTTAATTAGTTAGTTTTAAGTAGTTTAGTTTTTTCACAGCTCTAAGGGACAGTAGACTTAAGTATTTGATATGAATTCCAGCTTGATAGCTCCACGCGATCCTGAGAAAAAGGGTCTTGACAGACAGACAGACAACAAGGTAATCCTATAAGAGTTCCGTTTTTCCTTTTGAGGTACGGAACCCTAAAAAGTATATACGACGAATTAAATCGAAAGAATCAATTAGTTAACGTATTTGACATCGCCAGAAATACTTAGATGTAAACTAAACGTCACTAGCAACTGCTCGTTATTTACAGGCTAAGTTCTTGAACTTAGTCTTGATAAAGGAGTTATCATGACATTTATGTGTGAGTGGGGTACGTTAAATGTTCCAAAGCACTTAACTCTCGCGTATTTAGCTAGTCAGTTTACTACATACAACTTTGAATGTCCTTAACACATGTCATAGTATGCAAAACTTAATTTAAAATATGAAATATAATAATTTCTTTTTTTTCAGATTTAGCAAAAGTTTAACAACAGATGTTCGGCTAATCTTTAGTTGAAAGACCATATTCCTTAGTCGCATACAAAGTTCAATATGTATTGCTTGAAGGGAATAACAGCCTCCACAAAAATGAACCAAACACAATTTTGCAAACAAAATGAGTTCTAAGTGTTGCTCTTAACTTAAAATATGAGGAAAAAAGTTAATCTTTTTATAGGATAAAGGTGACAAACGAGCACACAGTCCAGCTGATGGTAAGTGGTTGCTATCCCCGATTACGTATCAAAATGCAGATGCGTTTTCACCCTTAAGATGGAGTATGGTGGAGTTTAAGATGGAGTGCCTTGTTTCCAGTAAAAAGGGTCTCTGGTTCTCTACACTCACTATACGAAACACAGCAGCTTTAGGCTCCTATTTTAAGCTGGTATTCTGTGAGAGTGTGGTCCTTCCCCGGGCGAGCCGACCCATTCGTGCTACAACTATACTACTAATATAGTTGCAGCATGGCTCTACCACGTAAAATTTTAATTTGCTAATAATGCATATAAATATCAAAGTATACGGCTATCAAACGCTAGTAGCCTATAGACTTCTTCTCCGTCAGTCTTGGTAGAGACGTCTCGCGACTTTGACGCTGCTCTCCGTCGCTAGTCTGGATATTTAGCATCCGCCGAAGTAACGGACGTAGCTCAATGAATCACTAAGTTAAAACTAGGCCGACTATACAGCGAAGAACCGACCGAAAACAGATGAGGAAAGAAGATTCTTGAGTAGCCCGTATCGACAAGCGAAATGTAGCGCGGGTCTCACTAGATGGAGTGATGACCTGGTAAGAGATGCGGGAAGTTGATGGATGCAGGTGGCTCAGGACCGTGCTTTGTGCCCTTCCTTGGGAGGCTAATGTTCAGAAGGACACATTTGATGGGCTGTACAGAATGATGATGATGAATGCGAGATTACAGTTAGAGGCCTGCAAATAATTTATTCCGTGTGGGATTCGAACTCACGGTGCGAAGCACTATATCCAAACACTTAGTCAGCGTGCTACTGAGCCGTCAGTCGCTTACGACTTATTGTGAGGACAAATATAACTTGGACTAACCGTGTAGTTGCGGTGTAAGAATATCCACTACCCCATATCGTCCCGAGGGTGTGGTAAGAGGCAACAGAGGGAAAATGAAACAGGAGAAGGGCAGCATCTTCCTGATAACAACTCAAAATAATTAAAAAAACTGGGGTTGCCAAGCCGCTTGCCAAGCGTGGCTAAGTATGGCAAAATCCCACCCATAAGTCAATCATGAGGGAGGTCTATGTTCAGCAGTGGACTTTTAGTCCATTTTAGTCCACGAGTCATACTATTGAGTACCAATACGACTTAGGAACCTTCAAAAAAGAGCCTTCTCCTATTTAAATGGCCGACAACGCACTTTTAATACCTCTGGTGTTGAAGTTGTTCATGACGGCGGTAGTCACTTACTATCATGTGAGTCGCAGCTCGGTTGCCCCTATTTTATTTAAAAAAAAGAATGCGTGATGTTTCAATCGGAGATGTCGTGGAGGGATTGATTTTGTTGATAGAGAGAGCATGTGATTGTTGGAAGGGTGGTACTCTTTAAATTCATTTTTTTATGGTTAATTCCACTTGATCTCTAACCAATCCGTCATGCTACCGTGGTGGGTATGGCCAATTTTGTAAGTTACTGATGCCATTTGGTGCATTCTTGAACAGTTCTATGTACAGCAGTGGTAGGGCTGATTTTTTTTAAATATATTATAGTGACAAATAAGCTAATTACCCAATGAAATAAAAAGCAACTTTAAACAAAGAAGGCCACCAATGCGTTTTTTTCACGCCTAAGGACAATGGATGGAATGTCTCGCACCAGTAAATATACTGGTACGTAATAGAGATAGTCTAATTTTAAATTGCACGCGCCTCCCTTGTGTTTATGGTAAATTTTGTTACATTTACGGTAGGTATTAATTATTATAAAATCTAAGCCTACCATTTTTATTATTTTTAGTAGATTTTATATTTTAAAAGTGATAAAATGGACCCAAAACACATGGCAGGCACGTGCAGTTATAAATTAGACGATCTCTCAAATGCTTGGCGGCAATATTATGTAAGAAGAGGTACCAGCCCAGATGGTTTTTCAGGCAGAAAATGACCCATAACGCCTAGTAAATAAGAATAAAAAGATCTTGAAGAAAGAAAGGGTGAACGTACATCGTATCCACGTTTTTTAAGAAAAAACCAGTAAAATTACAAAATATTAATTTACCAATGAAATCCAGCTTCACGGCATACACTTGCACCAGAGAATGTACAATAACTACGTTTAATACAGAGATTCCTAAAGTGGGTTTAAGTGGGTAAAAGTCACCAGGGTTCTGCGAAATCATTCATTTTCACACTTTGGTACAAATATTATTTTGAATTGGCGCAAAATATGTAATGAGTAAAACATACTGTTATGTAGATACTTAGATATTAATTGCACTGTCTATGATTTGTAGTAATTTGATGTGGGGTTCCATAAAACAAAAGGGATTAGATGAGTGTTCCAATAACTTAAAAGTTTGGGGACTCCTGGTTTAATAACATCGTACATTACTCGTTTGTGTTATTCGAGGCAAAAGCTTTGTTTTACTTCTGCCTAAGGGTACAGTACTCGTAGGCAGCTTAGGGCAATAACAATATTGTCTTTACATTACCATTTTATTGGCGCACTGCTCCCCTGGTAGCAATGATCGTAACCTAATTTATAAAACAGAATATATTGATTTTGTTTTATAAATTAGTTTATAATATATAATGGATGACATTTCATAAATTAACAGGCATTTTAAAAACTATCAATATATTGTTTTTCTTTAAAAGATAATATAGTTACGCTAGTAACATTATTAATAATTCCGATAACCAATCCAAGTAAGTAAGCTTGTGTTAGGATAATTGACTTCTAAATGCATTTTAACATTTTGACACGAAAAACAAATATATTAAGGTGTCTAATCTGATATTATAGGATTAAAGCCACGACAGTTCCGAATACATTAGGTCACACAGTAATCAATAATGGAGAGCAGACAAGCTGCGTGCGCATCACGACAGCGTGACGTGTTCTTTACGACACCAACAATTAATTATGAGAGCGATACCAGAAATTATTTTATTATAAATTGAAATGTATTGAAAGACGTTAGTTCTACGATCCGTGTCCATCACCTATACAGCGCGTGCCAGCTGCGAGCCTGGACCGTATAACGAGCGGAACGGCAACGTCGCACTCCCAGTAGCTGCGATGAGCGATGACGTTGTTCGATCGTGTTCACTGTGTGTTGCCAATCTGAGAATTTTGTACCATAACGGGGAAATTTTTAGTAAATTATATTAAGTAAATGAATGATGTGAGAAGTCAATATTTATTAAAATAGAAAAATAGAAATATTTTAAAAGCAATATATTTTACACAGAAAAATTAAACAATTAAAGAAGCTTAAGATCACGTAATTCGGAATTATAGAAAACGGAAGTTTATTCAACATAAATTGATAGATTTTTATATCGCCTATAACCTCTTAAAAATTAACTAAATAGTCATTCTAAGTCCGAATTTCAGTTAAATTTAATAATATCTACGTACGTAAATTTATATAATATGCATTAATATATTAATGTTACAAATATAAAAATAATGTTTCTTTAAATTAAAGAATTGAATTGTGAGATAGCTCTCAAATATAATTTTTAACTTTATAAATAAAATTTATTTGTAAGAGACTTCATCAAAAAATAAAATCATCTATTAAAAAAAATACGCATATAATATAAATTATAAATACTCCCTTTTAAACAATGAAATATTCCATATACTTAACTACACGCTATAATTTTGTTAAGGAATATAATACTCCTATTAATTTTGCGATATACATAGATTGCATATTTCTAATTATAGAATTAGAAACAGAACTCGATAAAACCATTAGGGGTTTGGGGATTCTTTTGAGGGAAATTTGTTTTGGAGCTGGTAATCCTACATCTCTACTAGACTTCACACGGGGCACGCACGCGTCACGTAGCGGTGCTGCACGGGTGTTGTGCGTTACGATATAGTTATAACGAAATATTAAAATTAACAATGAACAGATTCTAAACTCACAATGACTATGCAAATTAAAGAAAAACTTATAGAGCTTGTGCGGCAATATGAATGTCTATATGATTACCGACATAAGGAATACAAAAATAATGTACACAAAACTTTACTATGGGATGGAATTGGAAGGACGTTGAATATAGAAGGTAAGCATGTTTTATAAGTTTAAATATGCTTTTATTTGTACTTACTATTTGTTCAAACACCAATTACTTAATAGTTACGCGAATAACCAAATAGAAACAAGCAACTACCTATAGCGCGTGCAACTTACCACAGTTGAATGAAAAGAACTAAAATAAAACTTCTTTGACGTTTGGCGATCTCTATCTATAAACTAATGAATGAAGTAATCAAATACAAAATTGAAATACTGAGTGAGAGGGTGGGGAGGAGCGGTTATTCAAAACGACAGTATTAAAAAGATTTACATTATAAAACCAAAACCAGCGATTTAATATTAATGGAATTATACAATTATTACGTATTATATTGCAGAAACATTATAATTTTAAAATTAAAAGTAAGTAATAAAGTTGCAGTTCATATACTCGTGCGTCCCACATCCGACGCAGGCCTTTTTAATTTTTGAGAGGGTCATAGAACAATGGGTCCGCCGCGCCAATGTGTATTGTTGGCAGACTTCACACATGTCCTCGAAATATTTTACGTGTAGGTGTCCTTACTCCTTACAATATTTTTTTCAGCGCAACGCACATGATGAATCAGCACTTAGAATTGAAAGAAAATAATTCGTTAGTACCAGTGGGGATTGAAAGCGGGCTGCTTAGATTCTGTGAGATTCATGGCGAGCGTTTAGCCCACAGAACACCTAATATAGCTAAATGTAAGGTGTTCTGTGGTTTAGCCCCTACTTACCACGGTCCATTATAATTTTACTGTGTATTAAACTCGAATTAATTTCAATTACAAGTATAAATAAAATTACCTTTATATTCTCAAGTAGAACGCATAGCTAAAAAATAAATTTAACACACATTCGCTTTTGAAAAAAGGAGCTTTAAATCATCTATAACTACGAAAAAAATAAATACTGCTCACAATATAATGTCCACTGCTGGGCACGCATTAGTGAGAGATTTTTACTATTTCTGAGAGTGAGAGAATGTTTAGGAATAAGAAAGATTTCGCCGCTTTGCTCCAATGCTTATTGACTGATTAAATATCTATGCAGGTTTTGTAAAGAGATAGTACTGGGATCGAATTCGGTTTGTTCGCCTACTATAAAATTTTATTGGGAGCGCTTATGACACCTGAATTAACTATTATTATAGTCTTCTTCTTTTCCTCCTTTATCAGCTTGAAAGTCCACGACTGACTTGAGCCTCCTCCAGTATAGCAAAGATTTATACGTGGTAGAGCCATGCTGCAGCTATATTAATTGTATAGTTGTAGCACGAATGGGTCGGCTCGACCGGGGAAGGACCACCCTCTCACAGAATACCAGCGTAAAATAGCAGCTTAACACTGCTGTGTTTCGTATGGTGAGTGTAGAGAACCGGAGACCCTTTTTACTGGAGAAGAGGCATTCCGTCTTAGTCCTCACGGGTGGCAACGCATCTGCATTATGATTCTTTATTGAGGATATATGTAGATGTCTATGGGTCACAGCAACCACTTACCATCAGGTGGACTGTGTGCTCGTTTATCATCCTATCCTATAAAAAAAACTAAAATTTTCCCAAATCTTCATAAATTAACAAAATAATATTCATAATTAAATATTAATTGTTTTGGTTTTCATATCACACTAAAAAATCAAAAATGCCTCGTACACGTCAATCATCACGCTTACGCTGATGCCCGTCGTCGGTATGTGTATAGTCTGTTCGCTAAATTATTGTCGGTACACCCGGAGGTGCACTTATTATTTTGTTTTTCTATTCTAAGAATAAACTAGAATACTATTTAGTCGTATGGTTATTGTAATAAAATAGAATATAATTCATAAACACAAATTAGGTAGCAAATAACCTTTCACTACGGCACTTATAGTTTTAAAATGCAAAATTCCCCTGCCGGTGTACGCCGCACCTTTGATGTCGCGGCGGCGTCTTTGACAAGATGCGGCACGTGCAAAGGCCGCGTGATACAAAGGTGACCGTATTTAAACGCACAGACTATATTTTGCGTCTAATTTAAATGAGATAATTATATCGTCATCTATAGGAAGTCATAAGAGTTTTCTAGCATTTCCTAGAATCAGGTTTTAGAACGAAACGAAACGAAACGAACGAAATAGAGTGATGGATTTTCTTTCGCCGTCACCCCATGGCTATGATATATTATCATTTACTCTAAAATAATAAAAATATTTATTTATGTATGTCATAGTATTAAAATAATTGTGATTTATGAATTATTATTTATTCTTGATTCTGGTGGGTGGGTGGTTGCGCTGAGACTCTTTATGAAACTATCCCCCATCTCTATACTCGTATAGGTTTACGTTTTGAACACGTGTGAATTGATGAGCACAGATATTCTGCTACGTGTCATCACCAGTCAGTAAAAGTAGATTAAAAAAAAGAAAAAATAAAGAAAGGTAGATTTTGCGCTATTTTACTAATTTCACGATGTTTTCATTCGCCGCCGAGAACGTAGTAAATCAAAAATAAATAAATAAAAAAAATCTTCACCACTCCAACTTACCTCAATTGGCAAATACTTGTGATTGGAGTGGTTTACGACATTGTTCGAATAGCAGATTTACTTCGTTCCTAGTCGTTAACTTAGCCTAGTCGTCCATTACGACATGCTGGGCAAGTAACACAGTTTTCACATTATTTTCTGTTATCTTTTTTGTCATAAAGATCATATTATAGTCATGGGATCTGTGCTATAAGATCCAGACCAACATGGGACAAGTATGTGGATATCTACATACTTATATATATATTACCACGATATTTTGAGATGTGCAGTTCGTAACATTAAATTATAATATAATAATATTTTCATTTCAGTTTCGAAAGCAAAAGATATATGGAGAACTTTACGAGATGGGTACGTTCGCTATAAAAAAGAAGCGAAAGGGCAATCGGGCTCAAGCAGAAAATATAGTCATTACATGTGGAGCGAACAAATGGCGTTTTTGGACGAATCGTTGGCATTAAGACCAACGAACACCATTGTAACATCACCACAAATTAAATCCGAACAATCGCAATCCCCAGCCTTTCTGGAAGTATCGGTATCACAGCAATCGTCGATTTCTCCTGAGGAAGAACCTTACTCAGTAGCATTTTGGCAGTCCTCTGCACAACCGGGACCTTCATGGACGGAACCACAGCAACAGCTGCACCGAATATCCGATTTCAATTCTTCCACACAATCGCCGCTGCTACTGCATACTCACCCACAGTCGTCACCGTCTTCGTCCATATCAACTTCCGTTCCAAATATAGATGGTCCTTCAATTGCAAAAAAAAGAAAAAACAGCAACAGTGACGAAAATAAATCTGGCGAAGTTCTAGAGTTTCTGAGAAATAGAAGAAAAGTTTACGATGCTGTAGACCACCTTTTTATGAGTTACGCGAAAACATTTAAAAAATTATCTCCAAGAAAACAAATCGAATTAAAAAAGTCGTTAGCAAATCTTTTTGCTGACGCTGAATTAAGTGAGTTGGATAGTGAATTTTCTCGAGAGGAACAATAGGTAGTTTGATACATTCACACACATTATTAGCGATTTTAAAAGCTATAAAGCTGATGTTCAGTACCGAAGAGCTTTCACAGGAAGAGATGGTGATTGTGGAAGATCTGTCACAGCAGATTAATAAAGTTGGAAAAACATTATCTAATCGATCCTCAAACTTTAATTTCATCATTCACATCATTATGTCAATAGATTGAAATTTGATTTATATTAATCTAGTCAGGTGGCATAATATGGTTTTCTGTTGATATAAACACAGTTGTCTGACACAGTTAATAAATTTAATGAGGGCTACTAATTTTTTGCTCACCAGATGTCGCTAGTTGACACTGAGGTAAAGTTTTTTGTTATACAATGTAATTTAATTGAGAAGTTAGTTTTTAATAAAAGTTTGTCAGTTTCTAGACTATTATATTAATACAGAATACAATGCCTCAGTGGTTTACTCTCTAACTTTTTGCACATATTTAACTTTTTTTTAAATTTTCTAGTTTTATGAATATCTATGGTTTGGTTTATTTATTTTTAATCTTATTAATACAAAATATAGCTAATAGTACAGAAAGAAACATTAACCTTTACATTTTCCGAACAAATTAACTTCCTCGATCTGAAATCTGTCAAATATTATACCTCACTATTAAGTGGCGCCGCCCTGGTTGCAGAAAAAGTCTTGGATGCCCTCATTGATATACTCAATAAGTTTCTATTCGTTCCTTCGATGATCTCTTTTGATATTTTTATTATTTGCGCGTCCGCGGCTGTGAGGAAAAGCGCAGGTTTCGAGAACACGTCTTCAATCCGCAAATATGAACTGGCGATGATTCTTCCTTTTTCTCTTCAGAAAAAGGGCTTTCCCTCTTCAAAATCTGACGGCTCCGTGGCGCAGTAGCGTAGCAATTAGTTGCAGGTTGCAGCGCTAAGGGCCGCAGGTTCGAATCCCGCACGAAACAAGTATTTGTATGGCCTACGAATAATTGTTCCGGATCTGGATGTTAGTCCTTGTGAAATTTATGTATGTAAACGGCCCCCACGATACAGGAGAAGATCCTAGTGCGGAGGTAACGTTTTTAAAAAGAGAAAAATGAGCAAAGAACTGTGCCCGGCAATGGGATGTATGATGGCTGTTTTTTTTTTACTTTTTAGCTGTTGTGTTGTTTACTGTTTTGCTGTGTTGTAAGTTGTTTAGGGAAAAATAAATAACATTGCTTATTTCGAACAACTGAGATCCATAAAAATGTAATAATTTTTAGACTATGTTAGTGATATCAAAGGTAACAAGAAGTGGAGGGAGTTGAATTCCATTACGTAGAAGGTTATCAAGGAAGTGATTTATATGGGAGGGGTTTCTATGACCGATGAGCCACCCGCCAACGTCCTCAGGGTGCTCTTACGATCTATCTTATACGCTATTTTGTATAATTCATATGTAAAATTAATCTTCTAAATGTAAACTTTGTTTCAAAACAATTATTAGAATTAAGAGAGTTTTAAATGGAACCATTTATGGAATAGAAACATAATTGTATATACATATGGATAGTTTAACTACCTTATAAATTCCAGAGAATAATTAATGACGCAGTATGCAGATAAAACTGTAATTAAAAAGTAATTAATATTCGCCAACGTATCGTAAATACATAATAATATGTTCACGCCAGAAACGGGTATTGTTCTACGTATAATACGCTATAGGAGAGGGGGCAAGCGAGCATGCGGCTCAACTGATGGTAAGTGACCACCGCCGCCCATGAACAACTGCAACACCAGGGGAATTGCAGGTGCGTTGCTGGCCTTTTAGAAAGCAGTAAGCTCTTTTCTTGAAGGTCCCTAAGTCGTATCGATCCGGAAAAATCGCCGGTGGTAAACGGTGGTTCCACAGAGGGGTCGTACGAGGTAGAAAACTCCTAGTGAAGCGTTATTTTTTACGTTGTAGTTATTTTACGTCTGTCTCAAACGGGATGGTTATTCCACCAATAATCGGAAGCAGCGATGTCTTCGAATAATTTTAAACTCACAAAACATTTAGCTTTGCTATAAAGCATAAAACCTAATTAAAATGGTCTCAATGTTCTACCTATTCTCTATTACATTTCTGAATAAATTTTTATGTAAGAATGATCGCGCAAAATATATCGCACTGCAACGATATTAAACAAACAAATGCATTAGAAAGCGAAGAAAACGCGCTAATAATCGTGCGTAACTATAAGTCACGTTAGACACGAGCCGTGTTCGCTATTGCTCGTGATTAATGCAATTTTGTTGAATTTTATGTCTAAGGTTTATGTCGACGCAATAAACATGTACAAAGCAGCAAGAGCAAGAGATGGAGCTTTCAAAAAAAATTGCAAGTACTAAAAAGTGCACGCACGCAATGTGTTAACTCGTAAAACTGCCGGTTTTACATGTTACTATTTATTATAAAAGAGAGTAGGAATACTAAAGTGGTTTCGAAAGGGATCGAGTCTGCATGATTCTGAAGAAAGTTAAAAAATTAAGTTATTTCAAGATATCAGGTTACATATTTGGCATTGACATTGGCACATAAAACATAAATAGCTTTAATAAGAATAAGGATGTTCATACCTTAAACACTAGGAACAAACATAAGCTTGTAATGTCAGTTACTAGACTCAACAGAATCAGTAATTCATTTATGGGGCAATGTATACGCTTTTACAACAAAATCCCAGAATATGTTCAAAGTTTGTCAATAAACAAGTTTAAAAGTTTTATTAAAGAAAAACTGTAGGTACATAAAGCGTTATTAAGCGTAAAGGAATACATGAATGAAAATAACCCCTGGAAATAAGGTGATCGCCACCATGCTGGTTCTATGAAAAATCATTTAAAATTGTATAAACAAAATTAACAATAATTTTGTGAGTGAAGTGAAATTATGTTTAAAAAAAGTCCCGCTGGGTTTCTTGCTGGTTCTTCCAAGGACAGAGGTATTTTCCGAACCAGTGATAAATAAAAAATGACTTTCAATAAGTATTATGTAACAATCAATATTGAATAAAAAATCATTCTATTCTATTATAGAAAAATAATACTTTTTACATACGGGTAGGATTTCTTTTCTACCTAAAAGTCAGTCCGGGTAGTTACTACCCTCTTACTCTTTCTACCGCCAAATATCAATGCTTAAACCATCTTGGTCTCCAGAGGAGATAACGCATATTATGTAGCCTTTGTATAGAGTTGGCTGCAAGGGTCCATGTTTTCTTTTATATGAGAGGGGGCAAACGAGCATACGGTTCACCTGATGGTAAG
Organism: Parnassius glacialis; assembly: GCA_033319125.1. Classification (NCBI taxonomy): domain Eukaryota; kingdom Metazoa; phylum Arthropoda; class Insecta; order Lepidoptera; family Papilionidae; genus Parnassius; species Parnassius glacialis. The sequence continues at coordinate 11,549,773 of JAVANC010000006.1, forward strand.
TGATTAGCACCGCCCATGAACAACTGCAACACCAGCGGAGTTGCAGATGCGTTAACGGCCTTTTAAAAAAAAGTAGGCTCTTGTCTTGAAGGTCCCTAAGTCGAAAAGGTCCGGGAAATAATTGATGGTGGTATTCGATTCTACAAGGAAGGTGGACGAGGAAGAACACTTACTATTAGAATGGGACAGGACTATAAATTCGCATATCACTTCAGTTTTATAAAGAATTACTTACTAATTCCTCTTGTTACTAGTGATGGTAGATATATGGATATAGATATAGATGGTATAATCATACGCGTTTATTTAAGTATATTTATGAAATAAATTTTATCTTTTATTAAATTGATGACAATATCAAGTGATTTTATCTTATCCATTTAGAAACGATTTATAACGTCTCTTATTTAAAAGTTAAAAAGTCAAAGTTACAGCCTACTATATACTTCCGCCGGAAGTGTCCGCCGCACTGTACCAATTATCTCTTATATTGGCAGATGCTAAACTTGATTTTTTTTTTTGATATTCAATAGACAATGAACATAATTCTAATAACAAAAATATAATATATTTTTAACACTGACGTTACATACCCTATTAAATTAGAAATAGTTCAGCGAATTCTATTGTTTAATAGTCAACGTTCTGACGACAAAGACAAATTAGATTGTGAGCGGAGCTTTAGATCTTCAAACATCTTTGAAGTCAATTGACTGTATATTTCTCAACCGACAAGATCTCGTCGAGATGTTTTAAATTAGTTTTAAGGAATACAATTTTCTGATTATTGAAATTGTTTTATCTACTAGACTCGTTTGTAATATTGTTTGTATACTATCAGTTATTACTTGTTTAATAAATGACACAATCCAGGCTGATACAATCAGGTAATGCTGGCATAATTGCAGTATAGCAAGAGAAACTAACATAGCCCAAAATATTGGTAGGCTAAAGTGGCAGATTTTTTTTATAGAATAACAACGAACAAACGAGCACACAGTCCACCTGATGGTAAGTGGTTGCTGTGACCCATACACATATATCCTTGATAAAGAATCAAAATGCAGATGCGTTGTCACCCGTGAGGACTAAGATGGAATGCCTCGTTTCCAGTAAAAAGGGTCTCCGGTTCTCTACATTCACCATATGAAACACAGCAGCGTTAAGTTGCTATTTTACGCTGGTATTCTGTGAGAGCGTGGTCCTTCCCCGGTCGAGCCGACCCATTCGTGCAACAACCATAATACAGTTTAGTTATAGTGTAGTTGTAGTATATAGGTAGAGTCATCTCTACCACTTATATATTTACCGAATAACCTATTCCACATAGTAATGAAAAGACTGTCAACAATTTTGTACGACCGTGGGCTATGTTGGGCAGCAAAACTATTTAAAAACAGGAAGCATAAAGGCGGATTAATTTTGCTTAATACTGTACTTTTATGAAAATTAAAAGTACTTGTCCCCAAAAGTAACACCTCTACGTGGAACTTGTTTTCATCGACATAGACGTAGATATTATATCTCATAACAACTGTTTGTCTGTCATGTTTGTACTGAGTAGTGGCGGCGTAAAGGAGGATTCCCACTCTCCCATTTCATCTCGTGGGTGTCGTAAGAGGCGACAGATGATCGAAACCAGGCTAAAGAAATATTGTATTAATTACTCAATAGCCTAATGTTTGAGGGAACGAAGTGGGAAGCTCCAAAGTTTGATTCAAATCCGCCACCCAACTGCAGTCGAAAACCATTCCTAGCGCAAATAAGGGATTATTATAATATACAGTGCTATATGATAGGATTTTTCTCGATACAATTGTATTCTGACAAATGGGCACAGCCTAGGAGAAAGTGGATGCTGTAGTCCATAAAAACTGCATCTGTCCTTGATTAATAAATAAAATACTTTGAAGCGTTGTCACTCCTTACCTTCTTAACAATAAAAAGGGTCTCCGGTTTTCATCACTCACGATATGACGATATGAAACATGAGACCACTTTACTGTTACTTTACGCTGGTATTCTGTTAAAGCGTGATCCCCGGTAGAGCCACCACGTATATATCATCATCGTCATCATTACAGCCCTTCACAAGTCAACTGCTGAACATAGGCCTCCCCCCAAGGAATGCCACAAAGAACGCTCCTGAGACACCTGCATCCATAGTCTTCCTGCATGTCTTACCAGGTAGTCACTCTATCTGGAAGGGGTCCCCCTACACTTCGCCTACCGGTACGAGCCTGCAACTCGAGAAACTTTTTTACCATCGGTTGTCGGTTCTTCTACCTCTTTTTTTATAGGATAAGGGTGACAAACGAGCACACAGTCCACCTGATGGTAAGTGGTTGCTGCGGCCCATGGACATCTACATCTATCCTCGTTTGCGAATCAAAATGCAGATGCGTTGTCACCCGTGAGGACTAAGATGGAATGCCTCATTTCCAGTAAAAAGGGCCTCCGGCCACCTGCACTCACCAAGCGAAACGCAGTGGTAAACCTCTACTTCACGCTGGTATTCTGTGACCTCGTGGTACCACCCCGGTTCGAGACGGCCCATCGGTGCGACAGAAAAAGCTGCCGCGTGGCTCTACCATTGTTAAAAACCTATATTGCCGGCCCATTGCCACTTCAGCTTACTAATCCGTTGGGATATGTCAGTCACTCTGGTTCTACTGCAGATATCCTCATTTCTAAGTTTATCACGCAAGGAAACCCCGAGCATAAAATTATTTAATTAAGTAAATGTCACATAAATAAATCTTTCAAATTAAGTGTATGTACTCAAATGCGGTGAATGTGAGAACAGAATGTAGCCTGTTAACGGTTACAAAGTGAGAATCTATTAATTAATTACACACTAGCGGTCCGCCCTGGCTTTGCCCGAGATGAACAATAATTGTCTATTTTAAATGTTAGGTAGATATTACTAACTTTGAAACTTCACATATTTTTGTTCCGATTTCCTTAGGTTTTAAAATAAATTCCTACATATTCTATATATTCTCTGCATGAAAATGATTATTGTGATTGGGTTTGTTAAAACTTTTCCGAAGGAACATTTCTGTCATATTTTATTTTCGTGCAACTTTAACTACTGACGCATGGTTCGCCGTGAAAACTCTCAACAGGCTCGACATATTCCGACTGAGTTGACGTATTTCGTCATGGTTTTTATCCATCTGGAATGATGAACCTTCCAAATGGTGAAAGAATTTTTCAAATGGGTGGAGTGGGTCCAGAGATTAACCTCCGCATGTAACAAACTCACAAAATTCGCACTCTCTCTTTATAATATTAGTATAGATTATATCTGTCATTCATAAGTATGTAAGGTTGGCAACTCGAAAGATTTTTTATTTATTTTATTAGAATCCCAATTTATAATTTAAATTTTATGAACAATCAAAATAAATATACATGTAAATAATATAATAGTTTGTCGTGGATATTTATGAATTTGTCTTTAATTTAGTGCTAGATGTAAAACCAATTCTTGGTACTGACAGAAACTACCCTTAAACGAACCTGCATGTTCAAAAGCTGGTTAATGTTTACAGGTGTCCATGAGTTATAATAGTTACTTACCATCAATGGAGTTATAAGTTAGCTTGTCACTTCAATTTTATATAAAAAACGCTATCGTATCGCTATATCTCAAAAATAAAAGCCTTAACCCAACATTCGACTTTTATTGGTTATCACTTATAAAATCACCTCAAAATTTGTCGGGCTGTCTATTCCAGGGGAATTTCTGTGGACTTTAAAATGTAGAGATATGTTGAAATTTTGACTTTCTAATGGCCAACTTATGACAACAATTTTTAATTAGATAGAAATAAAATAACCCACAAGTAACCACCCTGTTTAATCGTGAATAAATAACATCTAATAATGGCAGTTATTTTGATATGAGGCAACGCCACATGAAGACATGTCCGATCGGCATTTTGAACCACGCAATAAGCAACATTATAAAGCAATTATGGTATCTAAAATTGTTAGATTGATAGATTATATATGTGCTAACGGTGAGTTACATACGAAAGATTGCAATAAAACTGCAATCAAGAATGAACCAATGTTTTCGACACCATTACTTTATATAAACTGCCTCGTTGTTATAGTGATCGTAACGCGTCTGCTGATCATGTAGTCCCGGGTCCTAATCCCGGTTTGGGTCGAAATCAATTATTATGGTTTTCTGAAGCAATTATAGTGGCAGCCCGGAGTCAGGGAGCTGGCGCTGTTTCACCCTCGTTTCTCAGGAAGCATATCAGATTGCCGTCTTATGAGCATGAGCCAATAGACTGCTTCTGTGTTTGAGCACAAACTCACTCGTGCACTACAATTCTGTACTGCGGAGATGGCTAGTTTTCGTTGAGGCCGACTGCCGTGACCGAAATTCAGTCTGAGGGACATTATTTATAAACCTTATTATTTCATTAGCATTACTAAAATTTTGCTCTTTTCAATTTACTGCGAAACTTAAAGTCATAAAATCACAGAATAAGACCATACAGAAACACTAGTGTTTCATATACAGTGGAACGCCGATTATCCGAATTAATTGGGTCCGAGGTCGGTTCAGATAATCGAAAATTCGGATAATCGGACATAGACTGGTATGTAATATAGAAAAACAAACTGTCACACAAAGAATAAACTTTATTAAGTTTATAAATGATTTTACACTCTATAAAGTTTTATAAAGTGTAAAACCAGCTACACCCATTTTTTCACTGAAAATTCTCGCCTTTTCACATAAAATCGATACGTAAAATCGGTTGTCCAACAGATCGTTGCTGCAGAAACCACGTAAAAACAGCATTCTCAAGCTGTTCATCCTTTGCCTTTTTCATTACTTTTCGCGACGAACATCCATCACCAGTTTCCAACGCAGTCACAAAACTTAAAATTTTTTCACTGTTATTTTTAATATCAGTTAACTAAGTACTGTAAGTAAGTGACATTATGTACTTACTTACATTACTTGGTTTTAATTTTTTTATATTACGCTTAGGGCCGTTTCGGATAATTGGCGATTCGGTTAATCGGCGTTCGGATAATCGGCTTTCTTCTGTACTGTCGTGTAAGAAAATAATTTTTGTTTCATTGCGATGACCCTGTGATTTTATTCGTAAGGTTATTTATAATTGATTCCGTAATTAGTTTAACATAAAGATTCAGCGACGAAAATGTATCTATTGCTCGATCTGACTCTTCATTAAAGGTGAAGGGTCGGCTGTAGTAATAAATCTCACACGATTTGAAACTAAATATTTTATAAATTATTGATAAAATTACTGTTACAGCCATCAATCACTAATAAAAAACTAGATACACAATCCCATGCAAAAGTTCTCTAAAAACTGTTGCCAATAGTTTTGACGTAATTCTAGTTGAAATATAAATACAATTGTGTAAATTCAACCTTAAATGTATTGCCTAAAGTTGTATTCACAAAGCTACGTACAAATTAAAAGGGCCCCCAAATGTTCGAGTGGGCGCTCATTCGGTAAGGACATTTTTGTCAATGATTGAGCATCTAGATTTTTATTAGTGATCGATGGTTACAGCCTATAAAAATTCCACATCTGAATCAAAATCATTTTTTTACCATCGCTCTATATTAATACAAAACTATGAGTGCTATAGGATTAAGTGATAAGATCTTTTTACATAAAATTAATCAATTTTCAATTTTTCTTTTCGAAATATATGCAATAAACTGATCTGATCCTATTGTTGTCAACTACTTTCAAAAAGTTCTAAAACATGTCCCGATTCATTGAATCATTGAGACATACAGAGAGATCTATCAACTGACATCCCTTTAATTAAATGACCTTCCGTGCTTCGTTTCCAGTGAAAAGGATCTCCGGTTCTCTACCCCCACTATACGAAACGATAAGCTATTATTTTACCCTGGTATTCTGTTCGAGCGTGGTCCTACCCAGGTCATTTTATTTCAAATTCATGTTACAACCATAATATAGCTGCAGTTTGGCTCTCCCACGTCATCATCATCATTACAGCCTTTCGTAAGTCCACTGCTGAACATAGGCCTCCCCCAAGGAATGCCACAAAGCACGGTCCTGAGCCACCTGCATCCATCGACTTCCTGCATGTCTTACCAGATCGTCACTCCACCGTCCTCGTTACCGTCGTGGGGTGTCGCCCTACACTTCGCCTATCGGTACGAGGCTGCCACTCAAGAATCTTTCTTCCCCATCGGTTGTCGGTTCTTCGAGCTATATGGCCGGCCTACTGCCACTTCAGCTTACTAATCCGTTGGGCTATGTCGGTTACTCTGGTTCTACTGCGGATATCCTCATTCCTAAGTTTATCACGTAGAGAAACTCCGAGCATAGCCCTAGCATAGCATTCTAGAATCTACAAGATACACTTACTGAATCATACTTTCACCAAACATTGCCCCAGTAAACAAAATAATTATTATATACCTGCAGGATTTTTCGTTTAAGTTCTACGTTATACTTGTAGACATAAAACTTCTTCCCCATAACGCCCCTTGTTCATAATAGTTAAAGTAGTTTTTTTCTTCTAAAGGTTGGCAACTATCTGACCCTAAACGACACATTTATTTGTAAGTCTGTTTATTTCTGTACAACGAGCGATAATTAACACATTTCATTAACATAAACTGCAGTGCGCTTTTTGTTCAAAACTATACGAGATCATTAAAAAGTGATCTCGAATAACAGAAATAGCTCATGTAACGTCATTAATTACGTTGCATTGAAACGGGTTCCGCAACATCACATTGCCGTTGATGGGCCTAATTTTGACGTCCGTACGCGGCAGCTATAATTACTCACCGGTTTTAAGATATTTATGTAACTGTTTATCGTACTAGTGATGTCAAAAGTATTACAAATTTATTATATCATCAACATTATTAAAGTAGTAACTTTTCAAACACAGTAATCCGCCTGCGATTAGTGATAATTAAGAACAATGCTCAAATATAACGGGTGAGGTCTATACCCTTTTATGGACTGTTAATGAAAAAAAGGGGAAAAATTGGATGCTATCAAATGCGCAAGATAGAATAATACGCAGTCAGAGACACTCACTCGTGTGAAAATACGCGTATTAGAAGTTATTGTGCTTTTACTATATGATCGGACCTAGCTTCAGAAGCTAGGGATACGTATACAGTCACAAGCAACACAAGCGGACCCAACAACCAACTATTTGTGTTCTTGCACCAATTTAAGTTGAATTGGACCATAGGATCCTTATTTTTATAAAAAAAATGTATAGTATAAGGGTGACAAACGAGCACACAGTCCACCTAATGGTAAGTGGTTGCTGTGGCCTATAGACATCTTCATCTATCCACGTTTGCGAATCAAAATGCAGATACGTTGTCACCCGTGAGGACTCAGATGGAATGCCTCGTTTCCAGTAAAAACGGTCTTCTGTTCTCTACACCACCATACGAAACACAACAGCTTTAATTTGCTATTTTACGCTGGTATTCTGTGAGAGCGTGGCCCTTCCCCGGTCGAGCTGACCCATTCGTGCTACAACTATACTATTAATATAGCTGCAGCATGGTTTTACCATGTATAAAAATATGTTGGTAGGACTACGTTATTGTTTTGGCCGCCTGGGTAGGTAGGAACGGCCTCTTACCTATTTCTGGTGCCAGGCCGTAGTGCGTTTGCGTGCTATACTATGTTCTGGACTGCAGGGTATAGACACCTAGAATAATTTCAGATATCCCATATTAGTCTTCAGCAGTGACAACGTATTTTGTTAGCTTCTTTATTTGATGTTGGTTACAGGGACCATCATCAAATAAAGAACCCCTTCACATCTGTAGACACTTTTCATCAAGTATACTGTAATTTTGTTTGACCCTATTGATGAATTAAGGCATTACATCAATTACAATGCGTTAGAATTAACAAATGGTAAAATTAAAAATTTTGTACAACCGACTTCAACGTAAATTATTAAGGGTAACTCAAAAACTACTAATCGGACCTTCGGATCAAATTTATATGGTACTACATGAGAAGCACTAGCTTTCAAATAAACAAGGAATCATACTAATAATAATAATCAACACATAAAAAAGAAAAAAATAGTCGGTTAAAAAACTAATTAATAAATACAGATATAGACCGTGTAATGGCGGTGTTAGAATCTCCGAAACCATATTATCCCGAGGGTATCGTAAGAGTCGACAGAGTAGAATAAACCAGGAGATGGGCAGTAGCAAAAGATGCCTTTTTCAACTCGCCTGCCAAGCGTGGCGACTATTACAAAATATGGAACCACATGTGAAGCACCAGCTTTCAAATAATCATCGAAATCGGTTCACCCAGTAAAAAGTTATGAGGTAACACACATAAATAAACATTTTTTTTATAGGATAAGGGTGACAAACGAGCACACAGTCCACCTGATGGTAAGTGGTTGCTGCGGCCCATAGACATCTACATCTATCCTCTATTACAAATCAAAATGTAGATGCGTTGTCACCCGTGAGGACTAAGATGGAATGCCTCATTCCCAGTAAAAAGGGCCTCCGGCCACCTGCACTCACCAAGCGAAACGCAGAGGTAAACCTCTACTTCACGCTGGTTTTCTGTGAGGTCGTGGTACCACCCCGGTTCGAGCCGGCCCATCCGTGCGACAGCAAAAGTCGCGTGGCTCTACCACTGTTAGAAATACAGTCGAATTGAGTAACGTCACCTTTGTAGAAGTCGGTAGAAAAGAAGATTTTAATTAATTGATGGACCGATTGTAAGTCTAATTTTTGGCGGCAAAAATAGGTAAAAGGGTAATACCTACCCTGACGAACACCTAGGCATAAAAAGAGTTATAATAAAAAAAAACAAGCGTTTAATTAACAAGCATTGTTTAATTTCATTAAACACGAGAGGTGTTATTTGAATATCAAATAAAACCTTTCCAACAACAGATAAAAACGATATGACTCTTCAAAATGTGTATAAAATGCTTGTGGTCAATCTTTATACGTCACCGCCCAGATCCAGCTCATATCAGATTCCAATTAGGACAATTTCAATGTCATGAAAATTTGCAGCAATGAGGGAATCCACAACTTTTTCTGCCACCAGGGCGGCACCACTTAAAAGTGAGGTTTTTTTATAGGATAAGGGTGAAAAACGAGCACACAGTCCACCTGATGGTAAGTGGTTGCTGCGGCCCATAGACATCTACATCTATCCTCTGTTACAGATCAAAATGCAGATGCGTTTTCCCCGTGAGGACTAGGATGGAATGCCTCATTTCCAGTAAAAAGGGCCTCCGGCCACCTGCACTCAACAAAGGAAACGCAGAGGTAAACCACTACTTCACGCTGGTATTCTGTGAGGTCGTGGTACCACCCCGGTTCGAGACGGCCCATCCATGCGACAGCAAAAGCTGCCGCCTGGCTCTACCACTGTTAGGTATAATTTTTGACAGATTTCATAGCGGGGAAGTTAATTTTTTCAGAAAATGTAAAGGTTATTGTTTGTTTCTGTACCATTAGTTATATTAATAAAATTAAAAATAAATAAATCAAACCACAGATATTCATAAAAGTAGAAAAATTTAAAAAGTTAGAAATGTGCAAAAAATTAAAGAGCAAACCAACGAGGCATTGTTTTGTGTGTTTATATAATACTTTAGAAACTGATAAACTTTTATTAAAAACTAACTTCTCAATTAAATGGCATTGTGTAACAAAAAACATTACCTGGGTTTCAACTAGCAACATCTGGTGAACAGAATATTATTAGCCCTCATTACAAGTATCACATTCGATAAATTAGCGAGAGCAAAAGAAGATGCCACGCGTGGGTCTGAGTATTTCAAGGTGTTAATACTGCCTTCTATTTACCCAATAATGACATTTACCTGGTATTCCTCTTATCTAATCTGAAGTATCTACTACGCCAAACAGTTAATTGGGCACGTCACTAATTAACGTAAAACGTTAAGTATTTATTCGGTTACGTAACCGGTTATCCCGTACCGTTATTGTGACGAAATCGTTTAAAATAATGCAACGATAACATCTAACAACCGGTCTGCATTCAGAGCATGCACCGTCTGCTCGAAATATTCTAATTAAGATACAAAGAGTAATGATCAGAGTTAAGTATGACATGTTTTTTATTACTGCTTCCTTTTCATCTTGCTTTAAAAGTAGAGCATTGTTTAATTCTCCCTCTTTATATGTTAATTTATCCTTTATTTTCGTTTTCATAGAACGTATTGCTGTGTTATACAAAAATATCATTTTCGTTTGTTTGAAAAATATGGTAACGTTCACTGTTTTGTGAATTTCTAAAATATTCTTTTTATATTGTACTCCTAGTTGGTACTGGTTACTCGGCGCATTGCTGCCGCTGAAGAAATAATTGTGAAAATATCGTTTCAAATTTTGAAAATTTATATTATTTAATTAGGACATACATACATTATTGTTCAAACTGAATGATATAATACTTCCAAATTAAATTGTCTGTGAGATACGCGCGCCGTCTACTGTAAGTTAATTGTACCTACTAAGCCTATAACCTTCGCACAATTGCAAATAATAAATTGATTTTTTTTTAGCGCAATCTGATTATCGGTATGGCAGCGCATAAAATACGAACAAACAAATATAAATTTTTATATATTAGATTTCTACTTATATTACGACCTGGTAAGAGACGCAAAAAGTCGATGAATGCAGGTGGCTCAGGATTATGGTTTATGGCATTCCTTAGTGGAGGGGCCTATGTTTAGCAGTGAACATGTGAATGGTTGTAATGAATGAATGCAAAAAGTCAGAGACGCGAGAATACGTTCTTTCACCTTTCCTCTACCTGGAAATAAATATTCTTTATACCTATGACTCGACTCCCTGGATCATCGTCTTACAATTCAGGTACCCAAAAACTCGCTTAACCTATGTTCACTCATAATAACGGTTATTGTCCCGCATTATCAACGTTTTAAAACGTTAACCTAAACGCAGTCTTTAGAAGCACGTCAATACAGGTTGTCTAAAAATAGTTCACCCCAACCCACTCCAGTATAATGGGGGATAAGTTTTATTACACGCATTAACAACACTAGAACACTCATAAAATACCGTGCACAATACTCGATTCGCTATTCGCTCGGCACGATAAAAGTGAGGGAGAAAACTTGACTCAGTCCCGACGCGTCGGGGGTTAGCATATAAAAATTTCGTAGTGGCTGTTTCATACGCCGTGTGTAACTAGCTCTTAGCTAGTTAGCTGGCTTTTAGGTTTTATGACCGTTGACTTAGGGATTTTTTTGTTTATTATTATCATTATTTTCTTAGACTGCCTAACGACATTTTTTTTTATAGGATAGGGTGACAAACGAGCACACAGTCCACCTGATGGTAAGTGGTTGCTGTGGCCCATAAACATCTACATCGATCCTCGTTTGCGAATCAAAATGCAGATGCGTTCTCACCATACGAAACACAGCAGTGTTAAGTTGCTATTTTACGCTGGTATTCTATGAAAGCGTAGTCCTACCCCGGTCGAGCCGTCCCATTTATGCTACATCTATACTACTAATATAGCTGCAGTATGGCTCTACCACGTATATAAAACATTTTTATAATTACTTATTGATCGATTTTTTATGACGTTAGCATGCGTTAATTATAAGATTCGTTAGAATAAAAATTATCTGTATGAATAAAACGGAATGTAATGAAAATATAAAAAGTATGTAAGTAATAATTTTTTAACTGTTTTGTTCTCTTTATTATCATTTTAGAAAAAACGTTATATATATTAAAATTTTCTCCTGTATCTTGGAGGCAGTTTACATCATAAAATGCACAAGGACGTCACATTCAGACCCGGAAAAATTATTTGTAGCCCATAAAAAACTCGTTAAGTGCGGATTTGAACCCATGACATTCAATACCGATCCATCCATCCATCCATTACAGCCTGTAGGAATCCACTGGTGAACATATGTCTCCCTCATAAATTGCCTCATGGGGGGTGTAGCCATAGTTAACACGCTGGCAAGCGGGTTGGCAACCGCATTTTTTTTATTATTTTGAGTTGTTATCAGGAAGATGCTGCTGCCCATCTCGTGTTTCATTTTCCCTCTGTCCCCTCTTACCACACCCTCGGGACGACATGGGGTAGTGGATATTCTTACACCGTCACTGCACGGTTAATCCCGATCACCGCAACATAATGAAAAACTGCACCACGGGGCCGTCTAAAACACGCCATTTTATTTTTGTACTCGGATTTTAGCTAATAAATTTTCTTATATTTTGTCAACATTTGTACAACTTTTCAAATGTCCAGTTCTAAACATATTTCCCACAGTTTGCCTCATAGTGGTATAATTGCCTTAATTGTCACGCGTGAAGGTCAGGTTGGCAACTGCAGTTTTTTATTATTTTGAGTCATTTTCAGGTAGATGCTGACCCCCTCGGGAAAATATGTGGTATGTATAATAGGTGGTAATGTTATGAATTTCATTCACTAAAGGCCTGAAATTATGGAAGAGTTGTCGTCATCTCTCTTCACTGAGGACGGATCCAAAATTCCATGAGTTTATGGACAATTGATTGTGTGTGTGTGTGTGTGTTTGTGTGTGTGTGTGTGTGTGTGTGTGTGTGTGTGTGTGTGTGTGTGTGTGTGTGTGAATGTGTGTGTGTGTGTGTTTGTTGTGTGTGTGCGTGCGTGTGTGTGAGAGCATGAAACTCTCGTTTGGTCAATGAATCATTTCACTGCCATTTCGCTTTAAAAAATTTAATCTCTTGTATGATATGTTCAAACCAAACAAAAACCAAGTGAAACCACCAAGTGAAGATGAAGAAACTTCTTTTCAAGTTACCACAAAGTGATTCACACTACGTCATAAAAATTTTAGACAACGGCCATAATATCAGGCGATAATATTAAGTGCGGAAACGAGATATCAAAAACTGTATACCTTCTGTGCAAATGATGCATTTGGTAAATTGTTACAACGAAAATAAAAATAGAACATTTCCTGATTTACATAAATCAACGCACCCTTACAAATAAGCCGTCGTTTGCGCTAAAAATAAATATTAGAAGGAATCATACTTCAAACAATGGCCTTATCCTCTCAAGGCATAGATACCCTTGCTAGAGGCTGTTTCACCCTCTGGGGGGGTTGATGAGTGTTTCATAGGGGTGGGAAGTTAAAGGGGGATTCTTTGTCTACACGGTGTCATTACTTTGTCAAAGGCCCTCAGTAAGGCGCGATTCTAAACAGCATGCACGTCCTGGTTTATCACAAGGATTATTTCCACTACCTATATTGTAGTATTTTAGTGGTATGGCAATTATAAACTGGATTTTTATAGAAGCGGCACTTGTATTCCTTCAACCTTAATATAATGAGACGCTGTTATACATTGTGTGTGTGTTAAACTTTGAGAGTATTAAAACAACGGTACTTTTAAGAAAATAAAGATTTATAATTAAAAATTAAAAATTTTGTACAACCGACTTCAATATAAATTATTAAGAATACCTCAAAAACTATTGATCCGACCTTTATCAATTGAAAAATTTATATGGGACCACATGTGAAGCACCAGATTTCAAATAAAAAAAGAATCATCGAAGTTGGTTCACCCAGTAAAAAGTTATGAGGTAACACACATAAAAAAAACATACAGGCGAACTGAGTACCGTCTCACTTTTGAAGTCGGTAGAAAATAACCGAATGAATGCTAGAGTTAGAGTACACGTAACAGCAAGACACGTTGACCGCTATGCGTGAAGAGGCGTCAATCAATGAACAGTGGTAACTGAATTACCTTCCTTGCTGGACGCCGGCAAAAACTGAGCTATAATGAGCATGCTGCAAGTGAGAAGATTACAGCGGTGTATCATTTTACATTAATTTTATTAAAATTTCCAAATGCATTAAATTATTTTTTTTTATATTTTTTGGACATTTTAATTAAATGTTTTGATATGGCTACCGTAATATAATAACCGTAACATTTATCATACGTGAGGGTAATATGGTCACCTTAACCTTTGCCGCCCTATAAAACCAAAACTAAGAGAAGGACAGAGACAAAAACACAAAGTCGTATACTATTACTAATACCTATAATAAGAAGAAAATAGCAAACTAGCTTTGGCAATCAAAAACAATTCGAAAAATCAACTTTAAAAAAAAACTAACTACATCACATAATACTAAAATCGACAAAAATATTTATTGTAATTTCAACTGTCAAAACGGTGTCGATAAAGCAGTGCCCTTTGGACCCTCTATTATTTGATTAACTGATGAAGAGCTATCGTATCACAGAGCCATCTATGCAAACAAGGCTGTAGTTTTTGAGTTGTGAAAAAGTGACCATACTAACCTAATGACCATATAACCCTCACGTACTATAGTTATAGTTGTTCATATAAAAACTCGCTACAAATACAGGTTAGTAGACTTAAGAAACCTCTAAACGTTAGTGAACTTAACGTTTAACACCAAGAAAAATTATAGCATTACCAGTGTCACATAATAACCAGTGCGAGGATATTGACTCTGCAGTCTCCAACACACCTGCCTAATGTAATGAATATGAGTAAATCTTTTAGGCTAACATGATAGCTGCGCATCATGGCAAGATATGAGTTCAACATTGTACTTATAAAATCTGATGAGGGATTAATGATAACACTCCAATGAACAGCTATGTGGCGCAGTGGCTTAGCAACGAGTTGCGTCGTTAAGAGCCACGGGTTTGAATTCCGCACGGAACAAATATTTTGTATGGCTTACAAATAATGATTGTCCTTGTAAAATATATGTATGTAAACTGCCTCCACGACAGAGGAGAAAATCCTAGTAGTCTAACATTATTAAGATAAAAAAAATGATTTTTCAATATTTTTTCCGATTCTTGGCAGGCGGGTTGGCAAGCGCAGATTTTTTTTATTCAGCTGTTTTTAGGAAGATGCTGCTACCCTTCTAGTGGTTCAGTTTCCTTCTACCATAACACGATATCTTTTTAAAATTTTATGATCTAATATTCTGTAACTTGTACCATGAAAAGAAAATACGTAAGGAACACAAGCGCGCCGAGTGTCGGTCAAGAGGCCAAGGGACAGTTACTAAAGCCGTGCTTAATGCTCTCTGAGCTCTTTACTTTATTACTTTGCTAGGGGTAGCATTATTTGTTACAACGACTATTTACTCCTCAACACTATGTTATTGAGAGAATCTCGTAAATAGCGTAGTATAGCAATTTAAAGCATCTGTAAAAACTTTTTTTTGGTAAACGTGTAGAATGCTAATATGTATTTATATCGCATACATTAATACGTCTGGCAAAGATATTATCAAAACGAACTAACTGAGATCAGAGTAAAGTGATTTTTTTTACATTACAGTATAGTGACGGTGTAGGAATATCCACTACCCCATATCATCTCGTGGGTGTCGTAAGAGGCGACAGAGCAAAACAACCAGGTAATGGAAAGTAGCGTCTTCCAAATAACAAATTAAAAAAACCTGCGGTTGCCAACCTGTCTGTAAAACATGGAAATAATGGCAAATATAGGGGGTAATCTATAGAGGAGGCCTATGTTCAACAGAAAACTTTTGATAGCCAGTAACGAGCGATAACGAACGAAACAAACTAACAGTCTACATACAGTCCACGACTGGGTATGTTGCACCTCAAAATTTGTGAGTGTTATGACGATATGAAGACCGGCGACGAGAAGCAGCGATTTAGGTATGTGACGTCGGGCACTGCGATCGCTAATTCGGCTGCCTACAATGGCGATTAACACAAATACTCCTATAACGAGAGAGATCTATATAATGCAACGGAGTTTTGCAGGCTGATGAAGGAGAAGTACCGAGTAGTGGCGGTGTAAGAATATTCATTACACCATATCATCCCGTGGATGTCGTAAGAAGACAGACGATAACAAACCAGAGATGGGCAGGACCGTCTTTCTAATAACAACTAAAAATAAAAAATGCGGTTGCCAACGCTTGCAAAGCGTGGCATGGCAAATATCCCTCTATGAAGCAATGTACGGGGGAGGCCTATGTTCAGCAGTGGACTTTAGTTAGACGTGACGGCAGCGGAAGACAATGAAGGTGGCGCAAGAAGGATTCTGTCACGCCGCGTTAGTTTCAATTCACTATTAAAATGTTATGGTGAACACAATATAAAAAATATCTTTAACATAAATAAAATATATTATTACCTTGACCGAGAAAGAAGGACACTCTCACAAAATAACAGTAAAAATAGCAGCATAATGCCGATAAATATTGCATGATGAGTGTTAAAAATCGAAAACCCTTTTAACACGTAACATGGCATTCCATCATAGTGGTCAGAAGTAACAACACATCAGCCCTGAATCAAGGATAGTTGAAGGTATTTTTGGGGCACAGTACTCGCCACACATAATTTAAGCTGATTGTGTTCTAGTTTATAATTCATTATTTACGACAAAAAATAATCCCACTAGTTCTAAATCATCACAAGTCCACTGCTAATCACAGACTCTGAGGGGCGCCACAAAACACCTGCATCTATCGGCTTCCTTTAAGCCTTACCGGGTTGAGGCATATTTGCTAGGTCGTTACTCCATTGAATGGGTCTTTCTCAATAATTAACGCTAATCACTTAATGAAAGGCAAGCCGTATAAATTGCTCACGTATCATCTAGCCGTTACTTCGTCACAATCCAGTGAAGATTGATAGAATAACTGAAGCGTTGTACATAACTGTAGCGGGCTAGTGTTCAATGAAACATTGACCATGATTTAAATAGAAGTTGCTCTTTTATTGATCAAATACCACGATTGTTGCGAAAGTGCTTGACAGTTTGCTTAACACCCAGCTTGATAAACACTTATGCCTACACGACAATCAGTTTGGCTTCAGGCCAGGTTTGTCAACAGAGTCGGCCATATTATGTTTGAAGCAAACTGTGAAGTACTATTCGGTTAGACGAACGCCTATTCATGCCTGTTTTCTGGACCTTAGCAAGACGTTCGATCTGGTGAATTATGATATCCTATGGCAGAAATTGAAAGATACCGGACTGCCTGAAGAAGTTACTAGGATCTTCAAATTTTGGTATCGAAACCAGGTCAATGTAGTGCGATGGTCCGAAACCTATTCGCAGCCATATAGGCTGGAGTGTGGGGTACGACAGGGGGCTTAACTTCCCCTAAGCTCTTCAACCTTTATGTGAATGCACTGATAGAGTTGCTTAGCACCATCCATGTCGGTTGTCATATTGACGGAGTATGCCTCAACAACATCAGTTACGCAGACGACATGGTGTTACTGAGTGCTTCTATTTGTGGCTTGGCAAAATTGTTGAGCATATGTGAAGGCTACGCCTGCAGTCACGGATTGATTTATAACGTTAATAAAAGCGAATGCATGGTCTTACAGGCTAAAGGGAAAGCCTTGCCCTCATATATACCACCCATTAAGTTATACGGTACCCCGTTAAGGAGGGTGTCTCAGTTTAAGTACCTGGGTCATATGGTGTCCTTTGACCTGAAAGATGATGCTGATATAGAGAGAGAGCGCAGGGCATTGTCTGTTAGAGCGAACATGATCGCTCGCAGGTTTGCTCGTTGTTCGGTCTTTGTAAAAATAACGCTATTCAGAGCTTACTGCACGTCCTTTACACGAGCAGCCTGTGAGTGGACTACACGCAGAAACAGTACAATGCCCTGCGTGTTCAATACAATAATGCATTCGGGATGCTATTGGGTCTGCCTCGTTACTGTACTGCATCGGGTATGTTCGCGGATGCGCGTCTGGATTGTTTCTACACCATCATGCGTAAACGACGCACATCCCTGGTGCGCAGGGTGCGGGACAGTTCGAATGGCATCCTGAGAGCATTTTCTGACAGGTTTGATTGTCAGTACCTGAACCATTGTCATATGGTGCACGTGCTGACTAATCGGGCCTGTCTTAGATATAGTTTTAGAATTAGGTAAATAGTTTCAAGTATACTAACATTAGCTTTAAGATTTGTATTATTACTAACATCTATGATCCTTGTGGTCGAAATAAACAATTTTTTATTTTTTATTTTTTTATTTTATTTATTTAAATAAAAGAACGTGAACAAAACTGTCGAAATTGTTTTTTTTTTATATAAAACGAAATGCCAAACGAATTTACAGTAAAGAGCTACTGCAGCCCATGGACACATGTAGCTAACTTTAAACAAAGAAGAGGAGCACCAGATGGTTGTTATTTCTGAAGATTAAGATGAAATGCCTCACAGTCTGCAATTATATAATACTGGCTTACTATAGCCTTTAGACCGTACAAGCACTGCTATTTTGCGCCAGAAATAGGCAAAACGGTGGCACTTGTCTGGGCAGACTCTTTGGCAATAAATGAAAAAGGAAAACCACAGAGGCTTTGTTTTATAATAATGATATTCAAACTTTAGTAGCCGTGTTAGCTGTGGGCCTAAACAATAACCGATAATATACCTACCTACACAAGCAAGTCGATTTCGGTCTTCGTTTGCACCAGTGAACATAGCCCGGCGTTGTCTAACAAGTGTAATATCTTGTGGATCAGTAAAGTTTGCAGGCACGCATTGGAGTAGCGCGCCGAACCAACTAGGCCAATGACCAACGTCCACGGCATTTTTTAATTAGACTGCTGAGAATATAAGAATTTGAAAATATAACGATGCAGTTAGCCAAAGACTGAGAACGTTGTAGGAACGTTGTATGGTCTATTACGCTAAAGAACGTTGAAAGACCACAAGAGTTGATAAGAACGAGAAGCTACTTAAACTGACATTCTATCTATTGAAACGTATAAATTATGTACATCATTTTTATTTTTTAATTACAACCCGCAAAAGTCCACTGATAGATCTCCCCAATAGATTGCTTCATGAAAGGCATTTTTGTGATATTTGCCACATAGTTGTCACTCTTGACAGGCAATTTCTTTTTCTCTTTTTTCTTTAAAAAAGGTTACCCCCACACTAGAATTTTCTCCAGTATAGTGGAGGTAGTTTACAAACATAAATTGCACGAGGACAAACATCCAGACCCGGAACAATTATTTGTAGGCCATACAAACACTTGTTCCGTGCGGGATTCGAACCCGCGACCCCCAGCGCAGCTACTCATTGCTAAGCCACTGCGCCACGGAGCCGTCGTTACTTTGAGTAGTTATCATCAATAAGATGGTGTTGCCTATTTGCTGATTCATTTCCGTCTGTCGCCTCGTACGACACCCACGGGGTAGTGGATTCTCTTGTGCCACAACTAGACGTCTACCAACTAGCTTAATCAGCCTTCCCGTTAATAGCCTAGCCTTTTTATTAAACGGCGCCGTTCTATGCCTGAATGATATTCAGCCGATGCGTTACTAGACCGGCGATTATACATATCATGGTGATCTTATTAATTTCTTATATTATCATTTTTTTATAGGAATAGGGCGACAAACGAGCACACAGTCCACCTGATGGTAAGTGGTTGCTGTGATCCATAGACATCTACATCTATCCTCGTTTGCGAATCAAAATGCAGATGCGTTGTCACCCGTGCGGACTAAGTTGAAATGCCTCTTTTCCAGTAAAAAGGGTCTCCGGTTCTTTACCCTCACCATACGAAACACAGCAGTGTTAAACTGCTGTTTTACGCTGGTATTCTGCGAGAGCGTGGTCCTGCCCCGGTCGAGCTGACTCATTCGTGCTACAACTATACTACTAATATAGCTGCAGCATGGCTCTACCACGTTGAAAAATTTAGAGATTTTTTTTTTTTTGCATTACCCTTTCTTTGTCACTTCCCAAATTCGAAAGGATCATTGAAAGTTTTTCATTACTATTAGGAGGAAGTGTTTTAAAGACGATTAGAATATTTACTGTGTTCCTCTATCTAGATCTGCATAATTATTTTTAATCGAAAATAGATCCGAGTGACCATAAATTAAATTTTAATCTGCTTGAAAAAAATCCATCAACTTGTAACATTTTGCTAACATTATATAAGTATGTATATTTTGAAATTAACAGGTATGAAAGTTACGTAAGAATATTATATGTCATATAAAACCTAGAAAGAAATGAACGATGCTAAATTTAATTAGATAAGATTCGCGTAAATAATAAAACCTAGTCCCATGTGTTCCTCCCACCCTCCCTCAATTGCATGCACTATCACCGTCACCACTAATCTCTACACCACTACACTAGGAAAAACACACCGTCGATAATACAAGAGATAGTGTGACAAATAGTGGTAGTGTTTCATAACATGACAGTTTAAAACGAAAAAAGTACTCAAAGTAACGCCTGATAGTATTATTAACTAGTTGTTCTCCGAGACTTCGCCCACCAAGGATCTCCTAAGTGTGTGTTGTTTGTGGATTAGCAGTGGTCCCAAGCAACCGCCGGTACGACATACTCCACCGATCGTCGAGTCCGCATACTCCGTGAGGTGTCGAGGTCACCGGCCCTTAGGTAGATTCTTGGCACTTAAGAGCGTTCTCGGCTTTTTAAGTGTCTAGTCGCGTTTTTTAAGTGCCACCTATTGCACTTCCCCCAACCCTTTCGTAACGAAAGGGGTAGGCAGTGCCCCAAGTGTCGCAGCCAACTCACTCTCCACCGTCTCCCGTATCTCGCGGCGCGATTCAGTCATCTGTCTGTCAGCCTGCTAGGTAGGGAAAAATTAGATAGGACACGCAAGAGATAACTAGGACTTGTAATAATGACCGGCAGGGGAAAGGGGGAGCCCCCCCCCCACCCCCTCGCGTTAGGAAACCCCCGGATCGTCCGGGGATATTGGACTGACCGTTGCTGATTAAGGACCTGTCGAACCCGGAACGCTCCAGGATCGTGAGTTCATTCAGCCAGATCCCCAAAAAGAAGACTGCGTCTCCACGCAAGGATGAACCCGCAATGAGCGCCGCGCTCACGACCACCGTGTCTGAGAGCACGAGTGGTCAGGAACCGACGCCCTTACCTCAGCGGGCAAGGAAATCGGCTAGGAGGCACACGCCGCCTGAAACCGAGGCATCTCTCTATGAAAAGAGACAATGGATCGGCTCGCCCACTTCTTCAGCGCCACCATCAGCATCATCGTCGTCAGACGAAGAAGATTACCAACCAGCAGCAGGATACAAGATTCATAGATCACCACCAAAATCTCCTTCGCCAAGGAAGACAACCCCCCCCCCCCCACCTCACCGGACAGACGCAACAACGCAGCCGTGTACGAACAAGGAGGGGAGGAAGCGTACGGATGGGATAGTACAACGTACGCTACACTAGCTCCCTCTGCCGAACGATCTCCGCTCGCGCCTGCAACCAATCCTTCTGGCCTACCATCCGATGACGGGCAAAGGCCATCGACTAGCTACGCTCAACTGGCAGCAGCCCCAGCAGTACCCAGACCTAAGGAAGCAACTGAGGAACCAAAAAAGCCAGAAGAGGGAAAATCGAGATATCCACCTATCGTCGCGGAATGCCTCCCGAACTGGACAAAGCATTTCGAGGTCCTCAACCAAAAGTTGGGACACCCACCGAATGCCCGTCCGTTCGGGAAGGGGGTTCGCTTTTCCCCCCAGAGTCCGGAAGAATTCCGGACTATACAAAAATACATGATCGAAATTAGCGAGAAAATACCAGCCATGTCCTGGTACTGCTACACCCCGGAAGAGGAGAAGCCCACAAAAGTGGGCATCAGGGGGCTGCCAGTTGACACGGATACCACCGCAGTAGAGGAGGCTATTAGGGCCAAAGGATTCCCCATAAGATACGTAAAGGCAATTCCCCCCCGTAGAGGAAGACCGGGATGCCTTTACTTCGCACAGCTGGACCACCTAAACCTGGAGCAATTAAACCAGCTTTATAAGATCGATGAACACCTTTTTATGAAAGGGGTCATCATAGAAGCCTGGCAAGGGAAGGCCGGACCGGCACAGTGCCACCGTTGCCAGGCTTTTGGACACGCCTCCTTCAACTGTTTTCGGCCAATCAAATGCGTCCGCTGTGCAGGGGATCATATCGCCAGTAAGTGCCCTAGGGGTAGAGACGAGGAACCAACGTGTGCAAATTGTGCAAAGAACCACACAGCCAACGACCGCCGCTGTCCTGTCCTGAGGAGGATAGCGAGGAAACAAGGAATTACACTTCCGGGCTTACTTCCGGAAGCTCCAAATAGGATTCCAACTAGTCGCCCTAAAACGGTTGAAGTTCAGGAAGACGGGTGGGCTACAATTAGAGGGAAAGGGAGGCAAACAGCCCCCCCCCCCCCTCACAAGAAGACACAAGAAGAACCTATAGAAACGGTGGAACCCACACAGACTAGGGCAACCACCGGGGCGACTCTTCGCCCCCCGCCAACGATGCCATCGAGCGTCAAACCTCGAAGAAAAGGAAGCGGGTGAGGCGGAAGAAGAGCAAAACACTGCCTCCTCCTCAGGCAGTTACCTCTACCCCAACCCCAGCGGTGACAATAGCCTCACAGGTGCAGGTTACCGCCAAGGAAGAAAGGACCGCCATAGGTAGAGCGCAAGAAAGGGCTCTACCGGAGCATAGAGCCCGCTCTACAAATAGAGCGCGCTCTACCATGAGAAGAGAGACACAAGCCCAGCCGAGACCAGAGCCATTTAAATCATCAAGAACGCCAACATCCAACACGGAAAGTGCCGACGCCATCCACAGACTGGTTGGCCTAGTGATAGAAATCGGCACACAGGTCCTGGACGACATCCGTGCCGGGACCGACCCCATAACAGCCATCATGAAAGCGTTGGCGCAGCTACTGGCTCGGCATTACAGAGGCGAGTAACCTGCGCCTACTCTACTGGAATCCGGACGGAATCCAGCATAAAATCCATGAACTCCGCACGGTCGCCCAACAACAGAACATCCAGGTGATCTTGCTGGGAGAGACCAAGTTGAACCCATCCACGCATCTGAAGCTGCCCAATTACCATATCTACAGGCGGGACGAGGTCAATCCTCAAGGGACCGCCTATAGAGGCACGGCGGTTCTAGTGAGGAGGGACATCGTCCACCAAGAGCTGGACCTGCCAGATTACCAATCGATGCGCTCAATCGGTATAAAAATGGAGGCGGCGGGCGAGGAACTAAGGATCTACGCAGCATACCGCCCGCCAGGGACTCCATTTCGCTCCTCAGACATCCGGACAGTAATGGAAGGCACAATACCAACTACAGTCGCAGGGAACCTAAACGCAAAACACCCGGCGTGGGGGTCCAGAGTGATCAACCCGCCGGGTCGTGAACTTTATGAAGATGCTGAAAGCAACAACTATGACGTCTTAGGTCCCGAAGAACCAACTCACGTACCTTCAGATCACAGAAAACGTCCGGATGTATTGGACATCGTGCTCTCTAGGAACGTCAACTACCCGGTAGTGGTAGAGGTGCTGTATGACCTGATGTCTCAGCACCTCCCGATTCTCATCACCCTTGGCCTCAAGGCGGTGACTACGCCACCCAGAGCTTACAAAACCAAGATAAACTGGAGGCTCTACCATCAACACCTGGACGAGAGACCTCCAGCGGTTACGCCTATAAACACAGCGGACGACGTAGAGGCCGCCGCTACAAGAATAACAAATACGATCAGAGAAGCCCTACATGCGGCCTCTACGATCGTACCAATAACCCACAGAAGGGAAGAGCTACCGCAGGACATACGCGCGCAGCTCAACCGGAAAAAAGCTCTGAGAAAGCTCTGGGCGCGTACTCGCTGCCCAAGAATCAAAACAAGATTAAATCAGCTAACTGATGAACTGTCGGTTGCAGTCCAGGCCCACCGAGGAGAGGCCTGGGAGCGGCGCATATCGAAAGCGGAAGAGCAGGATGCGTCGCTCTACAAACTGAACCGGCAGTTAACTAAAACCAGACCACCCGTTTGCCCGCTGACCAACAACGCGGGCGAACGTTGTTACGAGGCCAAAGGTAGAGCGGATATCCTAGCAGAGCACTTCGAGGAGCAATTTATGCCGAACCCAGCAAGTGCGGAGTTCATGGAACTTCATACCCGGAAGGAAAGCCGCGTACAGGAGTTCCTGTCAAAGCCCGCGCCACCGCTTGCAGGAGAGTGTTTTATATCCTCCGCCCTATTGCGGAGGACGGTAGCCCGCCTGCAACCGAGGAAGGCGCCGGGGCATGATGGGATAACCAACGCAGCACTCCGACAGCTGCCCAACAGAACACTTGTAGAGCTAGGTCGACTCTACAACGGTATACTGCGGACATCCCACTTCCCGGAGGACTGGAAAATCGGCAAAGTGATCGTCTTGCCGAAACCCGGGAAGGACAGGCGTAGAGCAGCCAGCTATAGGCCGATCACGCTGCTACCGCACATAGCTAAACTGTGTGAAAGACTGTTGCTGAGAAGCTTCCGCCCGTGCGTACAACTACGGGCGGAACAGCACGGATTCAGGAGGGGCCACTCTACAGCTACACAGCTGACCAGGGTGCTGCACTACCTTGCGGCCGAGTACAACCGCGGCCGCACATCGTTGGGCGTCTTTCTCGACATAGAGAAGGCGTTCGACAGAGTGTGGCACTCTGGATTACTCTATAAATTGGAAGCACAAACAAGTACCCCTCCTGCTATGCTGCGGCTAGTGGCGTCATTCCTGAAAGATAGGAAGTTCTACGTCTGTGTAGAGGACGCCGTGTCCGCAGCAAGACCAATTAGAGCCGGCGTACCACAGGGCAGCTGTCTGTCGCCGATCCTGTACGCGGCCTACACCAATGACATCCCCACCCTGGCAGACCATCTGCGCGAATGGGAAGACGATGTTGAATTGGCACTATACGCGGACGATAGTGCCTACTTCACATCGTCTAGAAGAGCCCACATAGCCACTGCCAGGATGCAGCGTCTGCTGGACCTGCTACCACCATGGCTGGATGAGTGGAGGATGGCCGTCAATGTTGGTAAGACGACCGCTCTGCTCACTCGCCGCTTCAGGAACCTTCCACCGCCGTTAACGCTCAGGGGCCAGGAGATCACGTATCAGAAGGCCGCTACTTACCTTGGATGCCGGATAGATCGGATGCTGCGCATGACCGCGCACGTCGATCTCGTCGTCCGCAACGCCAGATGTGCTCGGGCGGCGCTGCGTCCCGTCCTGGCATCCAAGTTACCGCTTAAGACAAAGCTGGGACTATACAAGATGTACATCAGATCCAAACTCACATACGCTGCGTCGGCCTGGTACACGCTCCTGAGCGATCATCAGAAGCGGCGACTACAGGTCCAGCAGAACTTATCACTACGGACCATCACCGGTGCAGGTCGCTACGTCCGGAATGACGTCATTGCGGCCAACCTAAGAATGGAGACCAATGAGGAATTTGTGGCCCGACTTGCGCGCGGTATGTTTAACCGCGCGGATAACGGGCCACATGAACACCTGCAAAACATCGCACCTTTACATGCTCGGCCACCGGACGGGCGACCTCTGCCAAGAGAACTCCTCTCTATAGCGATTAGAGAGTCGAGTCAAACCCACAATGCCGCAGACAGGCCAACTTAGACACCTGGCCGCTTTAGCGGTCTATAAAAAATATCAGAAGAAAACCATGGACCGAACTAGGCGCCTTTTTCAGGCATAAGTCGAATTAGGTGCCTCCTTCAGGAAATCAGCCATAACCAATATTCAAGACCAGCGTCCGGGGAATCAAACCCAGGGCGCTGCAACACACCAACAACGCCTATTGGCTCCCACGACCGGTGCATAGAGATGCACCGCGAGGAGATCCCGGGTGAAGGGGGTATGCCCCGAGACCCGACACCTGCTGTGTGCTATCAAGCACACATGCGGAAGATAACTCTACGTTATCTTGTTCGACGACGTTGTTTTTTATGTCTTCTCGATATTAAGCGGGAGTTAGTTCTAATGTTTATTATCTATCAATCAATCAAAGTTGTGAACGGCGATAAATTCCTTAGGTTACATTCGTTTTTATATGATTAATGACGCTATGTGTTAAAGAAATCAGCGTCATCTAATTATCGCATCCGCCCTAGTTTACCGAAAGGCCCTCACGAACGGGTTCACACCTTGTTGCTGCGGGGGCATTAGTAGCCGTGGTTTGGTCAATTATTGTGAACTAAGGCTCAATTTACATTGCCGCGGAACGGAATGGAATCGAATTTTTGTAACGAAATTGTACAAGGTAAAATTAATTTTATGTTAATTGTCTAACGTGCAAACTAAAAGCTAGCTAGCTAAAAAAGAAGTCACGCGTCTTCCGTGGAATTCTCGCGCATTCTCGAAAATTCCACGGCCAAGGCCCCTCTGAGTAGACTTTGCGAGTGCCACTTCGGATGTTTGTTGGTGAGCTGCGAAGTGAAGTCAAGGGGGAAGAGGAGTGTTGGTATGATTGGCGAAATAGACACACCGATGCTGGTAGCGTCCATGACACCTGGGTTAGCTAATACTTTATTAAGTTATTTCCTGGGGATACCACTCAAGCTCAAGACAAAAGTATGCCTTTTATTTATGCCTTTTGTTTATAAAACTGAAGTAAGAAACGAACTCACGGTCCACCTTATGGTAAGTGACTAATGCAGTGCATGGATACTTGAAGCCAACCTCAATAAAGAAGGCAACAGATGTGTTGTTACCTTTAAGGAATAAGATGGAATACAAGCACTACTATTTGGCGGCAGAAATAGATAAGAGTGTGACAGCCAACCATATAGACTCCTAAGCGAAAAAGGTTCCACCGCCTAGAGCTCGCGTGTTGCCTCATAGCCACGTTACTCAGCTTGCTATAAAAATTATAATTCCGATATTTTCAATGCCTTAAAATCCAAAAAAAACCATTAGTAAATCCAATTGTGCATGCCCTAAGCGCATTAAAAAATTACGTATAACATAATTATAGGGAATTTTTTAAAGTAGTTTAAATACACACAAGTTTTCAATAATAACCTTATTATTAAGTGGCGAAGCTTGCGAAGTCACTTATTGATTTCACGATGTCTGTCCGTCTGTCCGTCTGTCCGTCTGTCCGTCTGTCCGTCTGTCCGTCTGTCCGTCTGTCCGTCCGTCTGTCCGTCTGTCCCAAGATTATCTCGAAAACGGTTTCGAATTTTCAAATTCTGTTTTCAGCAATCGATTACTGATCACCCAGGCAGATGCCTGGGTGATCAGAACCTCCTATTTTGAAACTGATTGCTCAACGCCAACCGTTAGAAACCGCTACAAAGCTGATTGCTTCGCCACTTTGCTATGCTGTTAGCTTGCTAGGTTTATTATTCTTCCAATTTCGCAATAATTTTATGTCAAACTTCAATTTAAAAAAAAGTTTGGAAAATCCAAAAGTGCACGACTCATAATGCTCATATGATCATCATATCATCATTCAGGTAACTCCATAAAGTCCAAGACGTATTTAAATATAAACGTACTTAAATATATACATTCTACTTACTTTTAGTACGTAAAACTATTATTTCTTTGCTTTTGCTTTTAAAATATTGTAATAAAAATCTCTGATTATAATAATAATCAAATATGTATGAAAATTGGTTTTTCGAATATTTTGTATTTGTAAGATAATCACACAAGATCCACTCACGACGGCTGTTGACGCCGCAGTGAGTGAGTGAGGCAGTCTATTTAGTAAAAACTTAATATAAGGCTGCTAAAACACCGAAAATTTCGACATTTAGCAGCCGAAAAAACTAGTTATAACTAAACAAAACAAAATTAAACTTCCATTTACATACCATTGCTTTTCACATGATAGATTAAGAGATTAAAAAATAGATTGAGTTAAACAGTTGATACTTTGTGTTTACCATTCCAGGCGGACTTGATAAATCTACACCATAAGCCACTAAAACCACTTTATGATGTAAAAATAGCAATTCATCGGTTTAAAAATATGAAAAAGTTCAACAATCATTTACATTTCTGACAGTGTGCTTTTTATATCATTTCTATGTTCAATATGATTGTTAGACTTTGTTAGTTTTGCGCTTAAGGCATGCAATTACAAACATTCGTAGCAGAAATATGATAATTGATATACTCCAACGGCTCAGTAAGCTCAAGTAGCAATAATAATGTCCCTCAGACCGCATATCAGTCACAGCGGCCTGTCTCAATAGACTAGCCACCTGCGCAGGACAGGCTTATGGTCCACAAGTGTGTACTCAAGCACAGATGCACTTTATTCCCTCACTCTCGTAGTCCAATTGGACGGCAATCTAACACGATCGGAGATAGATCAGGCGCAGGAACAACGGTTTTACGTGCTTTCCTAGGCACGTGGACGAAACACTGCCAAGTTCCTGACTCCAGTCTGCTACTATAAATTTCTTGGCAGATAAACCCAATTACTAATTCTCGACCCAGGCAGGATTCGATCCGGAGGACGGACAAGCTCAGTATTGAGCAACCTTAAAGTATATGGAGGGGATATATCATGAAAAATAAATTTTATGGCAATTTATAGGAAAGCACAAGTTTAACAGTAAATATTTTATAGATGAAAATTAAGGTCGTGATGTTAGCTCATTAATCCACCAAGACGGCAATTCCAGAACTTTGGTTTACCTACTATCGACATGCTAAGAGTTATAACTCAATATTCAATAATAATAAATATAATTCATGTGTCGATAATTTACAAGTCGTAATTCTTTCCACTTAATAAATTCCAAACACATAAATTAAACAAACCACTCAAATTGACTTTGATACAACGGTTCTTAATGTTTGTGCATTTACTATAATAGTAAGTAAAATTATTTAATCTGTGAAGTGACGTGATGTTCCGGTGCGCGAATTTATAACACAGAAAACATTATTACTCGCGAAAAAGCAGCCTTTTGACAGCTGTCATATTTTTGGACTAGGCATTCCAACAGATAATTCGATTCCTAAAATATATCGATATCAATTCTTTAGCGTTGGTTATCATTTAGGTTTATCCAGATTAACCCTACTAATATTATAAATGTGAAAGTTGGTGAGGATGTATGAATGTTTGTTACTCTTTCACGCAAAAACTACTGAATGGATTTTAATGAAACTTTACAATAATATAGCTCATACATCAGAATAACACATAAGCTATAATTCATAAAAATATTTGTAAATTTGCCAAAATATAACGATAAATGGTAAAAGTCTGAAAAAAATCTGTCATCTGCGAGCTATATTTGGCGTGAACATGCACCACGCAAAAACATATGACCCTATTTTGACGGGATTTTCACTGGCAGGTAGCTGATGTTATAAAGAGTAACTTAGGCTACATTTTAAATAGCAACAACTAGACACTCGTAACGTTATAATCTTCTAACCCTATTTATCCCCTAGAGCAAGAACGTAAAAATATGGACGTAATGAAAATGTGTGAAGCCCTCTAGGTCATTTGCATGCGCGTCTCGTATATTTCAAACAAAATTGTTGGGCCTAAGGTGCTTAATACATTTTCAGTGTAAAATTGTTCGGTACTTTTTATGTCCGTGGTTTCGATTTTTTTTTAATTTATATGCGACCACCCCTGAAGTATAACGAATTTAATTAATAAACAATTTTAAAATCAGTATAGCGGTTTTCGAGAAATCCGAGAAAGTCTGTAATTCGAAATAACGGCTTTATATTTGATGTGATGGGGTTATTTGCATACCATTAAGACCTGAATAACCATTTTTAAAATATTTTTTGTGTCTTCAATTTCACAAACAGATATATAGAGGCCATATTATTTTATCCCAAAAATCGTGGAGATTAAAAAAACAAATAGTTGATAAAATAAATGTTCTTTAATTATCTTAAATCTAAAAAACGCCACCTTATTTGTCAGCTCGTTAGTCATACATTAAAAAAAGTTTGAACATTTCGTTTTTTGAACTCGGTTAAAAATGAATGAAACTTATTAAATATAATTAAAAAATATAAATAAATAAAATTAATAATTAAAAATAAATAAATATAATTAATATAATTTAAAAAAATTATTAGGATTATACTCTGAGATTTGTATGAATACGATACTTTGGGAAAGGAGTTATTTTTAAGTTGTTTTCATTCTCTATTATTTTTAAGTTGTTATTTTCTGGTTTGTGTCCCTCTGTCGCGTCCATAGACGTTACTAAATCCATGCGCGCCTCTTACGACACCCACCAGCCGATATGGAGTAGCGCATAATATTCTTACACCGCCGCTAAACGGTGAACAGTCTATTTCTTACCTTAAACTTGTGATATTCCTCAGGCCACGCAAAAGGTTATAAAGATTAAACTTTTGATTGCAAGTAAACTTTCCACATAAGAGTTTCTCAAGTCGGTGATTAAAACAAAGTTTACCGGAACTGACTTCAGAAGCTATTATTTGGAAATTATTTTATTTCCTTGTTTTGAATTCGGTTATTACTTTTTATCAAAGTTTATGTTTATACTAGCGACCTACCCCCGGTTCATGCTGCGTTATGTAGCTTTAAGGTAATCATCAAAAACTTTCGAGAAGTTTCATTACAATCGGTTCAGCGATTCCGAAGATTGACCCGGAAAAACAGACAGGCAGACAGACAACCAACTATTTTAAAAAATGGTTATTGACGTCTTAACGGCACGCAAACAACCCCTCAGCTCAATGAAATGCCGATATTTCAGTATTACAGACAGACACTTCAATATTATTTATATATATATATATATATATATATATATATATATATATTGATTTTATATATTTACGGGAACTAAAATATTACTATTTTTATACGTGGTAGAGCCATGCTGCAGCTATATTAGTATAGTATGTGCCATATCGATTGAGAAAAACGGACAATGACCTCAGATATGAGCCGAGTGTCAAAAGGCGTAACTTACAAAATCTCAATTTAGATGTGATAACAATATTTAAATATTGATATTATTCCCACTTCTAGGTCAGCACATATGTTTTGTTTTTTTGTTTCTTAAATAATATTGTCTGTGGTTCCTATAAACATAGTAAAATCTTACGGTACATCGCGAAAAATGTGTTATATTTTATATTTCAATTTATGGTAAGTAACGCAGCAATTCATTTAATAACAGTTTCATATTAAAAAAATATTTGAAGCAATATAATCACCATATTGAGCTTTTGCAAATTCATCCCTTTAAAATAAACAAAACGCGCGTTACGTCAGTTCGTTCTAAAAGAAACGTGACAATGGCAGCCAGAGATGCGTCACCTTTTTTGGGCCGGTCCGCCATTTTGTTTTCATTCGTGTTCGGATAGCGCTTGCGTGTGTACGTCTCGGGTAATTCATAGCATTCATTGCATTGTTTTAGTTGAGTTTTTACTGTTAAATTTGTTATATCGTTAAGTTTTTGTTTTTTGAATCTGTTATATTAGTTTTACTGTGACGGTCGTTACTAAATCGACATGAGTTCAGGAGAATTTGGTGAAGGACCCGGTCCTTCAACATCAAGTGGAAAGAGACGTCGCCGACCCATAATAAACGTAGCAGGTACGTACAAATAGGTACAAATGCGACGACGTAGCCTTTCTATTTCTTAAAGCGCTCTTTTTATGTGACCATGTGGTATTTATTTTCTAAAACAATATGTATTTATGTGATGTAGTACTATGGTAGTATATTTTTGTCATTTATTTACAGGCCCATCTTCTGGAGCACCTTTAACGTCACCAGTAAAAAAGAGAAAACCTACCACTTTGTCGGTCGGGGAACAAGAGATTATCATTAATGTATACAAATATGTCAAAAACACCTGGCCCGAAGACGTGTATCCTTCAAACGTTAATATGGTAGAAAAGGTTTCGGAGATCTCAGGAGTCAGCAAGAGCACTATATATCGCGTATTAAGCGTGTATAGAGATTCCCATAAAATACCAGAAAAGGGAATAATTAATAAAAGAAAAAAGTCTGTAATTGACAAGTTGGACGATTTTGATAAATCGGCTATAAGAGCGAAAGTGCATCAGTTCTTTCTTGCAGGAGAATTACCGACTTTAGACAAAATTTTGCTCAGTATAAATCAAGATGACCAGTTGCCAAACTTGAGCAAAACTTCCCTGCGACGTGTGTTGCGCCATTTAAAATTCAAATATATAAAGAGAAACAGAAAAAGTGGTCTAATAG
Organism: Parnassius glacialis; assembly: GCA_033319125.1. Lineage (NCBI taxonomy): Eukaryota > Metazoa > Arthropoda > Insecta > Lepidoptera > Papilionidae > Parnassius > Parnassius glacialis. Next base: position 11,581,953 of record JAVANC010000006.1, read on the forward strand.
ATCGCCCAGAGATAGTTCTGTGGCGTACCAGATATTTGAGAGAAATACAAATATTAAGAAACGAGGGACGTAACATTTTTTACCTTGACGAAACATGGATTAACGCAGGTCATACTATGGGAAAGGTATGGGAAGACACCACAATTGAATCTTCTCGTCAATCACGGTTAGAAGGCTACTCTACTGGCGCGAAAGCCCCTTCGGGTAAAGGAAAGCGATTAATAGTTGTACACGTTGGCAATGAAAATGGCTTTTTGGAGGGATGTGATTGGGTATTTGAATCATCATCTACTGGTGACTACCATGAGAGTATGGACGCTCTCCATTTCGAGGACTGGTTTAGAAAAGTAATAGAAAAACTGCAAAGCGGCGATGTCATAGTTATGGATAACGCTAGTTACCACTCCAGACGTTTAGAAAAAACCCCAACAATGTCTTGGCGGAAACAAAATATGCAGGAATGGCTAGAATCTAAACAGATCGCATACGTGCCCTCGGACACAAAGACCCACTTAATGGAAAAAATAAAGGCAGTTAAAGATAACTATCGAAGTTACGTCACCGACGAGATGGCAAAAGAAAAAAGCATCACAGTGGTAAGGTTACCTCCTTATCACTGTGAGCTTAACCCCATTGAACTTGTGTGGGCAGATGTGAAAGGGTACGTTGCACGAAAAAATACAACTTTCAAGTTAAAAGATGTTAAAAATTTACTTAAAGATGGTTTAACTCAAATCACGCCAGATAAATGGAAAAACTGTGTTCAGCATGTCCTTAAGGTTGAACAAAAAATGCGTGGCATGGATGATAGAATTGACCAAACTGCAGATCGCTTTATAATTAATGTTACAGATAGTTCATCAAGTGAAGATACGAGTGATGATTGCACCGAATAAAAATAAAGTTCTTATATAATATTAAAAATAAAGTTTTATCTTTTGCATAAGTACGTACTTATTCGGTGTCGTTATCACTCGAATCTTTATATGTGTTATAAATTAATGTTTTTTGTTGTTAAATGAATAAAGTACTTTATAACAATAGATGATTTTTCTTCTACAGCGATCTTTCACATAACTTTTTAATAATAGTTAATAAATATATATTATATCAATCATTATAAAAAAATCATTATAAATAAAGAAAGTACTACATATAAAATGTGCCTATATATTGAAGGTTTGTAACCCCTGGTTAAACGACCGAAAGGTCATTGTCCGTTTTTCTCAATCGATTTGGCACATACTATAGTATAGTTGTAGCACGCATGGGTCGGCTCGACCGGGGAAGGACCACACTCTCACAGGATACCAGCGTCAAATAGCAGCTTAACACTGCTGTGTTTTGTATGGTGAGTGTAGAGAACCGGAGACCTATTTTACTGGAAACGAGGCATTCCATCTTAGTCCTCACGGGTGGCAGCGCATCTGCATTTTGATTCGCAAACGAGGTTAAATGTATATGGGCCACAGCAGCCACTTACCTTTAGGTGGACAGTGCGCTCGTTTGTCACCCTATACTATAAAAAAAAAACACTACGCATTGAATTAAACTGTTATTACGTGATAAAACATGATAAAATCCATTAAAATAGTCCTTTTTATTTTTATAGTTTTGTATTGATGATTGTAGAAAGTGAAGTGATAGTAAAGTGGCGTGTCTGAGCAGAGGATGCACTCGTACGTAGGTCCCAATTTTAAAATTTTACTATAATAATATGTAAAATGATGTATAAGTAATTATTTAAATACGATGAAGTCACAAATTTATCATTCGTCGTAGAGCCACGCTGCACCTTTATTATGGCTGCAACTCGAATGGGTTGGCTCAACCGGGATACGACCACGCTCTCACAGAACACCAGGGTAAAATGGCTGCTTAATGCTGCTGCTGTATTTCGCGTATGAGGATTGTAGAGAACCGAGACCCTTTTTACTGGAAACGCGGCATTCCGCAGTGGGAACACCTCCTCATCACTTAGCGTCAGGTAAACTGTGTGCTCGTTTGCGACATTTGTATATAAAAAAGAAACATCTTTTAAGGCCTTTAATTTTCCATTCTTGTATGTCAATTTCGTCTTTTATAGATATTCATCATCATCATCATCATTACAGCCTTTCATAACTCCACTGCTGAATATAGGCCTCTCCCAAGGAATGCCACAATGCACGGTCCTGAGCCACCTGCATCCATCGACTTCCTGCATGTCTTACCAGGTCGTCACTCCATCTAGTGGGGGGTCGCCCTACACTTCGCCTATCGGTACGAGACTGCCACTCGAGAACCTTTCTTCTCCATCGGTTGCCGGTTCTTCGAGCTATATGGCCGGCCCACTGCCACTTCAGCTTACTAATCTGTTGGGCTATGTCGGTTACTCTGGTTCTACTGCGGATATCCCCATTTCTATTATCACGCAGAGAAACCCCCAGCATAGCCAGAGGGCTATGCTGAGGGCTATGCTATGAGGTCGCTCAGCGAGCTATGGAGAGCCATAGCTCGCTGAGCGACCTTGACTCTTACGGCCAGCAGTGAAGGACCACGTCTCAGATTCATGCACAATAGATATTATGCAGATAGTATACAGATAGATATTATGCACAATATAATATACTCACACACCTTTACCATAGACAGTTAATTCTTAACCCTTTCGCTGTCCCATATAGGGCACTGCTATTGTCTTACTATTGTGTCTGGAAACCGAACAGTGAAAATGTTAAATTGTAATTTTATTATAATTAACAAAGAAAAAGATTTCAGCACTGTGACTTCCGTCATCTGAAAAATGTAATGTTCTAGTGTTTTGCCCGTCTGGCGGTGCGAAGGCTTAAATCATCTCGCTTTTATTACTCGACATGTCTCCTAAATCATCTCGACTACGTTCTCACATGGGTACCATTATGTTCTCGACTTGTTTTTCTGTGTTTAGATATTAATATATCTTGTACATTCAACTCACTACAAAAACTTCCTTTACGTAAAAGCTTTTGTTTGTTTCCACTAAAAGTCTGCGAGGCTTTCAATATATCTCTATGAGCAATCGTTTATAAATAAAATCAATCTAGTAAACAGTTAGACGTGGGCTTAAGGCAAAGTATTTGTATGAAATGAAAACATGGAAATTTTCATCGACAAAGAGAATTGCTGATAATATCTAGTGGTCTTCCACAGACGGTGAAGCAACAGTTATAGCTCATACCTAAAGTACTAGTGATCGATACCACAAGGATAATCGGCCGCTCTTATCACCTTGTCAAACGTTGTGATTAAGAGAAATCCTCCCTATAATTTTTATTCACAATATATAACAAGAATAACTATTAAAAGTCAATTATCCTCCTATGTCCTGGGAAGAACCAGCAAGAAACACAGCTGGAATCTTTTTCTCTTTTTTTAAGGTTTCCAATACTGTACTGGTGCAGAGTTGATGCTGATAATATTAGGTCGAGGAAAAAGTTTCTTCGTATTTTATATTCAAATTTAAGACATTTTCTTCAAAGCTATTAACATTTAATTACATATATGTGTGCCATTTTGTGGATTGTGACATAATACCATTGCTGTAGAAATCTTGCGATTTTTATCTAAAAAAATGCGATAAGTAGGTAGTTTAAGAAAGTTTGTTATGAAGAATAGAAAATTAAAGTTCATTGGAGATATCCAACGTGTGCTTAACTAGTTAGAGTGTTGCTAACAATAACATTTTTGGAGCGTACGTAGGTGGTCGCTTTTATGATCGCTGGTGGTCCTTATTGTTGATTGTTCGTCGCGCAATACGATGACGTTTTCTAATAAAGTGGGTACAATCTTAATTACAAGGATATTTTTGGAATATCGAGAACAATCCGAATTACATCTTTTATGGGTTACTAAAGGCGATATTTCAATATATATTAAATTTTTGGGAGTACCATTTTTTACGTGGTAGAGCCGAGCTGTGGCTATATTTATAGTATAGTTGTAGCACGCATGGGTCGGCTCGACCGGGGAAGGACCACGCTCTCACAGAATACCAGCCTAATAATGCTATGTTTCGTATGAGTGCAGATAACCGGAGACCCTTTTTACTGGAAAAGGAGCATTCCATCTTAGTCCTAAAGGCTGACAACGCATCTGCATTTTGATTCGCAAACTAGGATAGATGTAGATGTCTATGGGCCTCAGCAACCACTTACCATCAGGTGGACTGTGTGCTCGTTTGTCACCCTATTTCTATATAAAAAAACTAACATGCTTGTTGCGGGCTAAATGCCCGCAACAAGCATGTTAGGTTTTCTTTGTTCATTTTAGTTTTTATGTGACTTCACGCAGCTTACAACCCGGGAAAGGACACAGTGCTTCTAAAGATATCTAATTTGTCAAAACACGATGAGTAATTTAGAAGATGAAATAAAACATATATAGCCTTCTGAAATCGTAGTCAAATCAGAAGACACGTATATACTGCAATCTGATTTGATAATTGAATGAATGGCAGTTATGCACTATTTGTCTTCCATACATGCACATTTCACGCACGCTGGTGTATTTAGATTTTGGTCTCGCCTTAATCACTCCATCGCCAATCTAGTATGTTTAAACTGCCTCCACGATACAGAAGAAAAATCTAGTGTGGGGTAACGTTTTTTTTTAAAAAAAAATTTTATAAAAAAAAAGTATATACTGTATCTTTGCTGTTCCAGCTGCTCGTCTGGACGTAGACGAGCATAAATAAAATGTGTATCATCATTATAGCCAATGAAAAGTCCAAGTCCAATAAAGGGAATATTTTCCATAGTTTACACGCTTGGTACTCGGGTTAGCAACCGGACTTTTTGTAATTTTGAATTGTTACTAGGGAGATGCTGCTGCCCATTTCTCGTTTCAGTTTCCTTCTCATGCCTCTTACAGCACCTACAAGAAGATATGGGGCATTACATTCTATCACGCTGCCTCTACACGACGATACGGGGAAAATGGGTATACTACTAAAATATAAAATGTTTGCAGCACCCACAGGATGAGACGAAGTAATGGATTGTCTTATGCTGCCACCCAGCGTTCACATTTTATGTATTCCGGGCATAGTTATTTTAAATATACTGCATTATCCTGTTTCTTATTAAAATTAAAGCATTAGTAAACCCATCCCATACCCCTTTTTATTTAAATAATAAAAGCTCATGTTGTATGATTAATGTATAACATAGAAACCATTATCTAAGGGAATAGATAGCGTAATATGCTATCTATTCCCTTAGATAATGGTTTCTAATGAGTTGTTTGAACATAACTGCATGAAAATATTTTAATGTTACAATATAAATAGGTAGTTTATTATTCATTTTCATTGCTGACTTTATTATTCATATCAGTTATTGAGTTTTTCCATCAAGAAATTTTCAGTAGCTGCCCGGAGTCAGGAAGTTGGTGGTGTCTCACCCCCGTGCCTCAGAAAGCACGTAAAGCCGTTTGCCCTGCACCTGACCTTTCTCTCCGGTCGTGTCGGCTTACCGTTCCATCGAACTATGAGAGTGAGGGAATAGAGAGTGCACCTGTACTTGCGCATGCCCGAGTGGCACTATAATCCTGTCCTGCGCAGATGGCTAGTCTCCGTTGAGGCTGGCCATCGTAAGCGAAATTCGGTCTGTAGGATATTTTTATTATTATGTAAATTATACTTAACAAAATTTAATCTACATTAAGTAAAAAAAAATCTATTTTAATTTATTGTAATATACAAGTAGATTACGCGTTCAGTTACACGTCCTTAACCTATGGTACTCTTACTTAAGAACTACGAAAGTCGCCATAAACTCCATTATTTATTTATTATAAAGTCTCTTTTTTATTATGCATGGCATTACTTACATTATCTCACTTCTCACAGCTTTATTACAATCGCTGAATAGATCGTAGCTGTCAAAGCTACACACTACGCTCTGTGAACACAATATTGTAAATTCCATTACCTCAGCCTTTGCGTAGGCAGTTATAGTGTTGTATGGTGTGGCTATAGTTGGATTTTTATTGTGAAATTAGTTTACTTTAAAAAAAATATCATTATCATAATCATCATCATTAGGCTGTAAAAACTGCTGGTCATATGCGTCACCCGTTATAGCTGGATTTGCGATTATACTTACGATACGGCCTGAATCGACATTCCATAGTGAAGATAGGATTTCCATAGGCAGCTTAACTACGAAGCATAGTATAAGGATCTACCGCTAAATAAAGCGATATTCTGGCAGACGTAGAAGAGCCAGTGTGTACTAGCTATCGTATCGTATACGCGTACAAATTCTATCATATAATAAATTTATATAATGATTTCTTATATTTACGCGAAGACTACACATTAAATGAAACTAATCTTTACGGATTTTATCGCGTTTAATTTAACTTTTTTTAACTTTTTAATTCCCGACGTTTCGTTTCGACGTGGTCACGGGGGTGGGGGGGGGGTGAGGGCTGAGGTGTTTGTGTGAGGATCTAGGGCTCCGCATGTTACGCGTAATAGTATACTCGGCATGGGAACGGGAACAGTGTATAAATATCTTCCTAACAGCAGTTGTGTCGAAATGCTGAGCAGAAATACAAGGTAGAGAATTTCATTCTGTGAAGTCATGATAGTCTTAAAAGAGATTGCTGAATAGAATACATGGGAGATCGTATTCTACAACGAAAATTTGTGAGACGACATCAACAAGCAAAGACATTTAAGTAGTTATACCTATATATTTAAATCTCTTTTTCACCAAGGGATTTTAGTCGGTAGGAGTTCAATATTTCCTTGTTTTCACTAGGGAAAACGACTAATGAGAATTTCTTCTTGTAAAAAAATATTGGAAAAAGAAATTAACACTCTTATCCTATAATTTTTTTATAGAATAAGTGAGCATAGAGTCCACCTGATGGTAAGTGGTTGCTGCGGCCCATAGACATCTACATCTATCCTCGTTTGCGAATGAAAATGCAGATGTGTTGTCACCCGTGAGGACTAAGATACCATACGAAACACAGTAGCATTAAGATGCTATTTTACGCTGGTATTCTGTGAGAGCATTGTCCTTCCCCGTTCGGGCCGACCCATTCGTGCTACAACTATACAATTAATATAGCTGCAGCGTGGCTCTACCACGTAAAAAACCTCTAACAAGCTCTACCAGGTTCTATGTGGTTCCTGCAGCTTACCTGCCATCGTCAATCAAGGAAAGCTAAATATGCCTTGTCACTTCCGAGTTCTACGGTAGACTCTCACGTTCTGTAATTAGTATAGCACACTATATTATAATGTTGACTTTATCAATATTTTATATTAAAATTTTTTAACTTTTCAACTATTTTATACAAGTAGTTTGCTATACAAAATATTAATGTAAAGCATTATTAAGAATTTTTGTCGGTGGCTACGTTCCCAACTCTATGGTGACTTGGCGCTGGTATAGCAATATATTATAGCATTAGAAGAAAGCGTCGCCTAAGCTTGCTCAGTGTTTAATCAATGTAATATTGTTACAGGTGGCAACTTCCGGGGTGAGCCTCTTTGCCAGAGATGTAAGAACTCTCATAACGTTTGGATTTAGATGTATTTTAATATCACTAGTGTAATATAATAATAATGTAATGTAATTTAGTAGCGTTTCTTGGGGGAGGAACTATGTTTAGCGGTGGGCTTGTGAAGGCCTCTAATGATGATAATGATTAATGTAATGCATTTGTATCAACTCTACCTTATCGTAGCTTATAACAGCTTAATACACAACATATATTCCGCAGCTACTTCACGTCCCATCATGTTTTTTTTTGTACTCAGTGCCGCTTCTTATTATATTTAAAAGTAATTTGTCGTCAATACGTAGTTTTTTTTTTAAATACGTAATACAGAGTTAGTAAATGTATTCGTACAAGTAAGCTACGACTACCTCGTTGGTCACGGGTTCATGCCTGCATGCCTGCTGATCACGAGGATCTGAACCCCGAGACATATCAAAATCATTTATTGGAGTTTTCTGACGAAAAACTCTCAGTAGCAATTCATCGACACCGTGCCCCTAACAGTGTAGTTTTTCATTACTCTGATAGAAGTTTCCTAATTATTTTAATAGTAGCGCCAAACACTAAATACAAAAAGTTTTTAGAACGGCAATAAAACAATGGTGGTGGATTATTTTTTATCATGAATTTATAAAACTCGTTGACGATAGTGTCGCCAGATATAACAACATCCATTTTTAGATATATACATTATCGAAAGCAACAAAAATATTTTAATCCAATATCGTGTATTTTATGTGACAAGATATTTTCAATTTATTAGTATTTTTCTGTTCTAAGCTTTTTTAAATGTACACAGTCGTTGGCAAACATTGATCGCCCGCAGGCTAGAAGATGCGGCGGATCTGAAACCGTGTTCAATTCATAACTTGCAAAGCTCAATAGTAGTCGCACTATAAAAATGTTCTTTGAAAGAAGTACCAAATTAAAATCGTTTATCGACCCAGTCCGATCGTGATTAGTAAGAATAAAGATAATTGTTAACATTCAAACTGTCAGATATCGTTTTTAAGTGAGACTCCAATACAGGCCGACACACATTAATTTTAATTCTTCTGCGAATAGACTTCTGTCGGCAATGAGATCACCCATTGCTAGCATCTATCAGGGGCGTAGCTACCGCCGTATCAGCCGTATCAATGATACGGGGCCCCCGGTCTACAGGGGCCCCGAACGTGTGTAAACAAAAATTCCAAGGACTTCTATGGGACAGGAAAGGCTATCACTATCGTCTATAGAAGCAAAGAATTTAGAAAAACTGAAATCGTCTTCAGCTATGAATGCCGCCGAATCGTCTTCAGCTATGTTCGCTGAACAAAAGGCAAGAAAAGTGTATATTTGATTTTAATTGTTTGGCTAGCTTAGTTCCTAGGAGTATTAATTGTCAGTAATAACGAATATCCCCGTGTAATAATCCCCGTGTAGTGGCCGGTAAGAATACTCACTACCCCATATCTTCCCGTGGGTGTCGTAAGAGGCGACAGAGGGAAACTGAGGCAGAGAATGGGCAGCAGCATCTTTCTGATAGCAGCAAAATTATAAAAACACTGCAGTTGCCAACCCGCTCGCCAAGCGTGGCAACTATGGCAATACACCCCACATGAAAGTAATGAAGAGACGGCCCCCATTCCCCGGCGGCCCCGCTATTCTTGGCTACGGTGGCGACCATGGACGCTATATAACGGCGGGGCAGGGGGTGCTAAGAATCTCCGGTGGAGGTTCGGTTGCCACCTACGGTGACTCGACCTGGCTACTTATAACGCACGCACCCTGAGGACTGACGAGAAGACCCTGGAGCTGGAAGAAGAGATAGACCAGTTGCGCTGGAATATCATAGGATTATCCGAGGTCCGAACAGAGGGGGAGGACACGGTAATCCTCGAATCCGGCAACTTGTTCTATCACCGGGAGGGCGACCATCTGTCCCAAGGAGGTGTTGGATTTATCGTCCACAAGTTTCTCGTTAACAACGTTGTAAATATTGGGAGTGTGTCGACGAGGGTTGCGTACCTTATACTCAGAATCACCAAACGGTATTCGCTGAAGGTCATACAGTTTTACGCACCAACTTCGGCACACCCCGATGAGGAGGTGGAGGAAATGTATGAGGATATCTCTAGAGCCATGCATACCTCCACTATACGGTGTTAATGGGAGAGTTCAACGCAAAACTATGGACAAGAGAAAACGGTGAACTGAAAGCAGGGAATTTTGGAATAGGGCAACGAAACCCAAGGGGCCTGCAGCTGGCCGACTTCATGGAGAAAGAGGGACTCTTTATAATGAACTCTTTCTTCCAGAAGCGGCTCCACAGGAAGTAGACAGGGTCGAGCCCCGATGGTTCGACAAAAAATGAGATTGACTTCATTATGACGACCAGACGACAACTGTTCTGTGATGTCTCAGTGATCGCGAGGGTGAAAACCGGCAGCGATCACTGAATGGTGAGAGGCACACTTAACTTAAACATTGAGTAGGAAAGGTCTCGTCTAATGAAGTCAACGCTCCGTCCCACTCGTGCTCTAATCCAAAATCCCGAAACTTGTCAGGTCGAGCTACGAAACCGTTTTCAGTGCCTAGAAGATTGCAATGTGGACGATATGAATGACAAGCTCGTGAAAACTGTCCATGCGGTTGGAGCTAAGTTTTTCAAGACCCGCCGCAGAAGAACACAAAAACTCTCCGATCACACTCTTAATCTCATGGCTGTTAGACGGGATATGAAGCTGCAGTCTTCAGTAGATTTGACAGCATACAGGTAACTGAACAGACAGATCTCCAAATGCATGCGGCGGGACTTACGCAACTTCAATACAGCTTGTAATGAAGAAGCGATCGAGCGGTACCAGGGCTCCAAAGTCTTTGCTAGAGATCTTTCTGTCAAAAAGAGCCAACTGTCGAAGCTGAAGATCGAGTGTGGCAGCGTCGTTTCCGGGATACCTGAGATTTTGAGTGAGATTGAGAGGTTCTATGGGCAGCTGTACACATCATTGTTGGAGCCACACGCAAGTGTGAGTAACGATCCAAGAGCGAGTCTTATCCGACCCTATTCCGATGATATCACGGACGTGAGTCTGAGCGAGATTAGAATGGCTCTCCAGCACCTTAAAAACGGCAAGGCCCCAGGCATGGATGGAATTACAGCGGAACTTCTGAAAGCGGGTGGAAAACCGGTACTTGAAGACCTTCAGAAGCTCTTTAATTCCGTCCTCCATGGTGGCACTACTCCGGAGGCGTGGAGCAGACCTATTTGCCTTCTGAGCCGCGTCTACGTGCTGTTTTCGAAAGTCATTACGAATCGTCTCGCGCGCAGACTTGACGTCTTCCAGCCTCCCGAACAAGCCGGTTTCCGAAAAGGCTTTAGCACCATAGACCACATACATACCCTTCGGCAAATTGTACAGAAGTTCGAGGAGTACATTTTGCCACTATGTCTGGCGTATGTGGACTATGAGAAAGCCTTTGATTCCGTCGAAATTTGGGCGGTGCTGCAGTCCCTTCAGCGGTGCCAAGTTGACTGTCGGTATATCGAAGTGCTGAAGTATTTGTACTGTAGGGCTACGATGGCTATCCGAGTACAGAACCAGAGTACGAAACCTATCCAATTGCAGAGACCCGGCCATATAGCTCAAAGAACCGACAACCGATGGGGAAGAAAGGTTCTCGAGTGGCGGCCTCGTACCGGCGAACGAAGTGTAGGGAGTCCCCCCGTTAGATGGAGTGACGACATGGTAAGATATGCAGGAAGTCGATGGATGCAGGTGGCTCAGAACCGTGCTTTGTGGTATTCTTTTCGAGAGGCCTATGTTCAGCAGTGGACTTGTGAAGGGCTGTAATGATGATGAATAACGAATAATCAATAATGTATAATAATTTCAATTTAAAGCAAAAACGCTTGTTTGGTTCCTTTTATGAAATTTTTACTCTTCATTGGGGACAACAAATTTTGATACAGGGCCCATCTAAGGCACGCTACGCCACTGGCATCTATATTAAATAATAGTTGTACCCCGCGGTTCCACTCGCATATCACGTGTCTGAGGCGCGGGACTGACATGACACCTAGTTCAACTAAAATGTTAGCAATATATGGAAAAAATTGAAAAATTTATGGAGTACGTTTATCTGCGAGCGAAGTTTAATTTTATCCACTCTCCCTCCCCTTACTGGTTGAGCGTCACACCGTCCGCCTCCCTCAGCGCCCCAAAAAAGGTCCCCCAAGTGCGGCTTTCTCCAGTTTTAAAGAAAACCGTATACGATACATGAAAAGTGTATAGGTACGAAATAATTCTTGATAATTTTGCTATAAACTTATACATACAAAAGCGATATCACTTATAGTTTCCGCGCAATTTGTCACGAAAAATGTAAATTTTTTATCATTTATCAATTTATTTGGTCAAAGTTTAGTTTTTTCAAAAATTTTGCGTTCATAAACCACTTTTTAATTTTCAATATTTTTTGTCACAAAATACCTTATTGTGGCTTATGTACAAGAAACAGACATATGGTATTGCGGATTCTTTTTAGATGTAGTAAAGATCTATATTTTTGTAGAATGTTGTATTTATGTACATATCACTAACCATTATACCAACGCACGCGGATAAATAATTTCGGAAGCGCTTTTTCTTCTGACTTGCTTAACAAAATCAATATTAAAGGCTAGATGAGAAGTGTCACCTAATGCTAGATAGCCTATACTATTTCCCACGAATCTGGCTATAATAAACAAAAATAAATTTTGAAATCGGACAGGTAGTTCCAAAGATTAACATGTTTAAACAAACAACAAACAAAAAACTCTTCCGCTTTATTATATTAATATAGATAGTAGGTATATGGTGTGTTATAAAGGTCATAAAGTCACTTCAATTCAGTTAACTTATAATAAAGTTTAGGCTTTGGGGTAGTTAATATTCTGAAGTTCATGCCTTTATTTGGGTAACTGCATATCCTATGTCAAATTTCAATAATTTCTTATGTGAAATACCAATAAAAACAGACAGACAGACACAGGTGATGCTATTACTATTTCGTTTTGCTTACAGCTCGCAACACTAGAATCAGTGAAGCTCTCAACAAAACAATTCATAAATTTTCCACTCTCATCACACCAGTTTAATGTGTTATAATCATTAAGACTACTTAGCTAACCGTCATTATATACAAGTATGAATCATTCACAACGCCGATATAACGTGTTTATCGTTGAAAACATAAGCAAGCACTTAACACTGCCTTACCAGCTTTACAATGACCTTTTCTAATGTATAGATGATCCATAAATATCGCTACCTATATAAAATATTTTTAAGTAATATCATCCTCAGGACCAGAGTAGAGATGCAGCAGTAGACTGTTAATGAAGATGATAACGCTGACGATAATGTTGAAGATATCTCCGACTAACGGCTAATGATAAAAGGTAGACGGAGCGCTCCGTACATTTCAATTGACGACAAAACACATTTTTTTATAGGATAAGGGTGACAAACGAGCACACAGTCAACCTGATGGTAAGTGGTTGCTGCGGCCTACATCTACATCTATCCTCTATTACAAATCAAAATGCAGATGTGTTGTCACCCGTGAGGACTAAGATGGAATGCCTCATTTCCAGTACAAGGACCTCCGGCCACCTGCACTCACCAAGCGAAACGCAGAGGTAAACCTCTACTTCACGCTGGTATTCTGTGAGGTCGTGGTACCACCCCGGTTCGAGCCGGCCCATCCGTGCGACAGCAAAAGCTGCCGCGTGGCTCTACGACTGTTAAAACATCTTTCTTCATTCTTTAACAGCCCGTAAAAGTCGCACGCACACGCACCAAAAACCACTATTTGTTGGTTGCAAATTATTTTAAATGCATATGTATTCGGATGAATGCATGTTCTTACAATATTAGCTGGGCATGGTTTTGGCTTAGTTTCGGCGTCACTCGAAATGTGCGCAGCTCTACGTCTGTCTTCTTTTGCTGGTCTGTACTAACAGTCCACGGCTGGACTTTTGCTCTCCTAGAATTTAATTCGATCACCTCTCTTAGATAGGGGATCGCGTAGAACACCTTTAAAGCCGCATTAGAAGCTAGCTGATTAGATAGGTATTTTTTGGTACAGCAAAACAAAATTGCCAATTCAAATTTTATATAATATAGATCCCATATTATATAAAATTTGAGTTGGCAAATTTCACAAGATTATCAGAACAGTTTTTTTATCAGCCTTTTACAAGAATCACCAAGAAATGAAAATAAAATTTTGTTTTTAAAAATTCTACTGATACTTGATTTTAATATATGTATTTAAAAGTGACAAGCAAGCACAAAAACAACCTGATAATAAGTTTAGGCTGTGATGTGTATAGCCGTGATAGCTCAAACGGTTAGCACTCGCGGTAAATTTCACAGTAACAACCCGGGTTCGATCCCCGCCAGCACCAATGAAATTATTAATTGCAATTTTATTATTGAAAACATTGTGACGACCTGCATGTCTGAGAAATAACAAAAAAAAAAGTATTTCGAAGACATGCGGGGTACCCCAACACGCATTGGGGCAGCGCGGCGGACACTTCCTTGCCCTATAACCCCAACCCTAAAACTCTAAGAAATGAGAGGAGGCCTGTGCAGTCAGCAGTGGGACGTATATAGGCTGTAACCTTACTTTATTTTACTTTTGTGTGTATGTACACATGTAAGTGTCACTGACTCGTTGTCTAGTGGTCGTAAGCATCCCACATTGTAATCCCGGGTCGGTCCAAAATCAGTTATTGGATTTTTCTGACAAGTAATTCTCTGTTACAGCCCGAAGTCAGGATAATTTTATATAATTATATAATTATTACGTCTTACCCCGGGCCTCAAATAGTACGTGAAGCCACTAGTCCTGCGCCTGATCTTACTCCGGTCGTGTCTGATTGCCATCCCATCAGATTATGAGAGCGAGGGAATTGAGAGTGCATCTGTGTTTGCACTCACACTCATACACAATAATCTTGTCCTGTGTGTCGAGATGATCAGTCTCCGTTGATAATGACCGTGACCAAATAAATTAGGTCTGGTGGACGTTAATTTTATTACTATTTATTTATTTTTATTTATTTATTTATCAACAAGTTACAAATAACATCTTATAATAAAGTAAAGACTTCGATCTTACCGCATCACTATAACGTTACAGATTTAAGAAAAGAGCTAATACAAATCCAAATTAAAATGAGGTAAACAAAATACATTACGAGTTATGATAATATTGTTACAGAAAAGTTAATGTTCTACCCTCCGTACTAGTTTTGCACTGTATTACGGCAGGTATTCTTTTTCTATGGCCCATAAACACCTACACGTATCATAGTTCCATAATCATAATGCAAATGCGTTGTTACCACTGCGAAATAAGATGAAATGCTTCGCAACCCGTTAAAAGAATCTCGTTTTCGTCACTTACCAAACGACACCACCAGTTATGTTGCGTGGAATATTGGGCGGAATCTGGAATGATATTAACATCAAAATCACACTACGTGGTAGAACATTTTTCTGCCAAGTAGTTACGAGTCTCGAGAGTTGAGAGTCTGGGAAGGTATCACCCTCTTACCTGTTTCCGCCGCTTGTGCTTGCATTGATGCGTTTCGGTCTGAATGGTATAAGGAACTACTATGATTACAGATTGTCAGGCATTCTATCTTAGTCTTCTGGGGGTAATAACGCATCTTTAGTCGTCTTTCTATGAACTTGGACAACAATAGCCACTTACGATCAGATGAACTGTAACTCTGTATTTGTTTGTCACTCCAGTTTTATAAATAAACATAAATTAAGCGTCAAGGCTTAAGATCCGCAGGTATCCACAGGTAGGCTATTTATCATAACAAGTATATAAGTACAATAACAACGAGTATATTTAATCATGCAAAGCCATTACCGGTGACCTACAAAGTTAATATTGAACTTTATTTCACATTTTAACATATTATATTTAAGCAATAGTCGACTCGACCATAACTGGTCACTACAGTATAATGTTATGATATGGAACAGTAGCACGCTATGTTGTTACTTAATACATTTACAAAAGGTTATCATTCTTTTGGACGAAATTAATCATACGAAACGAAGCAATTTTGCTTTCTCTTGATTAAAAAAAAATCTAATATCTATTAATTTTGGTTACTAACATAGACTTGTAAACTGATTGTACCCAATGCGTTTGGTATACTTGATTATCATTTTATTCAGAATTCAGATAATTTCTTCCAATGAAATTGTCAGTGATAAACGAACTTACAAATCACGTGATGGCTACCAGTCCGTGGGCACTGATGCGTTATCACCTCTGAGGACTATGATGGTATGTCTCACTGTAATAATGCTGTCTTTCTATATATTTCGGACCGGTACACCTAATGGCGCATGCTACACACTCGATAATTATCGCGATATTTAACGTGATTTTTATCTTGCAATATTTTGGATCAAATCTACATACTACACACTCGATACTAATCGCGTTAGTACAACGCTAGATTTCATTAACTAAAGACGTGTACGTTATATAATCCGAAGCCAGTAACGTAATGAGTGACTATAAAAGTAAAGCTTGCGTTGCTATTATATTAGCGATAGCATTAAAAAAAGACGTGTAAAGAGGAAAAACGGCTTAAGCATTAGCTTCATCCAGTTTTTTCTTTTTACACGTTTCTCTCACGCGAATTCTTTCAAGGTTTGATCATTCGTTTGAGGTACGGCTGGCGCCGCTATCGCATCAAGAAGCGCGTCCTCCTCCATCGCTGACAATGAATACTGACACGATAAATATCGACCAGAGATTAGACACTCGATATTTATCGACGATACTTGATACAGATCGTTGGATTTCTGGATTTTTAGAATACCAGCGATCCGTATCACGATCCGTGATATGCTAATACTACACACTCGATAAATATCGTAATCCTAGATTATGATCCAAATATCGTGGTAATTATCGAGCGTGTAGCATGCGCCAGTTGCAAGCACTGCTATTTGGTACGAGATTTCCTAGGCAGACGGACATCAAGGCGGAAAATGATTAATAGATCCTCTCTTCTGTGACTTCTAAAGCAAAAACATAAATAGTCTTCTGGGTATTTAATAAACCATTAAAATTGCAAAATTGCGCTGCATTTGTTTCATAAAAATGTTTTATTATAACAAAATGTTTTATCTTTTCTCTATACCTTACCTATAATATATATATATATATATATATATATATATATATATATATATATATATATATATATATATATATATATATATATATATATATATATATATATATATTACCGTGTAGTGACTGTAAAAATGTTTACCTACCCTCTATCAACCCGTGGGTTGATGGTAAGAGGTGACAGAGGGAAACAAATTTAGGAGATGGGCAGCCATCGTCTTCTAATAAAAACAAAAAATAAAAAACTGCGGTTGCCAACCCGCTTGCCAAACGTGGCAACTATCAGGGATCAGACAAATATGAGGCAATCTATGAGGGAGGCCTATTTCAGCAGTGAACTTTAGTAAGGTAACGGTGCCGGATCTCTAAAAACGTAAATTTTATCGGACCTATTAAGTATAAGGACCTATTAACAGATAAACGTGTAAGAACTTAAGTCACGCAGGTTATCTCAGGCGTTTATACGTCGTCCTTACAACATATTAATTGGCGGGCTATCTCACGCTCGAGTTTTAATTAAAAGCGCACTCGATCTTAATATCATCTCGATTATCAGGTAATTCCTACTGAATGAGAAAATGTACATCACTTCCCATTTAAGGAATAGACCTTATATAAATGTAAATGTTTCATGACATTCCTGTTAAATAACCACACACACTAAACGGTATTACGGTATTGTAACTGGCTTAAAATAACTAAAATAATTTAAAATTAATTTTTTTTACAGCCGATTTCAATATAAGTTATTAAAAATAATTCAAAAACTATTGGTCTGAACTTGATCAAATTTATATGGGACCACACGAGAAGTACCAGCTTTCCCTTCTCCTTTTCTGCCGACTTCCAAAAAGGAGACGGTACTCAATTCGAAAATACAAATTTTTTTATTTTAAATACAATTATTGGAAGTCGACAGAAAATCGCCGTGTAGTGGTGGCGGAACTACTACCCATATTATCCTTAGCCTGTATTAACATTATTATAAAAAGCTGCGGTGGCCAACCAGCTTGCCAAGCAGGGCAACTATGGTAAAAATCCTTGATATACATAAGGCAGCCTATGGGGGAACCTATGTGCAGCAGTGCACTTTTGATTGGCTGTAATGATGCGGATGATAGTTATGAATAGCTAAAATTTCAATAATCGCTCAAACATTAGTAAGAAAATAAATAAAAACGGGTCATTGAATTTATTCACTTCACAATAAAAACATACTCGTCAGGGGGGGGGGATTGTTAATCCTATTTCACATGGTAGAGCCATACTGCAGCTATGTTATGATTGTAGCACGAATGGGTCGGCTCGACCGGGGAAGGACCACGCTCTCACAGAATACCAGCGTAAACTAACAGATTAATGCTACTTTGTTTCGTATGGTGAGTGTAGAGTACTGGAGATAATTCTACTGAAAACGGGGCATTCCATCTTAGTTCTAAGGAGTGACAACACATCTGCATTTTGATTTTTAATTGAGGATAAATGTAGATGTAGATGGGCCAGATCATCTACTTACCATCGGGTGGACTGTGTGCTCGTTATTCACTTCCCACACCTAACACAACAGCATTATGCTGCTAATTTACACAGATATTTTGTGTCAGCGTAGTATTTCCCCGTTCGAGTCGACCCATTCTTGACACTGCCATATAACTATTTTATGAAAGGCATGCCTGCTGTTGTACTATATACAACACTGTACTTATAAAATGTATAAGTAACCTGCTTTCTGTTCCGAAGCCAAGTCTTGTTGATGAATTGATATGTTCCTGATACTCTAGTCCACAGAGTGAGAAATTCATTAATGGATCAATGTTTTTACAACAATATCTTGGAAAATATACAATCTTTTTTTTCTCAAATGTTGCACTGACTTGGTGGTTCTTCCTAGAACAGTTATTTTCCGAATCAGAAGTCAGTTAAACTTAAAATGAATTTTAATAAGCTCATAATTAAATTTGAAAATTCTACTTCTATTTCTAAGTGAGGTAAGATTAGTTGCTTTTTTTGTTTTGTTGTCTGTCAGAAAACGCAGGCGCATTAAGCTAATTATTCTTAGCTGGTATTTTTGATATCATTATTGTACGGGCTGATGCGAACATAACCATAGAGTTTTTATAGGATAGGGTGACAAGCGAGCACACAGTCCACCTGATGGTAAGTGGTTGCTGTGGCCCATATATATCTACATTAATTTATCCTCTTTTGCGAATCAAAATGCAGATGCGTTGTCACCCGTGAGGACTAAGATGGGATGCCTCTTTTCCAGTGAAAAAGGTCTCCGGTTCTCTACACCCACCATACGAAACACAGCAGTGTTAAGCTGCTATTTTACGCTGGTATTCTGTGAGAGCGTGGTCCTTCCCCGGTCGAGCCGACCCATTCGTGCTACAACTATACTACAAATATAGCTGCAGCATAGCTCTGCCACTTATAAAATTCACATAAATCTATTTAAATTCACTAGTATTTAAATTCACATAAATCGTAAATTGAATTTAAAAAAAAACTCACTAAAGGGCTCTAGAGCGGCCCTCCAAGCAGATCCAGGGGTTCGAGTTCACGACTTCGGGGCTGGCATAAGTGTGTGGAGCCTCTCAAGATTTGTAAGCACCCTTTGCATCCACAATTAATTACTAATATTAAAAGACATCAAACGATTTTTTATTTCATTTCGATTTCTACACCTTGACTTTAGGAAGTGGTAGGAGGAGTTCATAAGGTCTTAGCATAATTTATTAATGTATGTTTAGATATAGTGATACCGCAGTAATATCGCAAATTTAATTATTGGAGACTTAAAATTTAACAAGAAAGTAGGTAATTATTATTACTAATAACTATTTTCAGGATTCCGATAAATAAGGAGGATTTATCTTTTCATTTTAAAGTTGCCCTATAATTATTAGACTCTTCCAATGTGGCATGTATGTAGGTAGGTAATGTTCCTTAGGGAACAACAATAAACAAAATGGTCGTAATATCCAATTCAACGCGAGCAAAGCCTCGGGCAGTGGCAGGTATATTATACGGACTAAAATTAATCATATTCATAATATAGTTGCCAAGAAAAATCCCAAAATCTGGATCCGATAATAACGTCGTGATCGGGTTAATAATAAATTTTATGACAAACTAAAAAGTCTGGAGCGAAACTATCGCGTCATCTATCGAAAAGTGCAGAACAACGTCTGCGTACTTCTAGTACATAATAAACTAATAATATTATAAATAATAATAATAATAATGTCCTCCAGACATTCGGTCAACAGAATTTCGGTCATGGCGGGCAGCCTCAACGGAGACTAGCCATCGGCGCAGGACAGGATTATAGTGCCCAAGTGTATTCGCAAGAACAGTTGCACTCTCTATTGCCTCACTCTCATAGTCCGATGGGACGGTAAACCGACACGACCAAAGATAGATCAGGCGCAGGATCAACGGCTTTACGTGCTTTCTGAGACACGAGGGTGAGAGACCGCCAACTTCCTAACTCCGGGCAGCTACTGAGAATTACTTGATGGAAAAACTCATAAACTGATTTTCTTTTGCCCGACCCGGGATTCGAACCCGAGACCTCATGATCAGCAGTCGCGCTTACAACCACTAGACCAACGGGGCAGTCATTAATAATATAAAAAGAACATATATATATATATATATATATATATATATATATATATATATATATATATGTTAACGAAAACGCACGCCCTCTATATAAGTAAATTTTGAAATCGGGAGTGGGGACAGAACGTGATCAACATTCCGGAAGTAACAATTTGAGGATGTTGTTACGCCGCTTCTAGCGAATTAGCCGTGTTCACAGACCGTTTGAGCAGAGTTAATATTGAGCAGGGCGTAGTCGAGTTTACACGCCCGTTTTATTTAAGCTTCCGTGAGAAGATATTGCAATCGGGAAATTAAGATATATGTAATAAAAACCAATAAAAATGCATCTCATTAACAGCCATAAACCAATAGAACCGCATCGCATTTACATTCATGTGATGGGATATGAAAACAGTCATGTTTATTTTAAGCGCAACGCGATTACACTTCGTTTATATCAAAAATTATTCAATTTCGATATTTAAAGAAAATTACACTCATCAGTTTGTATAATGCTCCAAAGTCCATACTATATGTTTCATTTGATCCTTATGTCTTATCTTTGAAATGCATAATAACATTATCATATTATGTCCAGGATTGTGGAATAATTTTAATCTAGTTCAGATAAAACGTAACAAATTATATTTTACATAATTATATCCATGTCTATAAATAGAAAAGGCCTATGATAGACTGGTGAAGAACGTATTATGGTCAGCACTATCTGTGAACGGTGTGAGCAGTATCCTCATACGAGCATTGCAATCTCTTTATAGGGATTCTCGTGCTTGTGTAAGAAGAAACTGAACATACACTGAATGGTTTAATATCGAAAAAGGTGTTAGACAGGGATGTGTAGCGTCACCGTGGCTGTTTAATCTGTTCATGGACAATTGTTTGACAAATTTAAAAGATAATGAAAGTGGGTTGAGAATGAATGAGTTACTCGTCAAATGTTTTCTCTATGCTGATGACCAAGTACTACTTACGTCTTCAGCCGAGGAGTTGTAGGAGATGGTAACTGCTATGAGTGGAGCTTTTGTTAAAAAGGGAATGAAGATGAACGTAAAGAAGACGAAAGTGATGGTGTTTGAAAGAGATGAGGCAGTGACGGGCTGCAATATCGTGATTGGAGATGAACAAATTGAACAGGTGAAGGAGTTTGTGTATCTGGGTTCGAAGTTTACGAGAGATGGAAAGTGTGAGAGTGATATCGAAATAAGAGTGAATGCAGGAAACATGGTGAATGGAGCTTTGCACTCTTTTATGAGCAGTCGGAAGGTGTCTAACAAGGCTCGTTTGACTGTGCATGAGGGGGTGTTGCGTCCGACACTGATGAACGGAAGTGAAAGTTGGATATGGCAGAAGAAACATGAAAGCAGAATAAATGGAGTTGAGATGAGAGCGTTAAGAAGTATGATAGGAGTTAAACTAAGTGACAGGATAATAAATAGTGAGAAAAGGAAACGTGGTCTGAAAGAAGATGTAGTGACAAAAATTGAGAAAGGTATGCTGAGATGGTTTAGCCATGTCGAGAGAATGAATAAAGAACGATTGACGAAAAAGGTGTATAAGGCGAGTGTGAATGAAAATTTTGGAAGGGGTAGACCTAGGCGGACGTTTCTAAACTAAATCTATATCAATATATATCAGGGACGTCTTAAAAAAAGGCCAGGTCAAGAGTACCCTAAATCGAAGAGCATGTATGAAGAGAATAATGAAAGTGGACGAAGCGAAACAAGTATGTAAGGATCGTAGCAAGTGGAAAGAAGTGGTCTCTGCCTACCCCTACGGGAAAGAGGCATGATTATATGTATGTATGTATAAATGACGTCAATGAAGTCACGTTGCAATGTTCCGGTAATCCACAAAAAAGTTTGCATATTGTAACTATCTATAGTATTAACTTGTGATATAACTAAACTAAGCGACTCCTGCAATTAATTGAGTAACTTTGGGCACATTCACAGAGTTGTAATATTAAGCTTTGTAAAAATGTAACAGAAATAGAGAAAAATAATATATTAAATATATTGCATAAGGTCACAATTTGCAATATATTTAATATATACAATATTACATAAATGTAAAAGTTAAATATATTTGCAAAAATGTAACAGAAATAGAGAAAAATAATAACAGTTTTAATAAATACAAAGAAAATTTACGTTAGATTAAAAGCAGAGATAACGGCTACCACCGTAACATCCGCAAGTAAGGTAAAATAGAAAAAGAAACTCTTCTAGGTAAATACATCTTCAAAATGTAACAGAGAAGTTATAGACGTGGTCGCCTTCCTTCAATGCTAGCTAGCAATTTGTAGTGCTTAATGGACTCCGATCACACTCTTAATCACATGCCTGTTAGACGGAGATGAAGCTGCAGTCTTCAGCAGATATAGCAGAATAGAGGCGACTGGACAGACTAATCTACAAATGCATGCGGCGTGACTTACGCAACTTTAATACAGCTCGTATTAAAGAAGCGATGGAGTGGAACCAGGGCTCCAAAGTCTTTGCCAGAGATCTGTCTGCCAGAAAGAACCAACTGTCGAAGCTGAAGATTGAATGTGGCAGCATCGTTTCCAGGACACCTGAGATTTTAAGTGCGATTGAGAGGTTCTATTACACGCACACATCATCGTTGGAGTCACACGCAAGTGTGAGTAACGATCAGAGAGCAAGTCTTATCCGATGATATTTCGGACGTCAGTCTGAGCGAGAGTATAATGGCTCTCCAGCACCTTAAAACTGGACTGGAAAACTGGACTGGACTGGAAAGGATACGGTATTAACATCAATGGCGAGTATATCACTCACTTTCGATTTGCCAAAGATATAGTCCTAATGGCAGAATCGCTGAAGGACCTAAGCACTATGCTCAATGACCTCAATAATGTCTCCCAACGGATAGGCCTTAAGATGAACATGGACAAAACAAAGATCATGTGTAACGTCCATGTTACATCTATGCCGGTAGTTGTTGGGAGCACTAAGCTTGAAATTGTTGACGAGTAAGTTTACCTGGGACAATACAACCAGTACGTGTTACCAGTGAAAACTTATGGATCTGAGACGTGGTCCTTCACTGCTGGCCGTATGAGGAAGCTCAAGATCGCTCAGCGAGTTATGAAGAGGGCTATGCTCGGGCTTTCTCTGCGTGATTAACTTAGAAATGTGCAGTACAACCAGAGTAACCGACATAGCCCAACGGATTAGTAAGCTGAAGTGGTAGTGGGCCGGCCATACAGCTCAATGAACGACAACTGTTGGAGAAAAAAGCTTCTCGAGCGGCAGCCTCATATCGGTAGGTGAAGTGTAGGGCGACCTCCCGCTAGATGGAGTGACGACCTGGTAAGACCGGCTCAAAACCGTGCTTTGTGGCATTCCTTGGGGGAGGTATTCAGCAGTGGACTTGTGAAGGGCTGTAATGATGATCATACATCGTTAAATAATAATAATACCTTAAATCCCAGACTTTTAATACTGAGGGTAAACGAGCATACAAGTCACATGATGATAACTGTCCACTGGCGCTGGTGGTGATGTGATTAATATGTGATTACATTACATGAATATTTCATGAAGTTCGCCTCTATGAATGAGTTAATTTAGGCTTAAAATGATATTACATTTCGGTACCGACACAGAGATCGTATCAGATTGCTCTTCTAAAAATTCAGTGCTAGTTTTTTATGCCACCATATTAAGTATTTAAACACTTGATAAATTCTAAAACACACATACTAAAACATTTATTGCGATTTATACGACGAAAAGTGGATTGCCAAGTATGGTGCGATTACGGCATATTCTCCCTGCTATGGAAGAGGTCCGTGTACAGCAGTGGACAGCTAAAAGGCTGCTTTTTATAGAATAAGGATGACTAATGAGCCCACAGTCCACCCGATTGTAAGTGGATGCTGCGGCCCATAGACATGAACAAAAACTGGAGATCCTTTTTATTGATAACGAGTAACAAGGCATTTAATTTAAGTCGTCGGGGGCAATAACGCATCTGCATTTAATTCAGGGTAGATGTCTAAGGGCCAGAACGACTACTTACCATCAGTTTATCTCTGTTCGTTCCATCATCGGACCACCAGACACTCAACTATTCTTCACCCCTTTGTTACAGACTTACCACGTACTCGAACCAAACAGTTTGCTTGATCGTTTATAATATATAATGGAATAATTTGTCAGCATTCTGTCTTTCCAACCGATTACAATATGAGTATCTTGAATGCACGAGTAAATAGGCTTTTCTTAATCTAAATCATTGCACTTTACCATCCTCGGCTGCACCACCACTTATCATCAGGTGGGGCAGTAGTCAAGTGCCAGATTAAAAAGGTTAATAAATTGTCTGTGTGCACCAGGGCCGGATTAACCTTTAGGCAGAGTAGGCAACTGCCTAGCGGCCCCGCAAAATTTTATTGAATAATTTGTAACCTCAGTGCCAATAGGCATTATTACGTTTTAGCGACGCATACTGAAGAACTAATAGAACTGTAGAACTAATAATATGGATACGTTACATCCCTTTATGCTGGCTGCAAACGGGCCCCGAAAATTCCATTGCCTAAGGGCCCCGACATGGTTAATCCAGCCCTGGTGTGCACGTTAGGCACCCTTACTTGTGTTAAAAATACTCATGAAGCTGAGCAGCGAGATGGGTAAGCTTAGAATGGTATTTGGCGCTGATAATGTCCCTGTAAAATCACTCAGATCATTTTCAACACGCTTTAATTAGCTGACTTATATGTATGTGTGAATTAATTTAATGGAATGTTATTTATTTAGTTTTCATACATTTCTGACATCTGAATAATTTGAAATGCAGACGTATTTATTACTCGTAAGAAGTAGATCTCGTTAGGTTCATTGCAGCTCATTATTAATGCTGTTGTTTGTTTATTAACTTTTATTTTGTTATAATCTGAAGTTCTTGAGATTTTTCGATTAATTTTTGAGGTTTCAAGATTGATTGCTACTTTTGAAAAAAATTAGATTAATCCCGGTGAAGAACCACAAGAATTTTAAGCCACTTTTTAGTGTCTAGTCACTAGATTAGGTTATTATGTTTAAACTTTTAGCCTGTAGCCTTTCTTGTATAAAGTTAGCTGTAATTATGAGCCATGGGCTGCAGTAACCACTTACCATCAGATGAATAGTAATTTCGTTTGTCATTTTAGATTTATAAAAAAATGCATTAACATACCAGAGAATATGTAGATTTTAGTCGGATCCGAAATCCAATTAGTGGAAAATAAGGATATTTTTGTTTGGCAATACAGAAATGAAAATAGGTTATCCTCAAACGCGTTCGTATTTTACGATAAATCTATTTTTCTATTTTATTTTTTTGATGGCAGATGCAATATTAATTGAAAGCCTTTTTAGTACATTTTTTTTAAATACTAGTAATGGTATTAAACATTACTAATATTCCCTTTAACCACTTCTGGTAAGCTTAAAATGCTTGTGTTAGAAGTGGTTCACGACAGTAGTCGCGAATGGCGGATTCGAACCCACGACCTTTCGATTTCGCGGTGCGCTCCTTGCCATTAGGCTACTGACGCTTATTTGGCATTTCATGCGGAGTCCACTCCTTTTATTTTATGCATTTAAAAATTTATACTGAGATGTATGTTCTACTAACGCCTAAAAATCAAAATTCCAACGTTTTGTCGCATGAAATCGTATCCAGCAATCATATTATACATATAAATGATATAAAAAGCACATTGTTAGAAAGATAAATGATTGTTGAACTTATTAATATTTTTTTTAAATCGATTAATTGCTATTTTTAAATAAAAAAGGGGTTTTAGTGGCTTATGGTGTGGATTTATCATGTCCCCAAGGCTTGTAAACACTATAACTTTTGAAAATATCAATTGTTTAACTCAATCTATTTTTTAATCTCTTCATCTATCATGTGGGAAGCCACTGAATATAAATGGCAGTGTAATTTTGTTTTGTTTAGCTATAATTAATTTTTTTCGGTTCAAAAATGGCGAAATTTTCGTTGATTTGGTAGCCTTGTATAAAATTATTTCTGTAAATGGGGAGCTACAGCCACAGAGTAGTTTACTCACTAACTCAGTTCACCATCGCCATAGATTACTGTATATATCAGTCCGCCGTCAGTCGCCGTCGTGAGTGGACATTATTTCGGTTGTTTGCAGCGGCTCAAAAAGATCGCTGTACAAATACACAATATTCGAATAACCAAATTTCTTAAATACTTCATTATAATAATAATAAGAGATTTTTTTATTACAATATTTTAAAAGCACAGAATAAATAATAGTAGTACGTACTAAAAGTAAGTAGTATCAATTTTTTTACATGGGTGAAATTTTCATAGTTTTCGAGGGTGTTGAAACCGATAGGGTTGTCGAAATGTAAATCCAAGATGGCGGCCGCAATAAGTATAAATTTTTTCATAATGGGTGTCATTTTCATGGTTTTCGAGGGTGCTGAAGCCAATAGTGCTGTCGAAATGCAAATCTAAGGTGGCGGCTGCAAGGGGTATCAATTTTTTCATCATGGGTGTAATTTTCATGGGTTTCAAGGGTGTTGCAGCCGATAGTGCTGTCGAAATGTAAATCCAACATGGCGGCTGCAATGGATATCAATTTTTTCATCATGGGTGTCATTTTCATGGTTTTCGAGGGTGCTGAAGCCGATAGTGCTTTCGAAATGTATTTAAACTACTTTAAAAAAATTCCGTATAATCATGATGTACGTTATTTTTAATGCGAAGGCATGCTCAATTGGATTTACCAATATTTTTTCTTTGTGATGTAACTGCTTTTGGACCTTATAAATGAAAAAAAAGAATATATCGCCTACTTCGTATCAAACCAGCTCATCAGACAATAAATTGTTATCATTACCATTTAAATAAAATTGAAGTGTTGTCTGCAATATCGAAGTATCTGCCCTATATTGAGCTAATTGTATTATTTGCTTTTTTCATTTTTGTCAGTCTATCTGTCTGTCTATCCGGGCTAATCTTCGGAATGACTGAACCGATTGTAATGAAACTTGACGAATAGTTAGAGAGGAATGCGGGTGTGATCTACGAGTAGGCTATAGGGTAAAGGTTGGCTTTATGGTGATAATAAGAAAAAAACTTAAAATTTTATTTCAAAATTAACATTTATTAGAAAACCTAAAGAGGTTTTCTAATAAAAGTCTGATTATTGTAATAAGTAAAGACTTATTACAATAATCAGACTTTTCTTTTCAATAATTATTAATCACAGCAACTTAAATTCTTAAACATTAATAGGAAAATCAGATCAAACAAATCTTTTTGGTGTTGGCAATATGGAGATACGGGGGCAATTTGGTGATACCATATGTGGCAATATGGTGACAAGTTTATTCAGGTGCCCAATCACTGTCATAAGTGCCTGAAAAGTCTACTTTATCACAATTATCACACAGAAACTGTGGCGACTCTGTGCCAGTACATTCTTGGTGGTACCATTTGCCGCAGCTCATGCACTCTACCCATACATCTCCGTTCCTAAGTGCCACATCTTGGGAGTAGTGAACACCGCAATAGTCACACATCGTACTTTTATTTGATTTTGGTGTTTTCTCTACCTTGACTCTTGGTAGTTTACGCTTCAGGTTGCTTTCAGTTGAAGGTCCAGGAGTTGGAGAAGCAGAGGGGACACGAATCGAGGTAACGGTCTCCTCACTGGTAACGGCGACTGTGGTTTCGTTTGATATGGCGACGATGTTTTCTTCAGGACTGTCCATGTTGTTCGTGCTTTGAGGTGTTAAATATCGGGCCTGTGGATTCCGCTTAGCTCGTCGGGTACTAGAAGAAGAAGACTGTGGTACCTCAGGAACGGAAAGTAAAGAGAAAACTGAAGGTGACGCAGTTTCACGATTGACAGCAGAAGCTAGGGCATTATCAGTGGAAGATTCAATATTCTGTGACTGTAGGTCACTTGACTGCATCAATGATGGGGCAATACTTTCATCAGAAATGGCACTTCGATCAAATGGCACAATGCCAGTTTTTTGAAAGCCGTTCATAATTATTGACGGCTGAAATGCATGCTCGTAGGATGGTGTTAATAGGCGACAAAAGTCAAGCCTTGTTGGAGCACTCGTTGGATGTTGAAGCTAATAATCATTTAGCACTTTAGCCCATGCATTTTTCAGTGACTTGTAAACAGAAACGTCCAGAAGTTGCAGGAGATGGCTTGTGTGACTTGGAAAAGTGAATAGATGAATGCCATTTTTTGTAGCGAAATCTATAACATCTTGGCTGACATGGGTAGAGTGAGAATCCATGATTAAAAGTACCGGTCTAGCTGGTGGAATATGAGCTTCAAAATGATGCATCCACTCCAGAAATAGTTCAGAGTTAATCCATCCGTTTTTGGATAATCTCACGATAGACCCTTCCGGAGCACCTTTCGCTAGATCATTGACCATTCGGACACCTTTAAAAATGATCAAGGGGGGTACAGACGCTCCGCTCGCACTACAGCACCCAAGCACCGTTTGTGTGACACCTTTCTCTGCAAAAGTTCTACTGTAAATTACCTTCTTTCCAGTTTGAGTGACAATTTTTGACGGTTTTACGGCGAACGTTACACCGGTTTCGTCGCAGTTATAAATCCTTTCAGGCTTTTGCAGAATATCCAGCTCAATAACGACGTCCAGTAGCTTTTTATAAAAATCGTCAATGTTTTGTCTGTTAGCAGTAACAGCTCGGCATGCTGCAAGCTTTTCTGGCATGCGCAATGAAAGCCCGTACCGTTCTTTAAACGACCACCACCAATAAGGCCCAGCTTTACGTTAAGCATCGTTAAACTGGTGATCTTTTCCTGCTTGGACTGCTAAAGCGTAACATTTAGCTTTGATGTCTGTGACGCTGAGACCAAATCCTAGTTCTTGCATTTTAATTATGTAGGAAACAAACTTACATTCAAGGTCGCTGTCTAATGTGAATGGTCTCCCAAGTTTAGGTAAGTCGAAACTTTCACCTGCATGAGTAGCTATGTGTCTTCTCAAAGTAGACCACGGTATGCCATATTCCTTCGATGCCTTGTACACTGACCAATTATCCTTTATAACTTTCATATAAGCCTCCTTGAAGCGTGAAGAGTCATAATTTCTGCGTTTCTCGCCCTTCATTTTCCTTTTATTTGCCTTTCCGGACTTGTTCCTGTAAGAAAAATCATCCAATACGTAAGACTATAACCCGGACTAATGAAACACAACCCGATATTTTTTTTAACAGAAAGATACAACATTTCGAGCTTCATCTACCCTGTAAACCCCATTCAAATTAAGCTTGAAATAAAATAAAAATAAGCTATGTAATGTTTTTGGTAATTTGGTGATATTTACGTACCGATTATCCTCCATTTTTTCGCATATTTTGGCGCGAAACAAATAAACCGCGTCCGGTGAGGACAGCGACCAGCGGCCAAATGAAAGAGAGATGAACATACTCGCCTTCAGCAGGCCTCCGTCACTCGCTCAAGACACTGCGTTATATGCCTACCGTTTTGCGTATCGCCCACGATACAACCGACATTGGGCTGCCGCACGCCCGCCTGAGCGCTTGCACCGCGCACGTTTCCCGCGCTTACTTGTCGAAATGCCGAAACCACGTAATTATTGTGCAGTGGATGGATGTCAGAGTCAAAAAACAAATGAAAAATTGTCATTTTTTCTTAATTATAAGATTACATCGAAACAAAGCATAACAGTGCTATAATTTATAAATTGAATGACAACCATTTTAAACGATAAAATTTAATAACCGTGAATTTAAATTGAAGGAAAAAATATGTATAAATCATTTTATAAAACTCAAACATATTTTATTGAGAAATAAAAAATATGGTAATTTCGCAAGATTCGTTTTATTTCAATAATCATCATAGGTACAACCCTAGAGCATTCGTGCGATGACGCGCTTGCACGTGAGTCGCACGGCGGTCAACACAATCTCGACTCTTATGCGCGTATTTATGGTACATTTTCCTCTCGCTGCGAACAGTAGATATTATTATTAAGATTTTGTAGGCTATTATAGCGTAGGTATTTTCGCTTTTGTATGGGAGTGATGTATCTGTTTAGTAAACTATCAACTAATCTGTGCCTTCAGTTCAATGAATGAACGCAAAACTCGCGCTGGGCATTATAAAGACCGTTGAAAGCAAAATTATCACCATATTGCTATATATCACCATTTAGCCAACCTTTACCCTATTTTATTCGAAAAACTTGCGTGTTTTTTTTATCAATCCAAAAGTTCGTACTTAAAATAAATGTTCGTTGATGACGATCTTACCTCTAAATAAATCCACATTAATAAATCCTAGTCAAGCAAATTTGGAGCGGTTTGCCAGTGAAAGATAAATTTAAAGACATATGTTTATAAAAGACTAGCTATCTACTCCGGCTTCGCACGGGTGATTTCTGCATCTCCACAGCAGATCACAACAGCGCCACCTACCGGGTCCAATTATGAATTTAAACCATCCAGGGACACACTCAAAAAGACAAAAAAAATTCACCAAAATTTTTCCACCTATTTAAGAGTTTTAGTGGTTTTAGCGAGATTAATGGACAACAATTGATTTTTATATGTAGAGATAAAAATAATTTATGAAAAATTCCAAGGATAATCAAATCAACCTTTCTCAGGTGTCCCCTCAATGTGACGATATTCAACAATATGCTTAGTTAACATCCTAAAGTGGCTTCGTTAAGCAGTGGAGAGGGCCGATGATCTGCACGTGTCCTCACAATAACCTTCCCGCCCTCTATCGGTCGTTGCTTCTTTGTCATAAAGTTCAACTATTGCTTAAAATACGAAAAAAATAATTAGGTATTTGCGTTTTATTTCTTATCACTTATCTCAACCACTATCTGTTAGAATACCCGACTAATGTACTGAAGATATTTGAGATTTTCTTTTTAGTATAAGTACCGGTGACAAACAAGCATACAGTGCATCCAATGAGACGTAGATGCTGTGGCCCGTACACATTTTCGTCTATGTAATATTGAATAATCCGTTACCAGTAAAAAGGGTCTTTAGATCTCGTCACTAGATCAAGGTCTCGTCATGCGATACACGGTAGCATTATACTCGTACTACTATTCGTTCATAGTCGACCCGACCATCGACACTAGCTGCAGAAATACATAAACATCATGTACGTTATAGTTGCTAAAGATTTTCCGTAAACATATTCTTAAGTATCCTATCCCATTACCATCCCATTACAGGGCATAGGCCGCTTCTTATATTTGATTTTAAAGCAACAAAATAACTGTCGCACTGACCCAATGCGTATAAACATATTATAGGCCTGCGTTAAGTTATCAATGAATTACGCGGTCGGCGACTGGCCGCAAACGCTAAATGTGAGCTTAAAGATTATTAACTATGTAAAATAGCGACGGTGTAGAGGCAGTGTGAGAATATTCACTAACCCATATCCTCCCGTGCGTGTTGTTAGGCGCGGCAGAGGGAAATAAACGGAGAAGGGCAGCAGCGTCTTTTTCTAATCATAACTAAAGAATAAAAAGCCGTTGTTGCCGACCCGCCGCGTCGGCCGAGCATGTTAACTATAACTATTCAATATGAGATAATCTATAGGGGAGGCCCATGTTTAGCAGTGGACTTTGATAGGCTATATACAATCATATGTAAAATACGCCGACGGTAAAATTGGATAACACGTAGTCTAAGTGCCGTTACATTGGTTCAGTACAATAAGAATGATGTGATGGTATGTAACCGCAGAATAAGCAAAGATGGAAGCTTTACTATTATGTCATAAGTACAACCGACCTTGCCTTAGTCCGATTCGATAATATAACATCTTCCAATACCACTGTTTGCGGTTGAGAGATCGCATGTAACGGTATATCGAAGGTATTGATGTCTGTAACTACGGACGTGAAATGATGTTAGATTCAGCTCACAGATTACATATTTATCTTAAGAAGTGTTGTCTTAGGCGGTTTGTAAGAAGAATAAAAAAATAATCCTAAAATGTATTTTCATTCCATTTCTTGAAAATAATATATGGTTTAAAACTTAAATGAACGTAACGCCGGGCGTATTATTTCTAAGAACCGAAACCAATAGGTAAGAAAGCTTTTCCAGGGACAGCATCGTACTGGCACGGCTCTTTACTAGATGGAGTAACGACCTGATGAAAATGAAAATGAAAGAAAAAATCTTTAGAGGAAACTCATGGTTTTTTATGGTCTTCGGTTCCCAACACTGACCATACAAACACAGCAGCATTATGTTGCTATTTTACGCGGGAGTTCTGTGAGAGTGTGGTTCTTCCTAGGTTGTGGAAATGCGGGAAACATTTTAAGGCTTTCTATGTGTTTCCGAAATATGGTGGCGATTCCATCTTGCTTACGCCAGACGTAATATACTTTATAATCATTAAAGATGTTTATGAAAATAGATCGCCATTAATGGATGCATAGACTTATCTATCACAAAAATATTTATCTAACTGAACCAGCGCCATGTTTCCGTTGATAATCGAGCTGCACAACGATGTATCATTGAATGATTAAAGGTCACTGCATACGTAACGTGTTTTATTCCGGACGGAGCGGGACGTGAAATTTTGGAAATATCGTTTCATAGAAAATGTACGTGAAAATGCATACGCTACGGATGCACGGACGGGACGGGGACGTGTCATGAACGGGATGTGCGTGCCGTACCGAACAAAATGGATGACGAAAAACTAATTGAATGTGTACGATCATATCCATGCTTGTATAATTTTGCACACACGAAGTATTTGGACACAAAATATAAAAAATTCTGTGGCGGAAAATTGCAGTCGAATTATCACTCACTGCAAGTGGTGAGTATAAATTTTATGTTTCATTTATTGTTTTATTAGGTTTACAATGTATCTTAATATATAACAATAACATTTGAATTATTTTAAAAGACAGGTACGTAAATAAAGTTGACTCATGTTTTACAATGTCGATATTTATTACATCAGTAGAATTAAATACAACAGAAATCAAGTAGGTACATAACCAATTTGTTGACAGAGTATTTGGTTAAAATGTGATAGTAGTGTGCTTATGGGTAAGGGTGTTAGTATTTATTCATGTTAAAAATGCCGACAGGAGAATATTGAAAACACTTTGAATTTTTCTCGTTCACGAAATGCTTGACTAGAAGCACTGCCACCTTGAGAACGTAAATTGTTAAGTTAATTCGTATCCTTATTACTATTACTATACTATATTACTTATCCGTATCGTTCCGTCTCCGTCCCGTGCACGTGCTGATTCCGTCCTGTATGCAGCGACCTTTAAGGTCGCTGCATACAGGTGGTTCTTTGTCAACACGGACGGGAGTTTAATGCATACGCACCGTGACAGTGACTCGAAACTAACGTGCTAGTGTTGTGAAAGATGGATTTTTCATTTGAAGAATTGGCATTAATTGCTATTGCTTTAGATGATGAATTAACTTAACAATTTACGTTCTCAAGGTGGCAGTGCTTCTAGTCAAGCATTTCGTGAACGAGAAAAATTCAAAGTGTTTTCAGTATTCTCCAGTCGGCATTTTTAGCATGAATGAACACTAACACCCTTACCCATAAGCACACTATCATCACATTTTAACCAAATACTCTGTCAAAAAATTGGTTATGTACCTACTTGATTTCTGTTGTATTTAATTCTACTGATGTAATAAATATCGACGTTGTAAAACATGAGTCAACTTTATTTACGTACCTGTCTTTTAAAAAAGTTCAAATGTTATTGTTATATATTAAGATACATTGAAAACCTAATAAAACAATAAATGAAAAATAAAATTTTTACTCACCACTTGCAGTGAGTGATAATTCGACTGCAATTTTCCGCCACAGAATTTTTTATATTTTGTGTCCAAATACTTCGGGTGTGCAAAATTATATAAGCATGGATATGATCGTACACATTCAATTAGTTTTTCGTCGTCCATTTTGTTCGGTACGGCACGCACATCACTGCGTAGCCAACGGGGCGACTGTGCATACGCAGCGGAACCACGGACGAGACGTGGCGCGCACGGGGCGGGACGGGGTAAACATCGTCGCCGACGATATTTTTCTCGCCCCGTTCATGCCACGTCCCCGTCACGTCCGTGCACCCGTAACGTATGCATTTTCACGTACATTTTCTATAAAACGATATTTCCAAAATTTCACGTCCCGCTCCGTCCGGAATAAAACACGTTACGTATGCAGCGACCTTTAATCCCCTATAAGGTCCGGCCGATACCTACACTACTTATTGGAACGTGGACCCAGGCTGGCGTGTTCGGAAAACTATTTATATAATCATTTAGGTTGCGTGTTCTGTTAGTCTATAATTAAACGAAGATAGTTTAAATTTTGTATGATCTAACGTTTTTTTTTTGTACATAAAACACCACAGTATTATTAAATTGCCATGATTAATAAAACTCATTATTAAAGATACAAACTTCATGCAAGGAGAATAAAAAAAAGTAGAATCATACCATGAAGTCCAAATTTTCATAAAAGTGTGCAAAATATAATCCCATTTTACAAAAAAAAAATATTTCCGCATGACAAACTTGACGACTGACGTTATGAAACAGAATGAGAGCTAAATTTCACATTTTAGGGAATACGGAATAGGTTTGTTTATAGTTACAACGCTATAGGTTTTACTATAATTGTTATTGTCTGATTTCCCATATAAAACGGGTGGCCGGTGTACTAATTATTGCTTTTTCGATGTTTTGTAAACCGTCCTTGGGGGTAACTACGCGTCTCCATTATTATTCTTAGTGGAGAACTGAAGTAGGTATCTAGAAATCCATGGTCCACAAGATATTATTTATTCTGAGCTACAAGGTCCATTTATCATGGGCAGCTTATTTGTCACCCTTACTTTTATAAAAATGTAAAAGGGGTTTTTTCTTTAATATTTGATCTAGACCAATCTTTTCAGGATCATAGTTGTGTCGAATGTAATGTACTTAAGTCCTACCACTACACGTTTTTATGTTTTGTAAATCCTTCAGAAAAATTAATTTAATTCACGTCCACTGTCTGATCGCAACACTGCCGTAACTATATTGGTTAAACTAAAATGCCCTGTACTTAGTAGAAAAATAGAAGTAAATAGCATGCAAGCATATATATAGGCGTACGTTTTACTGGAATCATAAACATTTCGAAGTTAACTGAAAACGTACAAGATAAAGTAAGCATAAATAAGATAGTAATAATACCTATTAGATGATGTGACGTCTCTTCTATGTAGGAGTACGTCTGGGGAAGTAGGAAGGTAAGAGGGTGGCTCTTATCTATTTCTGCCGCCAAATAGACTCACACTCTGATGTTAACTCTCATAGTCTGATGGGACAGCAAACCGTCACGACCGGAGGGAGATCAGGCGCAGGACCAACGGCTTTAGTGCTTTCCTAAGCAATATGAAATGTGTAACAGCGACCACCTCCTAATTTCGGGTTGTTACAGGAAATCTTAAGAACTGATTTTTATTGGCCCGACCCGAAATTAAACCCGGGAACTTAAGATTTCCTATGCACGAATCAGTGTAAAGATGAATTATCTAACCGCTTGTCGGCGTAACGCATCGATGTTCTGCACTAAGAGAACCGCCCAAGTGAGAACTGCCCAGGAGTAACGACGTGGTAATACACGCTGGAAGTCGATGGATGCAGTTGACTCAGGAGAGTGCTTTGTAGCAATATTTGAAGAGGTATATGCTTAGCAGTGATCATGATGATGATGAAATATTTTTTAACTCTTAGAAACAGTTTGGAGATATAAAGAATATTATGCGAAAAAAAATTTTATTAACCAAATGCTGCGAAATTAACAAAAATAAAAAAATAATAAATAAAACTAACAGCATTCCCTAGTTTATTTAATCCACTTAATCTGTGGCATAAACCGGATTACTACGAAGGTTTTAAAGCCCAACAATAATTTTATCGTGATCCCGTACAAGGTTTTTATTAATTAAATCATGTGTCAAAATGAAAATATTTATTTATTTTGTAATAAAAAAATCTTGTATTCATTAAAGTGGTCATAGGTACATAATCAACTTCCATATTATGAAGATTAAAAAAGAACAATCAGATAACTGTCTATACACTCGAATTATCGTAATTAGAGAGGAAGATAATGGCACAGAGAGACAAACTTTTCTTCAATTTCAGGCAGTAGCTTACTCCTTTTCTTCTCGCAGACAATCCCAGCTTCAGAGATTAGACGCTCTTAAGAATAAACTCTACTTCCTTCTCGGCTGAATACTTTTGCCTAACATTCGGCAATTCGGCGAGGAAGTCCGCAGAATATTCGGCATTCGGCGTGCAGCCGAATATAGTATCTAGTCTAGTTAAAATATTAAAGTTATAGAGCGTGTTCATGCAATGCATGAATCTTATTTTATAAACATCTCAAAAACTAATGCTCCAAATTTAAACTAGATGCATACTACCAGTCAGACATATTATATAGGTGAGGAGGTCGATCGCGCCTGGCTAGCGAAGTGCTATTGTACAAAGTAACAGTCCCATATTAAGGACATACGATAGTAAGGTATATAAAACCAAAGCAATAAAATAGAAGGTCTTTGCGTGCAGACTGAATATGATGCTCTGAAGATGCATAAGCATCACCTATAATAGTATCGTTGGGGCTTAAAGTCCAATCCATAAAAGACATATAAAAAGAGTAAGGCGTCTGAAATAAAGCAAATATGTGGAAGGTCTCAAATATGTAAAAGTATTATAATATGAATAGGAATGAGGGACTCGAAAAATATTATTATAGTGTCGCGTAGAATAACTTACCGAGACTGAGACAGCGGTAAACGTGGACTGCAGGAAACGTGGAAGTATATCATCTTAGTGCTAGTGGTGAGCGGGTTTGTTGAATCAATATGGCATTCCTACCAATTGTGGGCTGTGATTTGGCGGACAGAGTTATGATACGTCGGCTATCTTTCGGATTAGGGAGAGTGTGTTTGATAGCACTTTTAAGTGCAGCAAGCATACTCAACTCCATGTCTTAGTGCAATAGACCTATGATACATGGATGTTTGGTTACCGTCGTCTTAGTAGCTTACTACTATAATACGTTCATGGTATTTTTAGTTAAAAAATTTAAAAACTTTCTTACCAAGATCTATAGGGATCTTGTGGGTGTGTTGTGAGCGGCCGCCATCCGAATAATAGGTGCATTGATGCTTACTGCCACTTGCGGTATTTCGTCTTGTGATGGATCTGCGGGTGTGCTGCGCCTTATTCGACGCATCTTGTGGTTCTGGTCGATGGAGGTAAGCGGATGGGTATGTCTGCTAGGATTGCACGGGGGACCTTGGGATGATAAATCGCATTAATAAATCGTATTAATGCGTATTGCGTTCTGCAGCGTTGCGTGTTTACGATGGTTGTTCAGGCGCGTCGCTATCCGCAATGGCACGTAGTAGTTTTGCCCAAGTCGGGTCCTTCATGACGGGGCTGCAGATTGTCTGGCCTCCCTAATGTTTTATATAACAACGTAATAAAATCTCTCTGTAAATTTTCCACATTCTAATGAATAAAGGCAACTTAGGCAACCTACTGGTTTTTTTTTTAATTTTTTATTGAATTAGGGTGACTAACGAACTCGCAGTCCACCTGACGGTAAGTGGTTGCTGTGCCGCATAGACATCTACGTCTATCTTCGTTTGCGAATTAAAATGCAGATGCGTTTTCAGCCGTGAGGACTAAGATAGAATGCCTCTTTTCCAGTAAAATGGGTCTCCGGTTCTCTACACTCACCATACGAAACACAGCAGTGCTTGGATGCTATTTTACGCTGGTATTTTGTGAGAGCGTGGTCCTTCCCCGGTCGAGCCGACCCATTCGTGCTACAACTATACTATTAATATAGCTGCAGCATGGCTCTACCACGTAAAAAAGATCGAAAAACTCAACGGTTACACAAACCCTTTCTGTCTTATTATTGTTATTAGTATATTTTTTGCCTTTAACTATATGGTTATATTTGTTGTCGGAGCATATGTATCGACCTCATGCAGTTGGTACCTCTGCGGCTGCGGCGGAGAGCTGCTCAACGTGGGACCCCATTCCCTTAAGGTGAACGGACTCATAACACGCTCTGCGGCTAGAAGCTGTGCTGATCATGCAATCGGTGGTGATGCCTTACACTTACATCACGTCTGTAGGAACGACGGTCTGGCAGGTGGTGGCGCTCACGGAATGCTTTTTATGGCCAGTGTGCCTATTATTTCGACATGTGCCTAATCCGTGTGACGCACATTCACTGTGGCTGGATTTGATCGTATTATATATGGCGTTTACACGCACTGACATGCGCAACTTCGGTCGACCTTTGTGCTTACGCACACCAAGGGATCAAACCCTCTTTTACTGGTTCGCCAGTTATTTTTCTCGTCTCTGTTCAGGGGCAGCGAATTCTTTGGATGGCGCTCATCGCACTCGGCGTTGGCCTGTGTGGGGCCGTGTGCCTCCCCAATTTTTTTTTTAATGTGGGAGAGCGAAGCCCTAGAGTTTTTTCCAAGCAGGAAGGAATTAATAAGGAATTGATGTTAACCTGATGCAAGTGGATTAGGGACGATTTAAAGGTCTTAACCTTTTGAACTCTTTCATCGTGAACGGAGTTCTTCAGCTTAAAACAATAGGGTATTACACTCATTTTCAAAAAGTGTTTTAAATGAATCCCAGAGTGATAACGAACCACTATAATTTTTATATAAATTTTTTAAAACCGAATAGTGACATAAAAATTACTTTTAATCTATCGTTTTAAATTTTAGCGTGAAAACGCTAGCCGCCATACTGTTCAAGTCGTGACGTCACTGTCCTAGAATTTTGACAATTTTGCAAAGGAATAAGACACTTTTGAATGTTTAATAATGAGTTATCATCTACATCATTGTTGTGTTGTACCTGATTGCAAAAAGACGAGCATAAGAACGCCGGGGAAGTTATGGATTAAAGTGCCAACTGATTTAAATATGAGAAATACTTGGTTAAAACTGGCAAGAAGAGACCCGAAGGCATTGTCTACAAAATCTAAACTATACTTCTGTGAAGATAACTCTGATGTAAATATGACTTATATTTAACTATCGATTAAACAAAACAAAACATCATGACATGATAGGTACCTATTGCAAGTCAAATTTTGTAATAGATTAGGTTCATCGCTCGTCTGACCCGCCCTTTGTGGGCTATTTTGATAGCCCTTGCAAGTGCAGTGCAGTGTTTTACTTAATTCCTGTTTTCTTCTATTATATGGGAATAAAGACATGGTTTGAACTCAGACCAAATAAAAAAGTTACTTTTTATTTCGTCTGAGGCTTTGTACAAAAAAATATAACAAAAAGTTTTTCTCACCTAAGCTTATATTATAATATCTATAACATTAGTACTAAAAGCGAAGTAATAAACTCGCTTTTACGAATCCGTCTTCCATGATGCCTTTTCAATAAAATTTGGAATGAAAGTCAACAATCGTAATGATAACTTGAAAAATTTCGAAATTAACTAGTTAGTACACAGCACATAACCTATTTCTTTGACCTAGTGACGTCACGACGCTATCTAATATGGCGGACATCGTTTTGCAGATTTGAGGCACAGGTAAAAAAAAATTATTCTTTAAATTGAAATATAAAATTTATAATGCATTTTTATAAATAGAAATCAATATTTCTCGTTTACTTTTTACAAAATCTATCATAAATATATATTCTTTGACTTATTTTTACATTGTGTAAAATACCCTATTAGGCTTTCAATTACACTAGCGAATATTCATTCTTCCAAGAGACACCTAAAAGAACTAAGTTACTAAACAAACACAAAGTAAATAGGGGTCCTAACTATAACGATCACACCATAAATTTACCAAACGGCCTATGTTTAAACCTTCAGAAAGATCATTTGGAAAGATATTCAATAATATTCAATATTCATGTTATTTTTATTCATATATATAGAGGAGCGAATCGTTACAATATGCACTTCAAGGTTACTTGAATAATTGGAATTTGAAATTTGTATTCGATTTTTTATAATCATAAGCCTGGCATTCTTTTTTATTTGTGCGCGATTCTTCAAACGTCCATAAAATTTAATAATTTGTATTTAACAAACGACCGTTTGATTTATTCATATTTTAGATGTGAAAAAATTTGAAAGAGACCACGCAGCTCTAGAGTATAAGTTGTGCATTTACTGCATTTTTAGTGCCCTCTAAATATTGTATTTTTACTTTTCGGGTTTCACTTGGGTACTAGTGCAAGCATCCAGTTAACGATCAATTACCAGGTAGCCTGTACATAATTTTTGTTAAAATTTGTTGTAATTATTATAAAAATAGAATTATTTAACAAGGGAAAGAAACCTTGAATGCGATTAATATTATATGGTGACACGTTTCTATGTACTAAATGTTGCGTATACCGAATAGAATAGAGTAAATTAATTTGCAAACTATACAATTTGGCATGAGATGGTGTTACAATTATATTAACCTAGTATTGTATGTAGGTAGAGTCTGACCAGCAGACATCCAAATTTTAAACAATATATACTACTACTAATCAACCTAAACTTACATTAATTCTAAATATTCCTTTAAATTATCATAAAAAAAAACATTTGTGTTGTAGCCATTCGGTTAATGAACTTTTAAAGTTATTTCCTTCTAATTTTTTTTATAAAGTTCGGTAATTTATTAATTATTATTAAACACGTATTACATAATTTTTTCTTTAAATATAAGTATGATAAGGAGTTAAGTGTAATAGGTTTAAATATAGTTATTTGCTGTCCAGTATTAATATCTGTGTATTTTTGAATACATTCTGGGTGCCGTTTTACAAAATATTAATCTTGTTTTATATACATACCATCATACATAAAATACCGGCGTTAAATAGCAGCTTAACGGTGTGTTTCGTATGGTGAGTGTAGAGAACCGAAGACCCTTTTTACTGGAAACGAGGCATTCCATCTTAGTCCTCACGGATGACAACTGACAACGCATTTGCATTTTGATTTGTAATCGAGGATAGATGTAGATGACCATGGGCCGCAGCCACCACTTACCATCAGGTGGACTGTGTGCTCGTTTGTCACCCTTATTCTACAAAAAATACGTAAACGTACATAAGGAAAGTATTTTATATTTATTAAATAATGGTTTGCAACTATCTAAATATTACTACATACATTAGCGATCTAATGCACTTTTTTGGAGGATGAATGCTCTCCGATATTCCACTGAGGATCCCCAGATTACGATGCCATAGATGAGCACCGAGGACACGTAGCTGACGCAAGTATTTGCAATTTGCAGCCCGTGTGTGGAATTTTTTATTGCGACGAGATTCCAAGTAGTTCGCATTCTATGCGTTTATGCTATATGCGATGTGCGTAGCTTGCACTAGGTTGTCACATAATTTATACTCACCATGCATTACTTTTTCACACACCTAGATTTATATATATTTTGTGGTTGCTGTAAACATAAAATATAATAGCCCGTGAGGACTAAGATGGATGCCTCTTTTCCAGTAAAAAGGGTCTCCGGTTCTCTACACTCACTATACGAAACACAGCAGCATTAAGCTGCTATTTTACGCTGGTATTCTGTGAGAGTGTGGTCCTTCCCTGGTCGAGCCGACCCATTCGTGCTACAACTATACCAGTAATATAGCTGCCAGCATGG
The DNA here is from genome assembly GCA_033319125.1 of Parnassius glacialis. Lineage (NCBI taxonomy): Eukaryota > Metazoa > Arthropoda > Insecta > Lepidoptera > Papilionidae > Parnassius > Parnassius glacialis. The sequence continues at coordinate 11,624,137 of JAVANC010000006.1, forward strand.
CTCTACCACATAAAAAATATTTATTAACATTGGTAAAAAAGGCCTATATTCAGGACAAATCAGATTTTTAGTTTAAATAACACTAGTTTAACGGATTGTATCGCGTATATTAACTTATAATACCGACGTTACGAAAATTGAAAATTTTAATCTACCTCCGTAGCCGTGGTTAACTATGACATTGGAATGTCGAAGACCTTAGTCCCCCCGTGACCATGGGTGCTGTAAAGTGCTCGGGAATATAAAATAAGCTAATATAAACGATAAATCCGTAAAAACTAGTTGTATTTAGATGTTTAGTGTTTGGGTAAATATAAGAAATCAGATTGTTAGTATTTAAAAACATACAAAATGACGTGCGATGGTGACATAAGAGAATTCATCACCACATTGCGTCTCGTGAGAGTTAGAGACGACTATGACCTATGATAAACAGTAAACAGATCTCATGTCTTCCGATAGATAGCGGTATATAGGAGATATAAATAGGAGAGCAGGGTTGAAGATATTACACGTTAGTGCAACAGTTGTATCTGTCATGCTGCGGTCGTCAATCCGCCCACCAAGTGTGACAAATAAGGTAAACCCTCCCTGCAACGGGAATGGCACAACACCACCAGTGGACTTCGGTGGGCTGATGAAGAAAATTAAGAAAAAATTACAAATAAGAGGTTAATTTGACTGAAGAGTCTATGACATTATTACACTATATTTTCATTAAACGTTTGTTTAGAAATTTCATAAAAAGTATTTAATTTGATTATAGTGCCAAATACGTGAATAGTTTATATTTCAAATTTTTAAGAAAAGCAGGAAAAGTGGACTTAAAGTAGAAAACAAACACATAAAATTCTTGAACGGGAAATAATAATTGTGGCATAATCGAAATACATACATTTACGCGTGCAAACTAACAATAAATGATAGGGATCAATATCCGCAATAGAGTCGATAGAACTCGTTAAAGACAATTATTGCGCTTTCGTTTATCTAGTGAAACAAATATAATAATAATAATAAAGAGTCACATGTCGCATTAGGGACAGTGCATATTGGTCAACTTTTTTGTACACAAGTTGGGGATATTAAAACAGGGAAACGTTAACTTACCGTTTTCTGGCACGTATCCGTTTCTATTTTCTACCGACTTCAAAAAGGAGGCGGTACTCAATTCGACTGTATGTATTTTTTTAATGTGTGTTACCTCATAACTTTTTACTGGATGAACCGATTTCGGTCATTCTTTTTTATTTGAAAGCTGGTGCTTCTCGTGTGTGACCATATAAATTTGATCAAGGTCTGACAAGTGATTTTTGAGTTACACCACCATACGTAACACAGCAGCAGTAAGCTGCTATTTTACGCTGGTATTCTGTGAGAGCGTGGTCCTTCCCCGGTCGAGCCGACCTATTCGTGCTACATCCATACTATTAATATAGCTGCAGCATGGCTCTACCACGTAAAAAAATCCTAGTCGGATTCCTACGGTGATGCGCAAGCTTTCCCCATCAAGTAATGTGCCGAGATTACTTGATGGTAAAGCGTGTAACCAGTGACTTGATTCCTTAGTCGAAACAGGTAGAAGGCGTGCCTGACCTTGGTCACTATGGAAATTATGAAACAAATCTTTCTGCACGTTCTGTGCCAACGGAATATCCCAGTATTTTTGTTGGAAAACCTCCAGTCGAACATTTTCGCCAGGACAGAGTGTTCGCCATGTCTGCCCTGCCTCCGTAGGAAAGCACAGGTCTACTTTATTATTTAAAATTATGTTACATAAGTTACTCACACTATGCACGGAAGTAAAGAAAGCAGACAATGCAACGGCAGAAAGATTTTTCGCACCAATACCACTAAATTTTATAGGTAAAGTAGCTTGAGTCCAGACTGTTGTATTTAAAGTTAAATTTAGAATTTTTTCTAAAGCTATTTTAAGATTATTATCAATATCTTTTAAAATATCCGAACATTTCCAGACTGAACTCGAGCGGAGTAAGAAGTATGTAAATCTAGGTACAAGGAGACAATATATCAAAATAGTAAGAGCAATATGAGGGTTTAAGTTATACAATTTATCAACGTGGTTTAAAAACTGATCAAATTTTGTTTTTAAAACAGGTTTAATACTATCGAAAAACAACGGGGCACCTAGCAGGTATAGCGATTCCGTACTGAGTTTTTATTCCTGGAGAAATATGATTGAAATTTTGAATTAAAGTGTCTCTATTAGAACTAGATAAATTATTGCAAAAAATGTTTCACATTTATAGATATTTTTATTGATAGTTCAAGACCAATATTTTTAAAATTTCGGAAAATATGAGTAATAAGAATAGTTATATGTATGGATTTAGATTATATTGTGTTTAATACGATGAGCTTGTGTGCTTTTTCAAAGACAAGACAATTTGTTTATTGACGCTTATACTAATTATCATCAAGGTTCCGATTCATTTACACATGACATGCCTTACCTACCTAATGTTTGTGGAAACATAATTATTTTAAATCAGTTTAAATTCTCTAAGATCCCAAAAGTATTTATATCTCTCTTAATCTTAATATTAGGACCTATATCGAAAAAACATAGCATTATCTAACATAACATAACATAACATAAACACTCACGCCTGTCACCCAGAGGGGTAGGCAGAGACTATGGACTTCCATTTGGCACGATCCTGACACACCTCTCTCGCTTCCTCCACATCCATATACCTACGCATACACGCTCGTCGGTTAAAGGTACTCTTAATTTGGCCCATTTTCAATATATCGCCAATTTGGTCGATAAACTTTCGCCTAGGGCGACCCTTCCCGACTCTGCCATTCACCTAATTTTCTATTATTTTATTATATTATCTAATTAAATTAAAACTTAAAAGTTATTATGATGTGACTCCGCGAGAACTTGATGACTACTTGATGAATTAAAAATACACTTTAACAAAGTATAAACACATCAGTTAAGTAATCTCATCAGAAAGTTCGGCGCAAACATTTTTACATACTTCATGTAGGTACCTATATATTTATATCTGCATTTTAATTACAGATAATACAAGAGCAAACATCACAAAAACGAATATCGAACGTTCTGTTTACCTTTCTCGTGGTATTCAATTACTTCCACAATCATAAAATAGGTATGAAAGAAAGTAGGTGACTTACTTTTGAAACACTCGGTTCGAAATTGTTCGCTAAGACTCATAGCAAGAAGTTAAAAAGCTTTATTTCTCTCTATTTAATAATTTTAAACGGTTAAATAAATAGGAATAAATATTATATACTTAACTGTATTTTTCACGATTGGCTTTTCTATTAAGCTTGACCACTCAGTCGTTTGCATTCGTTAACATTCGGTTCACTTGCGTTCCGTTCATTCATTCGCTCAGCCCGCCCGCCAGTCGCGGGTGATAAGCGTGAGTAAGTGGGTGTACGTCCTGTTCTCCGTACGTTCTCGCGCAAATACGTAAATACCGTCTCGAACACGTTTAATTGGATTTCAAGTTATCAACCAATCGTGAATTGTTTAGTGTGTACTTTATGTGGATTTGTTTTGTGTTTTTCGTTAACATTTGAATGTGTGTGTGAAAACTAGTTATTTTTTTCTGTGCACTAATATTTGGATATTTTTTCGCCTTCAAGCTTGTGGTAAGCCAAATATTACTCTTTTTGCGATTTTGAACTACCGTAATATCTTAATAATTGTTCGAATTCAAGTATAAAGTATTTAAGTAGGTATGTTGTTGCTGCAACGGTAAGAAACAATCGATGTTGCGCTAACTAAGATCTCTTGTCACTGTTATTGTGATGTAGTTAAGTCTAAAAAAATCGCAGTTAACTAAGTATTTTTTGTTTTATAGTTTTATCCCAAATAATACTACTACGTAGTTTTATGTTGATTTTATACTGATTAGGTTCGCGTATTTAGATTTTTGTTCTATTACAAATGTGTTACCAATAAAAATAACATAAGATTTATATTCTGTACAAGAATAGGTACATTGATTAAAATATTACCTTGACAGAATGAGATAAATATTTATTAAGGCCTATGTTTTAATTATTTCTCTGCTTGCGGCGAAGGTTGTCACATGCGTCATAACAGTGAACACGTGCTGCTCACTGGTTTGCTCAGGTTTGCTGTGTACTGAGAAGATGTATCATAGGACTTGCTTCAGTTACCCAGTTTTCCATTCTATACTTATATAGGTCATTAAAATAAGTATTCACTTTAAAAAATAACCAAGTGAATGATGATACCCGTAGTTTCTTTCACTGTTTCTTCTCCGGTCAGAGGAACCTCATATCAAAACCGTAGTAAATTTGAGAAAAATGACATTTTGACGAACGAAATGTTTTTCTTGGACTAAGATGAAATGCCTCATTTCCAGTAAAAAGGGCCTCGGGCCACCTGCACTCACCAAGCGAAACGCAGAGGTAAGCCTCTACTTCACGCTGGTTTTCTGTGAGGTAGTGGTACCACCCCGGTTCGAGCCGGCCCATCCGTGTGACAGCAAAAGCTGCCGCGTGGCTCTACCACTGTTCTTACATGGAAGAAATAAATATTTTTCATTTCATTATCGCATGTAGGTGAATTAATTATGCATACATGTTGCATGATAATGAAACAAATAAATGAAAAAGTTTAATGAATATTTTAACAATATAATATTAAAAATAGCAACTTAGTTTCATTGTATCAATAAAATAATCGCAATTATAGGAAATTTGCATTGTCATGTCACGTTTCCGGTTTTTTTTAAATGTCGATAGTGTCTGCAGCCCTTATTTGTTTGCTACCTCGGAGTCTAATATTGAAATTGTACAGCCTTCATACAGTAACACCAGTATTTGATTGGACCCCTATTGACCGTATACTATTTGAACCTTCGTATTTTCATGTTACAAGCAGAAAATAAAACTGATTGCCAACCTGCCTGCCAGGCGTGGCAAATATGCCTATTATATAAACTAATTTTATGGTTTTTTGTGTATGTTGATCTCTATTTTAGTTCCTGACGTTCTAAGAACTTCGTTATAGACATTTCTATGTTCATATTATATGTTCGTATTGTTAAAACTGTCAGATTGTCTGCGTTGGGATTGCTTTAAAACTTGAACTCAGTCAGATGACTAAAAAAGGAGTTTTATTGCAATTGGGTGCAGTGTTTGCCCACGTGAGCGACTTTATCTTGACTCCTGATCAAGTGTCTACTTACTTACTACAGTTACTTGCCCGATCGGCATACCCGTTAAAGGGAGTTCTTATTTAATTCTACGGCTAAATCGATACTTATTTATTAGCAAAATGTTTTGTAAATAATCCCTTGTTCTTCTTCATCATCCCGTCATAGTCACCTGCAAAAAGGCAGGTGGTGGCAGCGTACTATAATTCATCACCTTATTTCGTCCCATGGGTGTCGTAAGAGGTGATTATGTGTGATGAAAAATGTCAAAAATATTAGAGATTCCGATAGATTACGTGGAAGAGCCTTGCTGCAGCTATATTAATAGTATAGTTGTAGCACGAATGGGTCGGCCCGACCGGGGAAGGACCACGCTCTCACAGAATACCAGCGTAAAATAGCGGCTTAATGCTGCTGTGTTTCGTATGGCGAGTGTAGACAACCGGAGATTCTCTTTACTGGAAAAGAGGCATTCAATCTTAGTCCTCACGCTGACAACGCATCTGCATTTTAATTCGCAAGCGAAAATAGATGTAGATGTCTATGGGCCACAGCAATCACTTACGATGAGATGGACCGTGTGCTCGTTTGTCACGCTTAGTCTATAAAAAAAAATCGGATAGATAACTATGTATAACCATCTCGTTTACGCCACGCGAAGATACCCAGATTGGCGTAGCAGCGTCAAGGTTGGCATCCGTCTGCCAGGCATGACGATTAAGTCAAATTCTTCCTACGACGGGAGAGGAAATGAAGAATGAAATGAAAAAAATGAAGATGAAGACAGGAATAGTCATAAGAAGAATATATTGTTAATTGATAGTGTCGTGTCCAGGGTTGGCTGATTTAAATCAGACTGATTTAAATCACGATTTAAATCGCTTGATTTTGATTAAAAAAATCATTGATTTAAATCAACATATATAAATTAATGTAATAGGCAGAAAATTAAATAAAACTGGCTTAAAATAAGGTAAAATCTTTTGTTATTTTATGTTATTCTTATTATTCTACTACAACTTTGGAAAATCAACAAAGACGTAGCGATGAGGTCTGTTAGTCTCATAAACTTAGTAAATCAAGCAAAAATTGTTTTTATAAATTCATCCTTAAGATAGAACTGCAATTAATATAGTATTAATTATTTTACTCTTAATCAGTCTCATACAAATATATTCATAAACTTTTAATCCTACTATGTCAAAAAGTGTTACCAATTCGTGAATTTCCAAATATACAAAAAAAAAATCAAAAAATTCAATAAAATCAAAAAAATCACGACTTTTTTAAAAAATCAGCATGATTTGATTAAAATTCAAAAAATCATGATTTTTTCCATCCCTTGTCGTGTCGTTGACTGTTGTTATTTACATAAATGTTTTTATTTATATATTTGTAAAAAGGATCTCCGGTTCCTCTACACTCGCCATACGAAACTTAATCTATTGTTTTCGCACACTTGGGAATGGTGGAGGTTTTTCTCCAAATTTATATCGAACCATACTTAAAGTGAACTTTTTAATAAAAACAAGTATCATTAAAATTGGTTAACAATTGACAAAGATCGAGTAAAGTTATGAAAAGCATGTAGGTACAGTCGACTTGAAAACCTACTTTTTCTTTAAAGTCGACTTAACAAGTTTATTAGTACTACACGTGCTCAGTTTACGTGATGACGCAATAATTGATGCTTTTCGCTTGAACGGTTCATTTTCTGCGCACACGAAGGATTAAATTGTAATTATACGCTTTATGTATAAATATTTAGTATACATCTTAACCTTACATCATATAACATACGTAACATTTTTAACTTTACATTCAGAATTTTAAAATTTATTAGCTATGTCAGAATACAATAGGCTACATAATTTTTACCCGACTGCGAAGGAAGGGTTATGTTTTTCGCGCGTATCTTTTATGTTTGTAAATTTCTTTATTACCTCGTATGTTCCAAACGGCTGGATAGATTTCGACAATTAAAGTATCGTTTTATTCGTATTGGATACCCAAGTGTTCTTAGATAGCTATTTGAAAAAAATAAACAAAATGGCGGATTTTGGCGCAAAATAGTAATAAGTACGTTAATGAAATAAAAATTAACCAAACCTATCGAGTAGAGTACCAAAATAAATTAAATTAAAAGGCAATTGCAAAAATATATATAAGTTATATGTTTAAATTTAATTACGAATAATAAATTGGTTTAAAGTTTTTGAAAAACTGGTAAAAACGTAAAATGGGTCATGTTTGTGTCGGAAATCGTGCTATCATATTAAATTTAGTTCATAAGAGTTTGTTGGGACACTAAAAGTCTAAAATAAAATAAATAATTTAAAAAATCAAAAACTAGACTGCAAAAAACGACAATTTAAAAGTAAATGCACTAAAACGACCGAAACAAGATTGAGGATAGAAAACAAAATTGGAATAAAGTATTAACAAAGTAAACTCTACTTCGGTTTAACAGATTATACTATGAGCTGAAAGCCTAAGTTAAATATCCAAATTAAGCTGAGTAGCAGGCGGGACTCAATTCCAAATTATAAACCGAAAGAAAATTAATGGGTTCCGCTTGCTACTATACTTAATTTGGGTATTTAACTTAGGCTTTCAGCTCATACTATAGTCTGTTAAACCGAAGTAGATTAATACTTTATTCCAATTTTGTTTTCTATTTTCAATCTTGTTTCGGTCGTTTTAATGCATTACTTTTAAATTGTCTTTTTTGCAGTCGGGTTTTTGATTTTTTAAATTATTTATTGTTTATTCAATGCAGATTATTACACAATACTATTTTTTTATAGGATAAGGATGACCAACGAGCACACAGTCCACCTGATGGAAAGTGGTTGCTGCGGCCCATAAACATCTACATCTATCCTCGTTTGCGAATCAAAATGCAGATGCATTGTCACCCGTGAGGACTAAGATGGAATGCCTCATTTCCAGTAAAAAGGGCCTCCGGCCACCTGCACTTACCAACCGAAACGCAGAGGTAAACCTCTACTTCACGCTGGTATTCTGTGAGGTCGTGGTACCATCCCGGTTCGAGCCGGCCCATCCGTGCGACAGCAAAAGCTGCCGCGTGGCTCTACCGCTGTTAAAATTAAAGATAAAAATTAAAGATAGATACTTTTTTATCAACAATCTTGTTTGCGCCACCGACGTGACCCAGGTCGGCGACGGGCAGCGTTAAAGGTCTGGTAATGCGATCGTCACTCCACCTGCCAAGCTTGACGATTTAGGCAAATTCTCCCTACAACGAGAGAAGTTTATGTCCAGTAGTGGACTTTTACGGGCTGATTATGACGAAGAACTATCCTAAACACATGTATACGCTGTATTGAAGTTCGTTTTTTATACTAGAGGCTGTATTTTCTGACTGTATAAGCGCTTATACAATTCAAAGTAAAAAATTGGTACAAAATATACAGCTTTATGCGTTAGTAGCGCTGCACAGTAGTTGTACAAGATTAAAAGAGGCTGTGTAATAGCTGTTATTTGGCGTGCATGGAAACTATTATACTACAGATATTGTCTTATAATAAGTAACTTTTAGAGATAAGCGTTCTAAATTGGGTTTTGAACGGAATTACAAATTAAATTAAAACTAAATGGACTTTATTCTCGATGTCTAGATTGCATTTATATACTTTATTGAACGATGGCGACAATTCATGTCAGCGTAAAATAATATATTTAACACATTGATATTATATTGGAATTGGAGTTTAGTTTTGACGGCGATAATTGGTGAGTTGATAGTGCAAAATTAGATTTACGGTAAATTTGTATATATCTTTTCTATTAAAAAGATGCCGCGCCATCGAAATAATCAAATAATTTTTGAACAAAATACTAAATACGGTAACTAAATATCGATTTTATAGGTTAGAATACAAAAAATATCATAAATTAATGGGGCACAGTGATCATTAGTCAAACTGAAGATAATGGTATAGGCTAAAACTAAAGTCTAATATTCCTAAAATTACAATTTAAATTTTCTTTTTATGGGTCCTAAAACAGCCAAAACGGTATTTCAAGGGTCTTATAATCTTAGTAGCTGTACGATGTATGTTATTGATCCTATCATGCAGCCATTGGTTTTTAATGCCTTAAATATAATAGAATATTTTTATTATTTACCCTGTATAGCAGTTTCTTCAACCTAACATATAATTCTCTTTAGAGATACGTATGAAAGATGAAAAATCTTGTCTTGGGAACAGTGTTGGATAACTTTTATTTAGATTTAACATGTTTTTCTAACTGCAACAAATTTTCTTTCTTTACACTTATTGATAACAAATAATTTTGTTCACTAGCACAATATAAAACACGCAACGCATGTAAAATGGCGATATTTTATCACTTATACAGATTTAAGTTGTACTATGGCTATTATTTATTTTTTTAGTTTATATCACCCACATAGACAGAAGTCATCAAACTACTGTATTTACAAGAGTGTGCAATTAATGTATATTCTTGTATATGCAAGTAACAGCATGCAAAAACATCTTCTATACAGCTTTAATGATATAATCAGATTAGTGTTACAGAATACTTAAAGTTGTATACTAGAGCTTTCCTATTCTGATTAAGAACCATAAGCTTACCTAGATCAGGCTTTATACAACTTGAGCTGTATAATAACTCATAAACCACTCTCTAAGGATACAACCTCTTTCAACACTTATACACTCACTAACACTCTTATTTAAAAAAAAAACTCGTAAGTTCTATGTGGGCTGGTATATTGATATTCATAACGCTTCTGTGCTGCTTGGGATATTATCTATTTGCTACATAAAATAAATGTGATATGATGTATTCTGAAGTACATTACCCGCTATTATAAAGTTATAGGCTATACTTATTACATACATCCCACTGCTGGGCACAGGCCTCCTCTCATTTCTGAGACGGTTTTAGGGCAAGGAAATGTTAGCCACGCTGCCGAAATGCGTGTTGGTGGACTTCACTTGTCTTCGAAATATTCTTATATCTCAGACATGCGGTGTTTTCTTTCACCGCCGAGCACGTGGTGAATCAGTACCTAAAATTTCAATAAACTATGTCATTGGTATTGGCGGGGTTCGAACCCGAGTTGCTCGCGTACTGTGAACTGTTACAGCGAGCGTTTAGCCCCTGGTCTTCCACGGGGTACTCTTAATTTGGTATTATATTCTATTCACCCATTCGTTCGATGAACTTCTGTTTAGAGCGTCTTTTGCCGACTCTACCACTCACTTCTGCAACATATATATGCTTTGTTAGTGTTTCCTCATTCTTTCCTTTTCCGCGTCTAAACCACCGAAGCGTTCTTAATGCTAGTCGCAACGTCTTCTCGCAAACTACATTTTTCTCGTTCAGAGTCACCCACAATATACTTCCTAATGAATAAGTATATAAACAAACCATGATATACAATATAAATTGTGTAATGTACAAACCGTTCTCCGTGATTGTTCCTTCAAACAGTGCGGAATTATCTGTCTACATAACAACGCAGAACAAGGTCGAAAATGAAATTCTATCGCGTGTTCCGTTTGATGTGTGACCTCCTCATATTAATGTCCGCAAGACAATGCTGCTACATTAAAGTAATTCTACTTATTAGTCTGGTTATATGCTTACGTAAAAATATTTTATTTTTATTTTTTATGACGTGTAGTACGAGTGTAAGACTCTTATTATCCCGTGGGTAGCGTAAGAGGCGACAAGGGCAATAAAACACGATACCATCCTCGCCATCTGGATGCTTGGCGGTCCACGACTATACGTTTTACTAGGAGTTTCCTTCCTCGTACAACTTCTCTGTGCAATTGTTTACCACCGGCGATTTTTCCGGACCGATACGACTTAGGGACCTTCCAAGAAAAGAGCTTTCACCTTTCTAAAAGGCCGGCAACGCATCTGCAATTCCCCTGGTGTTGCGGTTGTTCATGGGCGGCGGTAGTCACTTACCATCAGGTGAGCCGCATACTCGTTTGCCCCCTCTTCTATAAAAAAACAGCATTTTTCTGACAACTACTTAAAATAATAAAAAAACTGGATACCGGGACACTGGCCAAGAGTGCCATCTATGTCAAATAAGCCTTTTTATTACTCATAGGTTGTAATGAATGTTAAATATTTTCCTACATGGGTGAATATACGGTATTTGATTTTTTTGTGTCCCTGAGGGAAATGTAGTCTGTTTAATTCAACATTAATAATATCACTATTTGACACTATTTGTGCATTTGTAATGATACGGGCCAGAAGATTTTTCCATTTTTTTTGAATTTTATAAGCACCAGGGGAAAATGTGTTATCAGGGGAGTGACACTATTGGCAGAGTAGTGACAAATTAATGCAGGGTAGTGAACAATCCATTAATTATTACCTAAGAAAGGGGAATAATATTGAATAAAACACATATAAATTATAGTCTAGATATTTTTTAATATATTAGCTACATGTTAACAGTTATTTCAGCTTTCAACAAATTAATTTTTAATATTAATGCTTAAGTTTCAATTGCCCGAATTAAATAATGAAATTAATGTTTTCTACTTATCACTCTCATCTGAGATTTAAAGTAATTATCTAATATAAAATTTACAGCACAAGGTATTTGACAATTTTAATTATAAAATGTTCAAAAACTTAAAGCAATGTTTTAGGTGTATCTAAATAAAACTTCTAAATAAAACAAAAAATAAACTTCGCAACAAAAAAATAATAGTACTATCTAGTGAAACATCTATCATTATCGAGGCCATCTAAACAAATAAACTTAAAAATTATCAGTGCACAGTATAAATGAAAACTTTCATTTATTGCAAAGAAGATAATTTCGACTAAATTAATATATTTTACTTTAATACAAAACAATCAACAATTTACTTTTCAAATACATCAACTGGCTCTGGAAACTTGTAGAATAATCTGTTACCTTTCATAAGTATATTTGGCACTGGTAGTATGGTCAAGATCTGTTCCCATTTAACATCAGACAGATATTCTAAAAAGAGTATCATTTTATTGGAGATCTTTAGTAAAGTAACCCTGATCTATCCTTCTTCTTAATCAAAATCTGACAAACGTGCGCCAGCATACCTATATTTTTTATTATTACTATGGTATTCCACAAGTATAAATTCACCGTTCTTGACAATCATACGCTTTACAACATTTTATACGTGGTAGAGCCATGCTGCAGCTATATTAGTAGTATAGTTATAGTACGAATGGGTCGGCTCGACCTGGGAAAGACCACGCTCTCACAGAATACCAGCGTAAACAGCGGAACACTATCCTATAAAAAAATCATAGCCGTGTCTTCATTGTCTATAGTATTAATCAGATTAGTACATGTTTGTGGAATCATTTTGTTTCGCACAATTTCCTCAGAATCGGTGTATACTGCAGCAACATGCAATTTGGTTTTATCATTTTGGGTGTATTGAATGTCGTCTAAGTGGAAGTGAAGGCAAAAGTTGCTACCAAAGCAGCTGAAGCTCTTGATGTACTACGTACTGCTCATAGAGGTTCCTCGGCCTTGATGTACTTTTATTGTACCAGCAAAAGGTTTGATGTTCGGTCGATTATCTTCCTTTGTAAATCAATTTCTTTTTCGTGTATCACAAAAATATGAATGCTGGGGCAATTTTCTTCTAATTCCTTAGCAAAATCTTGTATCTTGTAATCGTGTATGTGTATGATAGTTCCTGAAGCGACAACTTTTTCAGGGGTTCGTTTACATGTCTCTCCGATATCACTTGGAGCTCCTTCTTCTGTTTTTCGATGCGCCTTAGTTTGTTTTGTTACTAATGTAGTTTTATACATAATTTCATATTTTTGTTTTTTTAAAACTTTATTTTGTACTTAACGCTGACTTTCTGATCGTCTTTTAGCAGCCAGAGTTAAATTGCTTTGTGAAAGTGGAGGTTGGTTTTCATTATCAGACGACGGTGGTGTTACTTGATAGTTTCTGATAGAGTGTAACTTTATCTCAATACTCTCCATATTGTTCTAACAGCTCTTTGTTCCCTTTCAATCATGTCATTAATGCTCTTAGTTTGTCCTTTTTCCTTTTTTTTATATTTCCGTTTTTCTTTTTCTTTTTATTCAGCACTTTTAACCGGATCATTTTTAATTATTTGGTAGCGTAATTTTTCATCTTGATTCTCATCTCCCTTGTTTGCTTCTTTTTAACATAACGAAACAAAATTTTATCACTTCCCTGGGACGGCTGTATTTCCCCTGACATGAAATATGCCAGAGAAGTGACGCCAGAGAAGTGACGCCAGAGAAGTGACAAAATCACACATAACCTACAAAAACAACATCACTTGTTTTTCTAACCACAGTTTAACGTAATACATGACATCTACACAAAATAAACATTGCATTGTGCAAATTTACAATTTCGTAACGACAAAATACAAAAACGTATACTTACCAAGGGAAATACTCCAACGACTGGCACAAACACGCTTTCTTACAGTGAATCCAAAACTGACGCAATATTATTTGAGTTTTGCTCATCACCGTTAGCCTACTTCGAACTTCACACTGTACTACGTGTGTAGTTCAAGCTCAAAAACATATTTTAGCGGTTTTATGTCAAATTTTTAGTCTTTCAGTTTCGCCAGGTGAGGTGACATAATTGTAACGGCACGTGAAAATAAGATATTTTTTTTATATTAATAAATATTTTTACAATGTATTTTGATAAAATATATTTCGATGTTTATTTAGGCGTATGATCATGTTAAAAGAAAACGTAATGGCTTAAGTATATAATACATATGGCCATAAAATTATACAATCTAGTAATGGGGAAGGCCAGGGGAGTATACATTTATAACTATTTTAAGCTATTAATGCCTTAAATTAAACAATTATTGTGAATTGACTGTGTGGGCCAAATAATAGACGATATTCTTTATTGCTTAAGCATACAGTAACAATAATATATTATGTTTAACATAAAATTTGTCTATGGACCGTTGGAATTCAAATAGCGTATATTCACCCACATACAGCCTATATGAGTCCCCTGCTGAACATAGGCCATCCCCATAGATTGCGTCATATGGGAGATTTTGCTATAGTTGCCACGCTTGGCGGGTTGCCATCAGTTTGGCCGCAGTATTTTATTATTTTGTGTTGTCATCAGGGAGATGCTGTTGACCATCTCGTGTTTCAGTTTCCGTCTGTCGCCTCTTACGACACCCGCGGGACAATTTGAGGCAGTGGATGTTCTTACACCGCCACTACACATTAATTTGATGTTGTCTTTATGTATGCGCGCGTATTAACAATGTAGTAAAAGATACATTTATTTATTTTGTTTATTCGGTAAGGCTGTATTGTTTGGCCGTGAGCCAGGGGTAACGCTCTTTTTTAAATGAAGTGGGTTAAAGTGAGTCACAGCCTCCATTCACCATCAGGTAGGGTGTGTGCTCGTTTTTCACCCTTATTCTATAAAAAATATTACCAAGCATCTAAGTTACTGTGTAAGTTTTAGTACTTAATCTTAATACGAGTAGTACCTAATTTGGATTAAAAAGATTTATTTAATAACTAGCTTTTCCTCGCGACTTAGCCCGCGTGATATTTATTATGATTGGATTTCATGGGTTATAATTTATTTTTGCGCGGAACCCTAATTCTTTGTCTAAAATAAAAGTAGCCTAAGTTACTCCTTAAAAAATCAGCTAACTGTTAGTGAAATTCCCGTCAAAATCGGTCCAGTCGTTTCGGAGATTAGCCGGAACATACAGACAGACAGACAAAAAATTTAAAAGTTTTTTTTTTGTTATAAGTACCGTTTATATTTTCATGTGCTGTTTTTGACACTACAAACAGACACTTCAATTTTATTTATTTGTGTAGACGAGCTCGAAGACTATAAGCGCTCGCCGTAAATTGTGAAAGTTGTATAAATATGTGAATAACTAAGGTTTGAAACTCTCTGTGAAGTCAACCAATCAACTTGAGTAGGGTGACTAATTGCTCTATAACCCTCCATACATAATAGATGGTCTGCGTATAGCAGGGAGGTTTATAAGCATACCTATAAGTTGTAACGTTATTGTTTTATCGTGTTTAATTTTTACTTAGTATATGAACATTCGACGTCAAAGTAAAAATCGTAAATATTTTATTAAAATATTTTTTTTTATAGGATAAGGGTGACAAACGAGCACACAGTCCACCTGATGGTAAGTGGTTGCTGCGGCCCATAGACATCTACATCTATCCTCTGTTACAGATCAAAATGTAGATGCGTTGTCACCCGTGAGGACTAAGATGGAATGCCTCATTTCCAGTAAAAAGGGCCTCCGGCCACCTGCACTCGGCAAGCGAAACGCAGAGGTAAACCTACTTCACGCTGGTATTCTGTGAGGTCGTGGTACCACCCCGGTTCGAGCCGGCCCATCCGTGCGACAGCAAAAGCTGCCGCGTGGCTCTACCACTGTTAAAAAATGAAATGCTCAGTGGCATTAATTTAAATGATACTAGAATACGAAAGATTTGATCCGTTCTGGTAGAACTAATCTGGGTCATGACACGTAAACGTGTTCTAGCCGGTGTGGCCTGGTGCTTTTGTTTTAGCGGAAAATGTGCCCAACAACCTGGAATTTACAAAATACTGTGTAAACCTTTCCAAAAAACCTACCGCCACACCGGGGCCGGTATTCAGAGATAATCTCGAGTTTAAATTCAAATTCCACAATATTAAAATTTGTGTACCTACCATAATTACGGTCTAGATTCTAAGATCTGATAAAAATCCTACTTTTTCTAATATTTTTTACCTTATTATTATTAAAGATCTTAATAGGTAACATATTACAGGTTGCATATAATAGAATTGTTCTCAACAATAGTATAAATTAATAACTACCTACCTAAATGGTATCTACATGTCAATAGCATTATTTACCGCGCAAAAAAAAATCCTTTTATCTTTATAACACTGCATTATAAACTAATTTATTGATAAAATACCTCCTCTAGTAGGAATGTAGTGTACCGAGTTATCGACTTTTGTATAATTTACAATTGCTATCGCGGATTATTTACTAATTCACGCAAACAATTTTCATGTATTATCTGTGATAAGTGTCTACTGATTATTTTACGAAAACCATGATGGCGCTGTAAAAACAACATATTCAAAGATTTTTCTTATGTAACCTTTTGAGAGATTGTTTTCGAATACGCAATCATTATTAAGATACACTTAGATTAAACTATTATTTTTATACGTCAAGCACTGGATTATAATAAGTAAAGAAATTTTAACGTGAAATTAATGCGTGGTAGAGCCATGCTGCAGCTATATTTTATATTATATAGACCAGGGAAGAACCACGCTCTCACAGAATACTAGCGTAAAATAGCAGCTTAATTCTGCTGTGTTTCGTATGGTGAGTGTAGAGAACCGGAGACTATTTTTACTGGAAACTAGGCATTCCATCTTATTACTCACGGATGTCAACGCTTCTGAATTTTGATTCATAATCGAGGATAGATGTAGATGTTTATCGGCCATAGCAACTGCTTACCATCAGGTAGACTGTGTGCTCGTTTGTCACTCTTATCCCAAAAAAAATAGTTTTAATTAAAAATAAAAGCTGATTTCAAAGAAGTACAAATAATAAAGTGTATTCCACATAGGCGCTTCAGAAATAGGTGCTAAGACATCAATACTGTGCAAAATTATTAAAGTTCAGACTTCAGAAGCTTATATGTGAAAATTATTTTATTCTTTTTAAACGACCTTTATTTACATACCCAAAAATATACAATATTTATTATCATAATAAAAAATATAAAAATTATACATGTGCAAGATGATGTTGTGACCAGGATTAAGAAAGGATGCTTCGGTGGTTTGGTCACGTAGAAAGAATGAATGAGGAAACAGTGACAAAGCAAAATTGGCAAAGTCGGGAAAGGACGCCCAAGGCGAAAGTTTATCGACCAAATTGGCGATATGTTGAAAATAGGCCAAATTAAGAGTACCTTTAACCGACGAGCGTGTATGCCTAGGTTAATGGATGTGGAGGAAGCGAGAGAGGTGTCAGGATCGTACCAAATGGAAGTCCATAGTTTCTGGGTGGCAGGTGTGAGTGTTTGTTATGTTATACATGTGGTATAGTGCCAAAATCTCTGGCTGCGTTTATTCGCTTAAGGGCCATACCGTGAATGTTAGTCTTTGAGCGAGAAAAGAACCAGCCCTTTATCACCAACTACGGATAGTGAATGGCAAAAATATGTACTTAGTTATCACCCAAATACTCGTACTTGCGTCATTTATTCAGTTCAGTCGTCTCTTATGCTGCCCCTTCTCCAAACGTACGTAACCCCTGAAATAAGGGATAGCTATAGTATCTACGCACCTACCATCCTATTTTTTTAATTTTACAAAGTTTGCAATTGCTAAAATGCCAGCTCGTTGTTCTTAAATTTCTACCTAACCTAAACCCCATTTAACACTGCCGAAATTATTAATAACAAGTTCAAACGCTACGTACTGCGTGCACGTCGGTGATGGATAATTATAATTTGTGAGGTTTCGCACATACGCAATATTCAAAAAGTTCGAAAATGTGAAGACTGTCACCCCACGGGCGAAAAATCGGTGCTTATTCCTATCAGCTTATCACTTTTTCAACCTTGAGTTTCCTCCACCACTATTGGCTGTTGCTTTATTGAAAACAAACGTTATTTTTTTATTTTTTTTGTAATCATCAATTTTCATCAAATTCCCAGCAGTATTCATTAACACGTCCGCTCGGTACAAATCGATGTGACATTTTAAACTACCGATGGACTGATAGCAATATAAATGAACGTAGTCGCCGTTAAACAAACCCTTCGACGGAAGTGTTTGCAATCGATACTCAAAAACCGTTGTATGAAGAGGTACAGTCGTCAAGAGATGGAAGTCATGTTTAATTTAGATTTAGACATTTTTGCCCGAATACGCAGAACCCATTATTAGGCTAATATTTTTGTCCGGTAATGTATGTATGTCCGTATCTATTTGTTTTTTAACGTTCATAAAAGCTGTAAACAAGCCCTGAATAGAATAAAAAGTTTTGGTCTTTGACTTTGAAATAATAAGCACACGTAAAACATTAAATTGATTATTTCTTGAAATAAATTATTATTATTGGAACGAAGTTCCTTATCGGACGGTACGGGTTTGGCGGATGGGAGCTAGGCGACAAAAAGTGTACGATTTTTTCGTCACTATCCCTTGTGCGTGTATTTTATTTTAAATGACGCTTCATTTTAATAGACGCGAGTAATTCATTTATTTGTATTTGTCAATCAATAATATAATACGTTTATCAATAATAAGGAACTTCGTTCCAACCGAGTGTTCCGCGACACTCACGCATGTTTTTATTATTATTATTAATGAGTATATTCCGAATAATATCTTTTAACATATAAAACTGAGGTGACAAACAAACTTACAGTCCACCTGATGGTAAGTAGCAACTGCAAGCCATGGACAACTGCATCCAACTTCCAGTAAAGAAAGCTACAGATACGTTGTCAAAGCTGGATCTCTTTACCTTTCAGACCGGAAAATAGCAGTGCAAGCATTGCTATTTGGCGCTATAAGTAGGTAGGCAGGTACCTTTAAAGACGGTTTCTTAGGCAGGAAAAATATCGTACCTCCTAGAAAAAATATTTGTATATGAAAATAAGTGTGCCTTATATTCTACCCCGTTGGTCTAGTAGCCGTATTGAGGTCCCGGGCTTGAATCCAGGGTCTAGCCTTAGTTGGGTTTTTCTGTCCAGAAATTTTTGGTAGCAATTCGGAGTAAGGAAGTTAAGAGATGTTTCACTTGCGTGTCTCGGAAAGCAAGTAAAGCCGTTGGTACTATGCCTGATCTCTCTCTGGTCGTATAGGATTGCTGTCCCATCGGAATTAGAGTGAGGAAATAGAGAGTGCACCTATGTTTGCGCACACACTAATGCACATTGCACACATGTTAATCTCCGTTGAGACTGGCCGCTGTGACCGAAATTCGGTCTGGAAGGTATTATGTCTTGTATTAGCTAGATTACCGCAGTTAGGTCCTTTTTTAATTTATAATACTTCTTTAAATTGTGGAAATAAAGTACTATAGTTGCTTAGTCACTTTTACAATACCGTGAGTTAAGTCGACTAGACAATAGGAATTGACAAAATATCTAACTACTAGTCATAAATGTTTAGTTTTAAATTTTAATTTAATAAATGTGTATTTTAATAAGGTTTTGCATAAAACCATTGACATAAAAGTAGCTATAAAAATAACAATACAAAGAAAATATTTTTCTATATTATATTTTAAAACTATGCCATTCGCATCTATACCGTAATGTTACATGAGAAAAAAACGTATATACTTAAGTGCACTGGCCTTTTTCCAAAACTAATAAATATCAGTCAAATAGCAGTTATTGCTACTTCTTGAGTCTTAAAATGAAACCTTGCACTAAACCATTAATGATCCGGACCAGTGCAACAACTTACCTGTCAAACCGCAACACGCGGTTCAAGACAACTTTAAACCCACCTCCCTTTATAAATGTGCTCCACTTTTGTCGGCGACTGTCCCCCGTGGACTGAATCGCAACGGACATGTAATGCAACTCCCAGAACCGTTTATTAGCATCGCATTAGCGTGACAAACAGATTGAATTACAGTTCTGTTGCTGGTTGTACCGCACGCGATGTTCCTGGTATGCGGTGTTGGACATGCTAATGTCAGCATCTTTACACGATCTGTTTGTACTTGAATTATCACATTTAAGTTATAATATTGAAATGTTACAGTAAATTGAATAAATATATTATTCTATGTTATCTAGTAAATAAATACATTAGAAATAATAATTATTAAAAGCCAGTCAGTCATTTTACTTTTACAACTGACTAAGAAAAAACTTATGTCCTAGGGAAATCTATGACACTTATTCGCAAAACCATATCAGTCGCTCATTTGACTAAAGAAAACATAGGTTAACATGTTACCAGTGCCTTATATACCGTTGTGTAAACTTTACGTAATAAAACACATATAACGTTAAAAAATAATATTAACTAGATGTATGATTACCACTAACAAGTTACTATTGTATTAAATTAATTAAATAGTTTAAATTTTCTGTTGTCATGTACGCACCGTGCCGGTCTTACAAAGAGGACATTGATTGATTAAAAGTTAAAACATTGAAATATAATTTCTATTTAGATTAGTGTGCAAATCGCATCGTTCAAAATCGTTCGCAAAATAGGCTAATACCAAATTTATCATTATTTTTATATAATAGTAGGCTAAAAATTGCAATATGTCATACGTTAAGTTTTTGCATACATGTGCACAATATTTTGCACATACTATGAGAGAGACACATTCACTAAACTGCAAAATAAGTTATTTTGTGATGGCAGATCTTGGAACCGTTAAAATCCTTAGGAATCAGCGTTATTAGTATTTATATTGTTCTTTTGAATGATATGAAAAGTTATATGAAACGTGGTAGAGTTTTGCTGCAACTATATTAGCAGTATACTTGTAGCACGAATGGGTCGGCTACAACTATACTGCGGACCACGCTCTCACAGAATACCACCGTAAAATAGCAGCTTAACACTGCTGTGTTTCGTATGGTCAGTGTAGAGAACCGGCGACCCTTTTTAATGGAAACGAGGCATTCCATCTTAGTCCTCACGGGTGACAACGCATCTGCATTTTGATTCTTTATCGAGGATAGATGTAGATGTCACTTACCATCATATGGTCTGTGTGCTCGTTTGTCACCCTATCCTATAAAAATGAACAAAAAAAAGAGAAAAAAGTTCTCGGCAGCCTTGCACCGGTAAGTGGAATTCAGGGCAGACCCACACTAGATGAGTGGTGGCCAAATGGTAAGAGATGCAGAAAGTTGCTAAAGGTTTGTTAATTGATTATAAATTGTAACGTTCTATAAATTATAGAAAAGAACGTCACAATAATAAGTTTTCCACTCACACCTTAAAATTTGTAGCAGTATTTATAATTTCGTTGAGTAGTTTACATGTTAGAACAAGATCGTTTCAATATTAGTGACTGACAACAAAAAAATTAAATCCAGGTAACTAATAACGTAGAAGAAATCATACAACAAAAAAGCAGGCTAACCTTGTGAAAACCGGAATACATTTGATTCACGCAACATACACTGACCGTTGTCAATGGTTTTCTATTTGCACCTTATCACTTTTGAATAAGGACTGGTTTAGAACGATAAGAAAAAGAACATTGGATGTTATTAAAAACCGTTTTAGAAAAAACTTATTTAGATATTGAAGGGCACGCGTGTGGTGCTATGGAAATATTAATTGGCCAAAATTTTGAGAAGACGAGACAAAAAAAAATAAAAATGAATGTCAAGAACTTTATAATAATAATAACATTTTTATCCAAACTTAGTCCATACAGATGTTAGTATAACAATCTAGTATAATGAACTAGTGTATCTATTAATTATAATAAACTACTTTTATTATTTAAATTTTTATATTTTTAACTCAACCAATGAAACATCCCGCGTACAACTACATTTATCTTATTGATTTACATGTAAGCTTAACCAGTGTCTCATAATGACAGAATCCCACCTATCAGCAAGTGTGTTCAGGATGCTGTTGATAGAGTAACACAGTCGACTCACTAACGAAGCAGATCTTTTACGTATAATTGCTTGAAAACCATCCGTGTGTGCCTCAGCGGACATGGCAGAGGAACTAGCAGTGCAATAACGCGGTCATCTTAACAGCACCATGAACTCATTGTTATAATGGACACGCAGGACCTTGTATGCCCGCTGCGTATATCTAACCCACTACCTGCTTTTTCCACATAAACCCTATACTTCGCTTTAAAAAATGTTCTTTTACTTCTTTATTACATTGTGAAAACCTGGCTATTGGACACTGCGCTGGCTAGTTGAAGCAATGACCTGCGAAGGGCGGATGGTAGCAACTGAATGCGTGAAGACGAAGATCGGACTAAATGGCGCGTCTTGAGAGGCTAATGATGAAAATGATTGATGAAGTTGGTGAACGAATAGTTTGTAACAAAACGGTTTTTACATGCACTACATAATATGACTGATCTTAACGGACAACAAAACGTTTATTAAGTATGGAAATTGGGCATTAGTCGCTATATTAGTCGAATTAACATGAGCGTAAAGACATTGACTCATGTGTGTACTCTTGCTTGTGTCACAAAATAAATAATCGCTTGTGTGTCATGTAATGCTAAGGAAATAACATCGATGGTAAAATCCGGATATGCAGTGTCGAAAACAGACAATTACACTATATTCAATACCTGAGAGCAAAAGTATGGGTTGCATATTTGCTTAAGTTGGATCCAAACCCGACACCAAAGACTTAGTAATCATATGTGCTTACAATTAAACCACGCAGTCGTCTGTAGCGACTGTATTTAAGGATAAAAAGGTAAGGTGATTACATGTTTGTGAATCAATGTTTTATTCGTTGCGTAGAATAATGTTCATATACAATTTTTTAAATGAACAAAATGCTTAATTAATAAAATCAGGCGTTACTTTGCGGAAATCAATTATATTAAAGTTGGAAAACTTTACTTTGCCAATATCGGCTCAATATAATAGAATGGTGTGTCTTAAAGAGCACCTCCCGCTCTCCTCAATTGCGTGCACTATCCTCGTCACCACTACTCCCACCACCACTACACTAGGGAAAACACACCACTGACGACAATACGACACGTGTTTCGCCTCTACACGTGTACTCTTCAAACTAGGTATGACATTATTTTATTTTATTGAGCGGGTATTGGCAAAGTAAATTTTTCTAACTTTAAAAAATGCTTATTTATTTTTAATCTCCTCTCC
Source organism: Parnassius glacialis (assembly GCA_033319125.1). Classification (NCBI taxonomy): domain Eukaryota; kingdom Metazoa; phylum Arthropoda; class Insecta; order Lepidoptera; family Papilionidae; genus Parnassius; species Parnassius glacialis. The sequence goes on from JAVANC010000006.1 coordinate 11,647,278, forward strand.
ATGGCTAATCACCTTACAGGCATCAACATGTTGTAGCATCGTAAGACATTCTACTACCCAGAGAGAAAGCGAAACAAGAGATGGACAGCAGCGTCTTCGTGATAACAACTGAAAACAATAAATTAACTGCAGTTGCCAACGCTCCTGCCAAACGTGGCAATCTGCAATCTAAGGGGAACCTTTATGTTCACTAGTGGACTTTTATTTTCGAAATTTTGTAATCATTGATGGATTATGGTGGGTACATAACATTTAGAGTGCAAAATTTTAATCATCTACGTGAAACACTCAAATGTAATAAATCCGTTACAAAAAGACAAACAGACACCAAGAACACCAACCATAAGTGTTTCGTTTGGCTGGATTTCGCATAGAACACTAATAGCTTATTTTTAACAAAATTAATCAAAAATGAGATATCATTAATATTTTGTTAGGTAAAATTAATCGCTCTAAGCAAAGAAAAATAACTTTATATATCAAAAGTCAATCTACAAAAGCATTAATCGAAAAGATAAGAATCGAAGAAATTAATCTTTACTGAAGTAACTCTATTGTTAGAACTAGACGTAGAACTGCAACAAGTGAAAATAATAATATAATCTCTCTATTGATTTTGTAATCTTTACGCACGACATCGTTTGAACAATTTAGGTGTAGAGTTTTTAAATATATACTCATTAGTATATTTCGGAGAAACCAACAAAAACAGTAATTAATAAAAAGAGTTTTATTTGTGTTACATTATTGAACAAAACATAACTTATACTCATTGGAAGCGCCAGTAACATGAAATTTCTTTGATAAATATTTAGTGGACTGTATTGGTACATACTGCAAGCAGAGCGAGGAAAGGGGATGAGAATGCACGCGCTAACGTTGGAGGGCAGCCTCGCCTTCCTCGTTGAGTACAAGTATCGACTAATACACCAGGCTTGCCGCGTTGAACCACGCGGCAAGCCTGGTGTATTAGCTGATACTTGTACTTGTACTTGTATGCACGCACTCTTGGAACAGTTCTACGAAATCACACACTCTTGACTTATTGTAATCGCGGAAGAGCGCGACACATTTGCGAAATTACTAGGACTCAATGTCCGATGATAAATTAAAATAAAGAGGAGATTGAAGAACTCAATGTCCCCCGTGCGGTCGCGGTTGCAAGCGATTACAACTAATACCGCGCTTGTGTCGCCTTTAACGGCTGTACGTACACGTAGGAAAGATTAGGTAAAGTAGGTATTAGTAAAGATATGTACCAAGTATTATATTAGATTTATAAATTAAATTCTTAACTGGTATCACCACTCACTAGCAAAACAAAGTAGGAGCAGTAGTCGTAACGAAAATAAATGCAATGTCAGCATTGCATCGCATGATTGTCTAACTGGTAGGACTCCTTTTCTGCCTAGGAGTCCGTCTGCTTCGGTACCATTCACATATCTAATTCTGCCACTCTAAATAGCATTACTTCATAACGTCTGGTAAGTCTTTAATTATTATCAGGCTGTTTGGTGTGCCTGTCCAAGGACTGAAAATATAATTAGAAATTAAGATAAAAAGATATTAAAAATTGACTATTATTTTTGGGCAACACGTATACACACGAACCGAGAGATCTGCTGCTTAATTGCTAACGCTAACCTAACGCTTACACACACCGAATTACAAAAGTTTGAGAGTAGGGCCCAACACATTTCCCTGTGGGACTCCGAACGTTGATCTATTTCTTCACTTAGGTTTGCAACAAGACTTTAATTATAACACGCCCAGAACAGAAGAAATAACAGTCCCAACTCGCGTTTTAACATTTATATAATCTAAACCAGTAAGATACGTGATCAGCAAAAAATATATATTTAAAAATGAAAATTAATTAAATTCGAGTTACAGTTAATTTTGAAATAATTAAATGAAATAATAACGAGCTATTAAGTCTTACAGCTTTATGCATTGCTCTGGACCTACAACTCGGTTTGTAGTAACGGTAAAGTTAACGATTAACGAGCAATTCCCTCGTTACGGCAAACGTTCGTAATTGTCACCACTTACGTTGAAATGATTTAAAAAAACATCGCGTTTTTGTGTCGAGTTATGGACGTGGCGTTTTAACATCATTAATTACTCGCAGTTTTAAAGCTGAAGTTTATTAAATAATTTGACAGATAATAATTTAAAGCTTAGATGTCATTACAGTAAAACACTAGGTACTCGTAGGGAACCAATTTGTTGGAGATCATCGTAGATACATTCCTTTACTTTAATTTGAATTTAATACTTAAGTAGCCTCAAAACTTGGTCGGGTTGGGTCGGTTCGGAACACTTAAGTATTTTATATATTACTAGCTGGCTAGGCAGCCCTTGTTCTGCACTTTCCGGTAGATAGTGCAATGAGTCACTTTAAATTCACTCTGGACTTTTTACAGTGTACTTAAATATATTTTTATGGCATAAAAGTAACAAACGAACACACGGTCCACCTGATGGTAAGTGCGTTGTCACCCGTTGCGTTTTTGGTCGGATCGACCAATTAATGCGACATGATTATAGCTGCAGCATGTTTCTACCGCGTAATAAAAAAATAAATTTATTTATAGCACAATCACAGCGCCACCAATCGGATCCGGATCTTGTGATTTTCTATTAATAACTTGACTATAGCGCCACGTTTCGAATTCTAGCTATAACCATCCTATATTCTAGCGTATCCTTAGAACTATTGTCTCGACAAAAGGAAATAACCTCGATTGGTCAAGTCGTTCAGAATTTATATTATCACTAATAGATGTACCAACTATCACACATGTAAAGATAATTTAAGTAATATTTAAAAAATTACCCACGTCTTACTAAACTGTTACAAGTTGTTAGTCGGTTGACAAATTAACTCTGTGGAGCGTAGTACTTCGCTCGGGCAAGCACTCCGGCCCTCCCACGCCATGCTATACATGGAGGTGCGAGTGGGAATGTTGGGCTATTAAATTAACGTTTGTTATGAAATAATAACACCTTTTAAAAGTTAAGATATGATACAATATATAACATACATTACACACATTAAATTACCCGCTATACTTTTTTGGTTTGATCAATCTATTGGCTTAATCTTTTCGTATCGGATTACGGCATAATATTCATTACTTTTATTTAATTAAACTGGGGTCGTGGCGTACCATAACTCCTATTCTTCCGCAACTTCCTTTCTTCGGCTGTAGCAGTAGGGGGGAGACACCACTCTCGCCGCAGTCCACTAACGAAGTGGGCCAGCCATGTGGATACATTTTCCTCCCCGCCACGTCAAGGCGGGAACTCGGAGGGTTGTAACTTCTGTTCCTACCTCTTTAACACTGCAAGTCTTTATTGATTTAGGCAATAAATAATAAGTATCAGGCCATTAAGACCTGAATGAATGACTACTTGACAAACTTATATAGCCGGCGGTAGGTCTATAGCGAGGGTATCGACCTCCGGCTGACTCGTCACGATCCAATCTATGTACGAAATGTTCGGACAACAGACATTACTTTTTGTCTCTACGAATACAGCCAACTCGATAAGTGGTTCAAATTAATAGTAAACTGTATGGTAGACTATCTATTTTTACACCAATTCTTCGCACTTTCCAATCCCTACTAAATACAAACCTAATGCTTAACTATTACATGCTTTTTTTGTATAAAGTACCTACCACAAACAGCAACTCAAACAGCTCTAAAATTAAAAGTAAAATGATTTTGACCTAACTAAACAGCATAATAATATAACTGCAGTAGAGATATAGAACAATAATTAATTATTGAGAAAAACACGTAAATTTCTTTTAAATCTAAAAAGGCTACTCTCGAATATATTTAGATAAAATTACTATGCTTAATCTCATCGTAATCACGTCACATTTTGACAACAGGATTGAAACAGGAAATGTTATTGCTTTCTGTGTACGTCTAACCTGAAAATTCTTTGAACACGTTATCGTATGCCGGAATTGAAGCATTTTGTTGAAGGCACGTTTTATACGTGGTAGAGCCATGCTGCAGCTATTAGTAGTATAGTTGTAGCACGAATGGGTCGGCTCGACCGAGGAAGGACCACACTCTCACAGAATACCAACGTGAAATAGCAGCTTAACGCTGCTGTGTTTCGTATGGTGAGTGTAGAGAACCGGAGACCCTTTTTACTGGAAACGAGACATTCCATCTTAGTCCTTACGGGTGCCAACGCATCTGCATTTTGATTCGTAATCGAAGATAGATGTACATGTCTATGGGCCACAGTAACCACTTACCATCAGGTGGACTGTGTGCTCGTTTGTCACCCTTATCCTATCTAAAAAATACCGGATGGATCAAGAGTGAGCGAAAGGTTGCGTTGCGGTAGATCGGGAAACTTCCACTTGTTTGTGCAGTATAAAGTTCACTGTGTTCACTGAGATTTCGCCTAAGCCATTTAAGTCACTAAGAGTAGCAACTCTTAGACTCGTAGAATGACAGTACCAACCACTAGGTTCCGCCCATTGTAGAAAATCTTTTAGGGTAGGCAAGAAAGATCGGCTGTTCTGTGTTACAATGAGATGGGTAGTTTTGCTGTTGATTTGCTTACTATGGTGTTATCATGTAATTACGTCCCTCATGTTACACTACCGTGTGACGGGGACATAATATGACGGTTTTTTTTTAAATAGACACTTACTGCTGCAATATTTAAAGTAATTTAACTGCACATCGGACTTTTTATAACTTACAAGAAAATTATTCGACGTCTATATTATACGAAGTACACTTTTATATACTTTCCATAATGCTTGTATTAGCATTTACTTCAATTTGCAACGCTTCATTATTAGCACGCTAGATAATTTTTTCGTTTCGCATATCTCGAAGAATATCGAAAAGGAGACTTTATATCGTCTCCAAACTAATTTTATTCTACTCTTAATTGCACAATAAATACCTGATTAAGTTTTCTTAAAAATCTATTGCGGAGTTTTTTATAAATTACAAAATCAATCTTACCATAAGTCTCAAAATGAACACACGATAACTATCACTATTTATGAATAGTACTTAAATAAGTAAGTAAATAAAGAACTTGATCGTGGGCTTGAGTCCGCCATTCGACTACTGTCGTGAACTACTTCTAGCACAAACATTTTAAGCTTAGTTGAAGTGGTTAAGTTAATGTATTAGTAAAGTTAATAACATTGTTAATATTAAAAAAGAATCCACTTAGCGTAACTATCAGTCATCGTCTTAATAAAATATAAATATTGGTAAATCCAATTGAGCATACCTTCGCATTAAAAATAACGTATAGCATGATTAAACGGATTTTTTTTAAAAAAAGTTTAAATACATTTCGACAGCACTATCGGCTTCAACACCCTCGAAACCCATGAAAATGACACCCATGATGAAAAAATTTATACCTATTGCAGCCGCCATCTTAGCTTTACATTTCTACAGCACTATCGGCTTCAACACCCTAGAAAACCATGAAAATGACACCCATGATGAAAAAATTGGTACCTACTTCAGCCGCCATCTTGGATTTACATTTCGACAGCACTATCGGCTTCAACACTCTCGAAGCCCATGAAAATGACACCCATGATGAAAAAATTGGTACCTACTTCAGCCGCCATCTTGGATTTACATTTCGACAGCACTATCGGCTTCAACACCCTCGAAAACCATGAAAATGACACCCATGATGAAAAACTTTATACCTATTGCAGCTGCCACCTTGGATTTACATTTCGACAGCACTATCGGCTTCAGCACTATCGGCTTCAGCACCCTCGAAAACCATGAAAATGACACCCATGATGAAAAAATTGATATCTATTGCAGCCGCCATGTTGGATTTACATTTCGACAGCACTATCGGCTGCAACACCCTCGAAAACCATGAAAATGATATCCATGATGAAAAAATTTGGTACCTACTTCAGCCGCCATCTTGGATTTACATTTCGATAGCACTATCGGCTTCAGCACCCTTGAAAACTATGAAAATGACACCCATGATGAAAAAATTGGTACCTACTTCAGCCGCCATCTTGGATTTACATTTCGACAGCACTGTCGGCTTCAACATTCTCGAAAACCATGAAAAAGACACTCATGATGAAAAAAATTATACCTATTGCAGCCGCCACCTTGGATTTACATTTCGACAACACTATTGGCTTCAGCACCCTCGAAGCCCATGAAAATGACACCCATGATGAAAAAATTGATATATATTGCAGCCGCCATCTTGGAATTACATTTCAACAGCACTATCGGCTTCAACACCCTTGCAAACCATGAAAATGACACCCATGATGAAAAAATTGATATATATTGCAGCCGCCATCTTGGAATTACATTTCAACAGCACTATCGGCTTCAACACCCTTGCAAACCATGAAAATGACACCCATGATGAAAAAATTGGTACCTACTTCAGCCGCCATCTTGGATTTATATTTCAACAGCACTATCGGCTTCAACACCCTCGAAACCCATGAAAATGACACCCATGATGAAAAAATTGATACCCCTTGCAGCCGCCATCTTAGATTTACATTTCGACAGCACTATCGGCTTTAACACCCTCGAAAACCATGAAAATTACACCCAAGATGAAAAAATTGATATCTATTGCAGCCGCCATGTTGGATTTACATTTCGACAGCACTATCGTCTTCGACACCCTCGAAAACCATGAAAATGACACCCATGATGAAAAAATTGGTACCTACTTCAGCCGCCATCTTGGATTTACATTTCGACAGCACTGTCGGCTTCAACATTCTCGAAAACCATGAAAAAGACACCCATGATGAAAAAAATTATACCTATTGCAGCCGCCACCTTGGATTTACATTTCGACAACACTATTGGCTTCAGCACCCTCGAAAACCATGAAAATGACACCCATATTGAAAAAATTGATACATATTGCGGCCGCCATCTTGGATTTACATTTCGACAACCCTATCCGTTTCAACACCCTCGAAAACCATGAAAATTTCACCCATGACAAAAAAATTGATACTACATACTTTTAGTACGTACTACTATTATTTATTCTGTGCTTTTAAAATATTGTAATAAAAAAATCTGTTATTATTATTATAATCAAGTATTTAAGAAATTTGGTTATTCGAATATTGTGTATTTGTACAGCGATCTTTTTGAGCCGCTGCAAACAACCGAAATAATGTTCACTCACGACGGCGACTGACGGCGAACCATAGATAAATATAAATGTAGCAAGCTAATGCGGCGAACTGATATATACAGTAATCTATGGCGATGGCCAACTGAGTTAGTGAGTAAACTACTCTGTGGCTGCATATCCCCATTTACAGAAATAATTCTATACGAGGCTATCAAATCAACGAAAATTTCGCCATTTTCGAGCCGAAAAAAATTAATTATAGCGAAACAAAACAAAATTACACTGCCATTTACATTCAGTGGCTTCCCACATGATAGATGAAGAGATTAATAAATAGATTGAGTTAAACAATTGATATTTACAAAAGTTATAATGTTTACAAGCCTTGGGGACATGATAAATCCACACCATAAGCCACTAAAACCCCTTTTTTTATTTAAAAATAGCAATTAATCGAGTTAAAAAAAATATTAATAAGTTCAACAATCATTTATCTTTCTAACAATGTGCTTTTTATATCATTTATATGTGTAATATGATTGCTGGATACGATTTCATGCGACAAAACGGTGGAATTTTGATTTTTAGGCGTTAGTAGAACATACCCACGCGCTTTGCGCTCGGTATGCAATACATAATAATATGTTATGTGAATTGTAAATATAGCGTCCATCTGTCAATCCGTACCTACAAACATTTATTTAGGTTACAAGAGGAGAATTTATAAAGATTTTGAAATAGCACAATTCTAAATATTTTCAGTTCAACTGCAGATGAAAGAATAAAAGATTGTGCGAGCTTCCGCGAAATTATTCCTTTGTTAAAACATTTTTGTGAATATCTTGACTTCATATTGTTATATTTTATTTTAAAGTTTAAACGCTTTTCACGCAAATGCCAGTCTAGCCGCCAAACCTGCGCTATTATGTTTTTATCCTGATTTATGTAACAACAAAAGTTTGTATAGTATTTTATTAAATGTGAACTTATGCGTAACTCGCAACTTACAGTAATTACTCGCTACATTGACGCCTATTGAAAAAATAATTCTGAGAAAATTTCCAGGTGACTGTACATTGTTATGTGTAACCGGCTGCCCGCTCGGTTCTCTGTTGACGTAACAATTTTAACGCTTGACGGTGGAAAAAAGTATAGAATTATACTTTTTTCCAACGTCAACGCTCTTATTTTCTCTATTTGCTTTTATTTTATAGTGGCGACGCGACCGCGACCGCCTATCTTGCCAATGCCTCTTACTACGAGGGTGGATTGAAAAGTACTCGGCCTATCACAGATCCATTCAATTCTAAAAATCAAATCTACCCACATTATTTAGTTCAGTTCAGACTAGTTCATTGTGTGAAGTTCGAAACGTGTGCGATAATTAGTTGTGATTTTATAAATTTATTAACAAAGTAATCGGACATAATTTCCGCGAATGGAGCAAATCGAGCAGCGTGCCGTCATTAAGTACCTCCATAAGAAGGGGCTATCATCAAAAGCCATCCATGATGACATGGTCAGTACATTAGGCGATTGTGCTCTGTCATATTCATCCGTCAAAAAATGGATAGCAGAATTTAAGCGTGGTAGAGAGAGTGTGAAAGATGAACCCCGCTCTGGAAGGCCTTCGACGTCAACTACTGACGAAAATATTAAAAAAGTACTTGATTTAATAATGGGAGACCGCAGATTAAAAATTAGAGAGATAGCCGAGATTATAGGCATCTCTTATGAACGAACTCAAAACATCATTGTCAAAGAGTTGGGTTTCCACAAGGTGTCTGTGAGGTGGGTTCCGCGACTGCTTTCAGTTGAACAAAAAAGGACGCGATTGACTATTTCACGCGACTGTTTGGAGTTATTTGAAGCCGATGCAGATGATTTTTTGAATCGTTTTGTTACTATAGACGAAACATGGGTTCATTACTGTACACCGGAAACAAAACAACAATCAAAACAGTGGAGAAGACCTGGTTCACCACCCCCTAAAAAGGCTAAGTCGATTTTGTCGGCAAATAAGGTGATGGCTTCAGTATTCTGGGACTCGAAAGGTGTGATTATGATTGATTATCTTGAAAGGGGTCAGACTATAAACTCTGATTACTACTGCACCTTACTACGTCGTTTACGAGAGGAAATAAAAGAAAAACGTCGAGGAATGCTCAGAAGAAAAGTCCTGTTTCATCAAGATAACGCCCGTGTTCACACGTCAGTACAGTCTATGGCTGAAATTCACAACTGTGGCTTTGAACTGTTACCACATCCGCCGTATTCACCTGATCTGGCACCATCAGACTTCTTTCTGTTCCCTAACCTAAAAAAGCACTTGGGAGGTCAAAGATTTTCGACAAACGACGAGGTCAAAGCAGCTGTAGACGCATATTTTGACTCTAAGGAAGAATCATTTTTTTTTCAACGGTCTAAATGCTTGGAAGGGGAGGTGGCAAAAGTGTATTGAACTTGATGGTGATTATGTAGAAAAATAAAAATATAACTGATTTAGTATGTGTTTATTTTCTTGGTTAGGCCGAGTACTTTTCAATCCACCCTCGTACAAATAAATAAAATTGAAGTGTCTGTTTGTAATGTCAAAATTTTTTGTCAACTTTTCACTAAATGTATATGAAAGTATATACGTTACTTATAACAAAATCACAATTTTTTAATTGTTGTCTGTCTGCCTGTTTGTTCCGGCAACCTCCGAAATGGCTGGACCGTTTCGGAGGTTGCTGGGGCTTTCACTGGCAGATAGCTAATGTTATAAGGAGTAACTAAAGGTATCATTCCATAGCCGACCGCAGATAGCAACAGCAGCGTGTCGTCGCGACGACACGTCGCTGCGGTCATGATTCCGAACCCGACTGCAGGCGGCAGCAGCACGTGTTCCAATCTGCTGCGAAAGTTCTGTGGGTACTCTATTTATGTAAACAAAATAGGTACTATATATATAAAGATATATATATATATATATATAAAGATATATATATATACACACCTATTTATCGCTTTTATTTAACTCCTAAATATAGGATTTTTTTTTTTAAATTTTCTTTTGTCACAGTGTTTAAATAATTATTGTGAGATGCATCGTACAGTGCGGGAGGTACGACTTTCCATTGACGTCAGTGGAGTTTGGTGTTGATACGTATTTTTACAGAAAGATTACACTATTATAAGCACACACACAAAGTCTCAATATACGGAAACGCGTAATTTTTGAGAAAAGAATAATTGAAAATCAATTATTCTTGCAATGTTTATGTCTAATCTGCTAATAAACTGGCGCCATTTTGTAATGTCATTGTCGACGTCAATAGGGATGTCGATTCTTTCCGAAAAAGGTCGTTTTTTAAATCGATTCAAATCGTAAGCTGATGTATCGATTCCTAAAAAATCGATTTCTAAAATATCTATATTTTTTTCATGTTTGCATTTATAATGTAAATATATATCCATTTTATGAGAAAAAAATCCCCTTCATCATAAAATATAGGGGGACTGATTCAGAAGGATTTCTGTATCTATTTTGAGACTGCTACTTCTCCGGCGCTGCGGGAAGAGCAGCCTCTACGCCTTAGCGTAACAAATCGCAGGCATCCCTCCTCGCCTCCGCAGCTTCGGCTTGTTGGTCGCCTTCGGCGACCAGCCTCAGCCGCTCCGGCTCGTCCGATGCCTACGATTTGTTACGGCAGGCGGAGGCTGCTCCCCCTACGCGCCTCCGGCTCTATAAAACCACTCTAGGGGTAGGACAGACTCGTACCAGGTGGAGTCGGGGTCAATCAATTCGGTTCTTTGACATAAGTTGAACCTAACCTATTTTATTTATCTGCCCTAATAGGTACTGTTAAATAAAACAAATTTCAATAAGAGATCATTTATCATGGTATCTTTCTTGTTTTTCATAAAATGGGTTTATATTTACATTATAAATAGAAACATTAAAAAAATATAGACATTTTAGAAATCGATTTTTTGTGAACCGATACATCAGCTTACGATTTGAATCGATTTAAAAATCGACCTTTTTCGGAAAGAATCGACATCCCTATTGACGTCGACAATGACATTACAAAATGGCGCCAGTTTATTAGCAAATTAGACGTAAACATTTACAAGAATAATTGATTTTCAATTATTCTTTTCTCAAAAATTACGCGTTTCCGTATATTGAGACATTGTGTGTGTGCTTATAATAGTGTAATCTTTCTGTAAAAATACGTATCAACACCAAACTCCACTGACGTCAATGGAAAGCTAAGCCGTGCGGGATATTGGGCCACCTGGTTTATCAGTTTCTCTTCCACGGAATCGGTAAAACTGATTTTTTTGAGAAAAATTCAACGTGTCGCTCGGCACTACTGATCTGCGGTCGGGCGATGTCGTCTGCCGCTCCGGCAAACGACGTGTCGCTAGCTACGGAAGGTATTTCATAGAACTACATAGAAACCAGTCGTGACGCGATGACACGTCGCCTGCCGCTGCTGCGTGCGGTCGGCTACGGAATTGTACCTTTAGACTACTTATTTTAGAAAAGGATTTAGGGTTCCGCGCAAAAAAAATTAAAACCCATAAAATCTATTCGTAATAAATTCCATGCGGGCGAAGTCGCGGGGAACAGCTAGTTTATTATAAATCTGAAACGGCAAGCGGACGATGGTGAGTAGTTACTGCAGTCTGTGGACACCTGCTCCCAACTTTAAACCAATAAGTCTACAGATGCGTCGTCACCCTAGAGAGCCAGTTATTTATTAGTTAGAGCCAGCCACTATAGGCTGTCTATGTCCTTCAGACCGAAACAGCAAGGCAAGCACTGCTATTTAGTGGCAGAAATAAGTAAGAGGGTGGCAGCTATTCAGATGAATTTCTAGGCAGAAAAGGGGTCCACCCAAGTCACCACCAAGAAAAGCCTCTTTTCATTATTGAGAGGATTATGAATAATTTAACCCTTTCGCTGTCCCGTACACTACATTTAGGTCATTGTTATTGTCTTACTATTGTGTCTGCAAACCGGACAGTGATAGTGTTAAAATAAAAATTATATACAACCGAATTGAATAAAAATTATTAAGGTTAACTCAAAACCTATTGGTCAGACCTTCATCAAATTTATATGGGACCACATGAGAAGTTGAGAAGTACCAGCTTTCAGATAAAAAAAGAGTCATCGAAATCGGTTCACCGTGAAACAGTTATGAGGTAACACACATTAAAATAACATACAGTCGAATTGAGTATCTCCAAACAGGAGTTTGAAGTCGGTAGAAAAGCGGCCGTGATAATGCTCCGTGGCGCAGTGGCTTAGCAATGAGTTGCTGCGCTGGGAGCCGCGGGTTCGAATCCCGCACGGAACAAGTATTTGTATGGCCTACAAGTAATTGTCCGAGTCTGGATGTTTGTCCTTCTACAATTGGCCCTTTTTACTGGAAATGAGGCATTCCATCTTAGTCCTCACGGGTGACAACGCATCTACATTTTGATTTGTAATAGAGGATAGATGTAGATGTCTATGGGCCGCAGCAGCCACTTGCCATCAGGTGGACTGTGTGCTCGTTTGTCACCCATATCCTATAAAAAAATATATTTGTAAACTGCCTCCACGATACATGAGAAAATCCTAGTGTGGGGGTAACCTTTTTTTAAAAGAAAACAAGAAGAACAATGATAAGACTTCAGATATCTTTGAATTAGAAATTATATTTTTCTCGGACACACAAGTTTCCTTACGATGTTTTCTTTTTCTGTTGAACCATTGAAGTAATATGTACTGTACGTAGTACATATGTAACTCAATGTGTTGAACAGGTGTTATTGTTAAAACAAGGCTAGTATTGTATGCCCCGCCTTTCAGTCTCGCTGCCTTTGTAAGAAAACTTTATATCTTGATAAGGATAGTACTCAACATACTTTTAAAAAAATCTTGTTTAACTCGATATTGCTAGGAGCTTAGGAGCAAGAAATAGGATTATTAAAAGTTAGGAACTTTCACGGATACTTTCTGAAATTGTATACCTAGATGTTTTTTTTAGAATATTTTTTTAGTTTTTCGCCGCGGCTTCGCTCGCGTGTAATTTAGGGTTTTAATTGTTTTGCGAGGAACCCTAATTCTTTTTCTAAAATAAAAGTAGCCTAAGTTACTCCTTATGACATCAGCTATCTACCAGTGAAAGTCCCGTCAAAATCAGTCCAACCGTTTCGGAGATTAGCCGGAACAAACAGACAGACAGACAAACAAACAATTTTTTAAATTGTATTTTTGTTATAAGTACCGTATATACTTTCATATGTATTGAATGAAAATTGTAATTTTGACATTAAAAACAAACATTTCAATTTTATTTATTTGTATAGAGTATAGATGATACTTGAGATAAATTCTTGTTTCAAGTGTCGAAGTCTGCGACAAAAGCCCGTTCGATTCCCACCAGCATCAAGAAAATTTCAGTATTAAATGCTGAAGTGTTAAACGTGTTGGTCTAAAAATTAAAAAAAATATTTCGAGAAAATTCTAAGTGTGCCATCGCATTGGATCAGTGCAGCAAATCCTTTAATGCCTTAAGACTTTCTAAGAAATAAAACAAAACCTAGACTTATCAGACGGACTATTCAAAGCATATTGATTGTTGTTTTTTATTAAATAAAAAAAACAATGTGTTAATTATTAATATTAATCGCTTTATATTTTAAAAAGGGGTACAAAAATTTCGCTTGCCCTAGTCTTCTTTTAATATATATATATTATAAAACCTAATGTTTGTTTGTTCGTATTTTATGGGCTGCAATACCATCATCAGATTGCGGTAAAACTTTGTCAACTTATTGCTTGCACTCGCTTGAAGGTATAAAATTACATATAGGAATAGTACCTACAATTAATTTACGGTAGATGGCGCGCGTATCGTACCGATAAATTATTTCAAAGATATTATATCATTAAACTTACAATTAATGTATTATCATTCCTTATTAAACGATATTATAACTTTTCCAAATTTAAAACAATATTTCTACAATAATTTCTTCTGGAGCAGCAACTCACCGGGTACCAGCTAGTAAGTAGTACATAATATTATATATAGATTACATTACTTACGCCTCGTTTAATTCTTATTATTTTTATCGCTTCGTATAAATTATGTCCAGTTTATTTCCAATTTTGTATGGTAATGGTTTGTTTTTATATACTCTACGGTAAAATATTCGGTATTTAATGTCACGGATGACCAGATGTCGTTGTCATGAATTAGTTATGCCGAAGACGTTTAAAGAATTCCATCGACTCCACAATGCAGCGATTTAATATATTAAAACTTTCTTAACATACAACAATTCTGTTTTTATATAAAATTTTGACTGCCTCGTTGTTCTAGTAGCCGTAAGCGCTACTGCTGATCACGAGGTCCCGGGTTCAAATTCTAGGTTTCTTTTTTAATAGGATAAGTATAACAAAGGAGCACACAGTCCACCTGATGGTAAGTGGTTGCTGTGGCTCATAGACATCTACATCTATCTTCGATTACGAATCAAAATGCAGATGCGTTGTTACCCGTGAGGACTAAGATGGAAAGCCTTGTTTCCAGTAAAAACGGTATTCTGTACTCTACACTCACCATACGAAACACAACAGCTTTAATTTGCTATTTTACGGTGGTATTCTGTGAGAGCGTGGTCCTTCCCCGGTCGAGCCGACCCATTCGTGCTACAACCATAACATAGCTGCAGCATGCCTCTACCTCGTAAAAAAAGGACCCTTCTTGAAGAAATCAGTTGGACGGGAGACAACAAATTCTTCAAAGGCATTTTGTACTGCCTCTCTGGTATTGCTTTTTCCCCGCCATAAAGTTATCCAAATTCTGGAAAAATAGAAGTCTGTAGGCGCAAGGTCTGGGGAATACAGCGTTTACTGAGTACAGTTTTTACAGAGTTTGAGGAAACACGAAGTTAGTTGTGAATAGCGAGAATATTAGGTCATAGAGAATATAAAATTTAAATATAAAGAAAAGCTAGATATCAATTAATAATTGATTTTCTTTTTCTTCTGTCCGCGAAAAATACACAATAGTTAAACAATCGAAATGTTCATATATAACTCACGGGACAGTGAAATGATTAATGTATAGGATTTAATATAACCTGTACAACATTACAATGATGTCGAGTTACCCTTGATCTTGAACTCAAATCCAGAGAAAATAATCGTTTTGTATCTCAACAAAAATAGACAGGTAAAGTTGTTTATACTGTATGGCTCAAGACTCTTCGTTCTATTTGTAAAATAGATCGTCATTTTTTATCTCAACAAACGCTTAAATAACTAAACGGCTAATTTACTTTCAGCCATAATACGCCACAGCGTAACACTACCACGTAAAAATGCTTAATATCAGTGTTTTTACTTATTATAAGCCAATGGATTATATTAAACATTATTATTACATAATTTATTATTCCATATCGTATTCATTATTTTGCTATGGAGAGGGCTATGTTTGGAATATCTTTGTGTGATAGACTTCGTAATGAGGATATCCGCAGTAGAACGAGAGTAACCGACATAGCGCAACGGATGAGTAAGCGAAAGTGGCAATGGCCGGCCGTATAGTTTGAAGAACAAACAATCGTTAGGGAAGAAAGGTTTTCAAGTGGCAGCCTCCTACCGGTAAACGAAGTGAGGGGAGAACCCACATTAGATTGAGAGACGACTTGGTAAGAGATGCAGGAAGTCGATGGGCACAGGTAGCTAAGTACCATGCTTTAGAAGTCTATGTTTAGCAGTGAACTTGTGATGGGCTCTAATGATGATGATGATGATACATTCTTACTTACATAATCAGGTATTATGTGTAATGTAAGGAAGAATGTATGGCGGCCGAGCATCGATCGGCATCGGATCGACACCTGCGGCACTAAAGGGGTACAGGGTCCAGTTACGAATCTAAACTAATATACAAAAAAACATAAAAAAATTACAATAAAATAAACAAAAAATAATATTTCTAAAAATTGTATTAAAATCGGTGCAGTCGTTTAGGAGGAGTTCAGAAATAAACACGCGTTCAGAAGAATTATATGTATAATTATTATAATTTATCTCTTTATTTAAAACATATAATTATAAATATTTTGCTCATTAAATTTTCGTTAATTGATTGATTATATAAATGATACAAGTAGCAGGAGTTAAGAATCCTTGAGCAATAAATATTTCACACCAAACAGCGTTTAGATAACAATTAATTAACCTAATTAAAATATAGGTGACCTTTTGTTATCTTTATCGCGAGTTCAAAATGCTCATAACCTAAAGAAATTGTATTTGCTCTACAAGGAAACGAAAAGTTTATCACGATACCAATGCAATTTGGGAAATTTCATGCGTTTAAAATTGTATTATTTAAAAATATTTCGTTTGTTTTCACATATAATAGGATTGCAATTCTCGTAGGAGATAAGATTGGAAATGTTTATTTATTTTCCTAATAAAATCAATTTAATAACAAATTGGCTTACTAGCCCCAGGGATATCGTGATAAACATACATTTAAAAGACCATAACGTTGAAATTATAACCTTGTACACTTTTTAAGTAAGTTAATGAAAAAATTGACGAATACACTCAATAGATAAGTCCGAACACATATCAGGACTAACATCGAATACCGTTTCAGCAAAAGAAAATCTTTTCTTTCTTTTTCGTTTTCTTTCAGTGGTTGACTATCATTAATACCAAAAAATCGTGTTAGATGGCAATAACCGTTTCAAGGCTTGCCAGCCTAAAATATTTATTTCAGTAAAGGGTAAGTTTAAAATGAAATTGTGGTTATGAATATACCTGAAACATTACAACTGATGAAAAAGGAATAACAACCTACGTATATATATATATGTCTCCTTTCTGTGATTTTTGAGCAGGGGAGATTTGCCGAGCTGCACTAATGCGTGTTGGCATACTTCATATGTCTTGAATTTTTTATCAGACATGCTGATTTCCTTCACCGTAGAGCACTTTTTATTATAGAAGAGAAGGCAAACGAGCATGCGGCTCACCTGATGGTAAGTGTCGACCGCCGCCCATGAATAACCGCAATACCATGAGAATTGGAGGTAAGTTGCCGGCCTTTTAAAAAAGAGTAAGCTCGTTCGTTGAAGGTCCCTAAGGTGTATCGGTTCGGAAAAATCCGAACAAGTTGTTCAGAGCACTCCCCGTGGTAAACGCGATAGAAACACGTGGTAGATCCGCGCTTTTTTTTTAAAGTTAACTGAAAAAAACTAATGTAACAAACGAATTTACTTTACTTGTTGATGGTAAGTGACTACCGCAGTCCATAGATAGACTCCATCGACCAACTTAAAACAAAGAAGGCTGCAGTTGCGTTTTCACCGTTGAGTTCTAAGGATTGCGACAGCCATTTATAAATATTGTATTGAATTCGTAAAAAATTTGTAAATGTATGACTGGCAAAATGTTTAGTAATTTCTGGTAGCAAAATTTCAGATATTTTTGGACCAGTCACGTTACGGCTTGATATATCAATCTACATAATATGAAAATACATTTTTGTATCTTCGTATTTTACGCTGCTATACCGTTCATCAGATTGCGCTAAAACTTTGTCAACTTATTGCTTGCATTTGTGGGAAGGTTATAGGCATAGTATAATTAACTTAGAGTAGGTGGCGCGCATATCGTACCGACAAATTTATTTGAAAGCTGTATATCATTCAACTTCATGGAATGTATTAACATTCCTAATTAAACAATATAACCGTTTCAAATTTAAAACGACTTTTCCACAATTAGTTATTTTTTCTTTGGCAGCAACGCGCCGGGTAACCAGCTAGTATTATATAATAATTCATTGTGCTAATTGTTTACCCCACAGAAAAACACACCGCCGCCAATCACGTGTAAAGCTTAGGGTTTACATACAATACCTAATAAATAAAATTGAAGTGTCTCTCTGTAATAGCGAAGTACTGGAAGATTTTCCTGTGATATCGAAAAACTGATAATATAAATGGTTTCTGATGATTATTCTTTAATATATCCTATATACTATAAGATATATTATAAAAAGTTTTGAACAAAACCTCTAATATCTTCAAAAAATGCAGGCCTATTCGGCCTGTACTATAAAGTTATAATCATTTTGAAGCCAATGAAGTTAGCGAATAGGCCTTTTATTGTTTTAACATGGGGAAATGCCTACGCATACCCGCCTCGCGGGGGCAATGGCGGTTTATATCGGACTCGCACCGACTGAAACCCCATGGTCCACCTTCGCTGCATATTGGCAGAGCCACGGGAACGCTTTAGCACACATCTACGGTTCCACCAGCTTCGGCCGGCCCATAGCACCAGAACACTAGGCGCGTCTTCCTCCTGCGCAGAGGGGCCTTCCAAGCCCCGTACTACACTGAAGCACTAGCTTTCCTAACCCGAGCGGCGAATCTGGTCTATGGCTCCGCCGTTAACCAAGTTACTCAACCCCTTCCCCCGCAGCCCTACCTCCGCATCGATGGTGAAGCCTCGCCAAGAGGGCAAGGCTAGTGGCCCACCCCTCTTCCCCCGTGACTCAACCTCGGCTGCAGCGGTAATGGGAGGACACCCCTCTCACCGCAGCCCACCAACCAAAGCACACACATCAAAAGTGAGCTCGCTAAGCCCACTTGGGAGTCGCCACCTAGGGCCGGCCCTACACCTCGAGCTAGCCATGTAGGTTCCTCTTAGTTCAAGCCTGACACCCCCCCCCCCTCCCCCCCCCCCCCTCGACAAGACGGGAACCCGTTCGAGAGATTTTGTTTGCCATTAGAAAATGAAACATGTAAACAGCAGCTTTGTTCCACCCACTTGCCTTTATTAACAGTTTCTCTAAACACAGGATGCAAACACTGCCTCCAAAACGTTATTACGCAACGTCCCTTTTAGATCCTGGTGAACGTGCGAACGTTAGTTAATTTGAACATTTACATTGTATAAATTACTTAATTTAACTTCTGTGTTGACGACATCGATTTCTGTACATTGACATACTTTTCGCCGAAAACCAGATATTATTTTGTATACTGGTAACAAATTAAAAGTAATTTACATTACTACACTTTCACGTTTATGCGCAATAAATTATTAATTTTTGAAACGTTTGCAGTGGGGAAAAAAAGTTGATTTTGACATACCTATATCACATAAACATAAACACTCACGCCTGTCACCCAGAGGGGTAGGCAGAGACTATGGAATTCCATTTGGCACGATCCTGACACACCTCTCTCGCTTCCTCCACATCCATATACCTACGCATACACGCTCGTCGGTTAAAGGTACTCTTAATTTGGCCCATTTTCAATATATCGCCTATTTGGTCGATAAACTTTCGCTTAGGGCGACCCTTCCCGACTCTGCCATTCACCTCTGCAACATAAATTTGCTTTGTCACTCTTTCCTCATTCATTCTTTCTACATGACCAAACCACCGAAGCATTCCTTTCTTAATCCTAGTCACAACATCATCTTGCAAACCACACATTTCTCTTATCACACTATTTCTCACCCTGTCATTCAGATTCCGCCCTAGCATACTACGTAATGACCGCATTTCTACAGCATTTATTCTACTCTCGTGCTTCTTCTGCCATACCCAACTTTCACTACCATACATTAAAGTAGGCACTAACACAGCATTGTGAATTGCCAAACGTGCCTTTTTGGACACATTCTGACTTTTCACAATAGAGTGTAGAGCCCCATTCAATCTATTTCCTGCATTCACTCGTCGTTCTATATCCTGATCATATCTACCATCCATGCTAAACACACATCCCAAATACACAAACTCATCTACTTGCTCTACCAACTCCCCTTCTATTCTTATTTCACATATCGTTTTACTTTCTTCTCTTTCAAAAACCATAACTTTCGTCTTACTTGCGTTCACTTTCATTCCCTTTTCTTTTAATGTCCTGTTCATTAATGTAACCATCATTTGCAACTCGGTTGCCGACGACGCAAGTATGACTTGATCATCGGCGTACAAAAGGCATTTGACGGTTAACTCACCCATTCTTAACCCGCATTCTTCTGCTTTCAAATTTTCCAAACAACTGTCCATAAATAGGTTGAACAGCCACGGGGAAGCCACACAGCCCTGTCTGACACCTTTATGGATGCCAAACCAGTCCGAGTAGGCCCCGTTGATCCTGACACAAGCACTAGAGTCCCTATATAGAGACTTCAATGCCTGTATCAAGCCAGCGCTCAACCCAAATGAGTTCAGTGTTTGCCATAACACATCCCTGTCCACTCTGTCATAAGCCTTCTCCAAGTCTATGAACGCACAAAAAACTTTTTGGTTTTTGGCCAAAAACTTCTCCGCGATCATGCGCATGGAAAAGACCTGATCCGTACATCCCATTCCCTTTCTAAATCCCGCTTGCACATCCCAAATTTTTCCATCAGTTTCTTTCATAACTCTTTCAATTAGTACCTTAGCATACAGTTTTCCCACAATGCTAAGAAGGCTGATACCACGGTAGTTTTTACAGTCCTGCTGTGATCCTTTTCCCTTATATATTGGGACTATCACGGCTTTGCACCAGTCTCCCGGTACCCGCTTAAGTTCCCAACATAAATTAAACAAGGTACACAGCAGGTCTGCCACCACTCCTTCTCCAGCCTTTAGCATTTCGAGAGATACTCTATCATAACCGGCTGCCTTACCTGCTTTCATACTTTTCATTGCTTTCATTATTTCATCTATACTTATATCTCTATCTATTTCCTCTTCTTCCGGAATTTCTATTTCATTTAATTCAAACGTCTCATCACTCATAAACACGCTTTCAAAGTATTCCTTCCATCTCCTTAAACTCAAAACTTCGTCATTCAGAATACAGTCATTCTGGTCTCGTATAGCATTCATTCTAGGCTGTTTTGAATGTCCCCTGGTAGTTCTTACGAGTTTCCAGAACATTTTAATGTTTGCCTGGAAGTTATCCGATATTCTTCTATCATTCATATCCGTTCTTTCTTGCTTTTTCCTTTCAACTACTTCTTTTACTCTCTTATTTAGGTGTCTAAAGACTGCCTTTTTCCTTTCAATATCATCATTCATACTGCTAGAATTACTAGCCTTGGTTGCTAGTAAATCTAGCCATGCTTTCTTCTTTGCTTCAACTTCCATCCGTACCTCATCATCCCACCATAACGTGTTAATTTTCCTTTCATTCGTTCTCTTACTTACACCACATACTTCGGTAGCTGCATCCACTAAACCTTTCTTGACATTATACCACACAGTCTCCAAGTCTAAATCATTCATACACAATTCAGCCATACCACTTATATTTTCTCTCAATCTATATTTGAACTTCTCTCTCACACCTTCATCTTGTAACCTCTCTGTTCTTATACGCTGTAAATCAGTGGTAGACACAGATGTCCGATGCCTCCAACGTCTGAAAAGACCATTAATTCGGCATAAGACCAAGTAATGATCCGTCCCTACGTTAGAGCCCCGGTAAACCCTTGTATCTACCACCGCGCTCCTCATTCTTTCATCAACAATTATGAAATCTATCATACTTCTATCATCACCTCTTTCCCATGTATACGTGTGAATCTTCTTATGACGAAAGAAAGTATTCGTCACAAAAAGACTCTTTTCCACGCATACGGCGAGAAGGCTTTCACCATTCTCATTTATACTTTCATCACCAAACGTTCCCAATATCCTTTCATAACCAAGCCTCCTCACCCCAACCCTTCCATTAAAATCGCCTAATATCACAATATTTTCATTAACCTTGCATTTCATTAGCACCATCCTTACCAACTCCCAAAACTGCTCTCGGATATAAGTGGGCTTAGACATGTCTGGGGCGTAGACCCCTAAAACAAACAACTTCTTTAAGCCCACTTTCATTCGTATCCATAGCAGTCTCGGGCTTACACATTCATACTCTTTCACACAATGACCCATTCTTTCTGAAAGGATGATACCGACTCCCTGGCATGCCCGCTCGGTCTCGTCTACACCAGACCAGTACGCGGTATACATGCCATGTGTAGTAGCATCCTTTCCCTTCCGTTTCGTCTCATTTACACATAACACGTCTATTCCTCTATCATGCATCATATCGCATACTTCATCCATCTTATCATTCATTCCTCCACATACATTCAATGTAGCCAGACGGGCTTCCGCAATCCACTTTTCGCCCCTCCGGGGGACAGAACGTGACGGGTGGCGAACCTCGTCGCCGGTTTTCCTCCCGGAGATTCTTCGCACCCCTGCCCCATTAAAGGGGCGCCGGGAACTCGGGGCCATTTCTTTAATACTATGCCTCATGGTGCGAAAGTAGGGTGTGGTATTTTTTACGCCGCTACCACACGGCGAGGAGCCGAGTCAGTTCTTTCGGCTTTGTCGCTTGTTTAGCACCACCCGGGGGACACGTGTAGGGTGGGCCTAGGATTAGGTGGTCAAAGCCTACGGACGCGAGCGACTCATCCCCCATATATCAGCAACATATATTAATTGCAGGTTTATTGAAATAACGTAAATTATAAAGAAATAATTGTACTTGTCAATCTGTCTGCCTTGACCTTGGAATCGCCATAGGTGTCTGCCAATGTTATTTTTCAGTAACTTTTATTAAATATTTCAATATGTCAAAGCGGCAGACTTATTGCTTTCACGTTTTTTTCGATCATTTTTTTACACCTTTCACACCTGAGCGTCAACTGCCGGTCAAACTAGAGTCCCCATTTCATGTACCTCAGGTATAGGGAATTAACTGGAAATAAAACCGGCCAAGTGCGAGTCGGACTCGCGCACCGAGGGTTCCGAACAAATCCGTAGGTATATAAGTTTAAAATTATTAAAAATATTTCTATTATATGATGTAACTAAAAATTTAAGTTTTTTGCAATTTTTCCTTTATCTGTGCTATAAAACGTTGCTTCGTACCAAATTTCAAGATTCTGAGTTCACGGGAAGTACCCTGTAGGTTTCGATTCCCTAGCGAATGTCGAAAATTTGCGGCATAAACAGCTGTATCTCTTGATTGCGTTGGCTTAGAAGTTTGATTCACAGCTCTAAGGGACAGTAGACTTGAGTATTTGATATGAATTTCAGCTTGATACCTCCAAGCGTTCCTAAGAAAAAGGGTCTTCACAGACAAACGGACAACAAAGTGATCCTATAAGGGTTCCGTTTTTTCCTTTTGAGGTACGGAACCCTAAAAAACGTGAAGGTTGTTGAAATACCGTAAGTCTGCCGCTCACTGGCTCTTAGACTATTATGTGGAAATAATTATACTTCCTAATTTTTTTGGGATCGGTTTTTTATTTATAAGTTTAAATATTAGAATTTTCTAATATATAAAATTGAAGTGACAAACGAACTTACAGTCCATCCAAGGGTAAATATTCAAGGACACCTGCAGACAACTTCGTACAAAGAAGGCTACAGCTTGGCCACCTCCGAGAACTAAGATGGAATGTCCCACAGCCTGTAGTCACCCTTCATACCGTGACGCAGTAATGCACTCACTGCTTCTTGGCGGCTGAAATAGATAACGGAGTGGCACCTACCCGGACGGTCTCCTGAGCACAAAAGCAGAGTCCTACCACTAATAAATAGGAGTTCTAAAAAAATTGTTATTGTTGACGATGCTCACGTTGTCCTTGAACACCTGAAATATAAATAATATCAATTAATAAAACATCTTTATATATAAAAATTACGTGTCACATTGTTTGTCCGCGATGAACTCCTAAACTACTGAACTGATTTCAATGAAATTTTGCACACTGTGTGCAGTTTGGTCCAACTTGAGAGATAGGATAGTTTTTATCCCGATAAGTGACCCTCAATTTTTTTATTGCTATATTCAGGAGTTTTTTTAGGAAAGCAATTGGTCGTCGGAAAGGGCAGAACAACGTCTTTTTTTATAGGAGAAGGGTGACAAACGAGCACACAGTTCACCTGATGGTAAGTGGTTGCTGCGGCCCATAGACATCTACATCCTTTCTCGAATACGAATCAAAATGCAGATGCGTTGTCACCCGTGAGGACTAAGATGGAATGCCTCGTTTCCAGTAAAAAGGGTCTCCGGTTCTCTACACCCACCATACGAAACACAGCAGCGTTACGCTGCTATTTTACGCTGGTATTCTGTGAGAGCGTGGTCCTTCCCCGGTTGAGCTGACCCATTCGTGCTACAACCATAATATAGCTGCAGCATGGCTCTACCACGTATAGAATAGCCTGGTCAGCTAGTAATATATAAAATATATGTACACATATAAAATTTTTACTTACCTTATGTATCCCGCTGTTATTGTCAGTTGCACTAGAACATCATACGAGGTGAAACCTATGTCTGCCTCCGCGCGGATTCAAACGCGTTCATTTTTTTTTTTAGTATATTTTACTCCCATTCGATACCAACGGCCTACATCATCCAAAATTATAATAAGGCCTCCGATCGATAATGGTAGAACCACCTCGTTTAGCTGGATAGACCGCAGCTTGCCCAGCGTGGTGAGTACGGTTAAATCCAGTGGACTTAAAATGCTGGTCTTGACGCGCAGCATCATTTGTACAAGTCGTTTTTTTAAGCGATAACAAATCCAGGCGACTGTCGGTGCCCCGTGCCGTCGGTGAAGAATATTAACAATACGTTGCAACAATGTATTCACTTATAGTACCGCATTCACGAAAGTTTTACGAATCTCGTGTAGCTACGAGCTCGTAGTATCTCGTCATTTGTAACATGTTAAGCAATACTTATGCCTATGTGACTTGGTACATGTATTTAATCTAAAAATGAGCGCTAATCTCGCCGACAAACTGTTGCACAGTTTGGTGAGCTTAATAATTGTGTACTTTGTTTCTTGCAAACAAATTATTAATTTATTATTAATAACTTCAAGAATCATATTACGTAAAGTAATGTATAGTCAAGGGTGTTAGGCGAATGACTGCGACTTGTGGTCGTAAATGCGACCGATGATCTTGTGCTCTCGGGTTCGAATCTCAGATCAAGCCAAATTCATTTATAAAGTTTTCTAGTCAAGAAATTTTTAGTAGCAGCCTGGAGTCAGAAAGTTGGCGGTGTTGATACGGACCTCCGTGACCGAAATTCTGTTAGAGGACATAATAATGCGAAATAAAATTGTAAAAAAAAATTGAATCAATTTTCTAATCGGAGCCAGTTTTACGTAAAAGTACGTATTTCGGTTGAACTTGAACTGCACAGACAGGGTCAAGTATCAAGCAAAATATTATTATGCTTTAGCAGCGACTTTGCAAATGGCGGTCGCAATGAAACTAGAAAAGCTGCAATAAAACATTCAAGTTTATTTAAAGTTTTCAATATCAAGCATAGGTATTTTAATCTGAAGAGTTTAGCTTATTTCTTTTTATATGAGGAATATATAATTTTATTCGGTATTTGTGTATGTTGTTGTCCGACTACTGAATTATAAAGAAGGGTTCGAACACAGCCAAAACCAATTTACGTATAATTAATAATCGCTTTGTATGGTACTAGAGCCCAATGACTTCGTCAATCTTACTTAGCGGTACCATGTAGCGACATCTATGGAAATGTATTAAATAAAGAACGATGTATTTAGCGCGTCAAATTTTCATATCGATATACATCGCAACCGCTTCCGTAGATAGATAATAGATGTCGCTAGAGTAGTCAAGTGAGCTCGGCCACGGTCCTTATTGCTTTGTAAGAGAGATCCTTGCGGTGTGGTGGCGGCGTATAAGAATTAATCGTGCATTGCGTACCGTGGGTGTCGTAAAAAGCGACTATGGAAAATCGTAGAAAGATATCAAGGATTTCAATGAATAACATCAAAGGTGCTAGTCGTTCAATACTGCGATTGACTTTCATTCATTCATTACAGCCCTTCACAAGTACACTGTGTATGTACATATACGAGTAAGTTTTTTGAATTGTACGTACGGCACCAATCTTTCCTCAATTTATAATTGGTAGCTTATAATAGTGCTGTCAAAGATATAATGAAAACATGGCAGAATTTCAAACAATATATTATACTTTCATCTTTAATTTTACCCCCTTAAGATCGTCGCACCGGTACCGGATCGGCACTACCTCACCTTAAGAGGAAATGCAGGCCGAGAGATTAAAAATTAGGTATTTGAAGAAACTATCGCTGTCGCTCTGCGAGCGCTCGGCGTCCGATAAGGACATCCAACTGAACTGAAATTGCAGATCCAACTGAATAGCGAGGTTTGGCTCTCTACCATTCCCTCCTCCAATATTGGAACAATTCAAAAAAATATATCATTAACTGAATAAGAAGGATATACACTGTGATCCTATGTTTTTCTTTTTTCAGTATTAGTTACCAAATTTGAACACTAGGCCTCTGTTGTTGACAGCTGCCTCAATAGGCAATTTTCAGCATTTTTTAAGGGTGTTGTTGTACTAGTGCTTATATAAAGATAATGTATTATCAAAAAGGAAAACATAGGGATATAGAAGAGGTTGATATTTATTTATTTTACTGTAAAAACTCATTGCTATAAGGTCATAAACCAGAAAGAAAACAGGCGAGAGCGTTTGTATGGAGAAATGACCACCCGTAGCTGAAACTTTAAAAAGTAAGCTTTCAATTATATTAGGTACTTAAAGTATACGCCGCGGGGACCATGCGCTGGCCTTACGTCGTCTACTCTAGACCCCCTGCGCCTTGCTGACGGCCTGCGGGCCGCTTGTCCACGCGCTTGCGACTCACCGGCCGCGCGTCGACTTACTTGTTCTCAACATATTATCACGTAATCAATATCTTCTCTTTCCTCTGATGTTACTTTTTTCGTCGTCAAGTACGATGGCTGGCTTGACACAAGTCTTCTGTATATTGGAATGGTCTGCCATTGTTGAGCGGCGAGCTGTAACCACCTGATCGGCCCGTTCACCGCGCGCTGTTCACTCGCTGACGCAGCGCGGACGAAAAGTGGAGACCTGACCGATGCCGAGCTAGCGACTTCTTTTGGCGAGAATTGGTGTGTGTGTGTGTGTGTATGTGTGTGTGTGTGTGTGTGTGTGTGTGTGACCGACCAGTGACCTTTAAGGGTACAGTTGTCAATAATACTGTAACACATGTACCTTAGTTTTTAATCTCGAGCCTAAATACAATGGGAATTATTTTTCTCGATTTCCACGTATTTTTCTCAATCGTTTAGCTTTAGATAGAACTGGCCGGCCTATTCGGAAACATCAAATTTAATAGAAATTAGTTAATGTTGAAATACCAGGATATCATGAGTTAATTGATCGTTTATTAGTAAAGGGGTATGATCTCTCTTGTCTATTTTCACAAACAGTTTACTTACAACAGTTCTAGTGAAACAGGCAAAAGAGTACCGCCCTCGTATTCTTTTTTAATCTTTCGACGCTATAGAACAGGAAAGTAAACGAAATTGAAATAACCCGGATTACATTTATCGGCACAGAATCTGATTTCAAAATTAAACATCAAACATGATGCAATTTTATTACAGCTAGACTCGGACGCAAGCTGCACTTGCGGCATTTGTACATTCGTTCAAATATTTACACAAGTGAGTGTGGAGCGGTAAACGTTAGCCAGTCATAGTACTGGTTTCTGTAATTCTGGAATCGCTTGATAGATTAAATAAATGTTTGTAAGTTACTATTATGTGAAATGTCCCACTGCGCACACAAGTATTACACTAGATATTAAGAAGTAAGTAATTGACGCAATTACTCATATAATATTGTGCTATGATAATTATTTGTTAGGATAATGAAGAGTTAATCGCGGAAAAATTTGATCAAAACTTAAAAAGATATCCGTATTTGCAAAATTTGTTGCTATCAACATATTATAAACAACGTGGTCATATGCCACCTACCCTACCTAAATAAAACAATACATTCCAACAGTGGTAAGTGAACACAAGCCGTAGGGTAAAGTGGCATATGTATAACAACTTTACGGCTATCCTCTGAACATCACTATGAATATCTATCAAATACATTAAAATATACCTATTACGTGTAAGTTGTTTATTTAACAGACTATAAATATTGAATAGTTTGTACATAGTAATTTCAGATGAGAATATTTTCTTGTTTAATAATTTTTAGTGATTTTTCAGTAGTCGGGTTGTTGAACTTACTTTTTATTTAATTTTTACTTCTTTGACGTCTACTTTAACTTTTTATTGAAAATTATTTTTTAATTTATGATTAAGATACTGTCTATATCCGTCCCACTGTTAGGTACACCACCTCCCTCATACCTCTTTCCTCTCATTTCTGAGATACCATTACGGAGCAATCACTCCGCCGCGCTGCTTCAGTGCGTGTTAGTGGACTCCACATGTTCTTGAAATATTTTATTCCTCAGACAATCGCAGTAAACAATTTCGTTGGTACGAGTACATGTGGGGATCGAATTCAAGGTGCTCGCGTATTGTGAGACTGCGCCTGGGGTACCACGGCTTTACCAATCCAAAATTAGTAGAAATTGTCGTTCTCATGGAGGAATATAGTATGCTGTCATACCCATTACATACCTACCCAAAAAAATTAAAAAAATTTCAAACCACAGCACTAATTCAACTTTTAAATCGAAAACACCTAATTTTTACTTAGAGCATTTAAAAAATAGTTTTAATTAAAAAACCAAAAAATCATCCCTAAAATGAAAGAAAAAACAGAGCTACCAACGAGATTTAATACTACGCAATTACCAAGAATTTTATCTTGTACGATGTTTAAACATAATTTTAAACCGATTAGTTTTTTATCGCTAGCGTCGATGAAGTCACAGCCTCAACATGGCCAATTAACCCGTTTCTAGTTATCTAGAAAAATGTATTCGGTGACCTTGCGAACAAGTTCTTTTTATTACCCCACTCGAACTCTCGTATAATGGCTTCATTGCATGTGTGAATCTCAGTGGAGAAATCGAATGAGAATTGAATTGAGGCGTTTGTTAAAATGCATGTGCATAATATTTTTATTGATCGATGATGACTCAAGTAAATATGATATAATTGTGGTAAGATACCTATTGGAATGTTGGCTTGTTTATAACTCCAATATTATAAATACAACTATCGTCACCATCATCATTGCAGTCTATCAAAAATCCACTTCTGAACATAAATCTCCCTTATAGAGGAGGGTCGGCAACAGCAGCTTTTTTATTATTTTGTATTGTTATCAAGAATATGCTGCGGCCAACCTTCTGTTTTATTTATTTTTTTGATTTTCCTCTGCCGCCTCTTACGGGTGGTGAATTCACTTACGTAAACCGCGAATAAAACTAAAATGAAATAAATATAGGTATGAACTCGCATATTATATAGATTATAAAGTTCTATTTATAATCTATATAATATGCGATATTTATATCTATATATAATTTCTATTTTTTATCGACCAAATCGGCGATACATTGAAAATGGGCCAGATTAGGAGTACCCTTAAGCCGGCTACTGACCTGCCTGCCGCAGGGGCAATCTAGGAAGCACGGCGATCGGAGCAATATCGAAGATCGCAGGGCCGACTTAAAAAATTGCCCCTGCTTGCCTAGACACATCACAATTAAGGAAGCAATTAAGGGTCATCCCCACTCCTACACCCTAGATTGCCCCTGCGGCAGGCAGGTCAGTAGCCACCTTTAACCGACGAGCGTGTATGCGTAGATATATGGATGTAAAGGAGGCGAGAGAGGTGTTACGCGACGTCCTGCGTGAGCGATCTAGACGCGAACGCGAAGCGGCGCGGCGTGGCGCGAAAACAAACAGTCAAAACATATCGAAGTGGCCTACGTGACCAAACGCACGTGGGGTGCGGTGCGGAGCGGCGCGAAATGAAGCGAACGCGATCAGTTGGCTTGATATTTTCGCGCGAACTGGATGCGGTGCCGTCATGTTTTTGTTTGGATAATGTCAGAAAATGTTATTAATGCTATCCAAGAACGTCCTATATTATGGGATAAAAAGAATAAAAATTATCACAACCGGTTATTATCGTACCGTGAATGGGAGGATTTGGCCAAATTAACTGGGACTACAAGTAAGTAAAACACATTTATTTATTATAGTTTGCTATTACACATATATCTTTGTAGAGGATGTTGTTCAAAATACAATTTAAAGTTTTCTCTCGCTTGTGTGGCTGCTCGTGATGTAGCATTAAATCTTCTTTGTGAATTATGTCGTGGTGCTTGTAGTATATTTTGATATGCTTGCCGGAAAGATATAAATTCAGTCTCATGTCCATGACAAACGCACAGTGCCCACTGAACGGCGGCGTCGTCGGTGGCGGCAACGCAGCTGAACACCTTGTCGGATGAACTGTCGGTTGCAGTCCGGGCCCACCGAGGAGAGGCCTGGAAGCGGCGTATATTGGAAGCAGAGGAGGAAGATGCGTCGCTCTACAAACTGAACCGGCAGTTAACAAAAACCAGACCCCCCGTTTGCCCGCTGACCAACAACGCGGGTGAACGTTGTTACGAGGCCAAAGGTAGAGCGGATATCCTAGCAGAGCACTTTGCGGAGCAATTTATGCCAAACCCAGCAAGTGCGGAGTTCATGGAACTTCATACCCGGAAGGAGAGCCGCGTACAGGAGTTCCTGTCGAAGCCCGCGCCACCGCTTGCAGGAGAGTGGTTTATATCCCCCGCCCTATTGCGGAGGACAGTAGCCCGTCTGAAACGTAGGAAGGCGCCGGGACACGACGGGATAACCAACGCAGCACTTCGACAGTTGCCCAATAGAATACTTGTATAGCTAGGTCGACTCTACAACGGTATACTGCGGACATCCCACTTCCCGGAGTACTGGAAAATCGGCAAAGTGATCGTTCTGCCGAAACCCGGGAAGGACAGGCGTAGAGCAGCCAGTTATAGGCCGATCACGCTGCTACCGCACTTAGCTAAACTGTGCGAAAGATTGTTGCTAAGAAGCTTTCGTCCGAAAAATTAAATTCGTTGTTCCGCCCGAAGTTGTACGCACGGCGTACAACTTCGGGCGGAACAGCACGGATTCAGGAGGGGCCACTCAACAGCAACACAGCTGACCAGGGTGCTGCACTATCTTGCGGCCGAGTACAACCGCGGCCGCACATCGTTGGGCGTCTTTCTCGACATAAAGAAGGCGTTCGACAGAGTGTGGCACTCTGGATTACTCTATAAATTGGAAGCACAAACAAGTACCCCTCCTGCTATGTTGCGGCTAGTGGCGTCATTCCTGAGAGATAGGAAGTTCTTCGTCTGTGTAGAGGACGCCGAGTCCGCAGCGAGACCAATTAGAGCCGGCGTACCGCAGGGCAGCTGTCTGTCGCCGATCCTGTACGCGGCTTACACCAATGACATCCCCACCCTGGCAGACCATCTGCGCGAATGGGAAGACGATGTTGAATTAGCGCTATACGCGGACGATAGTGCCTACTTCACGTCGTCTAGAAGAGCCCATATAGCCACTGCCAGAATGCAGCGCCTGCTGGACCTGCTGCCACCATGGCTAGACGAGTGGAGGATGGCCGTCAATGTTGGCAAGACGACCGCTCTGCTCACTCGCCGCTATAGGAACTTTCCACCACCACTGACGCTCAGGGGCCAGGAGATCACCTACCAGAAGACAGTGACGTACCTAGGATGCCGGATCGACCGGATGCTGCGCATGACCGCGCACGTCGATATCGCCGTCCGCAACGCCAGATGTGCGCGGGCGGCGCTCCGTCCGGTCTTAACCGCAAAACTGCTGCTGAAAACAAAATTGAAAATAGACAAGACCTATATACGATCCAGATTTACACATGCTGCGCCGGCCTGGTACGCGCTCCTGAGCCATCATCAGAAGCAGCGATTGCAGGTCCAGCAGAATTTGTCACTACGGACCATCTTCGGTGCAGGTCGCTACGTCCGGAATGACGTCATCGCGGCCAACTTGAGGATGGAGACAGTCGAACAATTTGTGGCCCGATTAGCGCGCGGTATGTTTGACCGCGCTGATAATGGGCCACATGAACATCTACAGAATTTTGCACCCCTACACGCTCGGCCATCGGACGGGCGACCTCTGCCAAGAGAACTCCTCTCTATAGCGATTAGAGAGTCGAGTAACAACCCTCAATGCCGCAGATAGGCCAACTCAGACGCCTGGCCGCATTAGCCGCCTGGCCACATTGGATTACCTCAGACTGAATTAGGCGCCTTTTTCAGGCACTGGCCGAATTAGGCGCATTTTTCAGGAAAATAGCCATATTATGCCACTTTTTCTGGCGGTGGCCATATTACCCGCCTCCATGAAAATTTTTTTCATGAATTTTTAAATAGACTACAGCGACCGGGGAATCAAACCCGCGTCGCTGCTTCAACTAACAAGGCCATAACGGCTCCCACGACCGGTGCATAGTGATGCACTGCGAGGAGATTCCGGGCAAAGGGGGCATGCCCCGAGGCCCGATACCTGCTGTGTGCATAAGCATACATGCAGACGACTACGTAGGTAGGTGTCGGTGGCGGCTGTGCGAGACGCTTCGCGTGCACGTAACACATAGCCGCCGCGTCGCACCGTATCGCATTGAATTCACGTGTACTCGCGTTCGCTTTGAACCGCCCACCTAGGACGCAGTGTCAGGATCGAGCCAAATGGAAGTCCGTAGTCTCTGCCTATCCCTCTGGGTGACAGGCGTGAGTGTTTGTGTGTGTGTGTGTGTGTGTGTGTGTGTGTGTGTGTGTGTGTGTGTGTGTGTGTGTGTGCGTGTGCGTGTGCGTGTGCGTGTGCGTGTGCGTGTGCGTGTGCGTGTGCGTGTGCGTGTGCGTGTGCGTGCGCGTGCGCGTGCGCGTGCGCGTGCGCGTGCGCGTGCGTGTGTGTGTGTGAAGTTCTTCTCTTCGCAGCGTGGTACAAAAATAACGCTTGTATCACCTTATCGCTATATAAAATATAAATCCTTCTTAAGCGATGAGACTTATACTTACGTTATTTAATTTAACAGTCTATGATGCCGGCTTTTGAAATACGCCCCAATTTCTTCAGAAACATAAGCCCGCAGCAATGCAAATAAAGGTATTTCCCCTTTTTAAAAACATCTCTACAAAATGTTTAAATAATCTGAAGAACCATCAAAGTGAACTGCAGGCGTTTTTGACATTCGAAGTAAAAACGCAAGGCAAATCATTTTGTTGTCTAATGTTCGCATGAATGGACGGCAGCCTTTATAGTTAATTTTATATATTTTTGTATTTTAGGAAAAAAAAAATTTATTGATAAAAATAATCCATCAAATTAAAAGCAAGAATTGACTTCAACAAAACAATTGCATTAGGTATCTTTAGGCCAGACATTTAACCTTAATTGTTTCGAGGTATGTTTCTAACTACAATCGTCAACCGTTTGCAGTGTTATCTAAATGATAACCTACTACATAATGTAACTTACTTGTCTCGATTACTGGTCAGTGGTAACTCTTTATTTGATCAATAATTACGTAGGGCATTGCTTTGGCAAATACTTAGAATGTATGCTTCTCCACTTTTTAATCTTACACTTGTTCAAATTTCATAATCCATATGATTATTTTAAACCAAACAACAACATCGACGATCATATTATAATAAAATATTAGTAAATATAAAATTATTAGCTAGATTACTTCCAAAATAGTAGTGTAGTTTAGATTGCTGCCGCGCGGAGCCGTTAGAATTGAAACTACCGAATCCACGTTCCTTAATTACGCACGTGTTTTAAAAATATAAATCAAATCAATAACATTTATTTTGGATTCGTCATCCATAGGTGTTAGTAAACAATTAAAACTTATCTTAGTGTTAGTAATATTAATGACATATTATATTCATTTAATTTATTTTAATTTAATCTTGCGCCTGGCTGAGAGCCCGACGCATGCAGACAAATCCAGTGTCGTAGCTGGCGAGAATCCCCCCTATTTGCCAATGCGCCCAGAATGCTGTTCGAACTTTCGCTTCTCTTGCGGATGATAGTATAAAAGCAAAAAGAATAAAATCAGTAAGTGTCTTCTATAGACTATGAAGTCTTCTATTATAAGTTACGGTTACTTTGAAAATTAAAGACACAATCGTTTACGTGTTTAATAAAATATTTTAAAATTGTATATACAATAAGAACTTATCACGCATTCGAACCAACTGTTTGCTTCGTCGTTCGTGACGCATACACCGAAGGAGTGGAATGATTTGCCAGCATCTGACTTTTCATCCAATTAAAATGTAGGTGTCTTCAAGGAAAGAGTGAATGGGCTTTTCTAAAGATAAGTCAACGCGCCCATCTTTGGCTGCAACACCACTTACCATTAGGTGGGATAGTAGTCAAGCGCTAGCTTGGAATGGCCGAGAAACTATCACCAAAGGACAAGGTAACAAAAGATTAAGAGCAAATTCAATTGCACCCACAGCCATTTTATAACTAGGTATTAGAATCACGTATACCGTTACCTTTGTGTATGAACTCAGGTGCTCATCTTGTTAATAATGATAAGTGTTATCTCCTCAAGTTTGTCTTATGACCGTGTTTGGCAGATAACACACTAAAATTTCAAAGTTCACGCAGATAAAAAAATACACTTTTTTAGATACGTTAGTTGAGAAATTCTTTTGACCAAATAATAGTTAACGCTGGCATGACTGTAATTTATATAATTTATACAGATGAATTTAAATAAAGCTTTTTATTTATGTAGTAGATAATAATGTAAAATAAATAAACAAAAAATAAATAATCTGTTTAAAGTCGCAAAATACGGTAAAAGAGCTTTTATTATTGTTACTTAGTGAC
Organism: Parnassius glacialis; assembly: GCA_033319125.1. Classification (NCBI taxonomy): domain Eukaryota; kingdom Metazoa; phylum Arthropoda; class Insecta; order Lepidoptera; family Papilionidae; genus Parnassius; species Parnassius glacialis. The sequence continues at coordinate 11,682,284 of JAVANC010000006.1, forward strand.
TTGTGTCTATTTGTAGCTTTGTATGTAATTTTAATAAAAAGACTTACTAAAATATTGATTAAACGTTGAAATGATAAAACGTTGATTGAACATACATAATATATAAACTTGTTTATGTACGTGTTATATGTATAATATATTATACGTGGTAGAGCCATGCTGCAGCTATATTAATAGTATAGTTGTAGCACGAATGGGTCGGCTCGACCGGGGAAGGACCACGCTCTCACAGAATACCAGCATAAAATAGCAACTTAACACTGCTGTTTCGTATGGTGAGTTAGTGAGTGTAGAGAACCGGAGACCCTTTTTACTGGAAAAGAGGCATTCCATCTTAGTCCTCAAAGGTGACAACGCATCTGCATTTTGATTTACAAATGAGGATAGATATAGATGTCTATGGGCCACAGCAACCACTTACCATCAGTTGGACTGTGTGCTCGTTTGTCACCTTATCCTATAAAAAAATGTTTTAACGAATTTAATTCTGAAGCCTTACTATTCGTCAGTACCAATCGATTTTATTATTTCATAAATTACTAGTATTTATTTTGCTTTTGTTAAAAAACGTTATCAAACTTGGATTTTGCGTATCGTGAAGAGGCGTTTACCATACATAGATTTTTGGACTGAAGTGTTGTGAAATCGAATCGACCGCTTTTGCTTACCGCATTCATGCCGATTTGCATCGAATATACCTTTTTAACTCTCAATTAGAGATGTTCGTATAATATTTTCGTTCCAAACCCTAACAAGGTAAAGCCTTAGGTAAAGCCACACCGCCATCTTTAATTTGCGAACCCGCGCGATTGTTTCCCGAAGGCGTGATGTGATAAACGTTTGGCGCCACTGGCTGTTGAATTCGTAATTTAAACTTCAGAGAAATGTAACCGGATGGCTCGCCGTGTCTTGCCGGCGATGCAGCAACGACCACAGAATATATAACATTTATGTTCATAGGCTATATCGCTATATAACATCTATTATGAGAATATTATATAAATATATAAGCGGCCCGTCCCGACTTCGCCTGGACAGTGTCTATTAATGTAACGTTAAAAATCTTCAAGCTTTTCGGATAAAATGACGAAGATTTTTAAGAAAAAAAAAACAAAAAATTGACACAAGAAATATTCTTTGATTATATTAAATCTAAATAACGTTACATTAACAGATCCCAGGCGCTAGTATTTTGCCATTTATCTGAAGGTTGGATACATAATAGGTACTTTATATAAAAAAAAAAAATACAGATACAATGGTTACTAAATCACGCTAACAGTTCTATGACAACAAATTAACAACTAAAAATATTTGGAGTTCATCACAGCAAACCCATTACGATTGAAGTACGAAAGTTTGTACTCCTGGTGCATTTGAAGATTAAGCCGATTAATAAGCCGTGATAGCCAGCAGCTAAAAGTTGTGACAACTATGAAACTGCAGTTTTTGCAGTTGCAGTTCAACTGACAAGCGCAGTACGCCGAGCTTGTGATTACGACTAATTCGTTCTAACTCAGTACCTAACTGTATACACCTACTTTATTTAATCAACTACGTAACGATAATATGATGGTTATAATATTTTTATACAATGAATTGCTCTCAAGGCCGAATTACGGTCACGCCAGACAGTATTATAGCGTACAAAAATGTGTATTTTTTAAAGCATAATAGTGACAAGCGAGCACACAGTCCACCTGATGGTAAGTGGTTGCTGTGACCCATAGACATATACGAGTACATCTATCTTCGTTTTCGAATCAAAATGCAGATGCGTTACCAGCCGTGAGGACGAAGATGGAATGCTTCTTTTCCAGTAAAAAGGGTCTCCGGTTCTCTACACTTACCATACGAAACACAGCAGCATTAAGCTACTATTTTACGCTGTTATTCTGTGAGAGCGTGGTCTTTGCCCGGTCAAGCCGACCCATTCGTGCTACAACTATACTATTAATATAGCTGCAGCATGGCTCTTTACCATGTATGAAAACTGTGTGCGCAAGTATGGTTGTTTCCTTTATTCCTTCATAGTCCGATGGGACAGCAATACGACACGACCAGAGGGAGTTTACGTACTTTTCAAGACACGGGGCTGAAACACCGCGAACTTACCGAGTCCGGGCTGCTGTTTTTCATGACAGACAAAACAAACCCAATGACTGACTTTAGGACGACCTGGGACTTAAATTCGTCTACAACCTCTAGACCAACGACGAGGTCCTTTTTAAAAAACTAAGGATTACAAAAGAACACAGTGTTGATATTAATTGTGTGGTCTGTCTAATTGATACCTATAAAAATACAGAGTGATTAAGCCCCTGAGGTTTGAAATGGAATGCTGACGGAGCATTCCATCACCAGTAAAAAGGGCCTCCAGTTGTTATCACTAACTATATACGAAATAAAACAGTATTATGCCACTACTTTACGGCGTGAGTGTGGTCCTTCCTCAGTCGAGTTAACCTCGCTGCAGTCATATCTACAGCTGTCATCATTATCATCATCTGGGTATTCAATTCCCATAGTCGCGGAACTAAATCGAGAGATGGATTCTCTTATACAGTCACCACATGGCACAGCTATTACGTTTATAAGTGGTAAAATAAAAAAAAATGTATCACCAACTTCAATATAAATAAAATGAGAACATCATCAATATAGTTCAAGTCAATTTAATACGTATTATTAACTCAAAAACTACTGGTCGGATCTTGATATTTATACGGGACCACACGAGAAGCACAAGCTTTCAAATAACAAAAGAATCATCAAAATTGGTTTACCTAAAAAAATGTTCTGAGATAGCACTCTTAAAAAATACAATTGAATTGAGAACCTCCTACTTTTTTAAGTCGGTTAAATAGAGAAATATAAAACAAATTTATTATATTCATTGTAACACTCAATTACCTAGTTTAAATATATAATTCTTTGTTCTCAGATGGCGTAGCGTAATGGAGGGCGAGTGCTCGGAGAGCGCGGAGGGCTGGCTGTTGGTGCGCGTGCACGTACCTGAGCTCAATGTCCAGAAAAGCCTGCAGTTCCCACGCGACCAGCTCGTGTGGGACGTGAAGCAGCAGTGTCTCGCCGCCTTGCCCAAGGTCTGTACCCTGTTGTAATCGTAAAGTTGAAAATTATGTAATGTAAAAATTTTTTTTCATAAGCATTTTGACGTAGGTTATGTTAAACCGCTACTTGTTGTAAAGTTTCTAATTCTAAAAAAAATAAAAAATTCATCCTGTGACAGACATCCATTTAAGGCGATGATGCAGTACTGTTTAACATTTTTTAACCTTTGTAAAATCTACTTAAATATAATTATTGCCCAAAAACAAAAAAGTTTTATAAAAATTAAACATACGGTTTGGGGTTGTATGAAGACAGAAACGCGAATCATATTAATTTGCTTCATAAAAAATCATAAAGATGACACTAAATCGCTATTTAAACGTGTACCTTGCAGATATTCCATAATGAAACTTATAAAACTTACAACAAATGAAAAGGCTTATTGTTTTTAGATCGTTTTGAAAACACATTTCACGTTTTTATATTTATTACAAGACAAAATCGAACTGTAAACGTGGTTGTAGCCGCCCCGGCCATTGCCTGCCGAAACATCTTTTAAAATTGGACGTACTTTGTTTTTTTATAAAATTTTCCCTGATTTGGTACTAATTCGCTCAACAAATTGCGGAAAGCGAAGTTACGTTTTCATACCAATACACCGTGCTACAATACGGCCTTAAGCAGATTAATATTAAATGAATCCAAAAGGAAGAAAATTCCAAACGCAAAATAATATTGCGATCCGGAGCTCCTCTACTTACGAGTACAACTATATCTGACAGTCATCCTTATGTTTTCGTAATTTTGTCGTAGATTGTTTTGTTAATATAAAAGGAAGTCTTTGAAATTTGGATTTATTTTAACCAAAGATATTTAAATATGTTATATCTATTAGATTTTACCAGTCCAAGTTCTTACACATAACTACATTATTGAAACAACGAAGTTGTAAAACCATTAAATCTCCTCGAAGCCTGTATCCGTAGGCGACCGACATCACAAAATGCTATTTCTAGCTTTAATCTAGGCAATACCAAAGGCGCGGGCACTTAAGATCTATTTATAGCACCGACGAAGACTACCTATCGAAGGTTGGTGCATACTGGCGGGTTTGTCCACATAATTCAACTTTTATATCTGGTATAGAACATAAATATTTTTTTCATAAAACTGAAGTGACAAACGAACTTACAATCTACTGATGGTAAGTGGCTACTTCTGCCCGTGGACGCCTGCAACCAACTTAAAACAAACAGAGAGATGACAAGGCATCTATAGGCTACAGATGCCTTGTCATCTCTGAGTGCTAAGATGGAATACCTCACAGACTGTACTTGTTACTTACTTACAGTACTTGGTTAACTGATATTAAAAATAACAGTAAAAAAAAAATAAGTTTTGTGACTGCGTTGGAAACTGGTGATGGATGTTTGTCGCGATAAGTAATGAAAAAGGCAAAGGATGAACAGCTTGAGAATGCTATTTTTACGTGGTTTCTGCAGCAACGATCTATTCGACAACCGATTTCAGGATTAATTTTATGCGAAAAGGCGCGAATGTTCAGTGAAAAAACTGGGTGTAGCTGGTTTTACACTTTATAAAACTTTATAAAGTGTAAAACTATTTATAAACTTAATAAAGTTTATTCTATGTGTGACAGTTTGTTTTTCTATATTACATATCAGTCTATGTCCGATTATCCGAATTTTCGATTATCCCGAATCGACTCCGGTACCAATTTAACATTTAAAGTAAATTCCAATTTGAAGGAACAGTTACTACTGACGGAACACAGCAGTGCAAGCACTGTTATTTGGCGGCTGAAATACGCAAGACGGTGGTACCTGCCTACACTTACTTCTAGCCAGAAAAGGAGTTCTACCATTTAGAAATCCGAAACACTAAACTCTATTTTAAAATTATTTTAAAAACGTAATAAGTATTTATCATAATAAAGCGCTAGACTTAAATTATTAACCATTTCTAGCCGTATAGTATAACAGCTTGAAATAGCGGCATATTCCTGCTGTGTTTCGTAAGATATGTGACAAGAACCGGGGACCCTTTTTACTGATAACGAGGCGTTATTTCTTAGTACTTAGGGGTGACAACGCTGCTGCATTTTGAATCTTAATCGGGCCTAAAATGTAGAAATATTTGTGTCATAGCATTCACTTATCATGTGGTGTACTGTGTGCTCGTTTGTCACACATATCTGTATAAAAAATCCACTAACTCCAATCCATTCAACACCTAGAACCCTTTTTGCTGCATTACTTAAACTTATTGGAATCCTTTGTGTCGTACTGAGCAACAGAAATAAATGTAACTTTTCAAATCATAACTAAAATAAATTGAATCTAGTGTGCACAATCAACAATGGATATTGACATTATTTAAAAAAACATACATAAATTTTTTGAAGAACTCACAGTTCGCTCAGAGATTAATGTATTAAATTGGAAAATTTTAATCGAAAAAGTAACTTGAAAAAAATGACAACATTTTCTTAAAAAGTGCTAGTTATAGTATTAGATATATCACATATTATAAATACAGACTAATAAGAAATAACAATGAGGAAAAAATATCTTGATTAGATAACAGATAAATACTAAATTTTGTAGGTTGTGTGAAATAAATTTAAATCCCAATAAACATTTATCGATGAAACAACTGGCGCTTGTGTTACAGCTCTCCAGACAAAACAATTTTAGTACATTTAAATCGTTATATGATTGAGAATCAATTGCATCGATAGCTTCATAAATAATATAGAATTTATATTATCGTAGTGGAAACATTCAAAGGATCGTAACGCTAGGTAAGGGCATCAAGCAAGCAATCAAAAAGATTTATTAAGTGTCCAACGTCCAACTTCACCCTTTATGGCGATTTGCGGCGGCAGTATAAGACTGTAAGAGACTACGCGGAAGCCAGCAGAATTGAAAAAGCGTAAATTCAACGACGTAATAAAAGTATCTACCATTTTATGTGAGTACATAAATCTGTTCGATAGTTTATTCATTCAAAATTCACTTGTGTTTTCTTTATTTTTCGACGTTACATTACATTTCGTTACTGCATCCGTTAATCTTTAGGTAAGAAAACCATACTCAAAACTTGACAGGCGGATTGCGAATTAAAACTATAGCAGAAATTTAAAAAAAGGCTCTAACATCATTTGTCGTCATTTCATTATTAATTCATTAAAAGTGTTTCATGGACCTAATAAGTTAACTTTAAAACAACTTGTATTTAATCATTTATATAAGTTTAAAACTTCGATTATATTCATGTTGTTTAATAATAATTTCGAAGGCTTTCTTGTAACCTTTTCATTTCACATATTTGTACAGCATTTTTACATTCGGTAAAATGTCAGTACGCAAAAGATTTAATAATTCCTTTCGCCCATTTCCCTTTATTTCTGACTTGAGATTGTTTTTCACATTTTATTTTTTTTGTTATTAATATGATTTATTTTATATGTAGTACCGATTGGTTAACATCTTGTATTGAATGCAATATTTAATGTAAAAAATAAAAGAGAAACGTAAGTAATATTTTATATATTTTTTAAATACTTATATAAAGTATTTTATATAATATTTCAAAGTACTCGCTGAATTATTTAGAAGGATTTTTTTATTTTTTTATATTATAAGGGCACACAGTCCACCTGATGGTAAGTGGTTGCTGGGGCCCATAGCCATCTATATCTATCCTCGATTATGAATCAAAATGCAGATGCGTTTTCACCCGTGAGGACTAAGATGAAACGCCTCGTTTCCAGTAAAAAAGGTATCCGGTTCTCTACACTCACCATATGAAACACAGCAGTGTTAAGTTGCTATTTTACACTGGTATTCCGTGAGAGCGTGGTCCTTCCCCGGTCGAGCCGACCCATTCGTGTTAAAACCATAACATAGCTGCAGCGTGGCTCTGTCACGTATATATGTTTAATGTTAGTTAATTCATAGTTTTCCAGTTATCTAACCTTTTTGAAAAGATTACAATAACATAACGGAATGGAAAACAATCATCTTTCTCAAAATTCTTAAATATCAAAATTTCTAAGATAAAGACATTTACGACCATTTTAAAATAACTTACTGATTATCTCAAAACAAAACAGCAGTGCTCCACTGTTGTGTTACAGTTTGAAAGGTATATTATATAGAGCCAGTATTACATGCTCTAAGGCTATTATTATATATTCCATCGTAGTAGACTGTAAAAATATGAGAACGCTCTACACTAGTTAGGTAAAGTATAGAAACACCGCTCTCGTTAAAATATCAGAGAAGATAAATTGTAAATATTATGTCTTGTTTTGTCTAAAAAGAAAAATGGATATAGGGTACAACTAAATTTAATCAATACGTCGATGTCACGTACATATACAATTCTAATACTTGGTAGTGACCTATCTTCAATCAACTGCAATACTACATTGTATATAATGTGCATTTACATTCAAATGTTATTCCAATACGTTTTAAATGCCATATTTTCTTCGATGTCAACACAAACACCTATCTATTAAATACATATCACGATGATTGATAACGTTGGGATAACGTAACTTCAATTTGCAATAATTGAGTTTATTTTCAATCTCGGTGGATCTCGACAATGAAATTGAAATACCGAATCCGTCGGCGACGGAGCTCCTTTAGGATATTTAACGAGTATTTTATTTTAATTCCATTTAATTGTCATTATGTAGAATAATTAAAACAAATTTAAGTAGTTCTTAAAAATAACAATACAATGCCCGTATTGGTAATTTCAATTGAACGGTATACCTACATCTAAAATAAATAAAATTGAACTGTTTGTTTGTAATGTCAAAATACCAGCTTTTTACTAAATGCATATGAAAGTATATACGGTACTTATAACAAAAACACAATTTTTTAAATTTTTGTCTGTCTGTCCGTCTGTCTGTTTGTTCCGGCTAATCTCCGAAACGGCTGGACCGATTTCGACGGGACTTTCACTGGCTGATGTTATAAGGAGTAACTTAGGCTACTTATATTTTAGAAAAAGAATTAGGATTCCGCACAACATAATTAAAACCCTAAATTACACGCGTGCGAAGTCGCGGGGTACAGCTAGTATATATAATGAAACAAGGATCAGAAAGGAATTTTTGTTATAATTTTTTTATAGTATCTTCCATATATGCAAATATAATTAAAACCTTGTGGTTTTCATTTCGTTTGTTATTTCAAAGTAACTGAAATTAACGTAACGTAGTAACGGGAATCAGTTTCTAAGATGCAATAAACGTGGTACTGAAAAATCTCTCAACCATCCGTTGATGCCGCACAGACAATTCAATATATTGCAGGAGATAGAGATTATTAGGATCATACAATACATTTTTCATTCTCTCATTTTTACAGCCCTTCAAAAGTCCAATGCTAAACATAAGCCACCTTAATAGATTGTCTCCCAGAGCGGATATTTATCGCAGTTGCCGCACTTGGCACGTGTGTAGACAACCGCAGTTTCTTATTATTTTGAGTTGGTATCAGGAATATACTGCTACTCATCTCCCGTTTTAATTCCCTATGTCGCCTGGTGGTCGCGACATGGGCGTAGGACCAAGTTCATAATGAAATAGAGAGGTGCATTTGTACCTTTGAAGGCTGATTTACACGGGGACAGTAACAGGCGCCAGTGCTGGCGCCGACGACTGTACTTGCACCGTTTACACGCAGTTAGTAGTCGCACAGACAGTGCTGTACTGACTTCAAAACAATTTATGCCAGTAGCGGGTTAGCACTGACTTGCCTCGAATTTGGAGTCAGTTACTGTCACTGTGTAAATCTGCCATAACAATGAACCTTTCTCCAACGATTCCTTAATAAACTGTAATATCTCATTATGACAAGCTTCCGTTACAACTTACAACTGAGTGTTATTCGCGCCTACGTAACGTGGGCGAGACAACCATAGACTCGCAAATCGCAATAAAGGCGACATTAAACCATCACCTGTCCAACTCGACACCCGTAAATATAAATAAATAAATCGTGTTTGCAACGTTTATATGCATATTGTTGCATTTTATATGCTACTTGAGTTGATTCTTTACGGTTAATTTATATGGTCATAACTTTTTTCGTGACGTGACGTTTCTGCTATAGTAAGAAGACACAAATATGTCAAATTTAAGACAACGGCATTTTATCTTTATATATAAAAATTACGTGTCACATTGTTTGTCCGCGATGAACTCCTAAACTATTGAACTGATTTCAATGAAATTTTGCACACTGTGAGCAGTTTGGTCCAACTTGAGAGATAGGATACTTTTTATCCCGATAAGTGACCTTCAATATTTTTTTTATTGCGAATTTAAGAATTTTTCATAGGAAGGGGTCGTCGGAAAGGGCAGAACAACGTCTTCCTGGCCAGCTAGTATTATGAATAAATAAAAGTATTTGGCCGACGTAACTTAAATCGTGTTGTGAACATAATGATTTCGTCTTAGGAGTCCTAGGATGTCTGGGTAGGTTAGGTTACTTTTTATGTATTTTCGTTGCCAAATAGCAGGCCGTGCACTGCTACGAATATATTTCGGTCTGAAAAGTGTAGGGAGCCGGCATAATTACAGGCTGTGATGCATTCCGTCAGAGATGACATGTATGTATGTGTAGCCTTCTTTTCTTAAAGTTGGCTGCAGGCGTCCATGGTCTACAGTAACCACTTAAGCCTCGGTCACACACTCGCTGCGATTACGCACTCGCAACGAGAATTCGCTATGTGTGACAGGCTATTCGCTGCGATTAGATGCATTCGCCGCGAGTTGAATTCGCTGCGAAGTGAATTGAACATGTTCAATTTTTTGACAGTGGTAGAGCCACGCGGCAGCTTTTGCTGTCGTACGGCTGGGCCGGCTCGAACCGGGGTGGTACCACGACCTCACAGAATACTAGCGTGAAGTAGAGGTTTACCTCTGCGTTTCGCTTGGCGAGTGCAGGTGGCCGGAGGCCCTTTTTACTGGAAATGAGGCATTCCATCTTAGTCCTCACGGGTGACAACGCATCTGCATTTTGATTTGTAATAGAGGATAGAGTATATAATAGAGATAGATGTAACCACTTACCATCAGGTGGACTGTGTGCTCGTTTATCACCCTTAACCTATGAAAAAAATTTACTCTCTGCGAATGAGCAGTCGCTGCGTGAATTCACTGTGTGAGACAGGGTACTCGCTGCGAGTAGCCATTCCGCTCCAGACTACACGCCTGTGCACAGTTACAGACGGACTGTTAGTTCTTTTGTCTTCAGTACCTCCTACAATAATGTCAAAAGTCTCTAATTTATATAATATATATTTTTTACTTTAATTCTGTTTTTATTCTCTCTGAATTTTCTCATCTCAATTTGAAATGATTAAAATCGTCTCCTAAAGAAATAACGACAATGAGCCTTGTTTCATTATGGAACTGCAATTAATATCTGTAAAGCTTTTTATTCCTAAGCGGGCTTAATTTTTGAAGATAAGTCAACAACCTTCAACAACCATAAAAAAATATTTAAAAGGTATTATATATTACAGCATTCATAATAAATTGTGTTGTATATTTTAGTAAGTTAGTATATTTTAAGTTTTGTATATTTTGCAAAACGACATATCTCTTTTCGAGGTAGACGTGACCAAAACGAATTCGTTAGCACAATAGAAGTAATTTCATTGATATTTTAAAATGATATTTAATACCTTATATTAAAACACAATAACAAGCGGAATATTTCGAAATGTTATCCATTTTGAAATACATTCATTTACTTTAAGTAACAGACTTCGTTCAAGTTAGGTTAGTTAGACGATACTTGTCAAATGTGTCAAACGTTTGTAGGGCCATTATTCTTTCCGCCTAGATCTCGGAAAAATCTCCACAGTCGACCAGTACTGCAATCAAAACCAGTTCCCACATACCGTTACATGGAAGTCATTTCTTAAACGCACTGTCGACGCACGCCGAACGTATCGAACTATGCTAACTATGAGGAAAGGGCACAACACGCCCTTTAAAAAAAGTACCACATTATTGCAAATGTATACTCTCATGATACAGATAAATGTGAAAATTTGTTAAACTGAAACTTAGTACAAAAAAATTTCAAGAGTATTTTGGAGATCGAACTAGTAATTTGATCTTAGAAATTCTCGAACCAATGCACAGATTAATAAGTGTAATCTAACAAATTTTTTGCTATTAATATTCACTACAAAAGTTTTTTTTTGTGTAATACGAGAATGTTTTAGTTTTTTTACCAAACATTTTTACATGATTAGCAGTCTAATCGCACTCGTGATAACTCAGACTATAGTTGAAACACTTCTGAAGGATGTAAAATACTGTAAGAGTTTGGTAAAATCCGTGATAAGTTGCCACCGCTTCCCCATCGTTTGCTCTACCAGTATCACCCGAACAAGTGACCTAATTCCGCCGGAATACGCGCTTGTATTTATCTAGCTTATAGAAACCCAAAATCTTATGAAAAATTAATTATTTTTAATTCTTCCACTATGGTGTCAGGTAATTTTCCGTTCTAATCATCATTCTACGTTCAACTGAGACGTTTATGCTTTTTTAACCTACAAACACCGAGCAAGCAATAGTGTTTTATATATTATGTACTTTAATAATAACTTTATAATCCCAACCGAAGTATGATTTTTCATATCATCATCGTCGTTGTAGAACTTCACAAGTCTAATGCTGAACATAAAAAGCAAACACGGTCATGAGCCACCACGATCCATCTAGTGGGTGGTCCCCCTAGGCCGCCATTTGAAGCAAAGCCCTCTAAATAGTTCGCTGAATAACCTTAAGTTTCCTCATGCAGCTAGCAGTGAACAACCAGAACTTGCAGGAAAATCAGTTAAATAAACTAACAATTAAAAGTTATATAAAATTTACTGCTACTCAATATCACCCCGGGAGTGTCATAAGAGATGACAGAGGGAAACTGAAAGAGTAATGGACAGCAGCGTCTTGCTGATGACAACCGAAAATAATGATTGATAAAAATCCCCCCCCCCCCCCTACCCCTCCCCCATGAGGCAATCCATGAGTAAATCTTATGTCCAGGTATAGACTTTTGATAGGCTATAGTCAATGGATGAAGGAATATATTTTTTTACAGGATAGGGTGACAAACGAGCACACAGTCCACCTGATGGTAAGTGGTTGCTATGACCCATAGACATTTACATCTATCCTCAATAGAGAATTAAATGTAGATGCGTTGTCACCCGTGAGGACTAAGATGGAATGCGTCTTTTCCATTAAAAAGGGTATCCAGTTCTCTACACTCACCATACGAAACACAGCAGTGTTAAGCTGCTATTTGACGCTGGTATTCTGTGAGAGCGTGGACATTCTCCGGCCGAGTCGACCCATTCGTGCTGCAACTATACTACTAATATAGCTGCAGCATGGCTGTACCACGTGTAAAATAAACATCGACGATATAATCCACACTCGATATTGCGGAGCTCTTCAGTCATGCTTGTCCAAGATTTGCAATGTAAAATGTAAAGTTTAATAAACAAGTAAAATTAAAAATTGACTTTAATATAAATTATTAAGGATAACTTAAAAATTACTGGTCAGACATAGATTAAATTTATATGGGACTACATGAGAAGCACCAGCTTTCAAATAAAAAAGAATCATCTAAATCGGTTCACCTAGAAAAAAATTATGAGGTAACACGCAAAAAATACTCTAGATTTGAGCACCTCTTCCTTTTTGAAGTTGGTTAAAAATTAAAATTTTAAATCTTAATGCAATAATATTATATATGTCGAAGTTTACCTATTCTTGTATTTGTCTCGAGTCAGGTGAATGTGATATCGTCATGAACATTGTGAGATTGTAATACATTGAGCAACATGGGCCACCGGCGGATCGGAGGGGAGTTGTCATAGCGTTCCTTCCCGATATAAAACTGTAATTTTATGCGGGGGCAAATTTCCGCACACAAAAGCAATCGTCTGTCACTACGAAACTCACACACAACAATTAAAATAATATTTTTTTTTTTATGGAATAGGGGGCAAACGAGCATGCGACTCACCTTATGGTAAGTGACTATCGCCGCCCATGAACAACCGCAACACCAGGGGAATTGCAGATGCGTTGCCGACCTTTTAGAAAGGTGTAAGCTCTTTTCTTGAAGGTTCCTAAGTCGTATCGGTCCGGAAAATTCGCTGGTGGTAATTGATTCCACAAGGAAGTCGTGCGAGGGAGAAAACTTCTTCTAAATCGCACAGTGGTGGACCGCCAATCATCCAGATGGTATGGATGGTAACGCGAGTTTTGTCGCGATGTGCGATGGTGAAATTGAGCGGTTGGAATTAGTCCGAACAATTCCTCAGAGCACTCCTCGTGAAAGATGCGATAAAATAAATAAATAAATAATAATAAACTAACAATTACACACATACATTTTAACAGTATCGCTCGGTGACACGACTACTCGGATACGGATTCGGATCAGTCGTTCGACCGATCTGTGATACCGAAACAACACGGCCGTTATTATTGTAATTTTAAATGTATAAAGAAGTAAATAACAATAATGGCATCAAAACTTACTTAAATTATATGAAATGTTTTTTTTTCGGAAAAAAACTGAACAGTTCGGCATTTTTAAGACGTCGATTCAGTCGCGCAACTAGATTTAGTCTAGTGAGCAGTGCGCCTGCAACTCGCTATATTGTAGGGGAAGGACCGCATGGACTTATACTTTAACAGAGGGGAACGCCTGTGTATGGCTACTCCCCTCCGATCCGCCGGTGACTATAGTACAAGTACAAAATAAATGTTTATTTGTAGCACGTCGTGTTGGTTTTAAATATAAACTTTATCATTCGAAATTCAAAATAATTTAATTTTCTTAATTTCCAGGTAAATAGATTATTCTACTGACAAAATTAACATTGCTTTAGACTTAATATTTTATCAGTTATGTGTATATTAAGCTCCTTTAACCCTATAACGAATGTTATTATTGCCTAATATAATATGTATGTATATTTGTTTTCGGTGGTGTCATCGGCGCCAAACCACAGGTGGCCACTTGGTACAGGGTACGTTACATTTTTACTGCAATATCGTGTATGCTTGAGCATAAACTTGTCAACAATATAGGTATGTTCGACCTGCATGAATCAGCCATGATTCAACATAAAGTCTCCGCTGTGAAATATTTTGAATTATATAAGCAGCATGATAATACTGTTAATCACTGCATGATTTAAATTGTGGAACCAACACAATGTGACTGGTTGGCTGTAAAATAATCACCTCATTCATAAACAACTAAACCTACTTAGAGGTCGTCGCATGAATATATAATGTGTCGGTGACAGATAAATAACCATTTTACGTGTTACAACAATGTTTAGGATAAGAATATTTTCCTTTATGAATGCAGTGTCTCTTTTGCCTTTGTTTATGGATATTTGTGCAATTGTAACTTTCTTAACTCTTTTCTTTCATTAATGAAGATGTTTTAGGTAAATATTTATACTATAGCTCAGACGAACGAACAAAATCAACCAACGAAGAAAGACGGAAAGCTGTTCACATTTTAAATGACGCAAAACCGAAACAGGAACCATGCTTAAATTATTGTATAAACACGTATGCTTATGCCGCTAAAATTGTTTACAACCAATAACATCAAAGAAAGAAAAGGTCAAGAAGTACAGTACAGTTGAGCATGGTTTTGGCAAAGCAATACTCCGTTTCTCCCTCTTTCTCTGTTTGTTGGCCTGACACTATTGAATGAAACATAAAACTTCAATACAAGTGAATGTGTTAATTATTAGCTGCCATAAAATGTTATAGCATGCATACCGTAAAACAACGCGTTGTAATGATGGAAAATCATCTTTCATTCGTCTCGCGTGATAGTAAACATCAAGTAATGCATGCAGCGGCCCACAGCCGATGGCCTACATAATGCCTACATATGAGAATAGCCCCCTTCTCCGCACTGTTGCATTATTTTTTCCGCTCACCTAACGTAAAACCATTTCCTTGTATTATTTATTTTTCTCCCCAAGTTTTCCTATTTTCAAAGCATCAAGCGTTTCTTTTTTCTACTAGCAAATAAAATTGTAAATATATACAATGCGGTATGAATTCGATGGAGATAACCCTATCCTCTCCTTTGTTTATTATTGTCCTTTACAAGAGAAGTATCAAATACAAAGATACATTTTATGCCAAATACAGTGATAAGTTATGTGCAGTTTGACGATAGATACTGTGCTATTAACCAAAACCAGTTTTATTGGGATAGCTTAACATATCATGGCAAAAATATAGTAAAAGTGAAATTTATTCACTTCAAGAAAGTTCTAACCATACATACTCTAGTAAATCGTCCAATAAAGAATGTTAAAAAGGTTGTTTAGTCTATTACACAATCGTGTTTCCTTTTACAGTATAAAGTATGTACAATATAATAATGATGTAGGTCAATGAAGGTACTGCCTTTTAAGTCCATTACCGTACTGTGTACTGTCGTATGTCACTGTCACCACAAATCTGTAATATTGTATCATAGAAATATGGAATAAACATTTTTTTTATAGGATATGGGTGACAAACGAGCACACAGTCCACCTGATGGTAAGTGGTTGCTGCGGCCCATAGACATCTACATCTATCCTCAATTACAAGTCAAAATGTAGATGCGTTGTCACCCGTGAGAACTAAGATGGAATGCCTCATTTCAGAGGTAAATCTCCACTTCACGCTGGTATTTTGTGAGGTCGTGGTACCATCCCGGTTTGAGCCGGCCCATCCGTGCGACAGCAAAAGTTGCCGCGTGGCTCTACCACTGTTAAAAACATGTATGATTATTAACTAAGCTTATAATTATTAACGCGATAGAGTTTGGTAAATTTTTAAAAACTTTATTAAACTAAGTTTGTATAAAACATTATTATAATATTAAGGAATTTATATACACCAACGATCCGGGAAGTCTGCAGTTTGTGATCATATCATAGACGGCCCCCACTATTACATTAGATTGATAAACCACAAATTCACGCGAAAGAACATCGACTCCTGCCAAGGATGATACGTGAGGCTATTGAAATAAAAAACATCATAATTTCAATAGAGAGGGAGGCTGGGTACTACCACCCGCTTGGGATACTGTAATTAATAATATTAAAACTAAACCCAAGCATACCACTGCAAGACTTCAAGACAGTAAATTCATTCTACTTAGATCGGACTAAAAACGTCAATCACCTCAGAACCCCGTCACCATGAGTGTTGTAAAGTACCCGAAACGTCCGGAATTAATAAGTTAAGTTAAGAAATAAGTTAATTAAACACTATAAAATCCGTAAAAGTAGTTTTATTCAACATAAGAGTCATAATAAGTTTAAAGAAAATTATAGCCCAGAACCTGTATATAATGTTAACGCTGACAAAATCATAAAAATCACATAAAGTTTTAGATCGAATGATTATGGACGATCATCAAACACGAACACATACATATAGTGTTTGTGTTTGATGATCGTTATAATAATAATTTTAGTTTTTTAAATTTGATCCAAATTAGAGATTCATGATAAGAGTAAAATTTGATAAGGAAGAAAGGTTCTCGAGTGGCAGCCTCGTACCTGCAAACGAAATGTAGGGCGGCCCCAACTAGATGGAGTGACGATCTGGTAAGATATGCAGGAAGTCGATATATGTAGGTGGCTCAGGACCGTGCTTTGTGGCATTCCTTGGGGGAGGCCTACGTTCAGCAATGGACATGTGAATGGTAGTTATGATGATGATGATAAGAGTAAAATTTATATTCATAAACATTATGTATTTGGATCAGACGTTTAATTGTGGACAACTTATTCACTTACACCTTATAATTAAAACACTTTACGTGGACTGAAACACTTTATGACAATAGATTAAAATAGACAAATATTACTGAATTTGCATAATAAATTGGAATGGCTGCGTCTGGTCTGTCTGTGTATTCGGATATTGCAATATTAGCAAAGTAAAAACATAATGGAAAATCGTAACATAATTGTAAATTCACTCTGTAAATAAAATAAGGGTACGATAAAATACAATCTTAGAAACAAGCCTCAAAGGATTTTTAAAACATCTACATTAAAGTTGAAATTGAAAGATAAAAATGCAAATTAAGTATTTTTATTGGCTTTATTTATGAGCCATTTTTTATATGGCTTTATTGTCGATCCAGCGGGAATCGAAAAATCATCGTCGTGTACAGATTGAAAAGCATAGTATTCATTATAGCCTTTTCTTACAAAATATTAATCATTTGACAAAGTCAATTGTATGCTCACATCCATATTATTTAAACAACGAAATTATTTCATTCATTTATTTCAACCTACATAATCAATGTTTGTCGAAAAACTAAATTTTTTTTGCGACTGTAAAGAAGTTTCCGCTATTTTACGTGAAATAAAATGTGGGAGAGTAGACTAATTACGACTAACTGTTTTTAGCACAGACTATTTAGGATTAATCCACTCTAAAATTGTATAAAAATAAACAAACAAAAGCCATTCAGTTATGAAGTAAATGTAGTATAAATAGAACTTAATTTTAATTTTTAATTTTTATATATCTTTAGCAAAGCATCTCTTAGTTAATCAATATCTTTAAAATATCAAAATGACGAAAACATTAAGACAAAATTTCAATTTTATTAATGCCTGAGACAGCTTTTCATAATGGCGACCTTTCTCTTTACTCTCGATGATTGATTTCTTGAATATATATGATAGGTTGTCTGTGCTAAGTTTTTTAAGAATATTAAGTTTTATTAAAATTGTTTTATTTAACATGTACATAGATTGGGATGTTGATATTAGTTAACCGATGGTATGAATGTTCTCAAGCGGTTCCGACTACGGTGATATCTGGAAGGACTTCTACTACACCAGGTATGCGCAAAAATATCGAAAGTGGATTGGTCGCAATATCAGAATCATGGATAGGCTGTTGATAAATGAAGCTCAAAAAGGAAAAATAAAACAAAATAAACAACATCGATTCGACGTCGCTACTTTATTGTTCAATGGCATTCTATAGAAGAAAAGTTTTTATAGGAGTAGAAGGCGATGTCCATACCGGATCATAATAACGAGCGGATAGCTACTGTTATGTTTCGGCAACAAGATTTCGCAAAATCTTAACTCAAAATCAAGAATTTAAATTCTTACCTCCACTACCGGCTTCCCGAGTTCCCGACCACTAAGATCATACTCAATGCAGTTTTAAAATTACGATAATATTATGGAACTAACTACAATTATTATACCATTTTCTCTTTATGTTTGGTCAATTGAATAAGCGGAGCATTATTTATTTTTACAATGCTTAAAAATCACAAAATATCTATTAACAATAACTGA
This sequence comes from Parnassius glacialis, assembly GCA_033319125.1. Lineage (NCBI taxonomy): Eukaryota > Metazoa > Arthropoda > Insecta > Lepidoptera > Papilionidae > Parnassius > Parnassius glacialis. The sequence continues at coordinate 11,700,821 of JAVANC010000006.1, forward strand.
TAACTGATAAAACTGAAACCATCATTACCTAGGTTAAAAGGCGCACACTCGGCACGACCACGTAATAGAGACAGGGTATGCACTATGAGTAATTGGCACCTTCACTAACCTTGCCGTGCTAGCTCCGTTGGTCTAATGGCGCTATGATTCCGTGGCTGTCCAGAGTTCAAAGTTCTATGTACCTCCGTTACTTACTATACGCGAAACCCAGTTGCTGGCAACATACCAATTATAAGAACGAACAAATAACTAGATATTAGAGGTTGAATTTTCTTATACTTACGCGAATACGACACATAAAGGTAATTTTACAGATTTTATCGCGTTTAATT